>JAWNKV010000325.1:7467500-8174408 GCA_035041805.1 Amiota mariae
ATCTTTACGATGCACTCGCGGAACTTCCGGCTGTTGTTTCTGTTCCACTTTTTGTTGTGGTGGCTCTTGCTCCATTCCATCGCCACTTGTACGACATATCTTCGCAGCCTCATCCGATAAAATAGCAGTCTTTTCATCCATTTTTAAATTTGTTGTTTCCTAATTATAAATTTCTCTTTTTTCCCAGCTGACATGGATAAATGTAAACATGCAGCAGTGCTGGTGAATTAGTATTCAACAAAGTATGAATGTCATTCAATTCAGTGTTGGTTAATGCTATGCAATTGTATTGCAAAAGGGGGTGGCAAAGGTAGAAAGCTCTTCGTCGTCACCAACAGCATCAGCAACAGCAGCAGCAGTCCAGTCGAATAGAATCAAAACAAAATTGAAAAAAAAAGAAATTGTATACAAAATTAATATATTGATCGATACCATATTGTTGGCCTCTGCAACCGGCTGCGATTATGTCGGCAGTGGAACAAGGTCAAGAAGAAGAATTAGATGTAATCAGTGAAGTGAGCGAAAAAATCGATTTGATCGAGCCAACAACAGGCAAACTATTTTTTGAACACAAAGCAGAACTGACTTTCTGCAAGCCACATCTGATGCCACTTAAGTCACTGGCACTGCAACGTTTAGATGAGATGCAACAAGAAACGGCAAGGCAACTACAACAGAAACAGAATTCGCATTCGCAACAAACTGAGGAAGAAGATCAGAAAAAGTCAGAAACTCGTTAAAACAAACCACAAACCACGTCAAAGGCACAGTCCAGACTAAAGGACTGCAGCAGTATTATAGCATACACACCTTATACTACACACACACACCAATCCTAGTTTAATTAATAGTTTTTGAATATGGCAAATTTATTAACATTTGGCATAATCGCTTCAATATTCTTGGCCGGTGGATCTTTGTGGCAATATGGTAACATACCACGACAGCATGTTTTAGTAACTTTGTCCGTGCTGACAGCTTGGTGTTTTTCATTTTTAATTGTATTCACAATACCATTGGATGTCACTTCAGTAAGTAATGTGCAATCAATGATATTATATAAACAAATGTATTGAAAACAATTTCCATTATTCCTCCTCATAGACACTCTACAGAAAATGCCTTCAAGAGCGCAAAAATGAACTCCCCATCCAGACAACAATTAGCAGTGCAATTAACAACACAACACATTCATCAATATCTATGACACCCATTGAATTACTTGAGTGCCAACCGCCTTGGGGCTTGGATATGCCCGATTCGATATTCCCGAACTTATGGCGCATTATCTATTGGAGTTCACAGTTTCTGACATGGTTAATAATGCCATTAATGCAGTCTTATCTAAAAGCTGGCGATTTCACCATTAAAGGCAAACTCAAATCGGCTCTAATAGAGAATGCCATCTACTATGGTTCATATCTCTTCATATGCGGTGTTCTTCTCGTCTATATAGCGGCCAAAGGTGTCGCTCTCGATTGGCAAAAACTCAAAGCTATTGCATCATCAGCTTCCAATACTTGGGGTCTCTTTTTGCTCATATTACTTCTTGGCTATGCATTGGTAGAGGTGCCGCGTTCATTATGGAATAATGCCAAACCTGGTTTTGCTTTGCAGTATGCTTATTTTAAAGCAGCCAAGCTAAGTACTGACAAAGCTGAAGCCGAGGAACATGTTGACGATGTGTTGGAATCGTTACAGTGCATTAGTCGTGCTGTCCCAAATAACCATGAACTACGACCATGTGTTGAGACCATACAGCGCAAAGTACCCATAGAATTGCAAGAGCGAGCCAATCGTAATTTCACTCGGAGTGGTGGCAATGGCATTGGTGGGACCTCATCAACAATTATACCCTCAGAAAAGGCTCTTGTCAGAATACATAAGCAAGTCATTAAATCACTGCAAACACTACAACGCACTGAGGCTTTGTGGAGTGTTCAAGTAGATTCTGTTTTGCATTTGGAAGATGTAGCACGTAATATGCATTCGGCTGAGCATCGCTTTAAGCCTGAATTTCCTCGTCATCGCTCACAATTGGAACGTATCTTTCACAGTCCCGTACTTCAATGGTATTGGGAATGTTTAATCAAAGCTCCCTTCTTGAAGACACTTTGCATCTTGGCCGCCATAATGTCGGGATGCGTTGTGTGGAGTGAATTGACTTTTTTCAGCGCCAGTCCTGTCCTATCTATCTTTGCCAATGTAATCAATGCAGCAAATTCCAGCTATGATTTCTTCACCATTGAAGTGTTTTCCATGATTGTCCTTTGTTATCTATTCTATTGCACTTACTCAACAATTTTACGGATACGTTTCCTGAATTTATACTATCTGGCACCGCATCATCAAACAAACGAACACAGTTTGATTTTTAGTGGCATGTTATTGTGTCGTCTGACGCCACCAATGTGCTTGAACTTCCTCGGTTTGATACACATGGATTCGCACATCATTAAAAAGGTTTGCATAATCATAAAATCAATTTGAATTCGCATAACTTAGAAACTTCATTCTCCTCTCCGCAGCGTATAATGGAAACCTACTATACACAAATCATGGGTCATATGGATGTCATCAGTATTATTTCCAATGGCTTCAATATTTACTTTCCCATGTGCATGTTGGGTTTCTGTTTGGCAACATGGTTTAGTTTGGGCAGCCGTGCACTGAATGCCATGGGATTTCAGCAATTTCTACAAAATGAAACCATTGCCACTGAACTTGTACAGGAAGGTAAAGACCTAATAGCACGGGAAAAGCGACGGCGTCAACGTGCTGAAGAAGCTATGGCACGTCGTCGTGATTTCACACGTAACGATGCTTTAGCTACCAATGAATACATTTCCAAATATCGCAATATAAGCAGTACCTCGCAACCTACACAATTTTCCCATACGCCTGCAGATGGTTTATTACGTGATGGCGAAAACTATGACTATGCAGCTGTGTCCTCAACAGCATCAATAGGCGGCGCCGTACCACGTTCTTTGTCCGATGAAATCAATGATCGTTTTGGAGTCAGTACTCATCAAGTGCAAGTTGGTTTTAAGAATCCCACTGGTGGTGGTCGATTAGATGAATTAGATGATTATGAAAATGAACATCGCATAGTTGGACCACCACCACGAGATCTCTTTGATGATGTATAAACCTTGATAAAGTTGGTTGTGGGGGGAGAAGAAAGAAGTTTAGTTAATCACTTTTGTCTTATGTAAATATATAGAACTAGTAACTATTGCTTACTTACTACTACTACTACTATCATCTATATGGCTTTGTCTCGTAGGCTACAAGTTCAATTTAAATGGGTTTACATTAACGGATTAGATCTATCTATCTATCTATATTATAGTATATTGTGTATGTGTATGTTTTAACGTTAATAATTATAATAAAAGAAAAGAAAATGTTCTGTCACAAAAATTGTCAACGCATTTTTTTAAAGCAATTTATATATTTATATTTTCAGCAAATACAAAGATTCATCATAATGTTTATAAATAAATTTTGGATAAAATATAGATGATTAACTATACTATAGAATCTAATAGAATATAAGCAACAACATAGAATATTTGCCAACCATTCCAGTTACAATTATAATTGATTATTAACTAATGTTTTTTGTTTTTTTAAATTTTTTTTGTAAAGATTATGATGATATCAAAATGCTGAAGAGGAAGATTTTATTTAACTTATTCATCGCCACCACCCTCTTCGTCCTCATCGAACTCGCCCTCCTCATCAGCAGTTGCTTCTTGATATTGCTGATACTCCGAGACCAAATCATTCATGTTACTTTCAGCTTCAGTGAACTCCATTTCATCCATGCCCTCACCTGTGTACCAATGCAAGAAAGCCTTGCGGCGGAACATGGCCGTGAATTGTTCGGAGACACGCTTAAAGAGCTCCTGGATGGCGGTGGAGTTACCAATGAAAGTAGCAGACATTTTTAGACCACGTGGCGGAATATCGCACACGGCTGTCTTGCAGTTATTCGGAATCCACTCGACAAAGAAGCTGCTGTTCTTGTTTTGTATGTTCAGCATTTGTTCGTCGACTTCTTTCATGGACATGCGTCCACGGAAGATAGCAGCCACAGTAAGATAACGTCCATGACGGGGATCACAGGCAGCCATCATGTTCTTGGCATCAAACATCTGCTGTGTCAGTTCAGGCACAGTCAGGGCACGATACTGTTGAGATCCGCGAGAGGTCAACGGTGCAAAGCCCGGCATAAAGAAATGTAAACGTGGGAATGGCACCATGTTTACAGCCAGTTTACGGAGATCAGCATTCAACTGACCTGGGAAGCGTAGGCATGTCGTCACGCCAGACATAGTAGCGGATACCAAATGGTTTAGATCACCATAGGTTGGCGTAGTTAGCTTCAGGGTACGGAAGCATATGTCATAAAGAGCCTCGTTGTCAATGCAATAGGTTTCATCGGTGTTCTCCACCAATTGATGCACGCTCAGTGTTGCATTATAGGGCTCTACAACAGTATCAGACACTTTCGGCGAAGGCACCACCGAGAAAGTGTTCATAATACGATCCGGATATTCTTCACGGATCTTTGATATGAGCAAAGTGCCCATACCGGAACCGGTACCTCCACCCAGCGAATGGGTCAACTGAAAGCCCTAAAAAAAACATCATGACCCATATGGATTTTCTATAAAAGATATCAAAAAAAAAAGTACTTACCTGCAGACAATCACAGCCTTCAGACTCTTTTCGCACCACATCTAGCACAGAGTCCACCAACTCGGCCCCTTCGGTGTAATGTCCTTTTGCCCAATTGTTACCAGCACCAGATTGTCCAAAGACAAAATTATCTGGACGAAAGATTTGTCCGAATGCACCAGATCGCACCGAGTCCATGGTTCCCGGCTCCAAATCGACTAAAATAGCGCGAGGTACATATTTTGCACCGGTCGCTTCATTGTAGTAGACATTAATGCGTTCCAGCTGAAGATCACTGTCCCCGTAATATGTGCCAGTCGCGTCAATGCAATGTTCATCGGAAATAACCTCCCAGAACTTGCCGCCAATTTGATTACCACACTGTCCTGCTTGAATATGCACAATTTCACGCATTTTGAATTATTATTTAAGATGGTGACCGCGAATTACTGTATTTTATTTTGTCCCGAAAAAATTTTATTTAAATTGAAATTGTTCCGAGATCTGATCTGTAGAGCTTTCGACTGTTTATTTTGTTTGACTAAAATCATGTAGGACAAAGAAACAACTTTATAACCTCAGCCTACTTAGTTGGAAAATGGAATTTATAATTCGATATATTTCACAAATAAATTGGGTGTTCTCATTTAAGTAGTAGGCGTTCAGAAATGAAACTACTTGGGAATGAATTATATAAGTTTCTGGGTATAGTGATTATCTTGAAAATGAAGAGTCATCCGATTATTCTTATTGGACCATATACGTTCTACGAGATGCCTTTGGTTTTGACAAAAAGGAAATAATGATGAAAACAAAAACATATGCCTCGTAAAAATCTCAAGAGATAATAGATCGGAAAGATAGTAGTATGAGTAGAGTATAGACTAAGGCAGGACATTGTAAAGTTATAAAGCACATATACATATTAAGTGTTATAATAAGCCCAATTGAGGCCTTATTGACGAGGACACTAGCTCCCGCCCCTTCCTTAAACTAATCAAAAGCCTTTCGATCAACTTAGATTTTATAAATTAGATAGATTATGTAATGAAGAAGAAAAAACAGTGGAGCATTAGCTATGCTAGGCAACCAGAAGTTGCAGATCTATCTACGAAGAAAATCTTGAAATTCTTGATGAATTTTATGCTTTCAGAGGATCTATAATAATATTGTATGATGGATTTGTTACAATTTGTTCCAGGGATGACTATTAGCTCTTGCCTTTCCTACCCTAATAAAATCCAAATAGGCATTCAAAAAAGAACATTTCATTTATGTAAAGAATACACTTATAATCTGAAACCAAACCAGATAACATTATATTATTCAATAAACATTTATTTATTTATGTAAACATCTAGAATTATGAATGGTATAATATCTCTAATTAAATTTATATGTATAATTATAATTATATTATACTTATATATATGTATGGTATTTATTTAGTATAGAAATGTATCACGATAAGATTTATTATTTTTTTGGCAACATTGAGCGGTATATAGTATAGTAAATGGGTTGAAACAACTACATCTTATACGAATATTATATATTTGTAGAATTGAAAATAATACTTTCATGAGATACTTTACTCGTAGATTCTACTATTCAAAAAGAATTTCTTCAGTTGACTTCTCGGATTTAGTACGTTATTCACACTCCACCAGACTGCTTTCTTTATAGATCGATTCACTCGATTCTTCCGATTCCAGAGAACTATATCAAACGGATGCGCGTTTCATACAGAACGCGCTCTCAATGATATCGGTAGGCTTGAAGTCGGTTTCAGTGAAATCATGTTGCAAGCAACGATTGCCACCCAAACAGGTACAGGAGCAAATAGAAATAGTCTCATCATATTCAGTCGTTGTGCAGTTGGAATTGTTTATTAGTTTATTATTCATATTATATGAAGTATCGCCTTCTATATCATTGTTGTAGGTATTGGCCTCTGCCTCAGCTTTTTTCGCATCAGATTGATCTTGAGCATTCTTTTCATCGCGTTTAGCATCTTCAATTTGCCTAGAAGTAGTTTATCATATTAATTTAAACCTATTTTTATCTTCCTTTTCCACCCACTACTTACATAGTCATGAATCGCAACACAAGTAAATTGATGCTGGCGGCCACCACTGCCAAACCGAAGAGTATAAAAACCAAACTAAGCGCTACATATCCTGGTTTATTCATAAGTGCCTGATCATTTTGTAAGGCAACATAATCCCCAAAACCAATTGTGGTAAGCGTTACAAAACAGTAATAGAAACTATCAAAATAACTCCAGCCTTCATATCGTGAAAATACTGCAGCTCCAGTGGTTATGATAATGGAAGATAGCATTCCTGTTGCCAACATGAGATTCATTTCAGTGGCTTCCGTATGGGAACATTGTAGATAGCGTTTGGCACGTCTGATGATAACCGATGCAAACTTATTCAAACGTTCACCAATAGACTGGAACATGACCAGACCCAGGGGAATACCAACCATAGCATAACCCATACAAAATGCTTTGCCACCAATTGTAACAGGTGTCGAATGGCCATAACCAATCATAGCCAGAACAACGGTAGCAAAATAAAATGCTCCAGCAAACTTCCATTGTGGGCCAGCTTTATGGGGTTTATTTTCAATCAAAACAATTTCCATCATTCGATAATCTTCCGTAGAAACATTATACTTCTTGACGAAACTACTTTTCACCTCTGTAAGATTGATTGTTAATACATATATAAAAATACATACTTTCATATACTCATAACGATATATTTGTTAAATATTTACTTTGCAAAAATTCCCATCGGTTGGCTTCTGTATGTGATTCCAATGAATCAAAGACAGATGCCCCAATAAGTAAATACGTGAATGTACACACGACCAGCGACAGCGTCCTCACATTTTGACGCTTCATTGCGAAACGGAGAATAAGTTCAAAAACTGATTTTCGATATGATTCAATTAGCATCTAGGCCGGCAGGGGCGCGCTAATCACACACACACACAATTAACTGGGAATTTATATACTTAAAGATCCTAAACCTTATAGCAGGTTTATTTTTTGTAAGCAAATTGAGCCTTTGGTCTGCAGGGAATCGTCGTTTAACAAATCGATATGCACGCATATGTTATTATTGAAATTGAAGGAGTGAAGGACTTTGCGCAGAATCAAAATTAAACTACAGTCGAACTTCCCCATAACGAATTCGCAAAGCGCCCCAACAACCTTCAGTGAGCTAAAGTGGTCCCTGGCCACAAGAGGAAGTCTCTTTTATATTTGTAACAATTGTGGTCCAATGATAATCATAATATGCAATAAATAATTCCCTCCTTGGATCAATTTTCGAGGTTGCATCTTTCAATTGAAGATAATTCCAAACTCAGAATGCAGAATGACAGGAATAATTACGAGCCGTTAAATTTTCCAACTTCTAAAATTTTACAACACTAAAAAATTATGTTTGTTTTTTCAACCATTTTGCAGCACTATTTTGAAGTTTGGTACATTCTACGCACTCTCTCACACGCAAATACAAACATACACACACTCTCACTCTCATACTATTGCAACCATAAATAATTGAATACATAAAAAAAAAAACCTAAACAAAATGATTTTATTATTATAAGTAAATATAAATGCAAACAAAACATTGCATCGGTTGCATCGGAACATAAGATTTGTTGGAAGTGAGTGAAAGGAAGCCTTTGGCAAACAGAAGACAAGCGCTCGCGCGAAACTCAGGAGCACAGCAGTGCATGTATAAATATAGTTGGAGAGTGATCTAAGTTTGCTTAGCGATGCTTTCAATAATTCGTTGACTGACTGACTGAGTGAGTGAATAAAGCGAGCGTTTGATTGGCAGCTAATTTCGATTCAGCTTCGATTTAGTTCGTGGCACCGATTTCCCCGGTAAAAAGCGATCTAAAAATGGGTATGGAATGGACCCGGGAAAAGACTTTGATGCTCATCAGTGCGTACAGAGATCGTCGCGGACTGTGGGATATGACATGCGATGACTATCGCAAGAAGGATGTTAAACTGCGACTGTTGAGTGAGGTACGCGACAGTCTTAGTGGTGATATACCAATACCAGAAATTGAAAAGAAGTTTCACACATTGCGAACGCAATATCACCGCGAAATAAGCCGCATCAAACGCAAGGAACCCTATAACTCAAAGTGGTTTGGCTTTAAGAATCTACAGTTTCTCAGTTCACCCCGCGCATGTCGTTCAAATAAAGGGCGCGTAAAATCAGAAATCACGGAGGAGGGTACAGTAACAAAATATATTATTTCAGAGCCATTATCATCAGCGCACGATAGCAGTGGTGGTTCATCGTCAGCACAAAACGGTACTGAAGAATTCATTTCTATAGCAGCGCCAGCACCTCCGCCAAGAAAGTCACATGCTACTCGTAGTGCGCAGGAACTGGAGAAGCTAATCGAAGAAACGACCAAAGACGTTGATGATATCGATGATGCCAAGCCAAAATTGATTATAAAAGAGATGAATGTGCCGTACGAGCAAAATTACACAACTGAGACTGTGCAAGAAGTCGAAAATGAGACGCTTGAAAATCAAAATCATCAGACACATCATCACCAAACTCAGCATACAATAGAAGATGTTGTAGATCAGCAGACTCCCGTAGAGGCTGTCAGTTTTCAGGCAAATGAAAATGGCGAGCTTCACTACCAACCAACGACTAGTTCAACTATTTCAGGCAATAACACATCTGTACATCATGTATTACCTACGCGTATATTCAAATATCCCCGTCGTGATCCAAGTATTAGTCAAGAGGAAACGTACTACAGTGAACCGGCACAACAGCAGCAACAGCAAATACAACAGCCCAAACGCTATTACTATGATACAACACAAAGTACGACAACGATACTGGCGCCAACTATCACATCAACTCCAAATGGTGCATCGACAATAATCAATCCAACAACATTGAAGCTGCCAAGGGGCACCGTCTGTGTGGGGCCACCCCCCAAAATGCTCAACGAATCACCAACATCGAGTGCATCCGCGACACAACGCGATGAATTTAGCACATATGGCGAGTATATTGCCAACGAAATACGCACAATAACAAACCGGGAAGTCCTCATTGCCCTCAAACACAAAATTAACACGGCGATTTTCGAAGCAAACATGGCCGAATTGCAAAAATGATATCACCGATGATGATATGTTTTTCTTAAAACAATTTCTATTTTAAACTAAAACTAAATCGTTGTTGTCCAAAATTAATTAAGTTCCATCATATGTAGTAGTACTATATTCGTAAAATACTTTTGAAATTATCAGTCATCATTATTGGTTTGACGAATCTTAATTTGATTTTGATATCAATAAGATTGAAAATTTGTAATTGGTTAGTGTAATTAATTGTATAGAATATACATAGCAAATATGTAAATGTTTTTTGTCTACTATTGTCATCCATCGTCTATTAAATAAATTAATATATAATTCTGTCATTATTACCTTAACTGAATAAACCAAATAATTGAGAATATAAAAATCGTTCTATATACTATAATGAAGCACATGAAGTTCTTATTGTTAGATTTTAAATGCATTTCTTCCTCCATAGTGATAAAGTCAAATACCTCGGAATGCACCTGGATCAGAGGCTTACTTAAACAGACCAACATTAAGGCAAATCAGATGCAGCTCAAAAAACTCTAAACTTAGCCTGGATGGCAAAGTTCGGTTCTCCAATAGTTCAAAAGACATCATTTTGTGATTCTTCGTATTATATACGAGTATTGTAAATGCTATTTCGTCTGTGAGCAAATTTGAAGTTTCCAAAAACATACCTGAAAATGTCATTCACTGAAGGTGAGGACCAATTAGAAAAATATCAGATAGACACATCAACAATTTCCATAAGCAACACATCAACAAATATAATAATAAATTTATTAGACAACAGTATTGAACATTGTCAGACGTCTCAAAACTTTCCATGTCTATGGACTTTCCACATTTAGATATTAAGAATAAAATATTACTACAGTTCCGAACTTCATCTTGAATATAAAATAGTCCTTTACAAGGCAATCTACTCAGAATATAATAATCCATAGACATGGACTCAAATGGAATCAATTGTAACAAAAGCCCCTTAAATACTACGCCCTTGGAATGCTGCGAGTGTATTCACCCTTAGTTGACTGTATACAACAAAGTGGAACGAGTGTGAAATCAGCTGTTGAAAATCGATATTTGCAAAAACGAGTTTTAAAGAAAATTTGAAAACGATGAAGTTGACTGAAAAATTGTTTTTTACCTTATTATTAGTTATTATTAATTTAATTAAAAATAATGGTAAGTATATGATAGTGATTGCATAATGGAATTTTGTTTAATAATATGGAAATTCCTACTGTAGATGCCTTGAAACACACTTTAAGGCGATATGAAGTTTTTCACAAGGACGATGTGGTCCATAGAATTGTAAAGAGAGGCATTAAACAAAGTTCAAATCCTTTTAATACAATCAAAGAGGTGGAATTTAAGACGCTTGGCAAAAGTTTTCGTTTAATATTACATCCTCAGCGAGAAGTGCTTCATAGCAAATTCCGTGCTTATACAGTCGACGGTGATGGCAATGAGACCGTTGTGCATTTGGGTAAGCAACAATCAAATATACATATAATATGAGATTTTTATTGATTCATATATCATATTTATTAGATCATGATAACTTCTATGCTGGACGTGTATTCGGTGAACTGGAATCATCAGTGAGAGCACACATTGAGAATGGTCTATTGACTATGTCTATACATTTACCGGATGATACTTATCACATTGAGCCTTCGTGGCGTCATCTTCCAACAGCAAAGGATAATACAATGATAGCTTATAAGACATCAGATGTCAAATTAAATGGTCATGATGGAGATCACATTGAGCAGGGTGGTGCTACAGCACCACCAATGACATGTGGTTATATCAAAGAAGGACTTGGTATGTTAATACAATAATATCAGTATCACTAATATATCACACATATATCTAATGATTATTTCATAACAGAATTGGAGAATGCAAATAGTACAGAAGAATTGTCAGAGCTTCTGGATGATGCAGCACATAAACGGCATAAACGACAATCAGATCAGTATGAATATACGCCAACAAAGACCCGTTGCCCACTACTGTTGGTAGCTGACTATAGATTCTTTCAAGAAATGGGTGGCGGCAACACCAAAACCACCATTAACTATTTGGTTAGTTAAAATTATATTTATGTATGCATAGACAGTTTAATGGATTCTATCAATAATTTCCACAGATAAGTCTTATTGATCGCGTACACAAAATATACAATGATACCGTATGGCAAGATCGTTCCGATCAAGAAGGTTTCAAAGGCATGGGTTTTGTTATTAAAAAGATTGTTGTCCACTCGGAACCGACACGTTTACGTGGTGGTGAGGCACATTATAATATGATACGTGAGAAGTGGGATGTGCGTAATTTATTAGAGGTAAATAATATACTAATCATCAATTAAAATGACTCAAAATTCCATATATCCACTACTCAATAGTTTACTACTCTTAATTCTTGCTCTTCTCTCATCAACTCTTTCATTTGCTTGTCTCTATCCTTTATGGTAATCTTTGAATTTCGATATAATGATGTAGGTCTTTTCACGGGAATACAGTCATAAAGACTTTTGTTTAGCTCATCTCTTTACCGATCTAAAGTTCGAAGGTGGTATTTTAGGATTGGCTTATGTTGGTTCGCCGCGTCGCAACTCAGTTGGCGGCATTTGTACACCAGGTTGTGTCTATTCTATATTAAAGCCATGTGTTCCTCTTTTTATTTGTTGTTGCATTCATTTTTTTTTGGGTTTCTATTTGAGTTTGTTATCTTAAATGTTTAAACTTTTTTTTTAAAACTTCTTTTTATTAATGAATTTCTGTTTCTTTCCACATAGAATACTTCAAGAATGGTTACACCCTCTATTTAAACTCTGGACTAAGCAGTTCAAGAAATCATTATGGCCAACGTGTCATAACACGTGAAGCTGATTTGGTAACCGCTCATGAATTTGGACACAATTGGGGCTCCGAACACGACCCCGATATACCTGAGTGTTCACCCAGTGCATCGCAAGGTGGAAGTTTCCTTATGTACACGTATTCCGTTAGTGGCTATGATGTTAATAACAAGGTAAAGGGATTTAAATTATACGAAAATTGAGTTAAATTATTCATATAATTAATTTATCCTTATAGAAATTCTCACCTTGCTCCTTGCGGTCTATACGAAAAGTACTTCAAGCCAAATCGGGTCGTTGCTTCTCTGAACCAGAAGAATCATTCTGTGGCAATCTACGTGTCGAGGGCGATGAACAATGTGATGCTGGTTTGCTAGGCACGGAAGACAATGATGCTTGCTGTGATAAGAATTGCAAGCTGCGCCGTAATCAAGGTGCCATGTGCAGTGATAAGAATTCTCCATGTTGCCAAAACTGCCAATTTATGCCCGCCGGCCTGAAATGCCGAGAAGCTCAATATGCAACTTGTGAGCAGGAGGCCCGGTGTACAGGCACACATGCGGAGTGTCCGAAATCGCCTCCCATGGCTGATGGCACCATTTGTCAAGAGCGTGGTCAGTGCCGCAATGGCAAATGTGTGCCATATTGTGAGACACAAGGTCTTCAGAGCTGCATGTGTGACATAATTGTGGATGCATGCAAGAGGTAATCATACCATAATATTAATCAAAATCCCTTTTTATAATGAATTCTTATGATTTTAGATGCTGCCGCATGAGCATAAATGAAACATGTTTTCCAGTGGAGCCACCAGATGTTCTGCCTGATGGCACACCTTGCATTACAGGCTTCTGCAATAAGGTAAAGGAATCTACTAACCTTTGGTACTTTTCTTTAATTAAACTTCATTTCGATATTCGCAGGGCATTTGTGAGAAGACTATCCAAGATGTCGTTGAACGCTTTTGGGACATTATAGAGGAGATAAACGTAGCCAAGACGCTACGATTCTTGAAGGACAATATAGTCAGTAAGTTGAGATATGATTTTATGAGTTAAAGTATACTTTCCCCAACATTCTAAGATCCCTAATTCTATTTCAGTGGCAGTTGTCGTTGTTACATCGATTTTCTGGATACCCGTCAGTTGTGTCATCTCGTATTTCGATCGGAAAAAACTACGCCACGAAATGAAACAAGTCGATTGGAGTCAAAAGTTAGACTTAATACATCCCAGTGACCGGCGACGTGTTATACATATAAGGTAAGTCAACAAATTGTGACCAATTAAAGTGAATCTATGATCATCATCATCATCTTTATCTTTTATGCAGAGTCCCACGCCAGAAAATCACTGTAGCGCGCGCATGTAACTGAATCCACTTATATAAAATAAATGTATATGACACAAATCGCATCTTTAAAACTGCCGCAAAACATCATTTATCATTCCAAATATTTGTGTATAAGAATATCTGTAATTCTCGATTTAGACTACTTAGACTTATAAATAGTGTTCTCCAAATCTTAAGTAAAAATCCATTTTCTTTTTACGTACAATTTGTCTATTGTATTTTTTTAAATTGATTCAATATTGTAGCAGACGTACAATTGGTCATATAAAATTATCTTAGCCATTCTAATCTTTTCATGTCGGTTTAGAAAAATAAATTGTAGTTAAGTTATTTTAAGCGTATTTCTACGTGTAAGGCGAAGAATAATGATAACATCTATTTCTTTTTATTGCTTTTTCCATTTGTTTGTGGCGGTGGCAGTTCCTCTTCCAATTCCAGGTCACTTTCTTCTTCGGAATAATCATAATGAGCCCAACCAGGTTCAGTTATGTTCAGTTCCGCCTATAAAACAATCAAAACAAATGTAATATATACTATTTTGAATCTACTCCACTTCATATTAGTTACCTTGCCACAAATATATACAGGACCAGAGCCCTGTATTAGCTTAAATGTCACTGAGCCATTGGGAAACTCAATATTCGGTCTTAGTATGCGCGTCTCGCCGGCTTTAAGCACAGCAATTGGTATCTTAACAGTTTGCTTCTCATCTACTTTGGTCTCAACCTAAGTTAAATAGAAGAACATTTACAAAATTTTTTTATAAAATCAAAGAATCCTTTAATAATACTAATTACCTCAACAACATTGAATTCTCCTGGCTTGGCTTCAAAGCCTAAAGAAATCTGTTTGATTATTAGTTTGTACGAATGTACAACGCATTCCTCAGGAATCTCCTGGACTTCAAACTGTGAAATGGGATCTTTCTCGCTCAGCGTCACACCTGTAAAAATGATGCCATGTTAATTTTTGAATTAACAACACGCCGCCTTTGCTATCAAAACCGGCAACAAAAACTACAACGGAATTTGTACCAAACAAAGTATGCTTAAACAAATGTAGTTTCCCTATTTTTTCACTTATCTAAACTTACCATAGAATGACTCGGAGGTCTCCATTTTTGTGTATGTAATTTTTTGTAATTGTAGAGAGAAGCATAAACTGCGATACCAAGCGCGTTTCTGATGTTTCCACACGTGCCTCAGTGTCACAACAGCAAACAAAGTTGTCAGCACCGGGCCAACCACGCACAAAAATGTTAAAGTGTTGAAAAGTGTTGTCAGTTGCCGAATACGCTATTACTCAACACTGTTTGCGTACAGCCATTTCTTTTTCACAAGTTCAAGTTGTTTAGACACGTGTTGTCCGCTTAAATAATTTTATAAAAATTAACTAATTAACTAATAACAATGGCCGACGAATCATTTTATGGTATGTATAACCTCATTGTGGCTAATCACTATATTTTGTCATCAATATTTAGAGATTTACAGTAGTTTTCAAGGTTTAAATATGGTGTTATTACTTATTGTGAATGTGAACAAAAGAATGGCGCCGGCAGCCGGCAAATTCGCAATGATCCGTCGCTTTTTTTTTTCGTGTTATTTTAATGACTAATTTAATGTTATATACTAAATAAAATTTATTTCTTTATCAACAGGTGTAACTTTGTCTGGTGAAAACAGCAGCGTCGTTTGGGATGTTCAACCAAATGATGAAGAATACGCAAGAGGACAAAAGTTGCTGATTAAGCAGATATTGCTTGGAGCCGAGGCTAAGGAGGATGAGTTCAATGTCGTTGAGGTGAGAAACAGAGACTAGACATTATTGGTATGGGTGTGCTGTTGGGTTAGGTGCGTCTTTTTGTCTTAAATTGTAAATTTGGAAATATTTACACAACTGGGCAAACAAATTAAAAGAAAGATTTTTTTTTTCCTTTTTTTTTTTTTTTTTGTATTTAATTTGCAAATATTTCTGACAATCTATTTTATCAACTAATGGCTACATTTGTCACATTTTCATCACATTGTAAAGCTAAACGTGTTTCCTTTTCCGGTGGCGTTGATAGTATTTCTGTTATATCCTTACTAAATTTGAACATATCACGTAAATTCATATGCAAGCGGCAAACAACGCCAGCTGCCTCTATAGTCCAATTCCAACAAATGAGTTGACATTCCAATAATTCAAGATCTTCCTTAAGAGCACATAGATTCTATTGTATCATAGGAGAAAGAGAGAAAAGTTCGTTGAGATAACCTTAAATTCCAATTAAATAAGTGAATACTCACTAAGGCAACTGTAGAGTCAATGGATGTGATTTCACCGCCTACAATTATTACTAACTTTGTGTTACCTTCCTGAGCTGTGACATGACTCACAATAGTAGTTTTTAAATCCTCAGCAGCAGCATAATCAATGCTTCCTTTAATTTTAACAAGACAAACCTCTGTTGTTCCGGCAATCTGTGAAACATTCAATCTCAAATATAAAAAATATTCAATGTCTTTCGACAATTTGTAGTTACCTTGTCTTTGGAAATTATTATATTGGGCGTCATACTTTTATATACAATAAAAAGAAGATTAAACATTATTCCACATACGATGCCATATTCTAAATTCCAAAATAGACAACACAATACTGTTACAATAAATGGACACATGTCACGTTCTACAGAAGATAAGAAAAGAAATTAGTGGATATATGGATATAGTTTATTTGTGACACTGAACTCACTTTTAGAGCGCCAGATCTCTGCAATTCTATCATATTCAATCATAAAAATCATTGCTGCTATAATAATGGCTGAAAGTGTTGCTTTCGGTATGTAATAAAATGTTGAAGTAAGAAAGGCGAGTGTCATTATGATCAAGACACCGGTGAATGCTCCACCTAAAGGTGTCTTAACGCCACTAGCATTATTAATCGCGGTACGTGTAAATGAACCAGTTATGGGAATTGAAGACACAAAACTACTGGCAATGTTACACATACCAATGGCAATCATTTCTTGTGTAGCGTCTACAATTTTACCTTTGGCTTTTATTTAAGAAGAAGAAATTGTCATGGAATTTCCGTATGTACTTCAAATATGAAATACTTACAGAATGCCTTTGCAACTGCTATGCTCTCTATGATCGATATTATGGGAACAGATGCTAGTGAAGCACCCAAATGACTTGCCATTTCTCCAAAGCTTATTGTGTTGCCATCTACTTCCGTGCTAAATGGTGGTGTCTTGAATGGTGGTAAACCAGATGTGATTTCACCATTAACACGAAACGGGAGCTTATCTCCCTGTCGTAGTAAATAGCATAGCAAAATACCGAAAATCACCGCAAAAGCATTACGAGCAAGTGACACGTATTTCAATATTTTTCGATAACGACATGGTATATCTTTCACTTTCTATAAGAAATTTATATAAGTATTTTGTTTATATCATGAGAGTGTAAATTTAAATATGATTAAATGAATCTCACCCGCAAGATCAGCAACAATATTAAAGTGCAAACACCAAGAATAATGTCATTCTGGCGAGTTTCTTTTATATGCCCAAATAAGTTAAACCATGATGCTAGAAACTCATTTGATGGACCTAAACGAAGAGAACTAATTATAACAACATCATCATGTATGATATGAATAAAAGAAAAAACCTACTTGAGATGCCAAAGAGATTATTAATCTGTCCACTTGCGATGGTTATTGCTGCAGCCATAGTGAAGCCTGTTGTCACCGGTATTGATATGAAACGTACCAAGACACCAAGATTTAATAAACCCAGTAATAAAATTACACAACCGGATAAAAAACAAGATAGTACTGCAAAATCAGGATTACCCGAGACATGCTCTTTGATCATAAGTGACATTATAGCTGTGGGACCTTGAGTGGCGTAGGTCCAAAGGAAGAAATTTAAGTTACAACTTCCGTTTTATAATTCTCTTATTTACCAACTGTAATATCCTTGCAGGTACCAAAGAGAATATACACAAAGCATCCCATAAATGCTGAATAAAGTCCATATTGTGTTGGTAGTCCAGCAACGGAACTATAAGCAATCGCTTGAGGTATTGTCGTTAGGCCCACAGTTAGTCCTGCTACAAAATCCACAAGCAGGAATTTTAGCTTATATTGTGGTATCCAATCTATTACGGGTAGAGTACGTTTTATGGCACGTGTGCTGCAACAATTCTTGGCCTTTGAACCCACTGCATTGCAGACATTTGGTAACCGCTCCCGATAAAGATCATCTTCTGTTAAATGCATGTCAAATATTTCTTCGTTTATTTTCAATTCAATAGAAATTTAATGAATGATGATTGTGTTGAAGACGGCGACGCCACTTAATATGAAGTATTAAGTTAGTGCAATGAGTCTATACAAAGTTAATTTCATTTTGATAATTTTCAAGATTTCACGATAATGTCATAACTAATACCATATAAATTGTCTATTTTTATATGTTATTAATTGAAATTAACCGCTTTAATGTGATGAACATAAGTACTAATTCATGAAACACAAATACAAGTTGCCGAAAGTTTGTACGATAACCGGACCTTCAAATGATGGGTAATCGTTGCCCATGATGGTTAATAATGGACAACTTGCAATTTAAACACTTGAATGTCTCGTTTGTTTGTTTCGTTTGTTTGTTTTATGGTAAAATTGAATTGATTTAGGAAAAATGATAAACTTTATTTATTTACACTACAATTTACAATATTAAATTATAATTAACGAGCACTTGTTAGACTCAAAACAAAATAGAAATAGAAAAAAGTAGTAAAACGCTTCGTTGAACCCGTTAATATCTATCGACCCACAAACGAAAGAGCGGGAATTTGTTGTTAGCTGTTAGTTTAGTTTTGAAAAAGGTACTTCCACGTTGAAAGCAGTTACTTGAATGAATCAAGCGACCAGAAAACAAATTCAATTTCAAGTTATCAGTTATAAATCGTGCGTACTTCTCTGCTAACCATTACTGCTTATGTATGTTGCCATCATCTTCATAACCATCATACATTTTTTTTTTTTTTTTTTTTGTATTATTCTCAGTTAATATTAGTATACTTTTTCTATATTTCTATATGGATTAAATGTAATATACGACGAGGTGTGTTCCAAAAAAAAAACAAGAGTATTTTGTATTTCACTTATATCAGCGCTGAACGCTGCTTAGCTTAGATCAATTTATTAAATCCATGCATTGCAATGGGTCGTCGTGTAGGTTTCTAAATGAACTCACCCTTTGGCAAGAAGCTTTTCAAAGCCAAACAAATATCAGCCCTCTTTTTATTCTATAAAGCCTTCTAAATGAACTTTTTCTTTGGTATATTAATATACTACAACACATGTAAACTAGATATTCTAACTCTTCGAAGACACCTCGTTGATATTTAGATGGATAGATAGATAGCTAATTCATGTTTTTATAATTTAATGCTTTGTGAAAAATATTTATATATGACTGACGCACTATGATTTATGTATTTATGTATGTATAAGCAAATCAAAGATAACTAAATATTTGGCAAATACCCTTTTCCGCCCCAAAACATTGACATCTTTATAATGTTTTGAGAGTTTTATTGCTCTTAAATTATCAAAAACCTCAACTGAACGACAATTTGAAATCACACTACTTCACAATAAACACTACCAAATTGCTGGTTGGTTGCTTGTCTGAATAAAATCCGTTCGTTGGCATTTTACAAAAAAAAAAAAAAAAAAAAAAAAAAAACCCACACACCTATTTATTTAATAAATATAATATTTAGAGATAAGTTTTATTGAATGTTACGAAAATCTTTTTTATTTTCAAATTTTTATTCAACAAATTTATTTATTCTATCAAACTTATTTCTTTGGTTGCAGGTGCACACAGTAAAGGATTCAGTTCAAATACCAATTGCTGTCCTCAAGGCTGGTGAAACGCGTGCTGTCTATCCAGATGTTGAGTTCTTCGAATCAAAGGTCACTTTTAAACTAATCAAGGGAAGTGGTCCCGTCTATATCCATGGCCAAAATATCAGAGAAGATGTTGAAGTTGTTGATATGGATGAGGAAACAGACGAAGAAGATGTTGGCGAGGAAGAAGATGAGAATCCAAAGAAGAGAGCTAGGATTGAAAATAATTCCGCTGATGGCAAAAATGCCAAGAATCAAAAGAAGAAATAAAATGCTTGAAGCATATAAATTTTCAACGGAGATGTCCGACTCCGTGATTTAAATATGAAATGGGCATTTTCTCCATTTAGACACTACGAAGATAACATACACGATGATGAAGAAGAAGAAAAAACAACACAAAAAACAAACAGTTTTAGGATCTAATATTTAGAATCAGGATATACAAAAACTACAAACATAACAAAACAAAACAAACAAGCGCAGACAGTTCCTTTGTATAAGAACAAATACAAAAATCACAATCCCTTCATTTTCATCTGTTTCAGACAGAACCATATCACACAACCATCAGCAGTATTTGCAGAGTTTACATTTATACAAATCTCATGATAATCAAGTCTATGGCATAACAGGATAAGGACTCAATTTTGTCATCTTTTTTTTTTTTTTTCTTTTTGATACAATTGTTGTGCATCAAAAATAACATTCATTATTCTATTTATCCTGAGCATTGTTGGATCGATGACGAATTAGTCATTTTCTACTATCTTTAAGTAACTTAACTTTAACATTCTAAATGTTTATGGAATCATCAAAAATTGAATTGTTCATTCCATCAACAACTTACTTTTGTAGATCCATGAAAAATTGAAACAATTCATAATGGAATTCTTAATCTTTAAGAAAATGAAATTAATGATAATTATGAGCTATGAGTGTAGATGAAAACCAGCAACTGCAACAATTTGTGTGTGAGTCTGAAACACGCTTCTTTCTAGTTACTGTATATACTTAAGTGATTTGCTAGATTTGTTTAAGAAAAACATAATTAACAAAAAATTTTGAACATTTTTCCGACTCAAAATTTATCCAGAAAAATGAAAAATAAAAATAAACTACATCCATAAAAAAAAACACTTTTAAACAGAAGAATTTAAATTAATCAATATAAAAACATACAATAAGTATACACTTTTACAAATTCTATTTTAATTCTCCATTTATGATTGCAATAATTTTTCATTTCATTTCAAAATTTTGATTATATTTAAGATTTCATTATTATATTATGAAAGTGCATATCAGCAGTATGGGGATCTAAATATTTTTAATTTATTAATAATTGGTACTGACAATTAAAACAAAACAGACGGAAATTTTGAGCGTTTTATCAGCGAAACCTATTAAGGATTATATAATCCTCATCCGTTTACTATTCGCCGCTTTGTCAGCTGTGACTGTTATAGCTCAATTGAAAAGGAGGAACACGATAATACTTTTAAATGCTGCCTTCTTCAATGCTTCACGATGTTTGGAATCAGCAATCTATAAATTAATAAGGACACAAGATTCTTTTGGATCCGATTTACCACCTACCTCACTTAACGTCAAAGTGTTTTCATAAAAATTGTATGGTTAGAAATGTATTCATCTTTAGATATGTCGAATGTATTGTACATGCCAATATATTGATGTTACTGCAGCTAAAATAGGTGAGAAAAATTTTATGTTTATAACAACAACAGCAAACATTGAAAACCAACCTATTCGCAACTTCACAATGAAGTTGCGGATGAGAGAACTAAAGTATTTCTGAAGCGATTATGTACAAGAACGAAAACACAGAAAACAACAACAATCAATAGCGAGAAATCAATGCCACGAATTTTATCTGATAGTCTGAATTCATTGGTCTCCAAACTTTTTAGCCTTGGGGACATACTGATTATTACTTCAGTGAGTTCCAAGGGCCAACACCGTTGTACATTTCCTGCCAGTGTGTTTTTTTTTTATCATCATTGGAAACCTATGGTCTGAATCAATAAATTCATCTTTTTTTTTTTTAATTTTAATTGTTATTCAATTTTTTCAACGTTTATACGTAAAGAGCGAGTGTATTCATGCAGACAGTCGAATTTTGACCATATTAGCATGGTTTAATTCATACATACTTACGTTGAAGTACATTCATGTCAAATTTCGTGAATTTGAGCACCGGGAGTGACAATACCCACCACCTGTAATAAATACACAGGATGTGTTGCTGAGAGAGGTTGACATTACCGTCGTGTAATATCATATATTACGAGACACCATAATAAGCTTCAGATCGATTCATTTGTTACTTTTGTTTTCGACATCCCGTTGTATCCCACGTATTTCGTGCTTTTTGATTAAATTGAAAAAGATCCGTAATTCGCTATTATTTTTGGATGGAAAAACACGCGAAGAAATAAAACCGAAGTTGGATGCTGTCTATAGGGGCCCTTCACCCATCTATGACAACCGTAACATATTCGTTCAACGAGTTTAAATGTTTAGAAGACGTGTCATACGGAGCGGCGATTGATATTTTACGTGATAAGTTAGCATGAAAAATGTGCCAAAACATTGGGAATAAATTGAAAGAAGAAATTATTGAAAAATATACGTATTAAAAAGGGGCGTACGCAGGCAGTGGTTTGGGGGTTCAAAACCCCCTCCGAAATGTAAATAAAAATTGAAAGATTTTTGAAGTGAAACTTCTTTAGCAGCGCTGGTCAAAAATTTTAAGTGAAAAAATAAAAATCGTCACGTTTTTTCGATTCTGTCCTGCTACAAAATCCACAAGCAGGAATTTAAGTTTATATTGAGGTATCCAATCTTTTATGGCACGTGTGTATGGCACGTGTGCTGCAACAATTCTTGGCCTTTGAACCCACTGAATTGCAAACGTTCCCGATAAAGATCATCTTTTGTTAAATGCATTTCAAGTATTTCTTCGTTTATCTTTAATTCAATAGAAATTTAATGAATGACGATAGCATTGCAGACGGCGACGCCACTTAATATAAAGTATTGTTAGTGCAATGAGTCTATACAAAATTAGTTTCATTTTGTTTAAATTCATGATTTCACGATAATGTCATAACTAATACCATATGAATTGGTTTGACTTTGTAAGCTATTTTTATTTGTTCTTATTTGAAATTAACCGCTTTTATGTGATGAAAATTGGTTATTAGATTATCATCATGAAAGACAAATAGTTGCCAAAATTTTGAACCTTCAAATAATGGGTAAGAGCCTTGTAATTTACACACTTAATGACTCGTCGATAGAATTTTTTGTTGGCTTAGTTATGAAAAGGTATTTCCACGTTGAAAGCAGTTACTTGAATGAATCATACGCCCAGACAACAAATTCTATTTCAAGTTATCAGTTACAAATCGCGCTTGCTTCTCTGCTGACCACTACTAGTTTTAGTGCTATCATCATATCATTATTATCTTTATAACCATCACCACCACCATACAATTCTCAGTCATCATACGGAATACTTTTTCTATATGGATTAGATTGAAGATGTGTTCCAAAAATAAATGGTAATTTTTCTTTGACGCTTTCGAGTTCATATTATGCTTGTCCTGGTAAGGGGTGTAAGGACATTGAGAAAGATGTTGATGATAACGATAGGATCCCCTATAGCCGGTAATGTGAAAGGCAAACACTGCTGAGCTAAGAGCAGTTTAAACTAAGCAAGCAACAAAACTTTTCTCTAATTCGAGTTTCAACTCGTGAAGGGGGAAAATACCTTTAACTTTTCGAGTAAACCTCGTAGATAATTAGTTGCATAGATGTAGATAATGGATTTATATTTTGATAATTTCATTTATTTAATGTTATGTAAAATTAAGTATTTCCTTTACTGACTGACGTATTATGAATTATATAGCGGCAAATCAAAGATAACTAAAATTTTGACCAATCCCACTTCCGGGAAAAATGGCAGAAGAAGACAGATAGATATTTAGAGATAAGTTTATCAGATTATGAAGATCATTTTTGTTTATACAATAATTTTATTAATTTATTATTGAATAAATTTATTTGTTTATTATATTTAATTTCTTTGGTTTCAGATGCACGCAGTAAAGGATTCTATTGAAATACCAATTGATTTATCCATTTATATTAAGATGATGATGAAAAGTAAGTAATTTATCTTTATCATTCTAAATTTCATAGCAAATTCTACAAACAAAAATTGTATTATTTGCGGCAACACATTCTGTGAAAATTTACGGTCCATGTCTGTCTATTACGGTCCATGATACAGAAAAACAGATTTAAAAAAGCATTGCCTGCTTTTAGACGCATATTAAAAATTTTCATTAAAAATGTCTATCTATTACGATTCATGAGATACAGGCCGCTTACAGACAGACAGATAGCGGAGGCTTAGTAATAAGATCGCCGTTGCCACCTTTTTGGCGGAAACGTTATAAAAAAATATCCGTAAAAAAACACTAAAACAGAAGAATTCAAATTAACTAGTGATTTAGTTTTATATTTAATTCTATTTTACTTCATTTATGATTTACAATAAATGTGTTCATTACATTTCAAAATTTTTGTATAGTTAAGATTATGTTATTATATTGAAAGTGTATGTCAGCATGGGGATCCAAATCTATTTAAAATTCATCACTTGAATTTTTATGGGAATGAAAATACAATTCATATTTTGTTTATCGGTGCTTATCATGTACTGACAATTAAAACAAAATAAACGGAAATTTTGTGTGTTTTATCATCGAAACCTATAAAATATTATATAATCCTCAGTCGTTTAATCGGTGCTTTGTAAGCTGTTACTGTTATACCCCAATTTAATAGAAGGTCGAGGTTTTTAGCAGGGAGATGGCATAACCTTAATACGTTCAAATGCAGCCTTCTCCAATGATTCACGATGATTGGGATGAGCAATTTGAATTAATTCATACATGCGTTGACGTACATTCTTGCCAAATAATGAGGCTATACCGTGTTCGGTTACAACGTAGTGAACATGAGCACGGGAAGTGACAACACCAGCACCTGTAATAAATATAAAACAGATCAGATAAGGGATTGATTGATATACATATGTATAAGACGGGTGGGGGGGGGGTATACCTGGCTGTAAAATAGGCACAATCTTGCTTTGTCCCTTGTTGGTTTGTGATGACATGGCTATGATGGGAACACCTTGACCATCAGTACCCTCAGCTGCTCCACGTATGAAATCCACTTGGCCTCCGAAACCGGAGAAGAAACGTGTACCAATTGAATCTGAACATACTTGACCAGTTAAATCGACTTCAATGCAACTGTTAATGGCAGTCATGCGTGGCTGTTGCTTAATGACACTAACAGAGTTCACATAATCGACAGCATACATTTCTGCAAGTAATTGCAAAGTTTCAGTTAATTTGAATTAAGAAAACAGATAATTATTTCATACCAATGAAAGGATTATCATTGACAAAGTCATATAGTTCTTGGCTGCCAATCAGGAAGGAGCCAACAATGCGACCTTTATGCATCTTTTTCTTTGCATTAGTCACACAGCCTTTCTCCACCAGTTCAACGACACCATTGGCAAACATCTCTGAATGTATGCCCAAATCTTTGTGACAATGCAATGCATTCAACACCGCATCCGGAATATTGCCAATACCCATTTGTAGCGTAGCTCCATCCTTAACCAAATTCTCTGCAATATTCTTTCCAATTTTCTTTTCAACATCTGTTAATTTTCCACTAGGATGCTGCGGAAGAGGTTGGTCAATCTCAACAGCATAATCAAAATGTGATATGTGGACGACAGCATCGGCAAAAGTTCTTGGCATCTTCTTATTAATTTGAGCTGCAATTATAGTGGAAATTTAAAAAGTAACCAATTAATAAAATTTATTATATTGTACATTGATGTATACTGACCAATAATGGTTTTCGAATGCAATAAGCCTGCACGCACACAATCAACACTTGTGCCTAGTGTACAGTAACCATGACAATCTGGTGGTGAGACATGGATTAGTGCCACATCGGGTTTAATAATTTTCCTATAAAAAAGTTGTGGGATCTCATGTAGAAATATTGGTATATTATCACCACGACCCTCTGCTACCGCTGGCCTTACATTGCTACCCATAAAGAATGAATTCGATCGGAAAATATCCTTATGCTTGGGATCACAGTAAGCAGCCGGACCCTCCGTGTGCATATGACAAACTGTTACATTCTCAAGCTTTTTGTTAACACCATGCTCCACCATAGCACAAAGAAGTGTATTTGGTGTAGCTGCAGCACCCGAAGCAAATACAGTATCACCTGAAAAACAGAAATGAAAAAAAAAAAAAACATTCATAACAAAGTCATCATTATCATCATCATCATCATTTCGTCGTTGAAACGTTGGTGTGAAGTGTGCTAAATAAAAACTTACACTTAATTTATAAATACTGTAGTACATTGCTAATTATAATACATAAGATTGATAAAATCATCATATTTGACACACTTCAATTAAAAAATATGTAGGTAAAACTTTATAAAGCGCAATGTTGATCTATTTTTGTGTACATCAACAAATAGTTTTCTATTCATTATAAATCACGACTTCCATGTTCAAACACGATAATGATGTTTGAAATGTTAATCATATTTCTTTTTATTAGACTGACTTGACTATCTTATTTTAATTATGTATTTGTGTTAAAGATAAGCAACTTCTCATACAATAGTATTGGAATATTTTCTGTTACTAATCATTTGTACATTATTGTATGAGTGAAAATTATATACATATATATATATATACACACACACACACACATACATGTTCATATGTATAATTGACCATTCATAGATTTTTATGCATTTTTTTTTGTATATTTTTTGTACCTAATCATTTGTGCATTACTGTAATGAGTGATAATCATATAAACACACACATAAACGCATAAATAAGTAAATGCAACCCGCTGCCGGCTTCTTCTTCTTTCACTCATTTAAAGTTTGCGTGGCGGCGCTTTTGGGCAAATCTAAATATAGTAAATAGTATTTCTATAAAGTGATTTTTTTCATTTTTCCTCATGCATTTTTTTGGTAAAAACAACTAAATATTTTGAAGTGAAATGCAATGAAATGTAAAAACGTTAATAAAATGTTGTATATTTTTGTTTTTTTGTATGAAAACAAGACTATTCTTCTTCTTATTCTTATTTTTTTGTTGTTGTTGTTGTTGTTGTGTGAAATGCAGTGAGAATTGAGAGAATGTAGTCGTCGCTCTCTCAATGCAGTTGTGTATGAGACAAAAATGAGAATAAGAAAGAATAACTGCGCTCAATTTTGGAGTAAATTAAGATAATTGCCGCCAAATAAACATTTGTACAAACAAATAAGAGATGTTAAATTAGTTAAGGTAAGTTTTTTTTTTATATTTTGCCTCACATGACACTTAAATAACCTTTTTATTTTAAAACTATCTATCTAATCAAATAAGGATTGTTGCATAAGCTGCTGTTATTTGAATTATATTTTTTTTAATGGAATTTATTTTATAAATTTCTTATCACTTTCGTGATAATACATAATGAATGCAGTTTAACTAAATTACATATATGTACATGTATGCATGCCGATAGATTTCTGTCTTATCTCAGGGGCTGGGCTCAACTCTCCCATTGTAATCTCATTCAAACAAATGTTAAAGCTCAGCTCAGCTCAGCTTGTGTGTGTGTCTATGATATGATTTGATTTGTATTGCATTTAGTTTTACTCTGCACATACTAATAAATTCAAGCCGAGTGAGTGCAAAGTACAAATGCTTTTAATATTTTTGCTTTGGCATCTATTTTTGCTTTGTTGCTGGCAAATACACGCGCGTCAATAAAAATTCAAATACATATGAATGCATGTGTGTGTGTGTGTGTATACATATATAAATATACTAAATATATAAAAATAATTTGTTTCAATGTATGATGTATCTATATATTTATTTACTAATTGATTTTCTTATAATTTTCTATCAATTTCGGTTTTGTTATGGTTGATTGTCATGTTTATTGTTAATGGATAATAAATATCTATAACTACTACTATGACAATATTCAATCAAAATTAATTTGAATAATTGGAAGGCTAATTAGAAAAAAAAATGTAAACTAAAATTGAAAATACTATCCACCATATCCAATGAAAATTATAAATTAATATTTAATCAGAAAATTACCGAATCAAGCGCACAATTTCCATGTCGCCCTCAATTCAATTGTGTGCCCCTTCTACCGCACTTCAAATAACGCGCTGAAGACGGAGAAGTGAAAACAACAGAAACCAAAACTACTACTACTACTACGGTGTGAGTGGGGTTTGTGTATATCGTTCTAGTTTTAATATTACATAACCTTAATACATACATTGTTTGACTAGCTCACATATTATGATGACTGACCTTATACTTATGTACCAAGTACAAGTGCATTCATTCATTCATGCCAAGTACAACCAACTTAATCCTTAAAAGTAGAAAAAGCATTTTTTTTTTTCTTACCAGTCTTAATGCAGCAGACGGCTTCTTCTGGTGAGACAATTGGTGGCCTTCTTGGCAGTGGATGTGTTAATTCACGAGAATATGAGTAATAGGTATTATTCTGCATGCCAAATACACTCACTGCAGACACGTCAATGAGATTCACCATGCTGCGTCCTGTTCCAAGGATTCTTTTACGTAGCATGATGATGTCCTTATTCCAAATGGATTCGTATTTGATTTAACAAATTTCAAGATTCACTTTATACTTAATAACTATGAATTACTATTAATACGCAGTAGTTGCCGCTGCTGCTTGCTGGATTACTTGTTACTTATTTATTGTTTGTTTGCTTGCTTGCTTGCTTGCGTGCTTGCTTGCGTGCGTTGTCAAATGCAAATGAGGGTTTTGTTAACTATGCAGAGTTAGCGGAGACATCGAAGACAAATAATTTTAACCGACCTCCTATTGGGGCGAATTGGGGCGAATATTGTTTTTTTTTTTTTTGGGGGGGGGGCGATTGGCGCACGACGACGTACTGAAGACTTACCAATCTGGTATGGCCCCACGACACCTTTGTATTTGAATTATCTATTGTGAAATTGATAAACGCTTTATTTATTAAAGTTCCCATTCTTTTTATTTATTTCAAATTACCATTCCAAATTGAATTTATACAAAAATAATTGTAAATTTCAATAAAAAGAAATATTAATAAATATTTCTTTAAATTATCGAAACAAACAGCGTTGCCATAATTTTGTTGTTGTCTCTTCGAAACACTTATCGATAGTCATTTGATTGTTTGCTATTCAGTTAAACACAACAAAATTTTAACAGAAAAAGCAAATTGATTTGAAAATTATTTATTTTTTTTTTTTTCTAAATTTTAAATATAAAATTCAATATCAAAAAAAAGAAGATAAAGAAAATCCACCCTTGTTATTTTTTACTGCATAACAAAACTACATGGTATTTCAATGTTTCTTAGGAAAACAAAAAAAAAAAATGTGCAGCTTGGCAGCACTGATTGGCGCCAAATAGAAATTTGTTTGAAATAAATACATTGGAAATTAGAACTTTTTAATATAATTTTATTTATTGTTCAATGGCCTTAGAAAATTATTATTATTATTATTATTATTATTACATTTAAAAGCATCGATTAACAATTAAAAATAACAAATTTATTTCATACTTAATAAAAAAATGTTGCAGCGTTTTTTTGTTTTCACTTTTCTTGTATGAATTTCTACAAGTTTTCATCATCTTCTTCGTTCGTACAATTAACAAAATATTCGGTTGGTTTTTTATTTACAAATATTTAAAATTATTTCAATTAAATATACTTAATTAATTAATTAAACTAATGGGATTTAAGGTATGTTTTTATTTTTTTTTATTTTTGGTACTTCAGCATCCCATAAAATTATTTTTATTGTTTCACATAAAAAAAATTATGACTAGTTGATGCGTTCTTTCATTTTTATTACATTATTATGTTGTTTTGTTTTTGTTTTTCTACAAATGTTTGCCTATTTTGTTGCATTGTAACGGCTTAAAAATTTGGAGTGAAAGGATTTGTAATGATGATTTTTTTTTCTTTTGCGACCTTTTATTTTTTGTATTCTTGGACGGAACCTAAAAATTATTGGTTAAAAAGGAAATCAAAATTTAGACTTAAACAAAACCTATAAAGACAAATTAAAATTGATTGGTTTATGTGGTAGTATATAGTATTTTTGGAGACATCTGACTAGAACATAAACAAGGAAGGTAGTAGCAATCAATAAAAAAAAAACAAAAAAAAAAAAAACAGAAAAAAAAAACATATTAAACAGTAAAAAGTAAAAATAATTGTAAAATTATTCCAAGTATTTTTTTTTTTTTTGTGCTCATCAAATATTTATATTTTTTTTTTCTACTATATGTTTTTAAAAAGTTTTTTTTTTTTTTTTGTGATTATGAGATTTATTTGATTGATCCTAATGTATGTAGTAGTAGTAATAGTAAATATTATGTGAGCTTCTTGCATATACGATGTGACTGCGTGCATGAGTGATTTAATGATTGATTGATTTAATGATTGAATGAATGTGAATGAGAATCTGCCTAATGCCTTAATTATTTATTGGGTTTTTGCCATTAGCTCTGCGAGTATCTGCAACGCTTTGTGCTGCAGTTCATTTTTTGCTAAAGACAAGAAGAATTATAATTCTAGAAAAAAGCCCCTATAATAGCTTAGAGATATACATATCAATCATATATATATGTATGTACCTAAATGTCTATATGTATATTGTATTGTGTATAATGTACCTAGATATACTTAGTATTGTGTGTTATACGACGAGATTATGACGATGAGACAATACATAATCTCAAAATTTTTGGTTCAAACGTTTACCTAGTTGGCAGCGTCATATTAATGCAAAGTTCATGGTCACGACGATCACCCCAACCGCCGTTGCCTTTACGTAATTTGGTCTTTTTCACTAGACTCGCCACGGTAAGAGTCAGTGAGCGTGGAAATAACTGACCCGATTTGCGTGCAATGTGTAAAACTTGCTGCACCTTTGAAATGACTTGATTTGATTCACAGTTTTTATTCTTATGATGGACGCCACTGAAACACACAAATTGAATGAATAATTACAATTTATTAATTTATTTTAATTGAGTGAAAACATACCACTCGCCAATATGGAAGACTCTAGGTCCTTTGACAATCATTGCATGCAACTTGTTGCGTAAACATTGCTGGGAGACATGCTGCAAAGACCAATCCCAATTGTAGTCATCGTAAGAGCAAAAGTGTAAAGCACATTTCCTTATGCCAAACCAAGTGCTACGATTGAAGGCAAAACCCATATTGTGTTTGCTACTTATCCACGGCATCACTTCGACCTTTGAACATAGACACATATGATATAATTAATTTGTTGTTATTATTATTATTATTAAGTTTATAAAGTTATGGCATAAGGTTTAGGGTTGGGGTTGGGGTGGTGGAAAATACTACAATTAAATTAAAAACAAGCATTTAAAAGTTTATAAGTTAGAACAAGTAGAAGAAAAGCAGTCAATTGTTAAGAATAAGAAGGCATGCAGCAAACTTATTTCCGTATCCGTCAGCACAACTGAAACTCAATAATAAACATAAATCAAACAAACAAATAAACATATAAAACGAGCACTACTTATATTAATCCAATAAATCAGCATAATAAAAAAAACATAAAGTACGCTTTATTGACTCTTAGCACGCACTCTCAGCATAATTGAGACTCTCGATGGATGAATGGAGAAGCGAAGTAAGCTAAGCAGCGAATGCCATACGAAGATTTACTTATGTATATGGATTTATTTGTTATTTGGTTTAGTTTGGTTTAATTTGGTTTGGGTTTTGGCTTTGTTTATCTTCTTCTGTTATACCTCTCGATAGTTGCGATAAATACGATTCCTATCGAGGTGGTGTTGGCCCCCCCGGATATGTACACGAACACGTGCCCGAGTCTGCATTCAATTGACCGATTTTTAGAAAGAAAAAGTAAAATAGAGACAGAAACAGAGACAAGTAACGAGACAACATTCAGTAGAAGTTATAATTAAACACAAATTTGTAACTGAAATTCAATTCAAACAAAAAATGGATATGGAAAATATACTTAAAAAATATGATAATAAAAGAGACAGACGACAATCGATTGGAAGATTGTTATGTATTGTATTGTATTGGATTGGATTTGTTAATTGATCGATCGGTCTCATCATTCTAAAGCAACATGCAAATGGTTGCCAAACAAGCAAACACAATAAAACATGCAAAAAAAAAAAAAAAAAAAATAGCAAACAAAATTCCAATAAACAAATAATGAAAATATGTAACATTAAGAACTTGAATTCTACAATGAATTTATGGTTAGTAAGAGGAACTCTGCCTTTGAACTAATTATGATAAAAAAGATATAAACTAAAAAAAAGAAATTGAAATTGAAACTAAACAGAAGAGAAGAGATGTGCTCGTGATGCTCTACCTTCTGATAGACAGAGTACAATGACGGTAGAACATGGTAGCCCCATGTCTGGGCACCGTTCTTATCTGTGGATGATGTTATGGAAGAGGAGGACGAGGACGCTGTGACTGTGTTGATGTTGTTGTGCGACTGTGGTTCAGCAATGTCGCCGGCATAGGCTTTCGTTGCAGCTGATGAGGAAGATTGATGATGCGACGATGACGATGAGGATAGTTGCAGTGAGTTTCTATTCCTATTATATCCTAACAGATTGTTAGAAGAGATCAGCGAAGAAGCATAGGACTTCTTGTTAGTCTGCAGGAGATCGATCATCCGATATAAATATATTGACAAATTGAAATGAAAATGAAAGTAAAGTAAATAAAAGAAAATTATTTCTTATATTTTTCTCCTTTTTTTTTTTTGTTTTTTTTTTTTGTTTTTTGTTTTTTTGTTTTTTGTTGTTGTTTGTTTTCCATTTAAAGCAGAATTTCATTAAGAATTAAGATTATTAGTGAAATAAAAAAAGTATTAAAGATATAGCACTGGCCTAATAATGATATTGAGATTTCGATCCAGAGAGATAATATAGTATAGATAGTATAGTAGTGTTGTTAATTTATGACTGTGTATTTAGATTTGTGCAATGACGGATGGCAATGAATTTTTGCAATAGCCAATCTTAGTGGGGCCTCAAGCATTTTAATAGATTTAAAATTATACTGAATTTTGTTACCCAATTCATTAGTTGAATGATTGACTGGCTGACTGACTGACTGACTTAGTCTTAGCTTAAAAAAATACATACTTATATGGAAAGCATTTATATGTTTATATACCTTGTGATAAGTATAATAGTTGAATGTCTTCAAATAAGTGCCCAATGATAGAACATTGCAATGTGGGCACAAGTCTTTAGTGCGTTTCTGCATCATGTCCAAAAGATAAATGAAATCTTCGGCCACATAATGATCTTCTTCAAGGAACAATACAAGACCTAAAACACAAAATGAGAAACAAAAAAAAAAAAAAAAAACAACATTACATAAATAAACATATTTAAATTAGTATTTAGTGCAAACCTGTGTGAAAACGAGTAACTTCAAGTTCATTAAAGATGCGATTTGCCTTGTACCACCAATGATGTTTGGTTTGTGTGAATTTGGCCTCTCTATAATGACCATAAAGATCTGGATACAAGGCATTATTACAATTCCTTATCAAGGCTCTGTTGTGGTGCGTAATGAGAAAACAAAAATTCTCAAATCATATCATTCAAATCTTAATAAGTATAAGTGTGTAACTTACTGATCTCTTTTGATATCCCTGGGACAATCATTTGGATCAACGCCTGGAAATTCATGTGGATGCGTTTGTATAGAATATGGATAAAAGATTTGCATAACTTTGCAAAAGTCTATTTGTTGCACCAAATCATTAATGTCATCATCGTAAAAGTCATGCGAGAATATTAATAAAGTTTTTGAAATATCTCGCGCCTGTGCTAAGCTTACGATTAAATGACGTAAATATGTGATGCGTGTGTGCACCTAAAATATAGTAAATATATAATATAATAAAATATGTTGTCACTATTCGATTGATTGATTGATTGATTTTACTTGTATGACAATTATCACAGAATCATTTTGCAGAGGCCCGAATGTATCCTCATTAAGCACCATCTGCATATCGTTGTATCTATTTATCTGACGTTTGATCTCAGTTATATTTGGCGGATGATAAACCTCAAAGTATATGTGCGCAGCACTCGATGATATACTGGAGGTATTTATTAAGCCATTTTGTGTTGACACTGAAACAAAATTGCATTGATGATAGAAAAAGAGATTGAGATGATAATGAATGACTTACCACCTCCATTGAGAACATTGCGTTGTGTTGTGTGATTACGAGATCTTGGCGTCAGAAACTTGTGTAAACCCATTGGCACCATGGAGAGTATGGCATCGACAGAGTCATTGGTGGTCACATCATTTAGCGTAGCATCATGAGAGTCCACTACAAATACACAACAACAACAACAATAACAAAAACAACAAATCATTTAAATAAATTTCTAACAAAATTTAATTGGCATATAATGTAAAATACTTACGATAATTGAAATTATGATACTGCAACAGCACAAATATACAAAGTGCCACCAGTATAATGCTACGCATATAAAAATTATTTCGCTTCCGTAGCATTGCGCCTGTATTTGGAAGCGGTATAAGTATACGTCCTGATTGATTATACAAAACATAGTGAAAGAAATCAAAATATGTATTCAGAATTCTGTCATCAACAACATCTTATCATGTTGTCATAGTAAAATATTTCAAATCTTAAATCATTTTATTTACCTCTCATTGTTTGACACTCAACCACTCAAAACAGTAAACCAAAGTAATCGTTTACTTTAACAACAATCGCTTCATGTCGTTTATAGTTTTGATCTGTAAAATTGGAAATTGGAATCAAAAAGAAGATATAAGCAGGTGGTTCTTCATCAATTGTGTATGTTTTAAGTTAAAAAAAAAAAAAAAAAAAAAGCAAAAGAATATCACGCGACACTTCTGAACATTTGCATTTGCTTTGAGCATTCATCATTTAATCTTATTTACTTGTGTTGTGGTGGTATTACTTTGTGTGTGTGTATGTGTGTGTTTGTGTTGTTTTCTTTTTTTTTTGTGCTCGCGCTTTTGTCTCGGTGACTCTCCGTGTACTAATATCTCAGACAAAAGTACGACAACAAATTTGTTCCAAGTCCAATAAATAAATTGGCAATTCACTACGACGACGACGAAGACGACGACAACAATGACGATTGGATAAGATGGGCGCGCGGTTGGTTGGTGGATTAGTTGATGGTTGTTTGATCGGTGGGTGGGTGGTTTAAGAGAACAGTGACAACAGGGTATTGAAGGCGATAATTTACATATATGATTAGCAAAGTAGCACATTTGAAGTGGTCTTCGCTTCCCGCATTACCTTGCAAATGATTTGTGTAGCGCGGCAAAGGCGATGGGTGGGCGGACAAACTTTTACTACGACTGACTCTGCCGGTGTATATAAAAATAGAATAGACTTTTAGCAGAGCGAGAAACAGAAAAGAATTTTTTTTTATTAAGACAAAGTTTGCTAGAAGTGTCATTATCATCATAATAACTACTTCTTAAGCAGCAACAGCAGCGAAATATCATTTAAACCTTCAATTAGAATAGGATACAAACACCCAAATTTACAATAGACTATAGACAACTTTCATGTAATTAAGGTGGTTAGGTCAGGGCAAGAAGATTTCTTAATTGATAATTAATATCAAAAGTGACTTATACAGAAATCTAGTTATTATATAGTTAAGAATCAATTTGTCGAGTGGTCAAGGTTATAGGTTGAAAGAATGGGTCTGTCCAAAAGAAAAGGCTCTCTAGAATACTAAATACAATAATACAAATTTCCACAAAACAATTGAACTGAAATGAAGTTGGTGGTTTGCTTGACGTTTGACTTTGAATTTGTGTTACTGACAAAAGTTGATTGATTTTCTTTCAATTTCAATTTGTTGTTTATACCGACGAAGACGAAGAATTAACTAAAGCCACTACTTACAACTAACTACATGAACAGAAACAATTTGCAAACACACACACATACACTGCAATCAAAACACACTTCACATATGTACACCAGTCGGTGGGAGAGGAGACACAAACACAGTCTTATTCAAAGAAAACAGAGACACACACACACACACGCAGATTATAAGTTGTAAATAAATGAAAGTGAAACTGAATGAAACTGGTATCACGATCGGTTATGAAATCTTTAAAGTTTTTCACACTATTTCCTCTTTAATTACCTATTTCTAATTATATTGCATATAGTAAATTCTTTCATTGAATTTGAATTCTTTACTTTTTATTGCTGTAGTTGCGTCAAATGCAATCTGTAACAAATCGATTTTCCATCACAAAGTTCTTCATCGTTCCACAACGAATTAAATTGATTTAAATGCGAATTCATTTTTAAGCAATTTTCAATTGATTTGCATTTATTTATGACACAAATTATTTACTTAAACACATTAATTTTTATAGTTTAGTTATTGTTGTTTTAAAGGTGGCTCTGCCTTATTTGGTTTCTTCTACTCTTTTATTTTTTTTTTTTGCAGAATTTTACTAGGGCTGCACTAACTAAATTGAAATCTTTTTGATAAAGTTCCGAATCCACTTTTGTTCACGCACGAACATAGCAAAGCTTCAATAACAGCAACGAGTCCAAGAGTACGTAAAAATCAGCTGATGTATTTGTCTTTAATAAAACTTGCTTATTAATTTGTTATATGTCAACAGGTTTCTGTTGAGAAAAGGCTTTAAAAAATGTCGGACCGCAAAGCAGTTATTAAAAATGCTGATATGAGTGAGGAGATGCAGCAGGATGCTGTTGATTGTGCTACTCAAGCATTGGAGAAGTACAATATTGAAAAGGATATTGCTGCTTACATCAAGAAGGAGTTTGATAAGAAATACAATCCCACTTGGCATTGCATTGTCGGTCGAAACTTTGGCTCCTATGTGACTCATGAGACGCGTCACTTCATCTATTTCTACTTGGGACAAGTAGCAATTTTGTTGTTTAAGAGCGGTTAGAAAGATCGATCCACGAGGAGGAGGAGGAGACGATGATGGAGTAAGAGGGGGTGGTTGAAGGAGTAGGAGGAGAGAAGAAAAACACAAAAAAAATAACAATTTACACACAATTTAAACAGAAAATCGAATGTTGAACATTATTAATGTTCAGAAGAAGTTTTCTTGTTTGATTGGCTCAAAATTTTAAGATTTCAAAAAATTTTCGCACTCATCATTTCAACAACCAGCAGTGATCAGAATTAAGAACAAAAATCACATAAATATTGAATCAGCTGTTTGCAAATGATTGGAGTTGCAGAAAAAAGTCGCATTCCCATAAATATTTTCATATACATAAATAAACAATAACTGTCAACAAATATTTGACACAGATCTTTTCTTTATTTTTTTATTAATTATATACTGGGGTATTGCTATATCATATAAAAATTATGTATTTAGAAAATGATCTATTGGCAAAATATATATTTATGGTGCAGAGTGTTTATATTGATTCATCAGCCCTGAATGATGCCAACGATGAAGTGCAGGCGTCGTTTTTTTTATTGTATTGGCAGCACTGCGTCAGCTGATTTGAGTGAATAAAATTCAATAACGTGGTTGCATTTGCGCGTAATTCTGTGTCATTTTGTTAACTAAATATATAAGAGTAAAGTTGGAAAAAGGTAATTAAATGTAAACAATGCAATTGATAATAAAACTGAAATGAAAGTCTTCAAAATAGTTTTTGTGCGAAATAATCTAAAAGCAAAAAAAACATTTAGTTCGTTGTATGCTTTGTTACAAATTCTATCAAAAAAATAATTTATACATGCAAAAAAAAAAAAAACAAAATATTGGAAATTAAATGATTTATCAAGCGAATTGCAACAATTGAGTTGCCATTTACTTTGGATTAAATTTCTCTTATATATTTTATATTTTTACTTGCAGATTTTTCTGCAAACTTAGTCTTAAATTTTGTTAATAAACCAAAAAAAAAAAAAAAAAACTACAATTAAAACATCATAAACCGAATGTAAGTAAAGTAAGCATAAACTGTCGTATTGACATTCATAAAAATTTATTTTTGTTCTCGTAAACACCAAATTTTAGTTAATCGAAAAACTATAAAAAATGTCAGACCGCAAAGCAGTTATTAAAAACGCTGATATGAGCGAAGATATGCAGCAGGATGCCGTTGATTGTGCTACCCAAGCATTGGAAAAGTACAACATCGAAAAGGATATTGCTGCTTACATTAAGAAGGAATTCGACAAGAAATACAATCCCACTTGGCACTGCATTTGCGGCAGAAACTTTGGCTCCTATGTAACTCATGAAACTCGTCACTTTATCTATTTCTACTTGGGACAAGTAGCAATTTTATTGTTTAAGAGCGGTTAAAGAGACGGATCATGTGGAAGGACTGTTGGGGGGGGTGTAGGCGAGAATAATGGAGCAAGAGTCAGAGGAGATGGAGAGTATTAGAGGGAGCATACTGGAGTCAGCTGCTTGCTTATCAATAAAGTTATAGCCTGGGAAGAAGGCGATCTCGTCTGCACTTATAATATAGTAGTTTGTACATAAATAAACAAGGCTTGTAAATTAATGTTTGTTATATCTTCTATTTATTGGTATATAAAAGGGAATTAGGTGATTTAATAGATTTGTTGAATTCAATTTGAATATGCGTACGCAATTGATCAGCGCTTAAACAGTTTCGCCAGCCCTCGGTAGTCAAAATCTCCACTGCACGATCAGTGATGCCAAAACGCACTGCAATGGCAGCACTAAACCTTGATAAGTGTTAAAAAAAACTGAGAAGAAGCGGGGCTGCGTTTGCGCATTGTTGTGTGGCATTCTGTTAAATAAATAAACAAGTATTTAGTTATAAGATAAAAAAAGAGTGTAAACAAAGGGTTATAATTAATATATACATAAATTAATTTAACTCATAGTAAAGCTCAAGTGCAAGTCTTCAAAAATAGTGAATGTGCAATATAATCTGAACACCATGAAAATTGTAGTTTGTTGGATACTTTTTTGATCTCTTCATGGAAAATTAGTAGATAATATTGAAAATTAGTTTGCCTAATAAGTGAATAGGCTACAGAAAAGAAAACATTTGTTCATTTATTGTGGATTTGTGTATTAAACTGGCTGCTTGAGAAAGCATATAACTGGATTTTGTTTTTGTTACATGACGCGACCGCAACATTGTGTTAGAGCGAGAGGGCAAGTCTTGTAAATTGAGATCAAACCACATTCCAAAGATAAAATAGCCTTCTACGCAGAATGTACTAAGAGGAGAGAAAAATAAAACTAAGTAAGATGCGATTGGTTTGTGATGCGCTTATATGACTTTCATATCATATTTACTCTTGTAGCAGAAAAAACAGAATAAAATGCATCATCATCACCCGCCGTTGCCAAGCATATCGACATCAGTTGCTACGGCTGCTGCTCCCACAACAGCAGGAACTGCTAATGTTGTTGTTGTTGCCCAGCCACCGCCTCCACCGCAACAACAACAGCAACGACGCCGCAAGAAAAGGCCCAACTATGGGACTCGCGTTGTGGAGGTGCGACGTGGCTATAATGGTTTCGGCTTTACCATATCTGGGCAACAGCCATGTCGTTTATCTTGTATTATAACAAATTCACCAGCCGAACAAGCAGGACTGCGTTCTGGTGACTTTCTGATATCAGTGAATGGTCTTAATGTCTCGAAACTGCCTCATGAGACTGTGGTACGATTGATAGGCAACTCCTTTGGCAGTATACGCATGCAGATTGCAGAGAATTACTATTCAGATAGTTCTGATGAAGAAAACCTTAATTCAACGGTTCTGTTGCAACAACGTGCCATTAGTGGCCGTGGTCTACTATCATCCACAACAGCATGCGGTGCTCGTGTGAAACCACGGTTTCTGCATCATAAAACCAAAATGCATCGCTTGCGGAACTCACCGCAAAAGAAACGTGAAAATAATGAAAAACTGAGACTGCAGGTTGCATCTCCGCCTCAGGAACAACAACAGATTGCTGAACATGTGCAGAGTTTAGATGCGATTGTGGTGCAACCACTTGAGAAGCAAATATTGAGGCCAGTTGTAGAAGATTTGCCTTTGCCATTGCCCAAGTTGAATGTCAATACCAAAGGGCCACTGTCATCTTCCGATGTTGCCAATGTTAGTGCCATGGTGCGTGTGGTAGGCAGCGCCGCTCTTGAGTATCGTGCCATTGTCGGATATTTGGGTACCATTGAGATGCCTAAACAAATCTCACACAGTTCGAAACTGCAGACAGTGCGTTCTTGCATACGAAAACTACGTCAGGAGAAACGTCAACCCACCATTGTGTTAATGTCTATTCTACCAGACTGTTTACATCTACAAAGTGCCAATGGCAACGTGTTAGCCACCTATGCGTCCTCACGTTTAAACTACGTTAGCTCGTCGTCTGAAAGTGAAAATCGTTTCTTTGGCTTAGTTACAAGTGCTGTACACAATACACATATTGAAGAAGAATACGAAGTAGAGCCGGCTGATGATAACAAATCTGCAACGGGTCACATAAGTATATCGCACAGTTGTCATGTATTTGTCATTGACACGAAACTGATTGAACATGGGCAGCATGTTCAGCGTGCTGCTGAATTTCGTATACAATGTACACCGGATCCCATATCAAATCTATGCCTGGAGTTTCCCAATAACTCGGAATATGTGGTGAATCTTATAAGGAGTATGTACACTATGCGTATATTACCGCCAGCGTCACATAGTGTAGGTGAATATGAAGCAGGCGTTGGTGCTATGGGTGGTGGTGCCGCTCACTCTCCGCAACCATCGAATCACAGTGAAATGTCCACAACCACATCGAATTCAGATTCCGGCATTGGTTTCAACAATGACTGCACCAATATATCGGATCGTATTTTAGTTGTTGATTTTGCTGGCGCTGGTGGCGTAAATGCAGTTGGTGGTCCGCTATCAGCTGGGCAACTCCGACCACCTTTGTTGCCTTCTGCCTCAATAGATGATACTAATCCACGTCCTTTACGACCTTTAGGCATATGCTGCGATGCCACTGTGTCAACATGTGACAAACGCCTAACTGTCCGTGCTATGCCTGATCCAAAGTCACCAACAGCATTAAGACGACCAAATCTATTAGCAAATTTTAATTTGATCAAAAGTCCAGCAACAAGCTTGACGGCAACTCGTTCATGTGATGATGTTCTAAATCTAATGGAAGATATTGACACTGGCGGCGCTAGTGCATTGCCACCTCATGCCTCTATGGATGACATTTCACTGTATACTGCACCCTCTATGGATGAGGATCCAAATACTTTTGTTCGCCCAACGTGCAATTTTCGTGGCGATCAAAAGAAACTTCGACATTCGCTGCAGCCAACAACGAGCGGCTCTACACCACACAAACTAAGTCCGCAGGTATTTGGAGTCTTCGCTAGACCAGCACCACCACCGCCTAAAAATCGTCATTCGCTTGGTTTTCAAGCTATTGATATGGCTAATATAACCACCAAACCTATGGCAAACACTAATTTTTATGAAATGTTGGATACTTGGAGTAGTTTGCAGGATTTACATGCTGCCGGCATGAATTCAAATGAACGAGAATCATCACATTCAGCAGATAGAGTTGCCAGTGGCCATTTAGATGTTACAAATAGCGAACCTGATCTGGGGGTAAGTCTACTCAAATTTTATTATCTTTTCATTATAATGGAATAAATTCCATTAGGCAAAACAAAATATCTCCATTCAAGATAAGAGTAACGTTCAAGGTTTATATTGATTGTGCATTGTTGGACAGCGATTCTTAAATTTTTGTAGGCTGCATATCCCATACCATATTTCTTGAACCCCATCTCGACCCTAAGCATTTTAAAACTTAATTTGTCATTAAGGGCCAATAAGTTCTCATTATGCTCCATAATTCGTGTTGCTTCTGTGTAAAAATTTCTTCAGATTTGTACATAAGATCTTGAAAATTGTATTCAGTAAAAGATTATATAAAATGACAACGTGGTCAAGGCCTCAAGGCCGGTGAAGGCCGCTATCTGCTCCAATGCAGTAGGGAGCCGAAGTGTATCTTTTTGAGCCTCTGAATAGGGGTTTCATCGGTAAGTGGTCCTCCCAAACGATTGTAATTTGCCAATAAACAGTCATTACATCGGCTAGAGTTAAAGGCGATTTGCTCCTCAATTACAGCCAAGTTCATATCTCTATGAAGAGTAGAGTTCTCAACATACGTTGGGCATCTGTCATTAGGCGCAATATTTTATTCTGCAAGACTTGCACTCTCTTCATTTGGTATTAAGCAGCAACTACGCATATCTGAATGCAGTATCTCCATATAGGGGCAATGATTTTGGCACGTACAGTGCATTTATTACCGAGACAGAGTTAGCTTCGCCCATATCTTAAGGAGTTTTTTGTTTTTTAATTGTAAGGAAAACATCGAAAGTGGAGAACTTAAACCAGGCTAAAAACTTGCGCCCCATGTCATATTGTTCCCCCGGAACTGTCGTTAGATATTTCGTCGGGAGGAAAGGAGGAGCATAATTGCTCAAAGTCAATCTGCCCCAAGTAAATAGGTCTCCTAATGTGTATCTGTAGTTCGTAAGTCGCAACTGCAGGTCAACAATCTATGATCCCTTGTCCGGTTGTACAGCTGAACGATCAGCGTGTGCTCATAACCGTTCAGCTGTTCTATTGCGCTCTGTTATGCAGAGGGTACACATGATTCTCGGGGCTTTCACTAATTGGGACTTTCTTATGATTGGCAGATGTATTTTAACAAGTTATCCACTTTATGCGATTCACCCGAATAAACTCCTCTATTTGTGTCCTCTCGCCGCTAAAACGAGGACAATAGAAAAGTACGTGTTGGGCATCTTCGGCGATACCCGCGCAGACAGGGGTCTTTGTTTGTTACGGTGCAAATAAAATTTAAAGCAATCGTTTCCACTGGGTATCTGCATCATATGGAATCCACTTCACAATGTTTCCGCGTTATCCATACATCCAAGCTAGGAATCAGGGAGAACGTCCATCGCTCCTTACTAGACGTTTCTCATCTTCTCTGCCATTCTTGGATGCTGCATCGCCGCTCATCTTCTGTAGATGCTCTTATAGTGTACCAGCGTTCCAGGTTTAAAAGGTGAAAGTATTCTTGAATGTATGTAGAAGCCAACATCATCAGCGTAAGTAGCAAGCATCATTTTGCTTAGGGTCGATACACATCTCTTCAGCGGAAGGGACTGATTGATATATCTGTTGAAAATAATCATAGATAATGAATAATGATAAAATATTGAAATGCTGCCAATGTTAAATTTGTTAAGCAGGTCTTGGGTTAAGGGGCTTAAGAACCGCTGTTGTACAATATTCTAATCTTTTATTTAATTATTGTTATCTTGTGTGTGCAGTTCTCTCTTTCATGCTTCATTATATGTACATATGGGTATACATGAGTATGATAAACGACCAACTATACTTAGTAATTTCCTCCTTCTATAAAATGTATAAATTATTTAGTTTCTTTGTTTTTGGATCTGCATTTAGTTTGGATTCAGAGTCAGAGTCAGTGTCTGACAATTGTGGGGCATACGAAATATGTATTGTGTGTGCTGTGTGCTAAGTGAAAAGATAAGATTTCATAAAATTTTGCTTGTTGTTGTTGTTCTTGCATCTAAAATGAAATTTTCACTTATCAGTTATGTGGAAAAGCAAATAAAGTGACGTCATGCTAACAACGACGAGTCATACTGACGTCGATAACAGTTACTCCTCGTTCGTCTCCTCTCACACCTCCTTGCCAAGCTCCTCATCAGAGACACATCACTATTATCTTTATTATTGATTTCGAAAACCCGCCTTCGTTTTTTTGACAAAGATTAAATGCTCCATTTGACGTGTACGACAACGACAGTCAGTCAGTCAGTCATTCATTCATTCTAACATTCAGTCAACCGCAGTCTGTTGTTCAGCGAACCCAACCAACCGTCGTCGCCTGTCCTTGCTCGCTCGCATTCTCTGCTGTCAGCTTCTATTTTAATTCAATCAAAAGCAATTAATGGGGAAAAAGCTCGTAATATGCCATTTGTTATTGTTATTCTTACTGTTGCTGTTGCTGTGTTGACCTTTTCATAATCGTAATTTTTCTTTTTATATTTTTTTTTTTTTTTTTTTTTTTTGCTTCTTTCAACTACACGCGATTTTGTTTTTTATTGGATCTCGCAGTCTCGTTTTTGACGCTGTTAAACTTAGAGCAAACGGCGAATTATATATTTCAATTTCACGTCGATAAAAAAAACAATCATACAATTTTTGGTATTTTTACCATACAAAAAATAATAATAATAATTTGTATCTCCTTCTGTTCGTTCAGTTTAGTTTAGTTAAGCGCGTGTATTTGTTTTTTGTCTTCTTTAATTGAATTAGTAATAAATTATTATAAATAAAAATAACAAAAACAAATATTCCGTAATAAAAAATTTATATTTATTTGTGTGTTTTGTTTTGTATCCTTATAAAGAATCCAAATAAAGAAACAAACAAAGAATGTAACAAAGTTCAAAATCCTTTCAAAGTGCTCTGATTTAAATTATAATTTATATGTTAATAAATTAAACAAAAAAAAAAAGAATAAACACATTACAATAATAACAAATGCCCCCTCGGTGAAAACAACTAAAAAATAAAATTTATGAATTAAAAACAAGAAATTATATTGCAATAAAACAAAAATAAAACATTCAATCCCAGAAAGAAAAGAAGAGGAGGGAAGAAAGAACCGGAAAATGTCTTTATTTGAACTTGTTTGTGGATTATATTCAGAGGAAAATCTTCAGAATGCGGTAAGCTTAACATGTTATTGGAAATGAATAGCATTTCAGAACAAATATGGTAGACCTGAATCTCTATAGAATTTGATTGCAAAGGAATATTTTTTTATTATTTATACAAAATATCACTTCACTCAAGTGAAGTCTGAATGTGGTTTAAACGCACTCTTAGTGACAACAGAGTAGAAACCGAATCAAAATCTTATTATTTTTCCACCTACGGCCCAACTCACCGCGGATTCTTCAAATGTATTATAGTTCAGGGAACCAAAAAATACTATTCATTTCGACAATCAGTTTTTCATTTGAATTCAAATTTCTTTGCCTGGAGTATCTATTTGATATCTGCAGTAAGCCAGTAGTCGCTGGATGCCTGTTTTGGAGAATACGATCTATGAGGAAGCATTTCAAAGCGTAATTCCTTTTGGAATTTCATCGAATTGTAACACTGGGAATTATCACTTTGTAAGGGCGGTTTTTTTCTTGATTTATTCGTTTGAAGGTTGGTACTATCCAGATATTATACATATATGTGTTACCAAATACATATGTACTTATGTGTTAAACCGGAGACTTATTGAGTGACGTGATATCTCATACAAAATTAAAGCTCTCGTTTTGAATTCTATTGCAAAAGTGCTTCGGAACATCAGCAGTGAAGTGTAAAAAATTCTATTTTAAACAAATATTATTTCTTAATAAATTTATTATTCAATCCTTGATTTATTTGAAGTCCCCCAAATATAAAAAATTAAGAATCTTGTCTTTTAAGCACTTGTTATTTTTGCCGTCTGTAACAGGTTATTTGCCGCCCTTTTTCTTTATTTTCCCTGTATGTACTCACTGAACCATGGCACATGCCATTGCATAGATGGTTTTTATTCCTTTTTAAAGACTCGGTAACAGGTGCAAGTATCTTATACTACATGCACACACCCCTAAAGTGTCTCGAACGGCGGCACATGTTATGTTATTTTTAACTGTAGGCGGTGGTCAAGTTTGTATGTATTATAAAATATACGTAACTTTTTTTATTTTTAGTTTTCTAGAAGTTTGAATCTAATTACGAACGTCATGGGAATTGCTTACTTACACTTTGTTGTATAGGAAATTTAACTTTTAACATTAGTTAAAAGAATCTTTTTGATGAAATATGTATGTATGAATACCTGATGGAATGAAGTCCAGTCAACTGTGAATAGATTGCTTTATGACTTTGTGTGACTTTAAGAATCGGTAAAACACCGTGAGAAGGAAGGACTTTTGTTCTGTGTATGAGTATGTTTTTTGATGTAACGTATTTGCCAGATGACGGACAATAGTTATATAACAGATTCTTGTTTGTTTTATATGCTGTCTGGAAGACTTTCATTCTCTGCTTATTTCATTCAATTAGTAGGCAAGTAGATACATAGATAGTTTGAAGGGGTTGCTGTCTCCAATTATAGCTACAACTATGACTATTTTAATGATCTATAAAACCACCATCACCTATGACTGAAACTCATCTATGACTGAATTCCCTTATGTTTATAAGGATCGGTAAAGCATAGTGAGAAGAATGGGATCTATTATAGGATTGTTTTTCGATGACGTGCTAGATGTGCTAAATTTTTATATATATAACAGATTCTTGTGTGATTTATATTTATTCATGCAAATATGCATATTCATAATTTAATTTTAATACATTAATAATAAATTAGTGGGCATTTAGTTAGCTAGTTGTAGGTGATTAATGCTTCCAAAAGGACCCACAATAAGTATGTATAATTTAATTAGTAACAATGACTAACTCTAAATTTATTTAGGTATTTATTTTAACATTTTTGTCAATATGAATCATTTAAAACAGATATGAAGTACATATTTAACTTAAATATATTTTTGGACAATTGTTATTTGTTTTCATTCTATTGCTGCAAGCGCACAATGAGCGACGACATTCCTTTGTACAATTGTATAAAAAATCAGCTGACCAAACAAAACAAAACAAAAAACCCCAAAATTATCGATAAATTTTGTCCCACTTAAAAATGAAATGATAGCAGAAATTACAGAATTTATAAGTGATCAAATTTTATTTTGATTAAAGATCATTGAAAAGGGGGAAGAGAGCGCGCGAACTCTAAAGAGCAACAACAAAACTATAAGTAAGCGCAGGTGCATTGGGAAACTAGGAAAGAGGAAGAAGGCATGAAAACACCTGATACTAGAGTAGTAAAGACGTCTCTGGCGACAGCGACGTTGGCGGCGGCGACACTACGCTGTGCTGACTAATAAAACAGCAACAACAACAATATGACAAAAGCTGAAAACAAAAACAATTAATAGAAACGAACACAAAGTAGTCGCTGTCGTCGATCGTTTGAGTTCGGAGCAGATACACACACACACAGACACACACACACGCACACAAACTCTCTTGCACTTACATGCCTTCCTGCCTGCCAGCAAACATATGTCGCGCTATATTTGTGTAGATACATGTGTATTTTATTATATGCGAACTTCATTTGGCTGTCGTATACAAATTCATTTTGTTGTGTTGTTGCTGTTTTGTTATGGTTCTCTTACTGGGAAGTCGCGGTCAACTTCGCTGTAACTGTGTATTTAATATTTATTGTATTACTAAATACATACATACAATTTATATATATATATTTTATAACCAAGTTAATGAAATCCGAATACTGCGAAGCCGCAGTCCGCACGCTTTGTTTCTGTTCAGTTAACAAAATTATCAACTCGACTCAACTCATAACGGCTGAGTCAGTCTGTCAGTCTTCAAGCGCAGTTCAAAGAGTGTTAAACGTATTTGTTTTTCTTATTGATCGTTTATTATCAAGTATATTTCATAAATACAAATATTTGTGATCAAAACTACTATATGGGATTTTAAATCAGCATCATTTCCGTTTTGTTGCTGCTAACACAAATTATCAACAAAATTATAATCAAAAAAACCAATTGTAATAATTGAACTCTATTTTTTGGGTCGTTGCTTCTCGTTCGATTTGTGTTAAAAATAAAACGATCTTCATAAAAAATAGCAAACCAAAAATATGTAAAACAATATAAAAATATTTTTGTATTAAATTGTGTGTGGTAAATTTTGAATAAACAAATGAAATTTCATCGACTGAATGACGTCAAATTAAAGCACGCGATTACTCGAAATAAACACAAAACGTCATTGAATTTTGAATAATAAAAAATCGAAAACATTCCACAAATATAATAAAATAAATATTAAGTGAAAATAGTATATCTCAAGTACAATAATTATTTTCGCATATTTTGATTCATAGAATTAAAAATATCAATCGATTGATCATTGAAAATGCTTCAAATAAAAATACTTAATGCTGCGTAAGTGTTGCTTAACATTTTAAATAATAAATTTAAAAAAAAATAAAAAAAAAATATACATGTATAGAAAAATAAAATACATAATCATTGCAATAAATTCGCACAGTCAGCAATTGAACAAAAGAAAAGTCACGATTTTGATACCTCAAGTTGTTATTATATATGCAATATTTCCAAGTTATTTTGGATTTCTATGAACAATTTTAATCTTGACCATCATCAACCATCTCCACTTCTACCTCTGGTTCTGTCTCTTCATAAGTTGATTCCCTAGATTCTATAGCCTATATTGTGTAGTGTAGTTTTCTATAAGTGTTTATTTATTTGTTTATTTATGCATTTTCATGTAAAGAATATTTCACTTTAATTGTTAGCAAGTTTTCTTAATTTTGATTGCTTCTTTTTATACTACTTAATTGTACTTATTATAGTTTACTATATGTATTTATTAATTTTTATTGTGAAAAAATTTTGTTTCAATGGAAATTTTTCCAAATATTTTGTTAATGTCGAACAATTGTTATTCCAAGTATTGAGTATTTTTATACTTGCACATATGGCTTGGCTATGAGATTACGCAAGTTCTGGGAAAGTTTTTGCAAAATTTTATGTCTAAAAATAATAAAAATGAATTGAATTGAAATGAAATAAAATAAAATGAATGCAAGAAATCCCCCAATAAACAGAAAGAATCAATCATAAATACATTCGTATCTACTATGTGGAATTTATCATTAATTTATCTAAAATATTCCTATCAATTCTATTTATATGATTATGTTTAATTACTTTTCATAAATAATTCCATTTATATAATGCATATGAATGATACTTTTTAATGCATATGGAAATCAAGGAGTCATTTTGATTTTTCTAGAAAACTATTCTCTGCAATAAATCACCTCTTTGCTTTAACTTATCTCATCTTGTTTTATTAGTTTTATATTCTGACAAAGTCAGGTATATATTTCTAAAACTTGAAACTTCAGAAAGAATTGTTCATTATTTTATAGTACAAAGAAACTAAGATTCTTTTTCTTGTATGCCTTCCAAGTAATATTGTATTTTCTTAAGATCATCAAAATAGGCTTTTGTTTCAAACATGACCTCTGTATTCGATCTAAACCTTTTGCCATTGAGCCATTTCTTCAGTTTTAGAAATAGGAAATAGTCGCAGAGGCTAAATCTTGAGAATTTCCTAGATTGTGTAGCAGTTAGTAGCCCTATTTATGGACTTTTTCCGTGCGCTCCGGTGTATAGTATTTGGGAAGAGCACTTTTTTCGCCAAACATTGGATCGTTTTTACTTCAAATTAATTAAATGAATCCAACAATTGTGAATAATATTCGTCGGTGATCGTATTACCCTTTTCAAGGTATACATGCATCCCAAGAAAAAACACACACACCTTGGTCTTCCTTGGAGCGGAGAAGTTCAATGCTTTGACTATTTCTTGATCTCTGGCGCTCGCTCGGGTTGCAGTTGAAGATCGCAAAAATACTCCTTCCAAGTAGCCATTCGGCTGTGCTTATGGTCGAGTGTGAGCAATCGCGAATATAGCTTTTCCATGTTCAAATATTCATGTAAAATGTGATGTACCCGCTTAGTTGAGCTGCCTTCAGCATCTCAGTTACCTCATGCACTTTCATTGTCCGATTTTATCGACGATTTTTGGCGTGACGACCTTTTTTGGGGGACCTGAACGAACGTGGCACTGACACTGACTTATTAAACTGCCCTCGTATCTTTGTCGTTTAATCAAATTTTTTGTACTCTACATCTAATTCTTTAATATTATCTCCTCTATCCAGTTGGCTAATGTGAGTTTTGATTCAATTTTCTATAAGGAAACTATATCCATATTCATTTATGTTCATATGGAGAATATAGTAGATGTTGTTCAAACATAATCAGCTGGTTTATAGTAATTTGGGAAGAAATGTTAACTACATTCAATGATCATATTGTATTGATATATGTATGTAATGATGTATTGAAGAATTTTAATTTACTTATTGACCTTCATTTGGAATTTCATTATTCAAACATATGTGTTTCTGTGTACAGATATTTGTATCTAAATCTGTTTAAACTTTGTCTAATACAATAGATTTATTGTATTTTATGATTTCATTTTATATACCTCATACCTATGGACTTGGATTCTTTTGAGTTTTATTTATTTTGTATTGTTTTGTACATTGCACACTAATATGAATAGTGTATTATAACTTTGTCGTGATGTTTGCAACGTATAAAGTATATAAAATGAATGATTTGACAATGTTCCATTAAAATTTTTGATCTGAAACTTTCTACAGACACTAACCTTATTCTGGTGTACAGATTACTTATCGAACCACAACTATGCAAAAACCAAAACAACCTCGGTTTCAAAACTGCATTCTTGCATTTTTATTTCACTAGAACTTTCTCATTCTTAAAGGCTAAACTCCATACCTCGCTTTTCAATGGAGGCGTGTGTTCACGTGAATTCTATGTTTTCTACTCGTTGCAATGGCACAAGCTTTACAACATTCCTTGGGTGCATTAGCTATTTGTATTTTGTATTCAGTGTTCGCTTGAAAACTTGTAAGGTTTTGAGTCACAAACATAATCGTTTGTAATTCCATTATGTTTCTTTCGAATCGCAGGTACTCTCTCCAAACTATGCTAGAGTTTCCTTGAAAATTTCATCAAAATTTATATAGCGGTTTCAGAGTCCATAGGGAACAGACATACATATATATGCACATGCATTAATCGATCATCGATGAAAACTTTCAATCTACTTATTATATGTATTTGTAGTTGTGATTATGTGATTATTTTAGAAAGATAGATTCAATTTTTCTTTAATTTTGAGCTAAAATTGAAATTTCTTTTGTAGCATTTCAACAAAAGACTTCTAAACCGTTTCAATGTTAAAACTGCTTCATCACATCACACTGCTTTCACAGCCACACTGTTTTCTATTGTCCAAATTATACACCTATAACCTTCCTGATGAATCACTTTGTCCATCGGTGAAAACCATATGAAAATCGGCTCGGTATGTTTCGACTTTATCGCGCTCAGACACACAGAAACGGCAAATTGACTTTGTTTTATAATATGTATAGATATTATATATAAGATTTCTGTATTAGTTTATCATCTATTGTAGTTTGTGAAAGGGTATCTAAACTTTGGTGCTCTGTCTTTTTATTATTATTGATTGTTGCTGTCTTTGTGGTTTAAAATTTCGTACTTTTTGCGCTCGTAAAAATAAACTTTAAATCGAAATGATAGATTAATTGCATTCCTTTAAGACCATTCGTTTTTTTTTTAATTAAAATATTTCACTATTTCTGTTAAATATATTTAGCAAAAGTAGAAAATTTTCTAAAAATATTCAACAGTTTCTCCCATTTTGGGTCATATGATTGATTAAATGGCATGAATTAGAGTTGCCATGTTATAGTAGAATGTTTTCTCTGATTAATCAACAACTCATTCATAGAAACCACAAAATGTTGTACTATATTTAATATTCATCGCACATTTTTCGAAAGTAGTCGAAAGGGAAATGTTTCTGTCTATCTGTCTTTCTGTCTTACTCACCAGTTACAATATTATTGCAAAAATGGAAGTTTGACGTTGACATTTCATTTTGAGCATGGTGAACATGTGCGCAGACGTAACCATGACTAAAAGAGTGGGATTCCAAAGCACCGCATGAGTAATTTCAAAACTCATCAAAGAAGTCATACATACTCGAATGTGTATATATTGTACAATAGATGTGGCGGTACGTGACTGACTGAGTGATGTGCTTACTGAGTTTGGGTGGGTGTGCCATCATTTTCTATAATCACAAAGATCTTTCCATACGATTGTTTCAGTAGAAGAAGTGTGCAGCGCATTAAGATTTTTCCAATAGCTTATACTATACTCACCTTTATCACTGCCCATCCCCTATTTCATTTAGCTTGAAATTCATGCATGTGTGAAAAAGAAAAGTTTACCTTTTGGCGCGAATATTTTGGGAAAATTCAGTTAAACATTGGCAAGCAACGCGATAGCACGCATCGCGCGGTAGACTTTGCGAATTTATTGCAATCATCATTAAAAAAAAAAAAAAAAATTGAAAAATTGAAAAATTTCCATTTCAATGAAAAACTTTCCAAAATTTATTGTATTTCATTAGTGAGGCATCATCGTAACTAAAACAAAATATAAAATGAATAAAATTGAAGAATCACAAAACATAAACAAGGAAAATCATCAAGCAGTGCCTAATACCAAGAACAACACTCCACAGAAACAACAGAGCACCATTGCCAACATGGTTGAACGTTTTGTCCAAAGCATTGGTCAGTTAAACGATTCTGGTAGCTTCGATACAAGCTTCGAGATTAAACATATACAGAGTCCCCAAAAGGACCAGAAGCAACAGCAACAACAACAACAACGTATACGTCATCATTGCATTACCGAGTTGGATCGCAAGAATTTAATGGAATTTGTACGTGATTTTGAAGCACGACAAGTGACAATCACCAAGTCATCGAGCCAAAAATGCTCCTCACCATATTTATGTCGCAAGGCTAAGGAACTTTATCAACGAGCCAGTCGTAGTAATACACCCACACGATGTAGCGTGTCCAAGGAAATTTATGAGGATGCCCCATCTTCATCAAATGATAAACAAGTGGCTCAGCATAAAATAAAATCTGCTGAGGCTGAAGATCTTATGCCAACACCAGCAGCATTGCAACGTGCTCAACCAGAACGTAGAAGTTGTCGCTCAGCATCCAAAGTCTTGCAATTGTTCTCGATAAAGCGAAAGTCAAGTAAGAAATCTCTCCAAGACTTCAAGAGCAGCAACGATGATAACTCACCAGTTGTGATGCGTTCTGAACTTGGTTGCCAACCATTGCCACACTCTGATGCCGAAGACGAGTTGGAAGACGAGGAAGATCCTGATGATGGTATCTCTTCGGCCAGTTCTTCGAATTTCACTACATCACAATCATCATCTTCAGCATCATCGTCGTCGACATCGACAATTTCGAGTCGTAATTATTCACCAGATTCTTCATTTGAAATGCATGCACCATTGTTGCCCACCTTCAAAGTGACACCACCCGCTAAGGGGGCTTTCTGCCGTGCAGGCAAGAATGCTGCCTATGAGTTTGCACGATTCTTACGTGGATCTTTTCATGCTAAACGTGCAACAATAACCGCACTACGACGTTCTATCAGTGATCCAGATAGCATGGAACAAATGGACTTTACCAAGATGCCACCAAACAACTATTCACCCAAATCAACAAAATCTACAATCAAAAAGGGTGTGCTCAGTGAATCGACAAATGTAATACGCGTGAGTCATTTTTAAGTTGCTCTGTTAAGCTTCCTAAGTTGTCACCAAGTACATATTGTAGTTTTAAGTTTTATAGATCTCTTTCTATTTATTTTCTTATTTGTATACATTAAGTGAGTGTGTGAATCAAATGATAGTTCTAAATATTTTATAGTAGTAGGTAGGGTATCATCTACTCATATAATTGTTCATTGTTTACGTTTACGTTTACGATGAGAGTAAGTAGTAATTCATTGGAATTATTGTTTATTCATAAATATAAAGAATAATAGCGCAAAAGGTGACGATATCAACAATAACAACAAAGTCAACACAGTCGGCAGTTGGCTATTGGCTGTTGTTCATTCTATGATTTATTTACGTTGCGGTTGATTTTCAACTTAACTCGAGAGTATTTATGAATGGAATTTATTCAATCTTAACGCCGGCATCTTTTTGTTCTGTTCGTTGTCAATAGATTGGTTAGAATTATAAGTTTATACGATACATATTTGTATATATTGTTTACTAAATCATTGTTAAGTGCATGCGTGATGATGTTGATGATGATATTTTACACTTAGGATGATGGATTAACAATAACATAAATATTTATTTTTAAAAATATAAAATGAATATCATAGAAAATTTCAATACAGTTCAATAAAGATTAACCTTTATGAGTAAATGAATAATTAAATAATTGCGTTGTTTCATTCGAAATGGGCTTCCATGGCGTATGAGGGACTTTCTTTTTTGCTTTCTACCTTTCATTGAAAGTTTTGCTATAGATTTCAATTCAATTTTTTAAGATAGTCAATGGGAAGATATAGATCTACAGCTTCTTTTTGATCCTTCATTCAAATTTAGTGTAAACTTTCAGGTTTTGAAATTGAACAATACAGTTTTGGGTCTATTGGACAGTACAATATAAGTACAAGGCTTTGATGGCGTATAAAAAGGGACTTTTTATATACTCATTGTTAGATTCATAGGCATCATATTTATATGTATGTTGAAAGATACAGATACAGGGTTTCGATGGCGTATGAGGAATATTTAAAGTGATTTTAATCACATTTATTGTAGTCTCTCAATTTTTGATATTAAAAAAAATTAAAAATAAATCAAAAATCAGTCTTGAGGGACTTCAATATGTATTCTCCATTCAAAGTTATTGTTGATATAAAATGCTCCAATGTGTGGTTTCGAACTATCTATCACTAACAAAGTCCCCCGCCTTGTCTGTCTGTCTGTCTGAATGCGATGAACTCAAAAACTACCGAACAAATTTTCATACGATTTTCACCAATGGACCGAGTGATTAATAAGGAATGTTTGGGTAAAAGGAAAATTCGAAAAACCCCTAAGGGACACCCGAAAAACCCTTAAAAATCTAAAAGAGTAAGGTGTGTATGTGAGATGCACTTAAAGCTAAGAGAAATATTTTAAAATCAATCAAATCGCTTTTGTTTGGAAAGAAGAGGCAGAACAACGTCTGCCAATTTGAATTCATTCATAAAGACCTCCTCGAGTAAAATCTAATAAAACCAATTCACTTTGCCTTTGAGCAATAAAATTGATAATTGGCTTTGCCTAAGGTGAATTCCACTTTCACTTATTTCGCATAATTTTTTAAATTAACATATCAATTATTAAGTTTTTCTGCCAACAATCATGACATTTGCCATTCCAATTGTAACACTAAATCTTCCAAATAAACATGAAAGACTCTTGTTTCTTCCGGTTTTGTTTTGGAAATTTTAACTTCTTAATTCCAATCATCATCAATATTCATTTCATGAAAAACTCAAAACAATAAAAAGAACGACGACGTCGATTGATCCCGCATGTTTTCTATAATAAATTCAAATATTTAAATAAAAGAAGAACACAAAAACACAAAATGGAAAAGAAAGAATTATGCCGGATATATTTAATTAAATGCACGATACTCAATCATCATCATCATCATCATGATAATAATGATGTTGCAAACATCATCATCAAGATCATCAGAAGCAATAATTTTTTGCGCTATACAAAATTGAAAGGAATTCGCGCATAAATTTGAAAAAACAAACATAGTAAAAAGTAATTTACAAAACAAAGAAAATTGTGTTTTTTTTTTTTGGAGAAGCAACAACAATACAACAAAAAAGAAAAGAAAATGAATGAAAAAAAAAAAACTGATCCCCGATGAAACTAAATAATTGCGCAAAATAAAGTGATTTGTTGTGTATTCTTGTGTTTAATGAGACACAGACTATTACTCTGGGTCTGAGTATATAATAATAATTATTTAGTATAATACAATTGAAAGTGAATGAAAAGAAGGGAGGGAGAAAGATTGGGTGGGTGGGTGATTGGTTGGTTGGTTGGTTTGTTCGTTGTTTGTAGTGATGATGAAGAGTTAAAGTGAATTAGAGAAATGAGAAAATAGAAAAAAGAAAAAAGTTACGTGCCGCGGCTGCCGTCAAAGAAACTTAAACAAATCATAAATTTACGCTAAATTATTAAGATCGTAATCGCAAATAGCACAATTTTCTTTTTAGCGAAAATTATTATTGTTGTTCTGTTCTTATATGTATGTAGTTTGTTTCTTCGTCATTTATTAGAGATTAGAAAAAGAACAAAAAAACAAAACGAGGGAAAATACACTCCAACTTGAATGAATTTTAATTGGTCTTGAGAAAGGCGTTTTTTCGAAAAAAAAAAAGGGGCGATTCTTTGGGAATATGTACATACATAGTTAAGCACAGATATACTTATAGATACATATGTATATGCATATAATGACGACTTCGTCTGTCATTACCCACATGAGAATTTTTACAACAGACTCTGACTGACTGACAGACAGACAACCCACATTCCTTTCATTCAAAGTTATTTCATAGTTTATTTTATTTTGTACTTTGTTTTGCTTCTTTCATTTCATTTCATTTTCTTTTATTTTTATTTCTTTCTTTTGTTGTCATTACTTCTTATAATTTTTTAATTGTTGTTATTTTTATGACTTTAATTATCAGTTCGCGTAGAGCCCATTTATGGTTAAAAACCATAAAAGAGAAATATTTTTTGTGTATGGAAATTAATTGATTTTGTTACTAGATAAAATGATAAATTAAATTCTTTAGAACTTAACAGACTAAGTGAGCAAAAAAAAAAAAAAGACAATCGACGTGACAAAAAGCAAACTTCAAAAAGCCGGCATTAATATTCAATAATTATATACTATAATTGCACAAAAGCAGCAAAGATATACTTATAATAGATAAAGAAATAGAAAACAAAATGAAATCCACTAACAATACACAGACACAAGTGCATTGGGCATTGGAGCAATTAAGTTAATTAATGAGTGAAGAGAGTCAGAGAGTGTGGAGAGTTAGATTGAGTGAGTGAGTAATAATATGAGTTAATGCAATTTGCATGTATGGAGAAAAGCTCGCCCGCTGCTCACATTAAAAAATGAAAGCTTTATATGATCAACTAGTCTAGTGTACATTGCACTCACTACTAATCTCTCTCTCTCTCTCTCTGAATTGTTTATACGAAGTTTGCTCTCTTGATCATTTTTGTTCTCCCATACAAACAACAAGTGCTTTTGTGTGCTTTTCTCTCTCTCTCTGTGCATAATGAATGAATATGGAAGCGAACAACACAAAGATGATGGCGCTCCTCATTTTCAACTTGTTATTTTTGTTGCTTATTTGCTGCTGGTTTTGCTTGTAGAGTTTCTCGTTTGCTTTGTTCACACGCATACTCATACATGCATAGATATAGATAAAGTGTGTGTATGTATCTATGTGGGTATGAATAGATTTTGTTATATGGGAGCAATAATTTCACAAAGATTTAACCAAGAGAAGTCTTCATTCAGTTCAGTTGAAGTTTTGACATTATCTCGAGCGGAACAGATTTACGTATATTTTCCTTCATTTTCTTTTGTTTCTTGTATATTTTATTGTTCCTTTAATCACGCAAATGAATCAAATTAAATAAATTTAAACAAAATCTGAACCAAAGAGAAAAAGAAAAGTATTGTAATTAATAAATACAATAAATAATAGTCATCATTTTCAAAGAAAAAGTGAGTTTGAATCAAGCAAATAATCAAAAATGGTTTGACAAAAAAAAATTAAATAAAATTGTGTAAAAAAAAGTCGTTGGAAAAATCATCACGTTTTCGCTTTCTTTGAAATGCAAAAATAAATTTAAAAAAAAAAAAAGAAGTAAAAAAGCAAACGATTGTTTTAGACTTTGACTTTGTTTGGTGCGTTACTTTTAGGTTTTTGTTTTAATATTCAAAAAAAAAAAAAAAAAAAAACAAATAACAACAAGATATCAAACGAGTTTAGCTAAAACTAACTAAGCAAAAAAAAAAAAAGGCTAAAAGAACAAAAAATTATTCAAATAAAAATAAAATTTCAAGTGAATTTTGTTATTGTTGGTGTCAGTTAACAAATATATGTTGTATTTATACATATACCAAGATAATCCGTTTTTCTGGTGATTTACCCTAAGCAAAGCAGATATCTAAAGGTAAAAGCTTCTTTAGTTATTCACTTAGTTAATTAGTTGCTCAAAATACCCTTCCTTAGTTAAGACTAATAAAATTCTTATACAAAATACATTGACATTGGTTTTCCCCTTGACATATGTCATATTAAGATTAGAACAATGTCTGAACTTCTTGTGGGAACAGATTAAAGCTGATTTATCATTGAGATACTACACAGAGATTATCCTGTTTAGGTTATTATATGCTTTACGCTACGGAATACTATTTTTCGATCTCAAGATCTTCATATCCAGATGATAAACGGAACTTTCAGTTCAAAACAAGCAGATATATTTGAATGATTTCGCCAAAGACCTTAATGTTCTTGTAACTATGATTGCTTGATTCTCTATTGGGTATTCAAAAGAAGTCACTTTGTGGATCTGCCTTACTTCTTCTAGGACTACATTGTAAAGTTAGAATAGAAACAAAACAAAACAAAGAAAAGTTAGAATTTTAATGGCATCCCCGGCATTAAAGAATAGTAGTAAAATCTGCTTACACATAATCTATGAAACGTGTGTTTTTAAATTGATAAATAATCTGATAAATTGTTTACTCAAATGACATGTTTCTTTCTCTACCCATAGTATTAAACCTCATATACATGTAAGTAATATGTTTGGTTAAATTAAGTCAAGCCCCATGACATAATTACTGTTTAAGTGCTTTCATAGTAGAATAAGTTGACTTTTCTTGACTTAAAAGTTTTGTATTTCTTAATTTACAAATAATCAAATACACGACACGTTTATAATCTTTCAGATTCTTGGAACTATAATTAACTGTGTGTGAACCAACACAATTCAAAATGTATCTCGATACTCATAATATCTCATTTTACAAAACCATATGCTTTGAGTATCCGGTAACAAGACAGAGATAAAATAATAAAACAAAAAAAAAAAAATAGTGATTTTAATATATAAAAACAAAGCAGATAAAAAAAAAAAACCAGATACTTGTGGGACAGTAAAATGGCAACCGCCAGATATTATTTGCCTGAGAAACCTTAGATTGTTCGTTGGTTGCTTGTTTGGTTGATGAATAAGTCTACCGTGGTGTCCCCTTTGAGGGATGGAGGGAATTTATTATTGCAAATCTTGCAAACTCAGCTTTCTTTTGCTTTTTCTAAGATTGTCAGTGGTGCAAAAAAATGTGTGAAAATGAAAATAAAAATAACGAAACCCAACAATAACAAGTGAAGATTGTGTGACCAAACAACCAATGAGTTGAGACATTTCAAAAGACAACGACGACGACTCGGACTCTGACTTGCCACTACTGATCACTGGCTACTGACCGCCGCCGACCACTCAGCCGTGTCTCGCATAGCAAAAACGAGGAATTTAATGTGGCATGCAAAATTGTTGTAAGGCACTTGTTGTTGTCATAGAAAAGAAACCTGTACTGTATACTTCTGTGTCTACATACTACATCGAATGTTTCCCACAGTGTCGTATCATATGGGGGGATTGGATCAATTTCAAGTACATACAATACAAAGTACACGTACATATATTTGGTTGTCTAAGAATCAAACAATTTTTCATTAATTTCCCACATTCAAAGCTCCTCGCATCCTCTTTACTACATATTGATCTTAGTCCCCAAGTTAACTGACTGACTTCCATGTGTATTGTGTCGTTTGGCTGATCTGATTTGCGTTTGCTTGGTTGCCCTTTTGACGTTTGGAAATTTTCAATTGAATTTTCAATTTTTGTTCGTTATTCATTTTAATTGTTTACTTTGGCAAATTGCTCGTTTCCTACTTACAAAAAGCAAAGGCAAAAGCAAAAAATAATTTTGTTGTTCATTCATTCGTGTACGCAATAATGGGTTTATTGTTCAGATACAGATACAAATGTATATACTTACCATATGTATATTTGTATACTATATATAGATAGTTACGATATAATAAAGTATATCTGTGTATTTGTGCTTAGAACTATTGTTTAGTAATCATCAACCTCTCATAGTCATTCTGATTTTTGTTGCGTTTAAGTTAATTTTTTTTCCCTCTCTATCTATCTATCTATCTTATTCACTCACTCATGCTCTATCTGTCTTCTTCTATAATTCATTGATGAAGTACTGTCTGCAATTTCAATACATAAAGAATAATCAGTTGTGCATTTTTATACCCTTCCATACACTTATACTCGTATTAATAACAATTTCCCATTGAGTTTGTCATTTATCAATGTAGAAAACAGAAATCTTTTGAGATACAAAACTAAAATTTCACTAAAAATTACATACAAATTGATAATGTGTTTCATTTATGGATATTCTTTAAGGATTACAGTGTTGAAATTTTATTTTTTTTCTATAATGATATTCTTTATTTGTTAAATCAAAGAGTTAAAAATTCATAACATTGAGATTTAGATAAATATAAATAGATTATATTGGTTCAAATATGTGTATATTTTATTTTGTTCATGATTCACAATTCAAAAAAGATTCTTGATTGATTTTAAAATATATCTCTAAGCTTTATATGTAACATTTGATTCATTAATTCTTTTCCGGTGGTCCTATCCGCATCAATAGGTAAACTATCCAGACAATGTTAGAGTTTCTTTGAAGATTTTATTAAAATTGGTAAAGTGGTTTCGGAGTCCATAAGGAACAGACATACAGACATAGTGTCCTTTTATACATATACTAGTTGTCCTGCTCCTCCTTTCCAAAAATTTAATGGATACTGATTGCCTGACCTGATGAGATGTTTGTCAAAGGCATCTTGATTAATTTTATAAAATATTCATCTAAGCTTTATACTTAGTTCTCACTCCTTTCGATTTTATGTAGATTTGTCGGCTGGGTTTTTCGAATTATCTTTTTTTCCTAAACCTTCATCATGAATCACTCGGTCCATTGGTGTAAAAAGTATGAAAATCTGTTTGGTGGTTTTTGAATTCATCATGTTCAGACAGACAAATGCGGCGGGGACTTTTTTTTTTATAATATGTATGAAAGATAGAGATAGTCTAAACATAGGATACCAGAGATAGATTCCTTACAGTCAATTGTGGATTGTTCTTAGCACCTTTCCGATAACACAGACATGACAAGTTCATATGTAGTACATTTCTTAAAACTTACTAATAATTAATAATAGGCATAGTTTAATAAAAAACCATTGAATCAGCGAACAACTGTGTCAGAATTTATATATAGAAATAGATGATGCTGGTGATGATGATGATGTTTGAGTAAGGGTATTTAACCTATGATGAAACTGAGGTTTTAATAATTTTCTCATTTATATTGTTGTGGATCATCATTTATTGTTTCATTTGGGTTCTGTTTTTCATTCCAATTCTGTTTTTCACTTTAAAATGACGCATAGCGAACGATTCACTGGATTTGGGTGGGTGGAGGCGGGATTGTTTGTTTGTCTGATGGTTTATGCTAAATGGATGGTGGTGGTGGTAGTGGTGGGTATAGAGGCACTTTGGGGTTTCTCTTTTTTATCTATTGTAGTATCTACAACATTAGCAACAGTGAGAGAGAGGAGATCCATGAAAACAATTTATGTTGTGTATTGTTGACTGACCTAAATTCATAAAACAATTCATTGATAAAATAAGAGGCACTTTAAGTTGTTGCTATTGGTTGTGGTTTGTTGCAACAAGTTGTTGCTGCAAAATAAAATTGAACTTAAGAAAGACAAAAGAAAGATGGAAAAGAAGTGAAAATACAAAAAAAACTAACTTTAGTTATGCCGAAGTTGTAATACTCTTCACGCCCCTGCTAGAAGTCCGATGGTCTTGAAATTTATATGGTTGTTGGATATCGTTCAGAAACTTATAGTGTTCACATTTCAAGTCGATAGTATGAAAAATAAAAAAACTTTCTAATAAGAACTTTCATTTGGATCCCGGTTTGTAGTAGTCCGATTCGGTTGATTCCTTTAAATGTACAGTGTATGGTAAAAAGAAAGCTCTCTAGCTCAAAAACTGAGGGAGTAGTTGGCATACATACAGACGGACAGACAGACGGACGGACGGACATGACTAGATCAACTCGTCTCGTCGCGCTGATCAAGAATATACTTTATGGGTTCTCTGACGTCACCTTCTGTGTGTGTTACAAACTTCATGACAAACTTATAATACTATTCACTGCGTGAAGAGTTTAAATATATTTGATGATGATCAGATTTAAATTGGAAACTTTCCAAAAGTTGTAAAATGTACCGGAAATTTAAAGAAAATTGAAAGAAATCCAATAAATATTCTGCAAATAGTTGAAATATAATAATTTATTATTATTAAGAAAGAAAGAAAGAAATTCATTAATCTCAATTTAAACAAAAAAAATACAAAAATGAATGTCATTCATTCATGAATGAAAAATATCTATGATGAAGTGAAGTGACTTAGTTCCGTTTTGTTTGTAATAAATATTGAGATCAAGTCACCGTTTCTTTAATTTATACCAAAATGAAATATTTAGTAGAAAATACAGCAGAAGTTTTCCCTTTTGCTTCTTTTGTGTAATTTTCTCTCAATCATCCAATTATGTTGTATGAGTTCTTCAGTAATACTAATTCTTGGTGTCATTTTGTCTTCATTTGTGTTTTCTTTACAAATTTAACTTTTTCTAGTCTCTTTTTTGCTGAAGTTCAAAAGTTTATCGTGTCGCTTTGTGACCATGATAATGACATGACTAAGAAAAAAGACACTTGAAAAGCCACCAACTTAATAATAATCATGTTCTCGTCTTTATGTTGTTTTTATTGTATTGTGTAGCAATTAATAATTTTTGTTTCTCTTTTGCTTTTGGGTTTTCTATTTGCAGAATCGAGCTTTACCCGCCAATGCTTCGCCTTTTCGTCGTGCTTGGGGTCAATCTTCATTTCGTACACCACAACAACTACAGCAACAGCAACAGCAGCAGCAGCGACAACAACAGGCACAGAAACAACAACATAACAGTCCATTAGTGCGACGAACTGCTTCAATGACAGCGTCGGATAATGATGTCTATATTAAGTCCATGGACGGCAGTTTCATTGATGAACTCAAACAGCAGACGACAGCGCGATGCAGTCGAACACAACACAAACAACAAATGGGCATTCAACCATTGCCAAAAATTTGCACCACAGATTCACAAGCAACTTCAGCAGCAGTAGGAGAGGATTTAAGTGGTAATGATGCTGGTGGACCGATTGGCGTGGCAGCTTGGGGTTCTTCCTTTGAGCGAATGCTACAAGATGCTGCCGGCATGCAAACATTTGCTGAATTTCTTAAAAAAGAATTCTCTGCTGAGAATATATATTTCTGGACAGCATGTGAACGTTATCGTCATTTGGAGAATGCGGAGGAACGTGCAGCTCAAGCACGTGCAATATTTAATAAGCATTTGAGCAATTCCGGTACTGATCCCGTCAATGTGGACTCACAGGCTCGTAATTTGACCGAAGAGAAATTGCAAAGTGCTGCGCCCGATATCTTTGCGCCTGCCCAAAAGCAAATCTTTAATCTAATGAAATTCGATAGCTATCAACGATTTATACGTTCGGATTTATACAAAAGCTGCTTAGAGGCTGAAGAGAAACATCAGCCATTACCATTTAGTGGTGAAGATTTGGATGAATTGTTGAAGACAAATTTTCACGTAGCGGCCTCTTCAAAGGTGAGTGAGCTCAAGCTTAAGACAAATATACATCCAGTAAAAATAATTTATTGTTTTTTTTTTTTTTTTTTTAAGTTGAAAAAATCCGCAAGCAATGCCGAAGATCGCCGCCGTAAGAGTCTATTGCCATGGCATCGCAAGACTCGCAGTAAATCTCGTGACCGCAATGAAATACTTAACGATGCAATAACAAATGGCAGCAGCGCCATCAACAAGGTCACTTCACTGATGCTTGCACCAGTTGTACCATGCACAAACAGACTGGCGCCACTTTCAAGCAGTTCACTTAAGATTGCCTCAACCCAGAGCTCTCTAAGTGACATTTACAGTTCACGATCTTCGCTTTCCTCATTCGATGCGAACACAGCCAATGCTCAGACTGCTGAGCTGGTAACCTCACTTTGTCGTGTCATACTCAGTGATGGTGCAACGACAATTGTACAGACCCGAGCTGATGAAACTGTTGGTCAATTAGTTGAGCGTTTGTTGGAAAAACGCGGTCTCTCTTATCAATATTATGATGTCGTTTTGAATGGAGACTGTAAGTCCATAGATATGCAACTACCTGCCCAAACTATTGCTGGCAAGGAAGTATTAATTGAACAGCGTGTGACCTTCAAATTGGAGCTGCCCGATCCCAAGGTTATTTCTGTAAAGAGTAAACCGAAAAAGCAATTGCATGAAGTCATTCGCCCCATACTTCTTAAGTACAACTATGGCATGACTGGTGTTCAAGTTATTATTCGTGACACCCAAACACAATTGGATCTTAATCAACCGGTCACTGTAGCAGATGGTCTACGTTTGCAAATTGTTATAGTGCCACCACCATCACAGATGCAAATGTCGGTTTTTCAGCAGAGCGGCGGCACTAGTTTGTCGCCGAAATGTACCAGAAAAACTAGTATAGTGCCACCGGCATTTAAAATGAATAGCAGTAATAGTACTGTCAATTCAGCAGTCCCTGTGATAGCTAAACGTGGCATGTCAGGAATGTCAAATCGGAATGGTATTTTGGTGCCGAACACAGCACAAAATACTTTAGATGAAATCACAAATAAAGTCTTCAATGAATTGCTACAGGGTAAAGTAGATGCTCATGCTGCTGCTGCTGGTGCAGGTGCAGGTGCTCAAAGACCAAGTGATTTATCATCACTGAAGTCTGATGATTGCGCTTCAGAAACTTCTTCCATATTTGATCGTATGCATCGACGTGACTCAAACATTCCAGGCAGTAAATTGCCAAAATTCAAAAAGAAATCAACGAGTAGCCAACATAGCGAGGAATCAACAACAAACCAAACAGTCATAGCACCAACATCGTTACCAGTGACGGTGGATCCCAAGAAACCAATAATTGCCAAACTCAAGGCAGGCGTTAAGCTTCAAGTCACTGAGCGAGTAGCCGAACATCAAGGTATGTAATAATATTGATTTAGAATAATTTACAAAAACTAATCATTGTATCTTCTTTTTAAACAATAGATGAACTACTTGAAGGCCTCAAACGTGCCCAATTGGCGCGTCTTGAAGATCAACGTGGCACTGAGATTAATTTCGAATTACCCGAATTTCTTAAGCATAAGGAAAATTTAAATGCCGTTGCTTCGAAGTTACGTAAAGCACGTGCCAATCTAAGTCCAATTACAAAACCCCCGCCAATTTCATTAAAAACAAACACAAACCAAGATTCCCCAGGTATATCTCCACCGCAGCCTGCACCACGTTTATCAATAACAAAAAATCTGAAAACTATTTCTCCTATGAGAGTTGATAATGATGAAGAAATCGAGAGAGCAACCACAAATTTTGAACAGGAATCCACAAGGACACAAACAACAACAGTTGAGCGTACTCCAAGTCCAACATTGAGTATAGCAAAGGGTGCTCCACCACCATTGCCACCTAAACCGAAAGTCTTACCTATTAAACCATCAAATTGGGGTGCTACATCAATGACAAATGGTTGTGGTAAACACCTGGCTAGTTCACCCACTTTATCAGCAACTTCACCAACCATATCTTCTACAATGTCTAGTAAAATGCCCATGGAAATTGGGGGTCGCAAATCAATACTAAGCACAGAGCAAACATCATCATCATCACACTGCGCTTATTTGGATGAACCAAGCAGTAGCTTCGTTTAAATTCCGTGATAATATAAATACATACTAACTTTTATTTATAACACTCTTATTAAGTAAGGGAAATAGTAGGCAAAGGTAGCTTACCTTCTTTACTTTAATTTCATCTTGTCATTTATTTCAAAACATGACACACGCATCTAAGTATATACATAGGTGCATTTTAACATTTAAATTTATTATATGTAAATATGTATTTATTTAATAATTTCTGTGTGGATTGATTGTATATATATATTCTATCTACCAAGAAGAATGCTCACATACTTGAGACATACTTTTTTAAAAAGAATTTAAGCTTTAAACTAAAGATAGAATTTTATAAATGAATTTATATAACAAAAAAAAAACAAAGAAACATTATCATTATATGTATATATTATTGTATTAGAAGAAATCAAAAGATTTAGAACTCAATTATACGCATGTATAAGTTTTATTGAACAACTACATATTTCGTAGGCGCCATGCAACCCATAAAAAATACAATCAAGGAGCCAATTTCTGTTTGCTGGCATCACCAACCTCAACTGAATTGGTAGCAGCAATTTGCAATACTTCTTTCTTTTCACTATCTTCACTGGCCACGCCACTTAATAGTTTCTTTTCGCCTTCTTCAATTTGTTGTTGTTGTGGTGCTGGTTCATCATCAATGAAACGATAAGTAATCAATCCTGGATCTCTTGGTGGCAACCAATCTGGTACAATCTTATGGTGCAATCTCCATTTGCCATACATATTGGAGATATGTTTCTCGAACACAACATATTCTATGACATCTTTGGCCAAAATCTCACTACCATGCATGAGGCGACCAAAGCGATCGTAAATAGCCAACGATTGTTGTGTATTGAAGCGTACGGTAACTTGGGCGAATTGATTCTCTTTGGTAATGACCTCAGTGACGCGAGCATGTACAACACGTGGTGGTTCCAGAGATTGCAAGAACTTCCAATGTATGGTTTTATCCCGTACATTATGCATCATTTCGGGATAGCAACGTTCAGTGACGTAGTCACGGATTTTGTATTTTTCCTTAGCAGCCATATGGGTGTGTGCAGCTATGTAAATGTCCTGGGCTATTGCTGGAAACTCATCGGTTTCGAATTCTTCCTCATATGAACGTATCTTGCGAACGGCCAACATACTTTTCGATTTCTTCTCAAAAAACTCAAATTTTTGCTTTGCACCCGCTTTGGATATGAATGATTTCTTACCATCACCCTCTGGTGGTACATACGGTTCGAATATGCCACCAGTGCAACTGATGTGAAAAGGTCGCTCCAACCAGGGGCGTGGTGGCAATATACCACGTTCCTTTAGACGGCTACGCATTTCATCTTGTGGTATTTCACTGGTTTTCTCACGGAAATTTGGTAGTTCAACTTTAATGAATTTTTGCTTACGCAATCGTTTGAATTCTGGTTTCCAATGTTTCGTCTGGCGATGTCTCACTTGCTGGGCTTGCAATAAGGATGATGCCGGCGACAATATGCCCGGTTGTAAGACCTTAGGTAAAAATTGATAAAACTATTGTATATTTGTGTATATATCGTTATAACAAACCTGCATAAATTTGATGCAATTTCTAGCTGAGCCAACAAACTCCATTCTTATTTAGGTTTTGCAAAACAATTTTTTACAAATTCTAAAAAAGTTTACACAATCACTTCGGTTAAAGTAAAAACAGCTGATAGAAAAACTTCATGTGTTTAGTTTAAGGTGTACGTATCGCCACTGTATATAATATGGTAAGTACTAAAAAATACCATTTCTTATTTCTTTATTTAAATTTTAAACTGCAATTTGCCAGAAAGCACCAAAAATTAATGCATACTTTTGGGAAGGATGACAGGACATTTATTATAAAATATATGTTTAAAGAAGTTACAACAGAGGCGATAACAGACTGATAATTGATTCACCGCCCACTCTGTTATTTTAACATGAAAGTTTAACATCAAAGCAACCATGCAAATATTGCATGGTCTGTTATTCTCTTTAACTCTTTCACTCTCTTCAACCGATTAATGATTAATGTGATTGATTTGATTGATCGCGCATCATGTTGTTAACGGAAGAAATTTATTTGTAAAATTTATTGTTGTGCACATGTGAAAATTGAATGTTATTACAAAAAACTAAAATATAGAAATGTGAAAATGCATTGAAATATTTTGCAAATCATACTTTCACGTGAGGCTTTCTTAAATGTGATTTTTATATTTGAGTGACGGCGATCTGTCAATTGGATATTGAGTATCGCCATTTTGATTATTTTGAGAGAGTGAATATTTACATATGCATGTATGTATTTATTTTGCATGTGTTGATATTGTGAAGTTGTAAACAGAAGAAGAGATTGGAAATAGCATGCAAATGGGGATTCTTAAAATGTTTTTGTTGCCTGAATTCTTCGCGGAAACTCTCTGTTGACAATCGATGCTTTAAATGAGGATGATCTTTATGAAATGTAAGTATTGACAAAAATTAATTTAATGGTGTATAAATGATGATAATGAAGTTTGTTCATTGTTGAATTGAAGAATTCCAAAAAGCCGCATAACATTCTCCCACCTTTCTTAATGTTAAAATGTAAAACTATTTGTGTTTTTCGACTAAAAGTATGTAAAATAAATTTTATTAAATATCATCCATATTAAATATTGGGTATGTTTGCTGTTACATTTCTACTAGTAATTAGTAGAACAATGGAACCCATTATAAATTGTTTCGTATTTTATTCAATTATTATTAAATGATCTCTAACTAAATATAAACATTATTTATTGCTGCCTTTCGAATGTGTTTTTAACCTTTTATACTATTTTGACATTAATTATTAAATCTCATATGGTATGAAGTTATCAAACTTGGAGATACTATATACTCTGAGCTTACAACTTTATATAATATGAAATTTAATAATTGTGTCTCTTTAGAGGTTTACACACACACATCGCAAAAGACTTTTTAAAAAAACAATTAAAGAAAACTTGATGGTATTGAAATATATTTATATTGATGATTGTAACAAACATTTAAACTCTTAACGTCGTTTCCTTGAGTATTTTATTATTCTTGGCAAAATCGTAGCTGTAAGAGAAAATATGTTGTCAATAATATTTACATATATAATAAGTGTCTTGAAAGACAAAATGTACAGTGAAAGGTTCCATAATTAATAGCTCCTACAATCGGATAGTTTATCATAACCAGACACTTCTCACATTGGGTAAAGGTTTTTATAATGTTTTCCATTACAAAATGATCAAATAACTGAAGGCGGACAAAAAAATTTTTGTATGAAATATTGTATGTAAATCTCATAGCAGAGTGGCTGGCTGAATGTAAGCCCCGACGACTAAGCGGACAGAACTGATAAAGACACAAGCAGGCATTGTATAAAATCTAAAGTTCTGCGTTCTTAAAAAATTCAGTTTCATAACCTATGGTGCTTTGATGCCAATGAAACTGGTGATTCCCCTATTAACACAACTTTACATACTGATTATGAATTGAACCAATGATGGTTTAACTAAAAGCAGACATCTACCATAATTGGACAAAAACATTCCCAACAATGGATATCCATTTATAGGAGCTTTCACTGTAATTATTAATTAATCATAATATAGTGTACAATACCTTCTTGCTCTTCTTTCTATTTGATGACGGTTGGCGAGAAGATGATGTTGGACGATATGTTGTTCTGAAATAAACAAACAAAAAAAAGTGATGATTATCATCATGTGCAAAATGAAAATTTCCCTGGTCCACCCACTACAATTGTCGATTTGTATACTTACTCGTCTATTCCATTCTCACCATTCTCAATATAAAAGGGTTGTATAGATAAATTAGACGGAATGTTTTTTAAATTCTGTAGGCATAATTTGGCATTTTCGATGTCTTGCTCCAGTCTAACAACTATAGGATATAATGATGAAATATGTAAATTATTATTAATATTAAAAATCAATGGTAATATACAAATTAAAGGGATATAGCCATACCTTTCATCATGAGTTTTTCCTCATTCCTGTCGCAGCACATGGCGCTTTTGCAGGAGCAACATTGTTGGTTGGCCGGTTGAAATGCTGGCGTCATATCTCTAAATATCATATTCAAAAGGCAACCGGGTAGAATGTTTTCGGCGGCTGCAAATATTTTCTTGTGCATGTAGCATAAATCTTTAAAGCTGAGCGTATGGAGACCTTGATGGTATAATCTATGACATATGGCGTAAAAGCGACTCTTTGGTACTTGACACTTGCAAAAACAAAATCCACACTCATCAATAAACATATCCAAAATTTTACGTAATTCACTCTCTAAAGCTGCTCCATCGACTGCTCCAGCGGAGAGGGTTGTTGCAGTTTTTGTAACAAAGGAATCTACACGCGAAACTTCGGAGTCACCTCTTTCTTCTCCATCGGCGCCGCGGGATTTGCCCTTCTGAGTTCCTGGACGTTTTCCTGCTTGACCGGGCCTAGCACCAGGACCTGCAGCATCTCCCTTCCCGGGCCTGGCCATACCTGGTCCTTTGCCCATGTCACTAGGTCTAACTGCTTTTCCTGCTCCTGGACCTCCTTTTTCAGCACCTGGGCCTCCTGTTCCAGCACCTGGACCACCTTTTCCCGCACCTTCTTCCCCAGGCTCCCCAATGTCTCCTGTCCCAGCTGTATCTGGTCTGCCAGCACCTGCACCTGCACCTGGTTTGCCAGCAGCTTCACCAGGTTTTCCAGCACCTGCACCAGGTTGTCCAGCAGCTTCACCAGGTTGCCCAGCACCTGCACCTGCACTTGGTTCGCCAGCAGCTGCACCTGGTTTACCAGCAGCAGCTGCGCCTGGTTCGCCAGCAGCTGCACCAGGCTTTGCAGCAGCTTCACCAGGTTTTCCAGCATCAGGCTGTCCAGGACCTGCACCTGGCTGTCCTGGACCTGCACCTGGCTTTCCAGCAGCTTCACCAGGTTTGCCAGCACCTGCACCTGGCTGTCCAGCAGCATCACCAGGTTTTCCAGCAGCATCACCAGGTTTTCCAGCAGCATCACCAGGTTTTCCAGCACCTGCCTGTCCAGGACCTGCACCTGGCTGTCCAGCAGCTTCACCAGGTTTGCCAGCACCTGCACCTGGCTGTCCAGCAGCTTCACCAGGTTTTCCAGCACCTGCCTGTCCAGGACCTGCACCTGGCTGTCCAGCAGCTTCACCAGGTTTTCCAGCAGCTTCACCAGGTTTTGCACCAGCTTCACCAGGTTTTGCACCAGCTTCAGCAGGTTTTCCTGCAGCTTCAGCAGGTTTGCCAGCAGCTTCACCAGGTGCGCCAGCAGCTTCAGCTGGTTTTCCAGCAGCTTCAGCAGGTTTTCCAGCAGCTTCCTCACCAGGTTTTACACCTGCTTTTTCAGCTGCCGCTTTCTCAGCAGCAGCGGCTTTCGCAGCAGCAGCAGCGGCTTTCTCAGCATCTGCTTTGTCAGCCGCAGCTTTTTCAGCCGCCTTTTTAAGTGCTTCTGGATCAACACCCAACTTTTTCAGTTCACTGGATAGGGCTTCATTTTGATCTAAGCACAATTGTTGTTTATCAAGTGCATCTTTCAATTTCCGGTTTAGGTCATCAATCAAGTTTTGTGCATCCTTAGCACTAAGATCGTTCATTTTATCTGCCAATGCTTGGTTTCTAAGTGTTACATCACTTATCTGTTTCATTAAATCAAGGGAGCTGCGCAGGTTATTATCCATGCCAGTAGTGTCTTTTTCAAGGTCTCTTAACTTTCCATCGATATCATCAATCCTCTTACCGTGTTGAAGGTTGACAGCGCTTAAACGTCCATTCTCTCTTTTTAGATCGTCTATTTCACAATCACATTGCTCGCATTCCAATTCTTTGGCAATTAATTGCTCCTGTAAATCCTTCACCTGATTCTTCATGCGCTGTAGTTCTTTAATACAGTCGTCGAAATCTTGTCGGGAAAGTTTGGTAATTCCACCATCTTCATGACCAGCCCCAGAAGGTGAGGTCCTCATGCTTCCACCATCATATCCAGGACCAGTACGACTACCGGATTCATCATCATCATCGCAAATGCAAGTTATGGAGGGACGTGCAACGTCGGTAGCACTTGGACGGGCAGACGATTTTGGAGCATCAGCAGCACTTGCTACATCAGTAGCACTTGGACGGGCAGAAGATTTTGGAGCATCAGCAGCACTTGATACATCAGTAGCACTTGGGCGAGCGGAAGATTTTGGAGCATCAGCAGCACTTGCTACATCAGTAGCACTTGGACGGGCTGAAGATTTTGAAGCGCCGGTAGTACTTGCTCGTGGAGTAGAACTTCCATCCTCGGTAGCACTTGGACGTTGGGGTGCCGCGTCAGTGGCACTTGGACGTTGAGGTGCCGCTTCAGTGGCACTAGGACGTTGAGATGCCGCGTCAGTGTCACTTGGACGTTGAGGTGCCTCTTCAGTAGCACTTGTTCGAGGAGTAGGACGTGCTGCGTCAGTAGCACTTGTTCGGGGAGTAGGACGTGCTGCGTCAGTAGCACTTGTTCGGGGAGTAGGACGTGCTGCGTCAGTAGCACTTGGTCGGGGAGTAGAACTTGCAACTTCGGTAGCACTTGGACCATCATCAGTAGCACTTGGACCGTCGATTGCACTTGCAGATTGCCGAGTGTCCGTAACACTTGGACGTTCAGTAGTACTTTCACGGGGAGCAACATCTGCACCGTCGGCAGCACTTGGACGTTCAGTAGTACTTTCACGGGGAGCAACATCTGCACCGTCGGCAGCACTTGGACGTTCAGTAGTACTTGCACGGGGAGCAGCATCTGCACCGTCGTCAGCACTTGGACCAGTGCCAGAACTTGAGGCAAGATCGGGAGGGGCAGCAGGAGCGGGAGCGGGAGCAGGAGCAGGACCAGTACCATCATCTTTAATACAGGAGCAAATCGCTTGAACCTTTCTGCTTTGATCACACATTTCTTTCCTGATAAAGTCCAATGTGGCGCCTGTGTAAAAAGCAAGTTCTTCACCAGCCTCATCACAGCTCGTTTGGGTCTGAGCATTATCGCATACGCATTTTGCCGATTTCCCGCCGTGCATTTTATTGAGTTCGCAGACCACATCCTAAATATTACGGCGGTGTGTATAAAGAAAGGAGCGAGTAGGAGAGGAAAATAATTTAGGGTGTATATTGATAATTATTGTTTGGTTTGGTAGGTTTGGGTTTGTTTGGATTTGGATTTGGACTTGAATGACGTTCACAACGTCGTTCACAATTATGTTTTTTTCTATTTTCGAACAAGTCGGCATGTTGGTCATGATTTGAACTTGGCTGGCAGAAAGAGAAGAGAAGAGGAAGAGAGAAAGTAGGAATGAGAATGAGATATATGAATACCAATGTATAGTAATGAATACAACAAATTTGAACAATTTGTAATAATTGTAAATAAAATCGGACAAACAGACAATCGGACAATCGGTAACGGAATGTTATCTAAAACTAGATGATTATAATCTAAGAAGAAACGAACAACCCCATGGAACTTTCCTCTCCTGAAGCTCGCAAAGACAATGCAGTTGTATGGAATACACTTTTAATTTAATTCAATAACAATTTGTAATACTTTTAACAAGATTTTTAAGAAATTTAAGAAATTTTGTTTTTGAGAAAGTACTTTAAAAATTTTGAGATAATATGAGACAATAGAACAACAATGTGGTTTGGGGGGAGGGTTTCTATTTTCTACAACAACATTCTTCCTGCTCCTCTTCCTTTCCCGAACAAGGCCCATCATTTCCATTTAGGGGCTCTTGATCAAGATAACGGAAACCAGCATTTTTGAATGCTTTAGCCTTCAACTTAAAGACGAAGTAATCGGTCGTCATCATCAAGGTAAATGGATAAAATCGAATTGAAAATATTATTATAACTTACCATCAGTTGTTGATATTGGCATTCAAAGAATTCTATTTGAACATCTCTTTTCTTGATCTCATTGCGCAGCACATCGATTTCCATTTGAAGACATTCCGATTTCTGGGCCTGACATTTTGCAACTAACAATTCTTGTTTGAGTTCTTGGCAACATTCCTAATAATTAAATAAATTCAAATAAAAAAAAAAATACATAAGTACGAGTTATACAATTATTACAAGTACAGTCGGGATCCTCTATAACAAACGCCTCTATAAATTGTTTTATCGAACTCAACGACTTTGTTACAGATGAGTGCGAACATCCCTAAAAGGCCTTAAGGCAGTAATCAGTTCAGTATCACGCAGTGAAAAGCATTTTAAGTTTGTAACACACAGAAGGAGACATCGGAGACCCCATATAAAGTATATATATATTCTTGATCAGTGCGACGAGACGAGTTGATCTAGCCATGTTTGTCTGACTGTCCGCCTGTTTGTCCACTTGTCTGTCTGTATGTATGCAAACAAGTCCCTCAGTTTTCGAACTAGAGAGCTGAAATTTAGCACAGAGCTTTCTCAGTACATAAGTCGGGATCAGCTGAATCGGATGAAAGTTCATATCAGAAATACTTTTTTGTTTTTCATACTATCGACTTGAAATATGAACACTATAAGTTTCTGACTGTTATCCAGCAACCATATAAATTTCAAGACCCTCGGCCCACTAGGGGGGTACCCACCAAACAAACCTGGATCCAAATTCAATTTGTTATTAGACAAACTTTTTTGTTTTTTGTACTATCGACTGGAAATTGAGACACTATAAGTGTCTGACCCATATCTACCAACCCTAAAAATTTCAAGTCCCTCGGACTACTATAGCAGGGGTGTGAAGAGTATTACAACTTCTTTTTTTATATTTTTAGTTTAGTTCGGAAAAATTGTTATTTTCACATGTATTGTTCAGTTGTCAATGTTCTCAGCCGTTTCAGCTCTTTCCCTGCAGTATGAATCACTGGTTCCGTTTGGAACCAGCACTACTAATTCCAACTCTATCCCATTTTATGGAAACTGAACTAACGACTGATACAAATACCATTTTTTTTTTTTTTATACAAAAATACTTAATCGGTGGTCTCAGCGACTTCGTTCGTTATAGAGGAGTCCGTCCATTTGTATATGAAGCAAACTGAAACTTACAGTGAGGACGTTTTCATTGAATTTTGTCTTTTCCACTTCGTCCTCATAATATTTTTGCATGTCTTTCATTTCGTTTTCCAGACCATCAATATAACAATTCTTTTCGGTGATATCTTTGCAAGCATCACTATTCTTGGATTTCATATCCTGATTCTGACGCCTCAGATCATTGACCTGATTTTCGAGATACTTGAGACCATCAATCTTTTTGCGCAACGCATTGCGTTCATTAATAATTGTTTTAATATTTTCAATATCATTCTGTGGATTGTATTGGCCCGAAACTTTGCCCTTCATCATTTCATCTTCCATTTTACGCAATGCAATGACTTCTTTTTTCAAATCATCGATTTTTTTCTGCAAATAAGGTATGTCTGAACTCTTTTCTGGATCTACTTGAATGCTATCCATTCCAGTGCAACGTCGATTCAGTTTTTCAATCAATTGCTTGAGAGATTGATTCTCTGCTTGGAGAATCGCATAAGCTTTGTTCATATCTTCGATTGATGCATAAATATCATTTAATTCCTTTTCATCACTTGGACTAATCTTTCCATCTTTGGATAATTGTTTTATCTTATTTTCAAGTTTCTTACTCTGTTCCGGATTATATTTATTTTGCATGATGCGTTTAATTTCGGCGTTTTCCATTTTCACTGTCTTAAGATTCTCATTCGATGTATCTAACTTCTTTTGAAGAGTCTTGTTTTGTGCCAAAAGGTCTTCCATGCGATCGATGGTACTTTTGGCAGCTCTTATAACACTGTCACCAGGGACCAGATTTCCATCACGTCCATACTTGTCTGCAGCATCTGCAGCTGGATCTCTGACAGATCCGCGACCACTAGCCGGACCAGCTTGACTACCACCATAGCCATCAGGACCTCCACCGTAGCCACCTGGATGGCCTTTTCCAGCACCTGCACCACCGGTCCCAGGAGCAGGTCTAGCAGTTCTAGGTTGAACAGCACCAGCACCCTAAATCCAAAACTATTAAAATCACACACAACACATTTATGTAGCAAACCAAAACCAAATTTACCTGACCGGGACTCTCTCTGCGCTGACCAGTCTATATTCATACGAACAAATAAACACAATTATATAAAGTATTTAGCATTTATTCCTAATACAACTTACCGGCGTATTGCAGACTACCAAGTCATATACGAATTTAGACTGTTTATCTTGATTTTCCGCCCAACAACGATCATCGGTAGTCGAATCATAGCTTTTCAATTTTACACATGGATTTACGCATTCAAAGTCGACCGTTTCATTCATAAACGGAACATGGAAGAACTCTTTTTGCGTTGAAAATGCCATTATTGCTGTCCTACCGCTCTACACTATCTGTACAATGGCCCAATTATGTAACTCTAATCACAAATACTACTTAATTACAAATTTTCAATTTTAATATCGTTGCAGAGATGTTTTACTTTGGGTCTAAATAAAAATTACAAGAAAAAAATCTATGCCCGATATCAGCCAATGTGTTTATTAAATGTATTGTTCGAAAATTTTTTATTTTTTACTAGACAATTTTAAAAATTGTTCCTTTGTTTTTAAAAACCAAACAAACAATGATCTTTTCATGTCACTTCATTATACTTATGACAACTTAAACGAAACGACTACTTATAGTACAAACAATACAACATTAAATATCCTATTTACTAAGGTACACATAATAGTATTTCTTTTGACAAAAACTCAATGACTCAATCGACAACTAAATAACTAAATAACTGAATTATTGAATTTCAATTTTGATTATATGTTTCTTATTCAAGACCTTGGGCTCGACGCACAGCTACATCTTCATCTGAACTATTCATGTATGAAAAACCACATGGTTGCATTGTCATGCTAGCGGTGCCTGAACTTATTGTGCGTAATACACTTGAATAGCCAGCGAGCTCTGCCAAGGGAGCATTTACCATTATTAACTAGAAAACAAACAAAAGATGTTAATAATACATACGAGTAAAGGAATAAATCAATCTATAAATCATCCCCCAACCTTGTTTCTTTCGCCTTTAGGTAAAACATCATTAATTGATGCACGTCTTCGTGATAAATCCGATAATATACTTGATACCCGTTCATTGGGAACAATAATTTGTAAAGACATAATTGGTTCCAATAGGCGTGTGCCACCGGTATTCAAAGCCTACAAAAATTCCATTCATCCATAGAAAATAATTGGTTTTACTTTTAAAATAAACTCATTTGTATTGATCACCTTTTGGACACATTGTGCTGCAGCAGCCATTACAAAAGAATCGGCAGTACCACGTCCAATTGTTGCATTATGCAAGCGTATTTGTGTTTCGACAACTTGTCCACCAACACGTGGTCCACGTTCCAATGCAGACAGAGCTCCCTTTCGTATCGTTTGTAATGTACGTGGACGCAAGAGATTAAGATTTGGCATATTTTCATGAGATTTGTCTAAACTTTGAGAAACAAAGTGATAATTTCATTTTCATGTAAATTTATATGGAAAGAAGATGATTTTTGCATTTACCTAAATAAATCTTTTTGATCCCGTAACACTTCTAATGTTATAGCAACACTTTGTTTTGAGCCCGCAATCTCTTTTTCTATATTCAATGTATTAATGGCGGCTTCCTCAATGGTTTCTTTGTAGGCTATTTGTAAGGGACCCAAATCGACATTGATTTTATATTCTGTCAATATGCGAGACTTAATTATGTCCATGTGTAATTCGCCCATGCCTCCAAGTACAGTTTGCCCAGTAACTGAATCGTAAGTGACTCTCAGACTAGGATCTTCACGTTGTAATTGTTTAAGTGCTTGCTCCATAGCAGTTTGATAAGAAATACTTGGTGGTTCAATTGAGCAGAAATATACAGCATCTGGTATTTGTGGTTCAGTTGAGAAAATTTCATTGATTAAATCATTTTCATTTTCATTTTCGTTATGTTCATCAGCAGACTCCTGCTGCTTTTCATTTGAGTTAACATCATCAATATTCATGGTCTTTTGCAAACGCTTTTGAGCATTTTTTAATGTACTCTGACTGGTAGTGAGCAAATCACCTGTGATTGTATTCTATAAATTGAATTGATAATATAAATTAGTTGAAATTATAATGATGAGTCGTTCTTTACTTACCTTTAGTCCACCACAAACAGCTACATCGCCCGCTTGAACAGTATTCACTTCTCGATATTCATCTGCCAAAGGCTCATACATTTTACTAAGAACTTCGGCATGGCCACGTGTCGATGTCAGTCGCATGCCTTTCTTCAGATCACCACTTAAGATTCGAACTAATGTCAATGGGCCTCGTTGTTTGTCGTGGACAATTTTAAAGACTTTACCAACAAAATCATTACTATAAAAGAAATATTATCTTTAAGATGCAAATCAATCAAGGATTGACAATGATTTACCCAAAGCATTCATAAAGCTGATTACGTTCATGTGGAGCTGGTAAATAGTCTATAACAGAGTCCATTAGTGGTTGAATGCCAATATTTTTATAAGCGGAACCCAAAAGGACAGGAACAACTTTTTGATGGCAAGTGGCGCGTCTTAATGCCTGAGATATTAGTGTATTGCTAACTTTGTCAAAACCCTCATTGCTGATAACAACCTCAGCCAATTCATCATCAAGACCGGACAATAGATCAATTAATTCATTTCTTTTGTCCTGTAGTTTCAAAAGTACATCATCACTATTTTCCACTTTTTGTTTAGTGAATTTTTGTCCAAGACTTTCAGGTTGCCAAGACATTTTCTCCAAGTTTATAATGTCATAAATTCCTAAAAATACAATTATTTAATTATGTAATCCATGTGATTATCAAGATTAGATTATATTCATCATACTAAGGTCTCCATTTTCGTTTTTCTCTGGGTATTGTACACAAACTGGTATAGTATCGAGTTTCGATTTGAGATCTTCAACACATCCATCAAAATCAGCATCTGGTCGATCCATTTTATTTACAAATATCATTTTAGATAAATTATGTTTAGCAGCTTGAGACCATACCGTTACTGTCTGTGCCTCTACACCTGCCGTTCCATCTAACACAACTATGACACCATCAACAGCATACAATGACTGTTCTACCTCCATTGTAAAATCAATGTGGCCTGGTGTGTCCAACAGATTAAAACTAAAACAGGAAAAACACAATCATATTTAGAAATCATAAAGAAGCTTCTCTTTAAATCGTCATAATACCGTTTTCCATTCCATGGAAATGTAACAGCAGAACTGCAAATAGTTATACCACGATCTCGTTCCTGTGTTAGATAATCAGTTACTGTATTGCCGCGGTGAACTTCACCTAAGCTTCTTGTCTTTCCCGCATAAAACAACATTCGCTCCGTCGTTGTGGTTTTGCCTGCAAAGTTAGTAAGTTTAGTTTCAAATTTGTAAATAAATCAAACTTTACCTCACCAACTAACCTGCATCAATATGCGCCAAAATTCCAATGTTTCTTATATCACCACTACTGAGGCATCTTCTAGAGGTTTTTACAACAAAAATCTTATGGTGATTTCTGTGTAAATGATTTTTATATAAAATGCGTAACATTATTATTATTATATTAGATATTTAAAGTAAAAATAATAGAAAATGCAGTCTTATATTATAACGAATATCGAAACATATACCGGCAAACAGTCAGCAGCTGTTCACCATCATCAGGGCTGGCAACAGCTGAAACACGATTTCGATATTGAAAAGAAATCTATCAACTATCGATAATTTCGATAACAACCCAATTTAGCACATAGCGTGTGTTGGTTGGTAAGAACAAACGCAATACACACAAATTATTAATGTTGCATGATTAAAACCAGATTGAAATCCAAGTTATATTAATTAATAATGGCAACGAGAGGGCGACCCAAAAGGCGTGCAGCTCAAAACCCTGCCGTAATAGAAATATCGGACTCTGAAGACGACAATATTCCCACAAAAAGATCGCGAGAAGCGTCAAACAAAAGTATTGAAAGAGCGTCTCAAGCAACAGCTGGAATGTAAGTTATATACATTGATTTTAGAATATTTTGTTTTACTTTATATTCATATTCATGAACCATTATTTATAGTGCTAACCGAAAACGTTGGCCAGACAAAACTAAAACGAATGCAGCTGCCAAAAAAGGAAACTCATCCTTATCAGATCAACAGGTGGAAAATACTCCTCCAAATGTACCGGAACAAAATATTCCACACGTTCAGGACTCTCCACAGTCTTATAGCCAACAAAACAAACGAAATTCATTCTATGCACGTCGTAAGGTTTGGACCATTCCTGAATTGCTTGCGGAATCTGAAAATATTGATAACAATGCTGCTAGTAACATTGTCCAATTGCTTGACAACGAAAACACAATACCTTTCATTTGTCGTTACCGACGCGATCTCATTAATCATTTAACACCAGAGCGTTTACGTTCCATTAAGAATACTTACACTGATATTGTTGGATTGCGGAAAAAGGCAGAAAATATAGTCACACAGCTGGAAAAGGAGAATGTTATAAATGAAGAGGTGCGAGAGGAAATTATGTGTGCCAAAACCAGTGAGGAACTTGAATTTCTGGTAAGTTCAATTGGATTTCATGTGACTGTAGTACGAGTTTAATTTCTTATGTTCTTTCTTCTTCAAATAGTATGCGCCATATAAGCCAGCAAGCAAAGGATCTTTGGCAGAACGTGCTAAAGCACTTGGCCTTGAGGTTTATGCTGATCGTTTACTGTATGGTGATGGACCACAAGTTCAAATTCATCGTATAGTAAACATTCATCAAACCGAATTGGACAGTGAAAAGAAAGTCCTGGATGGCATTTGTAATATTATTTCACACAATATGAGCAAACATACTGCAGTATTGGAAGAATTAAGACGATTGTTAGTACACACACACACACACAAATTGTAATTTCATTTAAAAATAATTCATTCTTTGATTAATTTTTCAGACAACAAGTTCATCGTATATTTTTAAAAACTTCTAAATGCAAAAGTACTGCTGCTTCAAAGGAAAAGGCATCAACATCATCATCGTCATCGTCTGCTTGCCATAAAAATAATCGCATGGATGAATCCAAGTTTGAGAATTATGTGGATTATCAGTGCGATGTGAAAACCATGAAACCACATCAAATATTAGCTATTAATCGTGGTGAAAAGAATAAGTTCCTCAGTGCTAAACTATTAATACCTGATTACCTGAAAAACGATGTGAAACGTTTTATGTTTGATTTGTTTTTGAAAAATGGTTTACAATATCCACTCCGTCAGCAAGTATTTGAGAAAACTTTTGAAGAATGTTATTCAAAGAAACGTAAGTATGTAGATACGCACAATCAAAACTAATCTAATTTAATTCTATTGTATGAACAACAGTTCAACCACTTTTAACACGTCAAATTCGTGCTGATTTGGATAAAGTTGCCAAATTGGCTGCCATTGATGTATTTGCCAAGAATCTTAAACAATTACTACTGACATCACCACTAAAAGGTGAACGCATATTGGGTATTGATCCAGGATTTACAAATGGTTGTAAATTGGCTTTAATCTCAGAGACATCAAATGTTCTGGAAACGGGTGTCATTTATCCACATGGTTGGCAGGGTAACGAAGAGGCAGCAGCAGAAAAACTTGTTAAAATGCTAACTAAACATAAGTATGATATTAAATATTCAAAATCCACAGAAGTCAATTCTATATATTATTCATTGTAGTTGCAAAATCATTGCTCTTGGCAATGGCACCGCATGCCGTGAGACAGAAATGTGGCTAACAAAACTTTTTCATTATGGTATGCTTGATCCAAACAATGTGCGTTATAGCATTGTCTCGGAAAATGGTGCTTCGATATACTCATGTAGTGAAGTGGCTAGAAAAGAATTCCCAGAAATGGATATGAATGAAATAAGTGCTGGTGAGTTATTCAGGCTTCGTTTTTATTATTATTATTAGAGAGTAAATACGTAAGTTTCCACCGTTTTTAAGCGACTTTAAAAAAGGACGAGGTTCTATGTTCGATCGTATTTTTCCATCAATTGTGGACCGATTTGATTGAAAATTCTTCTTTTGTTAGAATCAGTAGATAGCATATACCAATCTTCTTCTTTGTCCTTTAATTCATAGCGGAGCATAGGACCTCAACAAAGTTTCTCCATCGGTTCGATTCGGTCACGTAACAGGGCCTTTAATTCTCTCCAGCTTGTTCCCGTTTCCCGTATGTCCTTCTCTAATGATCGCCTCCATGACATTCTGTGTCGACCACGTCTTCGGTTGCCTTGAGTCAGGATTCCAGTCATGGCGATGTCTGCGGGTGGTTTACGTAAAGTGTGCCCAATCCATCTCCATTTTCGTCGTTTGATTTCAATCGCTACTGGATCTTGGTTGCATCTTCTATGTACGAGTATCTCTTCATTCGATATAATGTTAGGCCACCAAATGCGCAAGATCTTGCGCAAGCATCCATTAACGAAAACTTGTATTTTATTCATTAATGCCACGGTGGTGAGCCAAGTTTCGCATCCATATAATAGCACAGCTTTTACGTTGGAGTAGAAAATCTTCAGCTTCGTTACGGCTGATAGGATCGGAGACTTCCAAACGTTGTGCAGTTGCGCGAAGACACCTTTGGCTTCACTTATTCTGCTTTGTATATCTACTGCCGCTCCGCCATTTGGTGTGATCACGCTACCCAAGTAACAAAATTCGTCTACCTTCTCGATGACTTCAGTACCAACTTACTTTAAACTTATCAATGTTGTCCGCACGGGTTGATATCGACATGCTCTTAGTTTTATTGATGTTAATATTTAAGCCGACTGTTTGCGATTTCGTATGTAGTTCGGTTAGTTTTTCTTGCATGTCTGAAGCTCTCGTCGCCAACAAAGAAATGTCATCCGGATAATCCAGATCTTCTAGTTGACCTCTTAAAGACCATTGGATGCCTCTTCGTGATGTATCAATTGCTTGCGTCAAGATATCATCCAAAACAATTAAAAACAATATCGGCGAAAGCATACATCCTTGCCTAACCCCTGAGGTTGAGTTGAAGCTCTCCGATAAGCAGCCAATATTTTATTAAAATCTGTTATTTTTCCCTTTTTAGTTTAGTGATTTTTGGTTAGTGGTTAGGTTAGGTAATATTGGTTGGACAAGGCCACGCATAGACCCAAGGTCCCTTGCGATACCAGATGGAGTATCTATATGATTCGTTTTAGCGAAGGTATGTATAATTTAGAATGCTACCATTATTGTAAAATCCTTGCAGTTGATTTACATACTTCCAGTTTAGCAAAGTCGCTTAGATCTTTAAACCGTGAAGCCCCTAGGATCTTTTGTAGAGTTCTCATAAGTGCTGGGCAGAAGCATACGAGATATTTCAAGGTTTCCCTATATTCCATAGACTTCCTGCACCTTTCACTGTCAGTAAGTTATAATTTGAATGCTTGTACCGCTATGAGGCATTACAAAAATCAACACAATTTATGGCTTTCTTCGTAAAAAGTTTAGTGCTGCTTGGCCAGGCCATGAGTCATCGATGGGACTAAGTGATAGACAGAAGGAGCAATGTCTAATGAATACGGCAGATCCCATTTAATCACCTTCAATGTTTCCTTGATGACTTTTGTAACATGTGGCCGAACGTTGTCTTGCTGAAAAATCACTTTATCATGGCTTTGCCAATATGGGGGGCATTTGAGCTGCAATGCTCGGCACAATTGCATCAATTATTGTTGCTCACGCTACTCACTTATGGTTTCGTTCATAGTAGATCAATTCGAGCAGATAACACCTGTGAATACAATTTACATTCACCGTCACATCCTTGCGATTTTGACTTCGCGGCAGTTGTTCGCACGTGAAAAAATAGTGTTCGGCGTCTTTGTTTAGTTTCATTTCATAAGGAACCCAATTTTGTTTTTTTGTACACTATATTCATGGCCATGTGACGGACTCAACATTTTCCCATGAGACTGAGACAAAATCGCTTATATTTCAAGGTTATGGTGTAGTCAGATCTGAATATATAAAACCATAATCAGTGTCGGTTTTAGCACTACCAGTGCCCTGGATGAGATTTCTACGGCGCCCCCTGTGTGCCATTCAAACGACTAAGTAGGACGGACTCTCTCAATGAGCGAACTGGATATAAAGGGGCGCCCAACCTCGTCTCGTCTACCCCTAAAGGCGGCTCTGACCATAACTTACTGTTGGGGCCATCTTCATCTTTTATCAAATGGCAGAAAGTTATTTGTTATCCCAATTTGCTTATTTATTATGATAAACTTTTAACTTTTTTATTTAATTTAATTTTATTTTATTTTTTTAGTATCCATAGCGCGACGTTTGAATGATCCACTCAGTGAGTATGTAAAAATAGAACCACGTCACATTGGTGTGGGCATGTATCAGCATGATGTCAATGAAAAGGTGTTGTCAGAATCCCTAAATGAAGTGGTTTCGGAATGTGTCAGTTATGTGGGTGTGGATATTAATACAGCAAGCTTAAGTGTTTTAAAGTAAGTGGTGGAATCTAATACTATAATTTAAAGTATCTACTCATATGGATGGATGGATGATTGATATTCTTTTCTCTTAGACATATTGCAGGTTTGTCAGAGAAAAAAGCTGAAAAAATAATTGATTATCGCAACGAACAAGGAGCATTTCGTACACGTAAGGATCTGTTAAAAGTGAAGTCAATTGGTGAAAAAACATTTATACAATGCGCCGGATTTATACGCATTGAACCGCGTAGTGTTGGTGGCAAAATTGACAACATACTTGATTGTACTTGGGTACATCCAGAAAGTTATGTCATCGCAAACAAGTGAGTGAATTGAATTGAATATTTTTTATAATAATTTTTTTTTTATTGAACACATAATTTATTATCTTTATCAAAAATCTCTTTGTCTTCATCATCTAAAATTTCTGCAAGAGGTTGAGAAATTCCTCCTCCCTTTTTCCTTATCCCTTTTGATCTTGGATGTGAATCATGTGATTGTTCTGATGTAGCATCTTCCTCAATTTTACCCAATTGACTGGTACTACTTGATAGTCTCGCCATTATACCAACATCACAACTATATTTGACCCATGGTTTGGGTGCCTCCATAAATAATTCATAACGTCGACACCAGCAAGGCGTATAGCATTCCAATGGACGTTTACTTGCATTACGTTTGCATGTGCATTGCTCTGTGCCAATTTTCATGAATGTAGGAAAATCATGGTTATCATTCAAGATGGCAATATAATCATTTTGTGAGTATTCATTGCCTGGCTCAATTAGTTCAGACCAACGCTTCATTTTCGAAATGACACCATAGAAATATTTATACAAATCTGCTATCATTTCAAGGACAATTGACAAATGTGAAGCGAAAGTGCCTGCACCTAATAGAAATGGACTTTTAAGCGAAAGATCCAATTGATCGACGCGTCTTTTTAGTTCTGCTAGAATCTCCTTAATCTTGATGACATCATCAGCCATTTCCATGCTAAAGAAAATACATTAATAAATAATATATTCAATTTTCAATAATTTTCTTCTGTGATTAAACTTACTTTGATACAGTGACTTTTTCAATTAATTTCTGAAATTGACACAATGCTCGCTCTTCAGCTGGTCGACTTATATATTCTGGATATAGTTTAACGCAACAACCACTTCTAAAATTGAAGATTTGAAGAAACTATTCAACGAGATCTCACCACGCACGATAATCAACAACTTACTTACCGCACCAAAAGTCGATATCTTGATGTTTGATAATGAATTTCTTCTAACCATAATTTCTGATTCTCCTTCTCTTTCATAAGCTTCTCTTGCAAAGCCTTAAATTGCTTTTCCACCTTTAAAATTTGTCCATGGACACATTGTTCCAATTTGAAATCGATTTGTGTATAGAGAACTTCGCAATTATCAAAATCCGGTGTAATGCGAATGAATTGTTGCCTTTGGTGTTTCTTAATCTTTGTGATTTTAGGCTCAATAATTTTCTCTTTAACACCAAAATCCCAACAAGGTCCGAGTAAAATATGCATAGGCATTTGTGGTTTCTCCCAACATGGTGAATAAACCATTTCCTCTTCATGATAATCACAATGGGGATATTTAGGTTTGGGTTTGGGCTTAGGTGGTGGATAATTCCATATTTTCATATACAATTGTTGCAATTCATGCAATGTTAATGGTTTCGGCTTGGGTTTCTGACATAATGGCAAATTTTGTACATTTCCTTTTGGTGGAGAAGACAACATTTCTATTTATAAATCCGAAACAAACAAAAAATTAAATGAATGAATGAAATTAATCAGTTAACCTTGTTATATATTTTCTTTACATTGTGAATTTGTATATGAAAGGAAGCGCTTAGTACATTTCACCTCCTCCTCCTCCATGTTGTTGTTGCTGCTGCTGAATATATTCTTCCATGTAATGACTTCTTGTGTTTGGTGTTGCAAGAAACAGTGAAGACTTTTTCATGTCATTTTTTGTTCTAATATCAATCGACATGTAGTACAATACACTGTTGATTCAATCGAGACTCTGACGAAGGAGATGAAGGCGGCATATCATTTCCATACCATTCACCTTTTCCTCTCAGTAGTCTAAGTGAATGAATACCCTAAACTAATCTAATGTCGATTATACAAATTGAAATCAGAAGAATCATAATTGATGATAATGATAATAATATCTGAGTATTTGGCAGCAAGACTCCACAATATGTGTGTGTGTGTGATCCCTTTGATGCTCACATTCTGAATTTCTTTAGACATAATAAAAGTCCTAATATCCCCCTACAAACCTTTCTACATCCAATTTTTGTCTCTTCAATTATTGAATCTGTTCTCTTGTACAGTCAAACTTCCCGGGGATAGAAAATCATTTCATTATACAGAAATTAATATATTATTTTGTCCACTTTTATATAAAATAATCTGTAATGTTAATTTGGATTATATTCTTCCATTTTTCTTCCTCAACGAAACTTTCTAATACATTTTATAAATTCAAACACATTAGTCGGGACGTTACTCCTCATCTTCACAAAGGTTCAAAAGAAGTCAATTGATTAAGAAATTTGGTCAAGTGTAGATAACAACTTATTAACATCCGCCAATTCTTCTTCATCGTTGTCTGAATCTTAAAATATCAGGGATATCCTGAACTCCATGACTTTCCAGAACACTTCTTTAAATGAAGACTGTAGAGCAGCCAAATCGGATAATGAAAGAAAGTCCTCTTCTTACCATTGAGTAGTTTGAATCTGCATGTCATATTTTGAAAATCCTGCCTTCACTGAACACAGGCACAAAGACACGAAATTTCGCATTCGTATTTTTATACTCTTCACGCAGTGAATATAAGCTTTTCATGAAATTTGTAACATACAGAAGATGTCTCCTTCTGAGATGAAATGAATTTAAAGATTTCCTTTGGAAGATTGTTTACTTTGGACTGATTATAACTGTTCATGATGGTCATCAGCCGATTACCAAATCAATGTAGAATTAGACTCCGTCCACCTGTTGAAATCAAGCCTCATCTTGTACCACCAGGACCATCTTAGATGTTTATCCTTCAGTCCTGAAGAATAAGTATTAGTTGTACCGCGCTAACAACTATAGACTACTACGAGGGTTGCTACTTAAGTCTTGAGATATGGCAACACCAATGTTGATATGGCAATGATTTTTTATGATTTTCGACGTGGATTAACTCAACAAGAATGTGCCAATCAACTCGCTTCGAATTTTGGTGATGAAGCACCATCCAGGGCCACCGTGTTTCGCTGGTTTTCTGAATTCAATCGTGGTCGTACTTTTCTCCAGGACGAATTTCGTGAAGGTCGTCCAAAATCGGTTGTTGTGCCACAAAACATTGATGCTATGCGTGAACTGATATTGCAAGATTGTCATGTGACATATCGTGAGATAGAGACATGTTTGGGCATTAATTCCACTCGCATACATTCAATATTGCATGAACATTTGGCCGTCAAAAAGATTTGTTAGCGTTGGATACCGCCGCATAATTTGACAATCGCGCAAAAAGAGGCTCGTGTCGATTGGTGCAAAGAAATGTTGAAAAAATTCAATCGCGGTGCTTCAAAAGACGTCTATAAGATCGTGACAGGTAATGAATCATGGATCTATGCATATGAGCCTGAAACTAAACAACAGTCGACTGTATGGGTCTTTCAAGATGAGCCAAATCCAACAAAAGTTGTTCGCGCACGAAGCACTTCGAAGCAAATGATCGCCTGTTTTTTTTTTTTTGAATAACCGGACATGTCGCCACCGTGCCATTAGAGAAACGTAGAACGGTTAATTCTGAATGGTACACCACCATTTGTTTGCCAGAAGTGTTCGAAGAAATAAGAAAAATCAACCGCAGAAGACGAATCATTCTCCACCACGACAATGAGAGCTCTCAGACATCCGCTCAAACAAGTGACTTTTTAAACACTCAAAACGTCGAATTGATGTGTCATTTGCCCTATAGTCCAGATTTGGCACCCAATGACTTTTTTTTATTCCCGCACACCAAAAATAAATTGCGAGGTCAATGTTTTTCGACGCCTGAAGAAGCGGTTGATGCGTTCAAAACACATGCTTTGCAGATACCTCATTCCGAGTGGAAAAAGTGCTTCGAAAATTGGTTCAATCGCATGCAAAAGTGTATTGATCTTCATGGAGAATATTTTGGAAAAACAATAAAGTCATTTTCGATGATACATATTTGTCTCACCATGTCGTTGTACAAAAAAACTATATATGTATGAATGAAGTATTGAAACATGTCTCTAAAGCTCTTCTTTTGTTCCAATTTTTAAACAGAATCATTAAGAAATGTAGACTGAATTTGCAAGACATTGGAACGCAACCATTTATAGATCGAATCAAACAATTTGTGATTACTGAAAATGTAGAAGAAATTGCTGATAATTTTAAAATACCAAAGGATCGAGTAAGTTACTATTATCATCATCATCATCATCGTCATCATAATTATTGCTTCTAATTTGTATTTTTTTTTTTCTTAATTTACAGTTGGAAATTGTTTTCGTAGCTTTACAAAGGAAACTAAATCAAGACTATCGAGCAGATCTTTCTAAGCGTCCATTGTTTAAACAAGGCATAACTAAAATTACATCACTAAGTATAGGTGATGTGGTTACAGGTAAACACATCTAGCGGATTGTATAAATTCAAAGAGATTAAAATGACTGTTCCTTCTTTTGAACAAACAGGTGCTGTAACTAATGTCACACATTTTGGTGCTTTTGTTGATATTGGAGTTGAATGTGATGGTCTGATACACATAAGTAAAATGAAGCATACTAAACTAAATATTGGTGATCGTGTAACTGCTTCTGTTGCTCAATTGGATATCAAAAAACGACGAATTGGTTTACGTCTTGAAGATATGTTACTGGAGACTGATACTTCATTTACATTCAAAACAGAAATGGACTAAATGCTTCAGGAAGAAGGATTCCTTCCATTCATTATATTCATATTTCATTATAATTTTATTGAATAATGAAATCAATAGAATCAACATTGAACTGAAATGATCGTTGTTTCCAATCGATCGATCTTCTATCTTCAATAACAAAAGATAATTAAGAATAATTGAATATGCATACTATAATTAATTTATATTATTAAATTATTTCATTTATTTGTTACTTCATCTCGTTTATGTATATGTATAAGATAACGTTTTGTATGTTTGTATAACTCGTAAATAATTGAATTGTAATTTATCATTTTCATTTTATAAGGTTTTTGGTTATTAATCTTTCTCTCATTTATATAATATTTTTGTAACTTTTATTTTTTTTTTTATGTAAGTATATCTAAATGCTTAATATCATTATCTGTGTGAATAATTTGAAATGATGATGATGGTGTATAACGACTGTATGTACATGAAAGAGAAGTATACGGAAATTAACACAAAAGCATTTAAGAAGGAATAAGCCCATGAAGACGCCACAAACCGCAGGATATTATCAGGTGAGTTTGAAAAATTATATTCATGTATTATATTCCTATAACTCATTTTGTTCCCTTTTAGATATTATTTTACGCATGTGAAGTGTCATCGCTTGGCTTGTTCCTATATATGAAATGTCTCAAAATCAATTATAATAAATACATATGAAACTAACTCGTATGAGTCAGAATAATCGAAGAAATACACAAAAAAAGGACGCTTTTAGGTCTTTCAAGCATTCAAAATAGACAAATTTTGATTGCATCTTGTCATGACATATGTATATTATTGATTTATAAAAGAAATATAATGAAATATATAATTTATTCTGATCTTTTATTGTTATTTAATATATTTGAGAAGAAGGATATTTTTAATCCTTAAAATAAATATATTCTAGTTGGAATTCTAACATTATTTTAATTTATTTCAATAGTCAAATATCATATCTTCAAAATGCCACCAAAATCAATTCAATCGGTTGGCTATTTCATGAGTTATGGTCATTTGTGCATAAATGTCTTTTTTCTCACTCACACTCACGCACTCAAATTTGTGCTGAGTCATGTAAACAACAAACAAAATAAAATTTTGTGCTGCTGAAAATTTTGGAATTCTACCAGGCGAACAGAATCGTCAGAAAAGTAGCAGGTCGATTTTGCGATTTTTTTAATATTGATCTGCCGTATATCGCTATAATAATAGTTTATTTTACCCCGGTTCAATATTTAGTAATATTGAATTGCTGTATATTTCAGTGATCATACTCTATCATACCCCATTTCAATACGGAAGATAAGACCAGATGGCGCTTTTGAGAATTATTAAGCTCATGATCATTTATTTAATGTAGAAAAGGGGTAAAATTGCTTGCGGCATACATCAGTTGAATATTAAAATATTATTGGTTTGTGTCTCGGATCATGTTTTTTTAATATTGAAAAGAGATAAGATCATGTGCAGTCAGTGAAACATGCAGCAAGTCAATATTAAAAGAATGGTGCATTTGATTTGCTAAGCTTCGGATCATGTCTTCAATATTCAAATGGGGTAAAATAGAGTATGCCCGCTGATATATACGGCAGTTCAATATTACTAAATATTGAACCGGGGTAAAATAAACTATTATTATAGCGATATACGGCAGATCAACATTCAAAAATCGCAAAATCGACCTGCTACTTTTCTGACGATTCTGTTCGCCTGGTAGAATTCCAAAATTTTCAGCAGCACAAAATTTTATTTTGTTTGTTGTTTACATGACTCAGCACAAATTTGAGTGCGTGAGTGTGAGTGAGAAAAAAGACATTTATGCACAAATTAGCGTAACTCATGAAATAGCCAACCGATTGAATTGATTTTGGTTGCATTTTGAAGATATGATATTTGACTATTGAAATCAATCAAAAAAATGTTAGAATTAAAACTAGGACATATTTATTTTAAGGATTAAAATAAAAGATCAGAAAAAATGATAAATTTCATTGTATTTTTTAATCAAGATACAAATTTCAAATCGAAAAGTTGAAGTTCTAGAAAGAAATACAAGGCTATTACGGGAAAGGGTCTTTGAAAAGTGTTTTCAGTGTTAAAAGTGGGGCGTGCAACATGTCTTTATGATGTTATACAGAATTCATTAAAATTAAAAAAAAATATACAGAATTTATTAATTTTTTTGTATGTATTTTCTTCTTTTGTTTATTTATGCTTAAATAGCAAATTTAATTTATTAATGTTTGTTTTTCATTTTTTGTGTTGTTAAAATCATAATAAACAAATTACATTTATGTACTTTACATAAGATATAGTAAATATATAATAATAATAATAATATTTGCGATATTGCATTTATGATTTTATATATAGGTAAATATATATGTATACATATGACGAGGATTTATATGTGTGTGTGTGTGTATGTATGTATGAATGTGTGTGTGTGTGTGTGTATGTATGAATGTGTATGCTTAGTTAAATTTAATAAATAATAAAATATATAATAATATAAATGAGAATTCACAAAAATTGTTGCTTTGCTTGCTTTCGTTTTTAATCATAATTTTGTTACAAATTTCATATTCTAACTACATGTGAACATCATCATCATAATCACTCGAATGATAAACATCATCATCATAATCACTCGAATGATAAACATCTTATCATTTTATCATCTTTCTCTCTCTTTATAATATATATATAATTAATAGATATATATATATATCATTAAATATACAAAATTAAATAATAAAAATTAACATGAACTCAAAATTATATTGAAATGCAAATTCAATTCACAATTTTTTCATAATAATAATAATAATAATTCATCATTAATACATAAATATGTAAATACATGTACGTACAGTACAATACATAAATACATAAATTAAATAGTAAAGAATATTGTTTTAAAAAAGAAGAAGAATGTACAGGAATAGTAATTCTAAAGCGACAACTTGGCTTTAATTTTACAAAAGAAGCCAAGAGATCCGATCCGATACTCTCATCATCATCATCATCATCATCATCAATTATCGGTAATCGATATATGCAATGTAAAGTGAGATGTGTGTTGATTGTTTGTATATGGTAGAGAACGAACTTTCTTTCGCTTGCTCTCTGTTTCTCTCTCTATTTCTCACAATGAGTTTTTATAAAAAGTACAATAATAATGAAATGAGGATGAGAATTTTATAAACTTAAATTAGACTTTAAGAATGTTCAATGTTATTGTTTGTAAATATTGTGTAATAATCTCTTTCTCTCTAAATGAAAAAAGGTCAAGGCTACAAATTCGACCAGGAATATATTATTATCATCATGATCATTAATCTATTTCTTTTCACTCGAGTTTTTAGCTTGTTTGCTTTTTTTTTAATATTTTTTATCATTTATAATGATATTTTTTTTTTTTTTTTGTTTTGTTAATATTTAAACTTAAATTTAATTCAGTATTCATTTTTGTTTTCACGAAACTTAATTTACACACAATTAATTAATTAATTAGTTACATTTATAACCTCTGAACATTTTTATCTTTTCTATTAAATTTTTCTCTTTTAATGAACAAACACTGGCAAGCACTGTAAATTAAATTAAATTAAATTAACTTATTTTTTCTTCAGTTTTTTTTTTTTGTTTTTTTTTTTAAATAAATCATAATTTTATGCAAGTGTGTTTGTATGTGAGAGTGTTTGTGTTGTGAATGTGAATGTATTGTGATTGTGTGTATGTGAGAGTGACCTCTTCTCACTCTTCTCTCTCTCTCTCACTGTGTGTCTCTTAAAGAGTGATGAAGAAAATGGATGGAGAATATTATTTTGTTGTTGTTAATTTTTTTGTTTGTTTTTGTATTTTGGCGGCGACTGAAAAAAAACAAGGTTAACAATTTAATAAATTAAAACAAAATTTATACATAAAATAATAAATAAAAAATAAACTTACCAATTTTGTATAATTTTTAAATAAATTACAACAACTTATTTATGTATAACATATTATTTCTTTTTCTCTTTTTTTCTGTAAATAAATAAACGGAAGAAAAATAAAAAATTAATTCATCAACTAAACCACACAAATCAATTATCAATTTCATAGGTCTGCATATTCAATATGCTTTTTGAATGTTTTTATATAGAATTTATAGATTAGATTCCAAATTTGTATGACCTCCTTCCTTTCCTCTGTGTTGATTCATCAAGACACATTTGAAAGGTAAACATTTGTCAAAACGCAATTTTCACAGTCAATTTTAACAGTAAAAAATATGTATAGTCAGTGACTTTTAGAAGGAAATAGACAGTAATAGTCGAGACATTCATTGGTTTGACGACAATTGTCTTAACTTAAATGGGACAGGCACTTATAGTATCCATATTTCGAAATCAGCCGAATCGAAATACCAAAAGCGGTACCTCCCATACAAACCCAGATCCAAATTTCATGTTCTTATTAGAAAAACTCTTGTTTTTTGTACTATCGACTTGAAATGTGGACACTATAAGTGTCTGACCCATATATGACAAGCTTGTCGATTTAAAGACCCTCGGATCACCAGGAGATGTACTTCCCATACAAACCTAGATCCAAATTTTATGTTCTTATTAGAAAAACTTTTTTGTTTTTTGTACTATCGATATCTGACCCATATTCACCAACCATGAACCTCAGACTACTAGAAGGGGTACCTCCCATACAAAATATAAACTTTAGAACAATAATCAGAAGATATAAAAGGTGCGTGAAGAATATTACAACTTCGGCATAGCCAAAGTTAATCTTCTTTTACTGGTCTTTTTTTAATTTTTTTTTTAATACATATTTCTTTTATAATTATATTTGACTGTGCAATTGTCATTTTTGACCAAATTCTACTTTTCATATATTGAATCTGGAGATTTATACATAGTAGATTCTATATAAGTTGCATGTCTAATGTTATCAATTAGCAGTCATCATCATTAAGTTATATATCAAATATTAATAGCGATTACACAATCAATGAACAATAAAGAGAAAGTATAGAGCAAGACGAAGACGAAGATAGCAAAGGATATTTAAGGACAAAATATTGTATTACATCATAATAACATCAAATCTCAATTATGTAATCTACAACAAATTTTTGCACATTTATAAATTTGTATAAATAAAAATAAGTAGCGATGACAAAAAAATTATAATTACATAGTTTCTATGGATTTGTTTTTACATAGATTATTGTGTAATCATCATCTCTTTTCTATAGATTCATTATCATTTCATATTATTATTATTATTATTAAGGATTTCCTATTATTATTATTTCTTAATTTTCAGTTTTTTTTTTTTTTTTTTTTTTTGATATTTTCATATTATTAATATTATAATTATTTATTTGTATTTATTAATATAAATTTGCATTTATTATTATTTTTTTATTATTATTATTTTTTTTTTGTTTTTTTTTTTTTTTGAAACTACATTCTAATTTATAGTTATTATTTATTGGCGTTTATTACCTTAGATTGTGAGTAGAAGAGTAGAAGTAGAACAACATTATAGTTCATACATACATTGAGAGAGAGTACATAGTAGTGTGTGTTTTTTTGCATTATGTACGCGTTGCTTTTGTTATATATTGGAAGTCTGGGGGATGCTTGCTTATATAATTTCTTTTTAATTTTGTTAACATTTCTTTTCTGTATTTATTTATTTATTTATATTTTTGTATATTTATTTGCTTTTGTTTGTTGTTTTGTTTGTGGTTTTGTTTCGTTTCGTTTCGTTTTTTTCTTTGTTTGATTTTTATTTTTTATACAGAATCTTTTGAAAAGAAAAGCTGCCGCCAAAGGGCGCTACAGCATACACCGCAGTCCCATCTGCAAATATTCAAAGAATTGAACAAGTAGAAGAAGGAATAGAATTTGATTTTGATTTTATTTTTGTTTTTTCACATTTGTTGCATCATTCATTCATTCATCCATTCATTAATTAAACATTTAAATTTACAAAAAAAAAAAAAAAAAAAAAAACAAACAAATTCCAAACATAAAATACTTAAAAAAAAAAAAAAAAAATTTAAAAATATGTTAACGAAGCTTTATAATAATATGGGAACTTTTTATTTAAATATTGTAACATTAACAAAACAAATGGCGCACTTATGTATTTATAATGCAACAAAACAAACAAACAATGCATTTTGCAGAGAAAATATTTTAGAAAAGAAACAAGAATTGAACTAAACTGAAGTGAAGTAAAGATAACTTAAGCATGATATTATTTTAATAATCAAATGTTTCTCTGTTTAATTGAGTTTGATTTCGTGGGTGGGTGGTGGTGGATGGTGATTGCTATGTCATCTAAATATTGTATTTATTGTATGTAAAATTGCGTTGTAAGGTATATTGTGGTTACTTTTCATTTAATCTAATTCATTATTATTATTATTATTATTATCAATCATTACTATTTATTAATATAAATACTATTATTATTATTGGTTGATTTATTTTGTGCTTTTGGGTTCTAGAGAAAGAGATTCACTCTTCTCTCTTCTAATTTTATGTAATTGTAATTTGTAACTAGGTAAAAATTTATTGAAAACAACTAGTTTTTTTTTTTAATTATATAATTTAATTTTTTTTGCTTTCTATTTTTTCATTAAAATTGTTTAATTTTTTTTCTTTATATTTTATATATTTTTGAAATCAATGATTTCTCTACATTTTGTTGTCGCACTATTTTTAAAAACTTCTTTTGTCTTTTTTTTCTTTTGTTTTAATTAATTGTATTAATTGTTTAATTTTTTGTTTTTTATTATATTTTATTTTTTATATTTTATAAACTTTCATTTGCTTTCTAATTTTTGATATTTTTTTATTTATATCCACGAGTTTTCACAGTTTGTGGTTGCAAAAAAAAAAAGAACTTAAATAAAAAATATTTGAAACAAATATAAAAAAAAAAAAAATTGAAAAAATAATTAAATAATAAACAAATAAAAATCATGACAAAATCTACATCACTCAAAACCTACATATACGAGTAACAATACAAAAGACTATGAAATGATTAAACTGGACAAATTCGCTCACAATGCATGATGCCTCCGTCTTAAATTTTAATTCTCAACAATTGTATGGAATTTTGTATGAAATTGTTATTCGATTTAAAAGACACACACACGAGTGAGTTGTCCATGTCCAATCTATTCATTTCTTAAATCTGTGTGTCTATACTAAGTACAGTACTAGGATAAAGGTAAATATGGTTCTAATAAAAAGCTAATTTTAAAAGGAATTTTTAAAATCTTTTTCAACTTCTTAATATTTTGTTATTTCTACATTTTATATTATTTATATTTATTTTATTAATTATTGTAATTTTTTTATTTTTTTTTTCTTTTTTTATTGAAAATTATTTCTTTTTAAAGCTATTAATTATTATTGCAATGTCTAAAAATGATTAATATAGTAGGACTTTTAGCTTTTATATTGATCTCTGTCTCTCTCTCTCTCTCTCTATCTCTCTCTCTCTCAGGTATATCAAGTTTAATTTATTTAAATATACAATATATAGAGAGATAATACAAAAGGGAAGAAATGAAGCAAACAAATGCATGATGTTTGTTGATCATGATCATGAAAACATAAAAAAAAAAAAATATATACAACAACAAACAAAAAACACAGAAAACATAAAATGAATACGAGAGTTGATGATCAATCAATAAGAACCCATGTTAGGCATTAATGTAATCTTAGGATCGAAAGGGACAGTTGTTCCAGTTCAAAATTAACCTGTCCATCTCTTAATGCAAAATGAGGCTCTAACGATTGAAAGAAACAAACTCTTTCAATAACAATTAGCGTTTCATAGCCTAAGTCATCTGATCTTTGAACTAAAGTCAACCTCTCTTCCTACTTATGGTGATCTTGCTAAAGCAAACGATGCTCTAATGACCGAAAGAAAGATGGTATATGCTTTCCATAACATCCCTGGCTAACAAACTACACTTCTCACACCATTATTCCTCTCCAAAACATCACAACGAGTCTTTAATGGCCTAAGTGGGCTGGTCTTGGTATGTCAATGTTAACCTCTCGGACATGTGAACGAGAGACGTACATTTATAATTTTCATACCATCTCACCCTACTTTACTTCCAACACAAGTCTCCCAACCTTTAATGGCCTAAGCGAGCTAGTCTTTTACTGACTACCATGGCAAAACCAAACCTAAATGCTTAAATCTGATTAATTTCATTTCTCTCAACTATTTCTGAAGTTAATGAAATGGATAAATCTTTCAAAAAAAATACACTTAACATCATATGAACACATAAAAAATTGATTGGGTTGATTCGGAAACTTTTTTATTCCCAATAGATAGGAAACTAGCAATTCCTTGAATTTGATTATAGGCCTATCGATCTGATATTCAATTCCTATTGTAAATAGGATAAAATTGTACAAGTTTATTTATTTAAATGGGTGCCACGTATGAATCAATCTATAGTTCAGAGTATGTACAGTGTTTTTTTGGCAGTTGGTGTTTGAGTACTTTCAGTCGTCATATCTATCACTATATCGAATCTTATGGGTTCCATCACAAAAGCCGATTTTGTTGAGACAATTCTGTAGAATGTAGTATAGTCAGTCAAAACTTCACAACATTAAAATTTAATAATAAGATTTATCTCATTAGATAACTTTTAGGCTATTCACACCGAACTGATTCAATGTGAATTGATTTTGCGTTCAGACCGGCGATTCTGGATCATGAACTGCTGTTTTTATACTCCTCACGCATTCAATAGTATTATAAGTTTGTCATGAAGTTTAAAATACACGGAAGCAGACATCGGAAACCCCAAAAAGTATATATATTCTTGATCAGTTCCTCAGTTTTACAAACCGGGATCAAATTGAAATTTGGACACTATAAGATTCTGACATATATCCACCAACCATGAAAATTTCAAAACCCTCGGACTACTAGGAGGGTACCCCCATACAAACCCGGATCCAAATTCATGTTCTTATTAGAAAAACTTTTTTGTTTTTTGTACTATCGACTTGATTTTATTTGGACTCTATAAGTCTCTGACCCATATCCACCAACCTTTTAAATTTCAAGACTCTCGGACTGCTAAAAGGGGCGTGAAGAGTATTACAACTTCGGCATAGCCAAAGTTATTTTTTTTATATATATATATTTTTTTTTTTTCTTATACACATTTTGACAAATTGTGACAAGTGAAAAAAATCAGCCAAGTGTGAGTCGGACTCGCACACGGAGGGTTCCGTAACCATCGTACAAGATTTTTTGCTTAAAATATAAAATTATGTTTATATTTAATAGCCTAAAAGTATACTAAAATTTGTGAAAATTTCAACTCTCTACCTATTACGGTTCATGAGATAGAGCAGGAGACAGACGGACGGACGGACATTGTAAGCTTAGTAATAGGGTCCCGTTAGTTCCCTATGGGTACGGAACCCTAAAAAAGAGCAGAAGTCTATTGAAAATGACAGTTCCTAACCGAAAATGACCGAAAATTGTCCAACACTATCAGAAATTTGCCAGCCGATTTCATTGTTGAACCTACCTGAATCGATTGGTTGTTGTCCGCTTCAATAATCGAATCAACATCATCAATCGATTCACTTTCGGTGTGAATAGCCTATTAAGTCTTTATAGAGTTGGGCCACCAAATTCTTATAACTTTACGAAAACAGGAATTGAAGACGACAACGACGACGAGTCTTGTAAAAACTGTCGTTAAGGATTAAGACATTCAGCCGCCACCTGGATGCTTATTAATCAATCTCTGTAAATTTTAGCCAATACAATAAACAACACAAAAAAGCACATTTTGCCACAACATGACACACAAAGCACACAATAAAAGTGATATAACAAAAGGAGGACTGATATTGTAGTTGTTGTTGTTGTCAAAAGGAAAACAATAGAAATAAACAATACACAAGAGAAGTAATAATTAGTAATAGGCAAAAGCAAAACAAAATAAGAAAAATCATAGATTTGCTTTTAAATCACACAAGCTGAGAAAACTCCCATTACTCGTCAGCCAATATCCTGTTGCTGCTGATGATGAGCGCTGGTGGCGGCACCATCAGCAGCACGGTAATTGGCAGTACGATTACTGTACCTGTTTGAAGATGTTTGTTGAGGCTGCTGCTGTTGCTGCTGCTGCTGCTGCTGTAGGGCAGTAGTAATACTATTTGTTGTTTGTGGTAATTGTGGTTGCAGACGCACTGTTCCACCAACAATACCTACTCCAACACCAACACCAACTGGGAATGTATCAGATTCCTCTTCATTTACTAATTGTTGTTGCTGCTGTTGTAATTGTAGTAATTCTAATTGTTGTTGTTGTTGTTGATCGGCAAGTATTTTTGCACTTAGGATTGACACATACGTTTTATAGCGACGTAACTAAATTAAGTAATAAAAAATTAGATGAGATGAGATGAGTTGAGTTGATTTGAGATTTGTTAAGGAGAAAATTTAAAAAAAAAAAACAGAAAAAAAAACAAACTTACTTCATATTGCAAATAGTTTTCTTTTTCTTTAAAATTTTGCAATGGTAAACCTTTAGTGGGCACGGCACCCTTCTTATGTTCACTCAGTTCATTTTCCAATTGCCCCAATTGCTGTTCATGTGAATCCATTTGTTCCTTCTAAACATAACACAACAACATAGAGAGTCATTTATAAAATATTGTATTTTGATTTAATTTTATTAACTGAATGAACTCACCATTAAAAGTTTTGTGTGTGCACTTGGTAATAAGGGTCTCTGGAATCGCTTTTGACTTCCAACGCCACCCTCAAGTGGTGGTGCTGAATATGCTGCACACACGAAATTAATAGTTTCCACCCATGTTTGCAATTCCTTGGAATCACTCGTCTGAAAGAGATATTCAGCTTGATCAGCGGTTTGTAATCGGAACACATGTTGTTTCTTTGTATAATCCGTTGCCTTTGTGGCCAATGCATGATGTATTCTTATAGCATTATGCAGATTGTCAGACATCTACAAAAGAATGAAATGGGGAGATACAGAAAATGACAACTACTTCTTGACTGAGATGATACTAACTTGGCTTTTACGGAAACCATGCTCATCTTTGTGCAAATACAAAACCAAATCTCGCAGTGTACAATAGAACATTTTCCATGAACGTTTACCAAACGGTGCTACAAATTAGATTAGATTATATAGATTACAATAGTTGGATAGATAATAAATAATGTGATACGACAGATAGATAGATAGACATACTTTTCTTGAAGTTACTATCATAACAACATTTGCGCATAACATAGCCTTTCTTATATTCCACAGCAGATGCAGATTCTGGTAGATCCAGAAATGGATTTGAACCCACAGAGCCAGCATTCACATTGCCACCACCAGTGGTTTCAGAACGTTTTTGCAATTCACTAGCATCATCATCACTGTAAAAAGGAGAAAAAAATGATTTTAGTAAATTTGTTTTGTTATTTTTGGCATATTTAGGAATATGTTAAGTCTGAGTGATAGCTGATACCAAGATCAGCTTACTTAGGCCTTTATAGACCAGTTGTGATGCCACACAATAGTGGACTATTCCCATGAAATTGCCCATTACTTTTCTCTTTTTGTTTTGTAGGCGCGTTTCCATTGGAGAGGTTTGAGTTACTCTAAGAGTTAATGCGGTTTTTTGCGATAAAACCTAGTTTTCTAAAACCAATTGGATCAATAAGAATTGAAGCTTCATTATTAAAATGAACACTTGGCTTTTTCATATGAGACTCCACATATCTCTGTATAGTAATGGGGCCCGAATCAATGTAGAATTTGCTTCTACACTAGTATTTTGTTGTAGATCGATAGCGTAGTTCGCTTGCCTATGAGCCCTAAGTATTTAGCAGTATTATGGTGCAGAATCAATCAAAATCAATGCTGACTTTTGTCCTTCTGTCAGGCAAATCAAGCGATTTCATGTTCAAAGAAATCCTGATCTTTTGCTGGTAATCCAATCCATTGGCCACTTCATTTTCGACTTATTCGTGAGAATGGAATTGCTGTTCCAACAGTATGTGCTGCACCGAAGGAAACAAATGGCAATGTGAAGGAGAATACGCAAGGTGTCTCCAACGTTTCCTGGACTTTGATTTATATTCTGTCAAAAAAGTACCGGGAATTGTCGATTTAAATCTGGGAATGTTACAAAAGGCCTTTGGCAATAATGCTCTATCGAAAACTCGGGCATATGAGAGGTACAAAGCCTTCAAAGACGGTCGTGAAGTGGTCGAAGACTTGCCTCGTTCCGGAGGCCCATCGACGGCTTCTACCGACGATAACGTCGATAAAATTAAGGAAATGGTGCTCGAAAACCTTCATACCGGCTTGAGAGAGATAGCACATGAGCTCAACACGTACGATTTTAATTGATATTTTGGGCATGAGAAAGGTGGCCGCGCGACTGGTGCCAAAAGAGCTGAATTTTCTTAAACGCTATCCCGAACAGGTCGCTTCGGATATGCTGGATCACTGTAATTCCGATCCCACATTCATGAAACGCATCATTACGGCCCCCTGTGACTTTTTCCTTTTTCCAAAACTAAAATTGCCGCTTCGTGGCACCCGTTTTGAGTCCATTGAAGCCATAACACAAAATTCGGCGCGTGAACTGAAGGCCATCTCGGAAAGCGCCTATAAAAAATGTTTCGATGATTGGAAATGCCGTTGGCATAGATGTACTGGAGCAAATGGTGCCTATTTTGAAGGCGACCCAATAAATTTGGATGATTAAAGGTAAAAATATTGTTTTATTTATAAATTCCCGGTACTTTTTTCACAGAATGTATAGCCACATGTGACCGGGCATTGTTATGAAGCAAAATCACTTTCCCATTCTTAGCGTTTTCCTTTCAGTGTTCGGTTCAAATCGGTGAGTTGTTGTCAATAGCGATCAGCAGTAACCGTTTGACCAGGTTTTAGAAGCTCAAAATAGATGCAAACCCTTCTTTCCATGGATATTTCGTTTTACTTGCAAAGATGATGATTGACCTGGGTCAATCCAAGATTTTTATACCCTTCACGCAGTGAATAGTATTATAAGTTTGTCAGAAAGTTTGTAACATACAGAAGAAGACATCAGAGACCCCATAAAGTATATATGTATATTCTTGACCCCCCATACAAACATTGATCCCAATTAAAGTTCTAATTAGAAAAATTATTTTGTTTTTTGTACTATCGACTTGAAATTTGGACACTATAAGTCTAAATAATAAGTATAAATTTCAAGACCCTCGGACCACTAGGAGGGGCATGAAGAGTATTACAACTTCGGCATAGCCAAAGTTAGTCTTTATTTCTGGTTTCGGTTTATACTAATTGACAAAATAAATTCATTTTCATCTCCAAATGACGATTCGATACAAGAAATTCTTTCTTTTTGGTGTGGCAAGCAAAATTTCATATAAGTGGTTTCTTTTTCATCCCTCTATGTCTCTTTCCTTCAATACGTATGGTGCCCATTTTCCATCCTTTTAAATACTTTCCATGGCTCGTATACGTTTGGAAACTTTTGCTTGATTAACTTCACAATCCCAATCCAAAATTGCTTTCAATTGTTCGCCTTTGAATTTCTTCTTAGGTCTCCCACGATCTTTGGTGTCAAAATCGAAATCACCTATTTGGATTCGTTGGCACCAGATTATTGAATATTCTTTCTGAAAGAGAACGTTTTCCACACGCATGCGAAAAGCATAACTTCCAGCGAATGCAGTTTTATTGCCAACCATTGGCAGTTTCATAGGAATAGACCTAATATTTAGGGATGCAATGGAAATACTTACAGTGCCCATTCGAGTGGCTTGGACTTAATTGCCTGATACAAGAATTTAAGGACATCTTTAGGGAAATTCTCGCCATCGTTTAACTCAGCTAGATTCTCAATAAATTCGGCACAGCTCATTTTCCGACTGATATTCTGACCATGCAGATCAGTGTTCAGCAACATAATTGCACAGGTTAATGTATGCACAGCATCTAATGAAGAGAGAGAGAGAGGGAGAGAATTATTTATGAAAGGTCTACTACCAACCATTCAAGTCTTTGATTTACCTTGTGAATTGAAGGCACCCTGATTGCAATCCAAAAAACGTTTTGAGAAATGCACAAGGACACGTTCCCGTTCCTGTGTCTCACCGGATAGGGCAAATTGTTGAAGGAATTCACGTAATGATTGATCCAAGCTTTTCTTCTCAAAATTAAAATATTTTAAATACTCATCAGCCACAGCACGGCTAAAGTCATTGCTATCAAAATGATAGAAAGAAATCATTATAAATTCATTCATTGGTTATTTTTATTTTTTGTCTATGAAGGACACATACTTTTTACTCAAATGCCTTGAGACATCACTCTTCTTGAAACCATCAAGTGAATACAGTCTTTTGGCCAAACGTATAGCTGACGGCATGTCCACAGCCTTTGGTGAATAATGATATGAATGCAAGGATTCAACATCGCTGCCATCATCAGATACTGGTGGAGAAGAATCACGCGTTTCCATTCCCATTCCTCCCATAGATGTCATCGTTGTCGTTGTGGTTGTGGTTGTCGTCGTCATCGTGCCCAAAACAGTTGTTAATTCTTGATCTTCGGTCAAAGTGGCTAATTCATCTTCAGAATCTTTTAATTCAGAGTAAGCGGAACGTGGTGATGTACTATTACTATCAAGGCCTCGAACTTGTATGACCAATTTATGTTCTGATGAAGGTTGTCCATGTTGTTGCTGCTGCTGCTGCTGTTGTTGTTGCTGGGCAGCCTTTAATTGTTGTTTCATTTGTTGACGCTGCAATGCCGCTGTATCTGACACTAAGATCGTTGAGTCCGAATCACTGGGATCACTAAGTACCATACCTCCTAGAAGATCGCGAGAACTCAATAAATTATCTTCATCTTGATAGTCAGGACTAGAGATGTTTGAAATGGCTTCTGAGACACTATGATCTCCACCACCACCTGCATAACCACTAGAACCACCACCACCACCACCACCACCATTACCACCATTCTGTGGACATTGTAACAAACCCGTCATATTTGATTGTGTTGACATCATACCAATTTGATTGCTTCCGCTGCCACCATCCTGTTGCTGCTGTTGCGTCAATTGGCTGCCATTACTTTGAGGTGATCCAGCTCCAATACCCAATGCTCCTTTGGAACCCGATGATGACATAACCGATGATGAGACCGATGTTGGTGATGCTGGACTACCAGCTGAATTTTGTGGTGATGAACTTATTGAACTTGAATGTGAATTCGGATTCGATTGACTCTGCTGTTGTCTATTGAAAAGTGATGCTGAGTATTGTTGTTGTTGCAATTGTTGTTGCTGTAGTTGTTCCTGCAATTGTTGCTGCTGCTGAAGTTGTTGCAATTGATGCGGTTGCAATGGTGCATTATATGTCCACACAATACGATCTCGATTCGATGTCTAAATGTCAAATGACAAAAAGAAAAGCTATTAATATTATTGAAAATAACAAAGAAAACTTTGAATTTTATGTCAAACTTTAGTTACAACTTGAGCTCTCACTTTCACTCTGTTTTTTTAACTGCCACTCTGGCAAAGTTCAAATAAGTGGAGCTCATTCTTTTGAGTAATCATCATATTCTTCTTCTTCTTCTTCCTAAATCATAATATGTAACTAAAGTCTTTTAATTTATTTATGTATTTATTTTAGTTGCCTAGATTTTTTTTTCTTGTAGTAGGAAATTAAATAATCATTTTTTTGTTTTTGAGATCCCACCAAAATATACATACTTAGTTAAATAAATTGATTGATTGATTGATTAATTGATTCACCTAACCGATCAGAATGTGTTGGTTTATATGTGGTTGTGTGTATGTGTGTGTGTGTGTGTGTGTGTGTGTGTATTTTTTGTGAAAGCAAATTATTTTTTATTTTTTTTTTGTTTGCAGCATAAAAAGTTTATTAGAGAACAGAACAGAACAAGAACAATAAACGAATTCAGACAAAGAAATTGAAAATAAAAAATAGAAACCATCAATAGATTAAATAGAGTTCAAGTCCAAAAAAGAAAGTATGTAAGTAAAAATCATGCAAAAGCGTTTTCTACTTTTTCAACTACACGAGAGAGTCTTTTATACCTTTCACGAAGCAATTAGATGGATCATTAATTAATTTTATAAAAATGTAAAGATTTTCTGAAAAAAGAGACCTTCTAAAAGGGAATCTTTTGCTGTATTTGCAGCTCAGTTGATTTCAGAACCATGAGGGTATCCTTGTAGATATTTTTCACTTAGAGACTTCTACGACGGAGCTCTTCCTCTCACAATTTTTGTTTGATGAGAAAGGAAGCACGAAGCTCATGGGTTAGCCGTGTCTCTTGTTTTCTTTCGCGTATTTTGTCCTTTCCCCGTTTCGATATTAATTCACTAATTCCTTTTCTTATTACCTGGTGACTAGTGAATTCAGGAGTCGTAGATAAGTGCGCATTTCCATAGTAAGTAAGGAGCCCTTATCCCATTACAGGTGTTTAGTGAATTAACCAGGCAAAAGTAATGCAGAGGCAAACCAAGTATGTGTTGGTAACAACTGGTGACCGGTAATGCAGGTCACAATTGACGCCTAGCAATGACATCGTAGAATACATGCAAGAAGGAATAAGGGCCCTAGTGCTACTCCAAAAGAGATTAGCCACATAATAAATTTGGAACAGTAATTCATACTGCAGGGTTAGATAAAATGAGACCAAACAAGGCATCACAATAGGCTTCTCGGTGGATTCGCCCTTGTGGTGAGCAGCCTCTGAACTGTCCTCAGGCAGAAAGGTTAAGGCTTGTATGGCTATTCAAGAAGACATACCATTTAACTGGGGATACACGAATGGGAGAAGAAATTGTAGGGATGAAGAGAAGAAGCAGACAATCAGTAAGTCAGTTTATGGTTAATCAGAAACCCTCAATCCCACAATCTAAAAGACGTGGATGTCAGTTCTATATTGAGGTTCCTTAACTGTTGAGTTTCAATTCCTAGGTTTGCTTGTGGCATCATAGCGGACTTTTAACGGTTTCAACCTAACCTAAGATATTTTGGATTAAAAATCGATTGAATATCGTGAAAGGTATGAGAATTTCGATGGAACCGAAATAAATATACATATTTTTGCATGTTTGTTTCATCATTTAGAAAAAAAAAATCATCACACATCAAATCAAAAGGACCTTTTTGCGAAATATTGGTTTCATATTGTTGAGGTTTCGTGTTAAAATAGTAGATCCTGACATTGATGTTTGATTGTCACCCATCAGCGAACTGCTTAACACAGAAGTTCCAGCTATTGTAGACTTATCACCATTCACATCCACTATATCCATTGAGGTCCTTGGTATCACAATATCTTTATTTTTATCAACGATATCACAGCATTTCTTTATCATTAAATCGTCACCTTCATCATCATCATCATCATTCAGTTGTTGTTTGTTGCCCTTTTTGTTAACAAATTTGTTAAAATTGTTATTGTGATTGGAACTTTTGTGTTGTTGTTTGTTGTTTTGTTGTAGTTGTTGTTGTTGTTGTAAAACATTTGAGTTATTGTTCCTGCTACTGTTATTATTATTATTACTATGGTGGTTATTTATATTTTTAGAATTATATAAAATTATTGAGTTTGCAGTTTCTGTATCTGCTGATGATGAAGATGATGATGTAGAATTCGATGATGATGGTGGAGTTGTTGCTATACTGGTCGTTGATCTTGTTGTAGTTGTTGTTGCTGTTGTTGTTGGCTATAAGATACAGACATATAAACACATAGAAGAAGAACAAGAAGAAGAAAGTAAAACACAAAAAGAATAAAGAAAAAAAAAAAACAAGAAATAATGAAATGATAGAGAAGATAGATACAGAGATAGATAGATAGATAGATTACGTACATACATATCTAGTTAGATAGATAGATAGATAATAGAGAGCGTTACATATAAACAAGGAGTTTAAAGGGATAGAATAGATATTAGAAATTAGAAATGAAAATAATAATAGATTTAGCACATTCAGCTTGAAAACAAAGGCAAAATTATATGATAAATAACACTAGTCTACAAATAAAAAGTGAAAAAAAATCAACTGACATGGCTATATACCGTTATCTTTGAAGATTCCTAAGATTGAATTAGAAAGTTAAAAAAATTCATCATGTATAGAATTCAAGTATTTTTACAAAAAAAGCTCTATATGCAAAATTTGATCCACAAATTTCGACTGATTCTATAGGTCGATTTTAATGAAATACACACTATATCATACTCACAATAAAGCTCCTTATCTAACAGTAATTCGATTTTGAATCCAATGAGTGGATTTTATGTGAAGCGCGTACAAAGATTTTTTTTTTTTTTTTTTACGTTGCACGGAATTTTTGATATTGAATTGATATTTAGTACACTTGAATATCCACTAATTTCGACTGATTCTGTAAGTCGATTTGGATGAAATACACACTATATCATACTCACAATAAAACTCCTTATCTATCAGTAATTCGATTTTGAATCCAATGAGTGGATTTTATGTGAAGCGCGTACAAAGTTTTTTTTTTTTTTTTCAAAAATCTTACGTTGTTCAGGATTTTTGTGTTTGAATTGATAATTGGTACAAATTAATTAATATATAGAACCACCAATAGCCACTCAGTTGCATATTAGCTGTAGACTAGCATAATTTACCACAAATAATGAATGAAATTATAATATGTAAATGATTATCGATGGATGATAGAAGAGCATAAACATGATCATGATAATCATCAATGATAAGAACAAACAGTTAGAGGATAAGGATATTCTACACAATAGATTTACTCTACATACAAAAAAAAAAAAAAAAAAAAATTATAATTATTACACATATTATTATGAATATGAATGATTATTTTAAACTACAAATACTAGGAGGAGTAGGGGACAACAGGCTTTTCCTACTACTAGTATAAGATTCATACATATATAGATTTTTGTTAAATATAAACACAACATTCAACAATTGAACTACAAAACACATCAAACAAAAAAATATACTCGTACATTTATTGATTTGGATCGGTTTCAGAATGAAGAAGTAGCTCTAAAAGTGATTCGTTCTCACTCAGCATGGAATCTTACAATATTACACTATATATATTTATGTATATAGAAACATATCCATTGTTTATTTTGATATTGATATTGATATAGTACTTAGTATGTATTATATGTATGTATTTATGAAGAACTCTGGCACCTAACACTAAAATTCAATATGAGTTATATACTAATCAACAAGAATAGTAGTTACATTTGTATGCATGTTGTAGTTTTCGCCCACGAAACGAAGGAATTTCATTTTGTTTTATATTAAATCTCGCACATACCTGTGAATCTTCCGAATCATGCCGCGTATCCAGTAGAGTATTTAATGAACTATTAACATCCTCATCAATGTCTATTGGTATCACAGCAGCCATACCCTCACGTTGTACTTGTTGTAAATGATCTTCAGATTTACTCGTACGGAATCCAGCAGCATCACATTTACGTATAACATGCCCATTATGGCGACGTACAACGACGCCAGCTGCAGCTGCTGATTTGGAATCATGTCCGGCAGCAGTGCCAGCACCAAGGCTACTTGGCTCTGGACTGGTGGGCACTGAATTGGCAGTCTCCTTATCGATTAGAGGCGTTGATAGTGATATTGGTGAAGTTGGCACTGAAAAGGAAGTTTCGTCTTGCGAGGTATTTGTACCACCACCCGCACAAATGCCACCACAACCACCACCGTCACTCTTCACAGTTACTGATGAATTCGATGATGCCGAGTAATGATGATGATGACGATGTAATGCACTATCAACAACATCATTTCGATTACGATGACGTGATGATGCTGCCGACTTTTGTTTTAACACACGTAAACGTTGTTTAGCCGATGCGGAAGCAACTGAATTTGTGGAATAGTCTTCATCGACACCGGCATCATAGTCACCATCATCATCATCATCGTTACGCATAACCAAACATTGACGATCGCTGTCATCATCATCTCGAGCGATGCTAATATGGCCGCCACTATTATAAGTTTCAATGTTTGTTATATCATAATGGGTTTGATCCTCTTCGTTGTCTTCTCCATTATCTCCATCACCATCACCTTCATCATCATCGTTTTCATAATATTCATAGCTTTGTTGGACTTGAAGTCGATATTTTTGTTGTTGCTTTTGTTTATGTTGTCGTTGTTGTTGTTGTTGTTGTGGCTGATGATGCTGTTGTTGTTGCCTTCTTCTTCGTTGATTATTGTCATCGTTCACCTCCTCTCCTCTATCTTCTTCCTCCTTAATTTTAATATCATTCTCAATATCATCCTCATCACGTTCGATTTCCTCACATAAAAGTAATGTGTCATTTGTTAAGGAATCCTTTCGATTGTAAGTATTATTGACACTATCGCGTTGTTGTTGCTGCAGCGATTGATTGTGTACATGATGCTGCTTGTCGTTTGATCTCGATTTGCTATGTTTCATTGAATCAGAACTTGCTGTATTCATTGGAGAGTCCACTGATGATGATGACGTTGGCGATGATTCACCAGAGGCACGTGGTGCTAAGGCACCGTTGGCTCGGGAAGCTGGACTACGATTGGGTGAATCACGTAAACTATCAACTTTTTTGGCAAGTGCTGGCAACAAATTACTTGACTGTGGAGTTCGTGATAAATTCAATATCAAATCTCCAGTCATCATGTAAGCCTCAAAACGTGGTGCCTTCGCTGGCTGCGGTGGCGCTGAATTTGGATCAGAATCACAATGAATGTCTCGGTCCCGATGATAATGATGATGCTGCTGCTGCTGCTGCTGATGATGTTGTTGTTTTGCACTGTTGCTAAAGCTGTTTGAATGTTGAATACTTCCACTTCCACCACCTCCACCTCCACCACCGCCTCCTAAAGCCGAAGATGATGATGCATTGCCATTTGATGCCGATGGTGAAGAAGACGCTGGTGAGGTTAGGCCTAATTTAGGAATCTGCGAGGGTCGTGATCTCTTATGTTGTGGCGAATTTTGTCCAGATGCCTTGGGTGCGCATTTTAGCGCTTGTGGAATGCGTGAAGGCCTAAATGAAGTGGGTGATGTTGCAGTGTTTGGTGATGTGGCACCACCTAAACCACTACTTGCAGTAATAATCTCAGTTCTTGTGGTTGTTGTTGATGTCGCTACGACAGCAGTTTCGACAATTTGTATTTTTGCCGATGAGGCGGAAGAATTGCGACTATGATTCGATGATGTTGATGTACCAGGAGCAGCATAACCTAATACCGGTGATGAACCGATTGAGCTGCTTTGGCGTAATGAAGGTAAATGCGAAGGTGATTTGTACCGTTGGGCGGGAGAAGTTGTTGCTATTGCTTTTGATGTTGTTGACGAAGACTCGTAGCTGGTGTACTGTTGTTGTTGTTGTTGCCTGCTATGCTGTTGTTGATGACGATGCGTCGCTGTTGGTGAATTCTTTGCACTGCTACTGCTACTATAATCATAGATATTATGAGATTCCAATTCTACGTAATGTGGACTACTCGTTTTAGCCAATTGCTCTTTTATACGAGCTTTCAGTTTAGGATCTCGTTTCAGTTCAAGGGTTACCAAATCATCCGATAACCTTAGGCACTTTAACACTAAAAAAAATATAGAATTCAATTAATGAAAGTATGGACCAACAATGAAATCATTTGATTGACTTACCTTCTTTCGTTGTATAGCGATGAACATCAGTGCCATTCACTTTCAATATAACGTCACCAGCTTCAACCTAAAAAAAAAAAAAAAAAAAGACAACAAATAAACAGATGCGTTAGTTCTGTGATTCAGTTGCTGAATGGTTAACAAATAAAAAATGAAAAAAATTCTCCCTAAAAAACAACACACACAATCTTTGAATATAGTCGTATGTACTATATTAAGATTTGCACACTATTCTTGCTTGAGATCTGTGTATCAATGACATCAAAAGTTTATCGATTTTCCTCGCAGAAGCAGCAGCAGAAGCAGCTTTTCATTTAGCTTGACTGGTACTTGATGTGTGTGATGATGTAGGAACTATTTTTAATCTAAAATACAATCTATGAACTACTCTTGTGATATCTTTATTTCTTTTGTTTTCTTAAAAAGAAGAGCGCGCCTAGTCAGCCAAAAGACAATAAAAGCAAAACACAATAACAATAACAACATCAACAAATATAAAAGGAAAAGGAAAACCTCAGCAAGCCAACAAACAACAAAAGAAATAAACTAGTATTAGCACCCGGCAAAAGTAAAAAAGATAAGAGCGAAAGTAGGAAAATTCTTTCAACAATAAGCGACGCACCAAGAAACGAGAAATGACAGATAGACAGACAAACAGACAAACAGAGCGACCCATTGACGCAATTTGTTGTCTACACACTAAACACAATAAAACTAGCGGCGGGCCCCAGCCCTACCAATCTATTCTACACACTTTTATTATTAAAGATTTGTTTTTTTTTTTTTTTTTTTTTTTTTTGAAAATAATAAAAAAATGCACAAAGTTTCCATTAAAAATCAAATGATTTCTTCATCACTCACTTTTTTTATCATACACAACAATTGCCATTTATCATAATTAATTACATACTTTTTTCTATATTAAAAATTATAAAATTTGTAATAAAATCTTAAAATTAAATTTATTTAATTTGATTTGGTGTAGTCCAGTTTAATTTGGTTTTAGGTTGTTTGGATTTATTTTTATTCATTTATTTGTTTGTTTATGTGTCTTCAATCTACGTTTCATTTATCTTTTAACAATTAAACAAGATTTTAAGCAAAATGCTGCTTGCTAGTAAAAATAAAGAGAAGAGGCGACGACGATGAACGACGAAGAATAAACAAGAAAATGCCGACACAAATACACATGAGTATAGAAAAGAATTAAAGAATTTTTAATCAACCAAAAACAAAATCAGCATCATCATCATCAAATACAACTAGAAAACATTTACTGTAGTCTACATTTTGAGTGCTTGTTGTTGGTTGGTTCTCTTTAAAACAAATGTATTATGCAGAGCATACAAACAAAAAATTGTTCATACGCCCAGAAAACCGAAATGCATTTGGCTAAAAAGGAACCAAAGCCAAACAATATTTTACATTGTGTCTACGGTGATGATGACCAACAAAAACAACCGCAATTCAAGTTAATCGAAGAGAGAGAAAGAGAGAGCGACTAGTTAACAAAAAAAAAAAAAGAGTATCATGATTGACATTTGTAAGAGAAGAGAATCATTATCAAAGGGTGCACAGCAAATAGCGTTTAAAGCTACAAAGAAGCACCCAACAGGAAACTATTTTCTAAAAAAAAATCCTCTTAAATGGCAAAATTTGGGTGAAAAATAAAACAATGGAAAAAAGTGAATAAAGAATTTTATGTAATCATCATTATCTTCATCGAAGAAATTTATAATTATAATTTTATTTAAAATTAACTTTTTCACCGCAGACACAAATGCAGATGCAGACACAGACTCATCAGACTGACCAATCGACCGACAGACGACCGAACTGATCGCATCAAAAATAAAAGTTAAAGATAAACTCTGATTAGCATAAATGAGAAATTAAAATACATACACACACGCACAAGATACACAATGAAATACAAGTAGAAGAAACAGGTTTACACAAACAACAGCAAAAGCACAAGCATAAATAGCTTTTTGCCGCCCGGCTCAGCTAAATGTCTGTTGTTTTAAGTACACCAACACATGGAAAGGTATGCATGTGGCATACGATAAACAACAAAGAGAAGTGATGGTGGTGATGATGATGAGATAGCAAGTGAGCGTTTCTAACGGTACACAAACAAAGCCGTTTAACGCAGACACAAAGGTGTATAAATGATGAAGACGACGACGGTGATGATGATGATGATGAAGAAGCAAAACACAACTATAAAAGATGAGTGTAAATTTGAATAATAATGATGATGATGATAATGATTATGACATTTGTGACATTACTTGATTTGAGAAATGATAATTAAATCCGTTTATTGTTTGTTTGTTTATTTGTTTTTGTTGATTTAAAGCGCAAAATGCAAATGAATGCTTAACTAAATACAAATTAGCAGCAAACTGCTGGCAACTGATGGATGCCACCACATCATAGACAGGCAACACAGAGAAGACAGAAAGAAACAACAACAACAGCAATTTGTACATCATCATATGCAGCGCAACAACTAACAACAAATGAATGAATGAATGAACGAAATTAAATTTCACTTTCACAGGCGTTGGCAAAACTAACCCAACGACCGACAGCTTTAAGATACAAGTGAGTTAAATTATTCTGCTAAATACACACACACACACATATATATATATATATATATCACACATCACTTGTTTTTTGCTTTTTGCATTGCATTTCTTTGATAAGTAGTTAGTTACTTGGTTAGTTGACTGATTAATTTTAAAATGAAAAAATTACGTTTATTTCTTTTTTAAAATAAATTCCAATTGATTGATTGATTTGTTATTTTCACAAAAATGTCTTTTCTTTTCTTTTTTCTTCTTTATTAGCCTTCATCCGTCATTCACTCACTCACTCACTCCATCAATTACTTATTCACTCAACTCAACTCACTATTCACGTCCGTTTGGCTTCAGTAGTTCGATTTTTAATTCTTCTTATTTTTTGGTCTTTTTTTGGCTACCGCCGCATAGCAAATGCGCAGCTGTTGCAGTGCCAAGCTAATGTTGTGTGTGCAATGCAAAAGAGTAATGAACGTCAGAAAAAAGGAACAAAGAAAAAAAAAACAAAAAAAAAAAACAAAAGAGAATCATAATATAAAAGCCAACACGCTCTCACTCTCTTAAAAAGCCTTTATCAGCAGAAGAAGCAGCAGCAGGAAAGTGGACAAAACTTATTATTTCCAACTCTTTTTAAAATTTGTACATTTTTTCTAAAATAGTAAAAGGAATCATAGTGGAATTATGTTTTTTAATAAGAAAATTAAACGGTTAATAAAATTAATATTAATATTCTTTATAACAGGAGAAAATCACTTATCAATTCGTTAATCCATGGCGTGCCAACAATGTTTCTCATGTGTGTCACATATAGTTCGCCAAAACTGATTATAAAGTATAGTACTAATATTTAAGGAAATGTTCAGCGTGACCGTCCGTATTATGTACTATTGAAATATTGATAGAATAGTAATAGCAGGACGCTCTTCACAGAGGGCGAGTTCGCTCAGAAGCCTTACGACCTATTGTGATCACTGCAAGCAAGGTATTTAGGGGAGTTGGTTGGTGATTTTTTAACTGCAAGCAAACTGTAGTATGTACAACTGCAGCCTCAAGGTAGTGGCGAGTGGTCTTAGGCCGACTGATGTCTCTGGGGAATCGCTCTGCGCTCTTGAATCAATCTGCAAAACCGAAAAAAAAAATTCCGTAGTGGTCAAATTGTCAGACTGCCCAGGACTTGGGTAAATGTCTGTCACTTTTACACATTTTGGTTTGAAGGAAGTAAAAGTATCTTAATAGAAAATTATGAAAATATGTAATACGAGATATTCCTTAGTTCATAAGTAAAAGGGCTACCTACTCTATTTAATTTTTTTGCTTTGGGTCATGATTTGGCAGGATAATCATTTCATGATTGGGATTCGGAAAGCCGTAGGTGGGCTTATATTTTTATGAGACCTTCTATTCTAGTTGAATGTTTCTGAATCATTTTTACTAAGCTTTGTTGTTTTGAATTTAATGATATATTTTTGTGTTTCATTACTAAGTTTCTATTCCTAGAATCACTAAATTAAACCATAAAAGTTATTTGTCACCCGTTATATATCAACATCATATCATATAAATACTATAGCTTATTTACAATAAATCCAATGATAAGCACCCCACACAACATTTAAAGATAAAATTCGCCATGAATAGTATAAAAATTTGCATTGAATGTTGCAGGCAGCAGCAGCAACAGCAGTAGGGGTTCATCAAAATAAACAAAACACAGAACATACATACATACATATTTTGAACACACAAAGGTGAAAAGAATAAAAGAAAAAAATATATAATTCGGATATACTAATCATCAATTCAATTGGCACAATAACCGGAAATAATGATCACAACAAAAACACAAACACATGACACTTTCATTACAATAATCACAGATGATGATGATGATGATGATGTCCTTGGTCGAATGTGCAGCAATGTTTTTTTAGCAAAAACAGAATCATGCAGATAACCTTGTAAAACCACTCACACACTCACCTAATCCACATATGGTATGGAGATCATACAAAAAAAAAAAAAACAAAAACAAAAACACATTTATAAAAAAAGATGACTTATATAAAATACACAAGTACAACTACTTAGGGGGACATAGACCTCGATAAGTAGCACCCGCCCACATTTATTCTCATGCATTACCAACACTCTGTTGTTGCTACTGGGTTTCTTTTCTTGAGCAAATATTTAGTATATAAGTATATGTATGTATATGTATATGTCAGGCCAGTAAGAGCAGTACGGTCGCCTAACATTGATTTTCAATAAGTTTTAGTTTAAACAACTTTTGCCTTCATCATTATTGGTTGCGCCTTCAATTGACAAAGAAATCAACCTAAACAAAGAAAGAGGTTAGTACTTAGTAGACTCTGTTCCCAACAATAACAAAGACACCATTGGTGGTGATGATGATATTAATGCCATGTTCACCACCACCGGTGTTTGGTGCACTTGAAGCCAAGGTGTCGATGTTATTATTGATGGTGGCATATAATAGAATAGTCATTAGTTTTTCTTTGCATTGCTTTGTTTTACTATAATATTTGCTTAAGATAAGCAATTGCTGACAGCCTTTGATGGTGAGGGTTAGGGTTCTGTGGGGTAAGTTGAGGTGATAGATGGGAAAATTGGACGAACGCTCACCCCTTAATTAACAGTTGTTGCTCTTTATTGTTTAATTGAAATCGAAAAAAAAAATATAAATTGATTGATTGATTCAGAAAAAAAAAAAAAAACATTGAAAACCAATTTGTAAACAAATCAGGTTGAAGAACATTCATTTACTAATTTACTCACTTACTCACTCATCAATTCGACGATTCATTGGACCTTAAGAAAAATATATGCAAGCAATTAAAAAAACTAAATTTGTTTTACCATAGATTAAATACCCTTCTTTACATGATATCAGAAGAGAAAAGTCTTAGAAAAAAATTTGATCTATTCGATGTATGTTTGTTCCCTGTGGACTCCAAAACTGCTAGACCGATTTTGATGGAATTCGCAAGGACACTCTAGTATAGTTTGGAAAGTATTCCTGTGAAGTTTGGTTCGGAATTTGATCTATGTATGTATGTCTTTTTCCTGTGGACTCCGGAACCGCTGGACCGATTTTTATGAAATTTTCAGCGACAATGTAGTATAGTTTGGAGAGTGTTTCTGTGAAGTTTGATACGGTATTCGATTTATGTATGTATGACTGTTCTCTATGGACTCCAAAACCGCTGGACTGCACCTTATGGAATTTCCAGGGACCCTCTAGTATAGTTTGGAGACTGTTCCTGTGAAGTTTGGTGTGGATTAATTTTGCGTATAAGATAGGACAAATAGGCGCTGATCTGAATTTGGATTTTACCCAGAAGACTAATGAATTATTGTGATGCTTGGAAAAGAGTTTAAATCTTTTAATGGATTTACTTTCATGTGGCGCAGTGTGTTTTTGAAATAACGAAGAATCAATGAAACACAAAATCAAATCTCTCCGAGTTAAGATTACCACCGAATACACAGGATATTCCGAGTAATTGAGTCTCTCTACTAACTAGTGGAAGACAGTGGGTATGAAAAGAATTGCTTTATAAAATCAATAAACTAATTCTAATCGTGATAAATGGTTTCTTTAATTAGTAAATATGGAAAGCATTACAAACATCATGGCAAAGTGTTAATAGTATTCCAACTATTAAATATAAAGGGTGAACATTGTTTATTGCGTTAATTTGACATTAATTGAACGACGAAATATCTGTCTGTCTGTCATTGGCCATTGTCCATTGACATAACTGAAATGCACGTTTTCATTTGACCTTTACTTTAGGCATTTTTACTACATACTACGTGGTCACAATAACGTATGCAGAGACAATCTACAAACATACATATGTACATACATATATGTATCAACAATATCTGAATCACAAGTAGATAATATTTAGTACAAACATACTTTGAATGCTCAAAAAACCGAATCATCAACTAACTAAATAATTTCAATATAATGACGTCACAAAGAATTGAGTAAACGAACCAACAACGAACAAATGAAATACATACTTTTGTACATGAATGTAGTAAGTATTATGTATGTACATAGTTTGTTATCATTTCAATTTGCCAGTTCAGTTTGAATGAGTCACGCTTGCTTAAGCATGGCAGGCAGGCACACAAAAGTTCTTGAGTACAAAATGAAAACGTGCGCTGCCGCCTCCAAGTGACAAAACAATACAAGTAAAAGGACGCAGAAAGGGAGGCAACAGACAGGAGGAGATTCTTTGGTAGGGAAGTAGGTCTCTCTAGCGCAAAGAGAGTCAAGTCAAAGCCAATAAAATTCTTAAGGCATTCGTTGTTGTTGTTGTAGTTGTCGTTCCGCTTAATTAGCGCGATAAATGTTCGTAACAAAGACTACAAACAAACAACTTAACTTGTTATAACTTGGTAAAAAAGAATTGAATTGAATAGAATAGAAAAGAAAGAAATTCCATTCCAACATTGTGTATGGATTTGTCAGAAGAAGAAGAAGAAGAAGAAAATGTCTTCAGTTCAGTCGATCGATTTTTAAATGAACTAACCAACAACCAACTACCAAAAAGACAGGCAGGCAGGCAGGCAAGGGATAAACTATTGAAATTGTGTTGTTGCTGGTTCTTTAGCTGCGTTGCTCTAGAAAACATAAAACTGCCAGAGCTTTTTCAGGCCAATGAGTTCAACGTGTGTGTGCGTGCACTTGTGAACCAGCGGGTGTAATGGGTTCAAGATGTTGAAGACGAAGGGATTGGATTGTGTGCAATTCAATACACTTTGTACTTAAATATATCGTAGGTCGCAACACATACGTCTGTATGTAAGAGAGAAAGGAAGAACAAAATTGGTGAGGTGAAAGGGGGGGAGGAATGAAAACTTCATTCTTTTTGTTAAAAGTCAAAAGTGCAAAGTAAATTCGCTTCAATTGAATTACAAAAAAAAAAAAAAAAAAACAAGAAAAATTGTTTTCGTCATCACACCATCATAAACATCATCATCTACTATGTACTTCATTGTTGTTGATTTCAAATTGAAAAAGAGTGACACTTCAAGAAAAGAAGGAGGGCATCATGCAGAGCAGGTGGTGATGGTACTGGTGGCAATAGGAGACTGAAGACAATATATATGTTCATGTAGTAGATGAAGAAGCATTGCGCGTCTATTAAGTTTAAGTAGTGTATGACACCAGGGGAGATGCACAGCATGTGACGACGAGGACGCCGCCATCATCATCGTCATCATCATCATAGAACACAGCACAGAACAGAGTCATGTTGTTATTATTATTGTTGATGTTGTTGAGCTTTTCTATTTATTGTACAGAAAAGAACAACTATAATAATAATAAGCACAGCACATAAACAATAATAATAATATCAAGACCAATAAAGCAGAATTGAACAATGAAATGTGCATTAAAGCTTAAAGAAAAAAATCATAGCCAGCAACCTCAACACAACACAACAGAACAGAGTAAGTGAGTATTAGACGAAACACATAGCCGCCATAGCCACAGTAAAATAGTAAGTAGTTTGCTCCAAATAAAGAACAGAGCGAGAATAGTAGTGTACGTAATAATAATACATACTACATACTCGTTGTATGAACTTAGGTATAATATAAAATGGAATGGCATGGAATGATGGAATGGTATGCACCTAATAGAGAATATGTAATGGTAGTAGTAGTAGTATGAAGTGGGCGTGTATGACTGATGAAGGCGCGATGAGCGGCTCGGCATCGAGTCGAATGGTGGATTGTTTGTTGAAATACTTTATAATCACCTCCGACGTTGCCGCATTTTCTTTTCAAATGCAAGACATTCTGGATTTGGTATGTAGGTGGGTGGTTGTTGTTGTGCAGGAAATGCTGCTAGCTGGTGGTATAATATTGTACAATGGTAGGGTTGTTGTTCCATTCGTTTAGTTTTGTTTCGCTTCGTCGCCAATAAGACGAATTTGCGTTTGAAGCGCACAATTACGCAACAAAAAACAATAGCAGCAGCAACAAAATCCCCTTCCCTGAACACAACCGACCGACCGACAAGCAAACCGACCAACCAACCAACCAACCATCAAAGACCCAGTTTCGCTGTGCTGGGTCATGACGTCGTGTTGTGTACTCTTCAATTTCGATCAACATTATTTTAACTTAAAGGAGTAAATAATACAGTAAAAAAAAAAAAAAAAAAAAAAAAAAGTAACAACCATAAGGAGCTCCAGTTACCAGGCAACTACATCATCTATAGCTGTAAAGATGGTGATGATGATGATGATGGTGGTGGTGGTGGTAATGGTTGCCTTGTAACGCTCAATTAATCTCAAAGCGCATCTAAGTTGAACTGAAAGTTAAGCGCTTAGCATAAGCAGCAGCATAAATAAAAAAGACGTTGAAGTTTTTTTTTTTTTCATCCTTCAAGATATTAAAATAATGTTTCTGACTGAAATATCCCAAATGGCCAAAAAGACTTTGTATTGTATTGTATTGTGTTGTATTGTCATTGCTCATCATAATCACCGAAATAGGTTAACAAAACAAGGCAACTGTGCTGTACTGTACTGTGCATGTGTTGCAGAAATAATTATTTATGAGACTTTTAGCTTTTAATAAAAAAAAAAAAAAAAAAAAAAAAACAGAGATTCAACAACATCAAATGTGGCATACACACATATATTCTAAAGGAATAGTACCTTTATTTATAGTAGAAATACATATAATGTTTACGTAACAACTGTTTGCAATTAGGTTAATGAATTTAAACGATGTCATCGTAAAGGAATTTGCAAAAGCTATTGACATGATTGATGCCACAACTATTACCGTAATTGAAGTTGAAAGCGGGGGTCTTTTAGACAAGCTGCTGATGTTGTTGCAGCTATCAGTAATTTATTTCCTTAATTCCTCATCATTTCATCATGGCATAAAACATCCTTTAAACTATAACAATCGTGTCTGACAAAATGAGTTAACTAATCCGCATAGAAAAGTTGGTCAAGACTATCGCGAGAGAAAGCAGCATCTCCTGGAGTAAGCGTCTGCAAAACCCATCTGTTCCTCAGAATGGAGGCGGCTTTATATATCATCTTATCGATGGAATTCCCCAGATTCCTTCTAGACTTGCAACTTTACATTACTTTTCCGAACTTTATAAACGTCTGTGTGAACTTACAATGAAATCAGTATAATATGGAAGGATGGAAACATGTTGTGGAGAAACTGAGAGAGAAACTATAACAACCACCTTATGACAATTTTAAAGCAATGTTTGAAGATGTTCTAATGTAATCCTGATAAATTTCCGAAAGAACTGTTAAAACAATGGATACCACCAGGCCAAAGAGATCCAAATAAAGCGAAGACCATGAAAATGACTGAAAATATGATTGCCATATGATATAATTCATATCATAATATCTATCAGAATTATTACACAGCCTTTTTAAACCATTTCAAGAATATTTTATAGGAAAAACTTCTCTTGTTAATGAAGAAGAAAGCTTTTTTCCCATCAAGATAATGCATGGATTCATATTTTCCCGGCACTCATGGCCAACATTAAGAAGATTCGTTAAGAATTCCTTCTTGATCCAATATATTGTGTAAGATTTAGCTACAGTGACTTCTTCCTAGTTAAAAATCTTTGCAGGAGTAACAATAAGCACAATAACAGAGATAGAGATTTAGAAATCTTATATGTATATAAAACTTAGTATTGTAAATTGTTCGTATGATATGCGCTGTCATACCGTTCATCTGATTGCATTAAAATCTTGTGAATGGGTATGGTTGCTTCCCGTCTTAAACATAGAATAGTTTTGGTACCGATTTCTGTATTTTTTCCCGAAATCTGGAATATTCAAACAACCCCAACCCATAAAAGTATACTACAAAAAATTTACTAAAATATCTCTTTAATCTTCTGTGCTCTTTGTTGATACTCAAAGTGTAACAGAAAGAATATAGTGATGCTAAGAAAGGAAACAACTCATGCGATGCAGGGTCGGGTACGTTAATAATAGAATGAGAATAACTTTATATAAATAAACAATAAGTGAATTGCCACCTTGTCGTGTTAATGGGGCTCAGTAGGTGAAATGACATTGAGAGCTGTAGCATAGGTTATCGGTAGGGTCTTCCACACCAGTAGGGTCAAAGACGAGAGCCCAAACCAGACACCACAATGGCCGAAAGGCGTCTGACTGTACTTACCCCTAGCCTATCTTAACAATTTTTGACAATTGGAATATTAAACCCTGTTTTGCAACTTTTTTTTTATTACATTTCCTTATACATACATATATAGTTACTTAAAAATAAGATCAATAAGAGAGATACTTATGTAGATAGAGTTGATTGAGATTGGGAAAAACAATTCCAACGTATTTTCTTTTTGATTAACCAACAACATTCAAGTATAGATAAGATCCTACCGATCGATCGTTACTATTGTGTTTCACTGTTTTAGCAAATTAATCTCAAATTTTGTCCATAATTCAATAAAAAAATAAGAAAAATAATATCGCAATAAGAAAACAACAGATGTATCAAATACAATATTAAATGCAATAAATATCAATTACATATAAAATAATAATAATAATTCATGAGTGTGAATAAACAACAGCGGAAGAACGAATTCTATGAAGTAACAACAATATGATACGATAGGCGACATCAAGATGGCGAACAAAAATAGAATAGACAAAACAATATAAAATAGAAATAATAAACAACAGTTTATAGCGACAATTCATACATAGCATGGAGAAGCAGAAGAAGAAGCTTATATTGTTATTGTTAATACTAAAGTTGTTGTTGTTATTATTATTGTTTTATTTTTATGCAATTAATAATTTTCACATTCTCTTGACTGCTGACGTTTGGGCGTAGACACAAACACAACCCAAAGAGAGCGAGCGAGAGAAAGAGAGTGTGGTGCAACAAACCGGCACAAGAGAGTAGTAAGAGAATTTAATAGCAGCTATTCTCTAGCAGCATAAAGAAAAATATAAAGAAAGATTCATTGAAAATAAGAAAATTGTCACGCACATTAAAACAACAACAAGAAAATGAAAAATTATTACAAAAAACAAAAACAACAACAACGACAAAGAGACAAGACACTAAAACAACAACAACCACAAGAAATAATAATAATAAAAAGCAGCAAACAAACAACAAAAACAATAACTTCAAGTTGCCGCTTTAAGCGATAATAATAACAAATTGAAAAAATGCGTGACTGGTTTTTGGTCATTTGTATGCGTGTAAGATGTCACTTCAATATTGAATGTGTGAATATGTATGTGCACAGCATACGTGTGTGTGTATGTTGTGTTGCCTGTCGGCTTTCATGTGTGTGTGTGTGTGTGTGTGTATGTTTGGTAGCAGCAGCACCAGCAGTTCGAAAAGGTGCTGCGCATGCGCAATAGGGAAATATTAAAGAAAAAATTGTAAAATGCAACACAAAACATTAACAACAACGACAACAAAAATGCTAATACCAACAACCGCAGGCAACAACTACAGCAGCAGCAGCATAATTAACTAAAAACCATAAATGGAATTAACAACAAATCAGTAAAAGAATGGGAAGGGGGAGCAGAAAGAGGATATGTATTACATTACGATAGTATCCAGCAATCACCGTCAGCCCCAAGGCAATTACAATAGTTTTTCTTTATTTTTTTTTTTTTTTTCTTTAACTGCAATTCTTAAGAAACACAAATGAAAATAAAAACAAACAAAAGAAAACTTATTTCTTGTCAAATTATTTAATACAAACAAAAATAACAATTTTCTTTAATTTATTATTCCAAACGCATAACCAAAAGATAAGGTGATTGTTGCTTCTGTTATTTCCTTCTTTTTTTTTTAGAGTTTTTTTTTCATTTGTTTTTGTATAAATTACGATTAATAATATAAGATAAATAACAAAAAAAAAAAAAAAAAATCAAAATGAAATTTTCAGAGAGAATTTCTAATATTGTTTTGTTTGTAAATGATATGCATATTTTTGTATTTAAAGGAGAAGATGTGATGAAACTAGAGAATGAATTTCTTAATTTCTTTCATGTGAAACAGATTTTTTATATTTTTGTTATCCATTGATTTTATTAATAAATAAACAAGAAAAATGTTACTGTGCTGATGGATGACAAATGGGGCCAGGCCAATTGCAAATGAAAAGAATATAAAGAATTCCCCAAATGATGACAGCAGCAGAAGCTCTTGGCTCCAACATCAATTAAATAAAAAGCAAGTGAGGATGATGACATCATATACTCATCATATAAATGTGAGTAGTATACCACATACATACTACATATGTACATACATACACTTGTAGTGCTAGCAACTAAGACTTGAAGGATGACGTGAGATTAATAACTTTCTTTCAATAAGCGACAAAAACCAAAACCAACCAACTTGGCGACCGTGCGATAATAGTGTAACGAAGATTTCATTTTCGTCGTGTGAATGTTGTCGACTATGATGATGGTGATGGTGTATGATGATGAAGATGACGACGCCAAGTAAGAAACAAAAACACATTTTTTTCTTATCACATCACATACAACAAACACAATAGCAATAACAGCGCAAACCAAACTTATGTACATACAAACATACATAGTATCTATGAGTTATATATGTTTATGTGTGTATAAGCACTGCTGGGTTATTTTGACACACACACATACACACACAGACATACAACTCATATAAGTAAGCGGTTTTACTGCGACACTTACCACAAAGGGATGAAGTCATGCTGCTGCTGCTGCTGTTGCCCCAAAGGAATATTATACTTTATACAAGGATTGGGCAAATATACAAATACACTAAGAAATGCACACTCACACAGATACCTTTTTTATATACTATACTATACTGTGATGTTATTCTACCTCAATCACTCAGTTGACAGCAGCAGAAGCTTAACTTACCTCACCACAATCCGCGGCCGGTGAATTCTCGACAATATCGTAGATAACATGTGGTCCAGTTGTGCCTAGCAGCGAGAAACCGAAACCGGAATGTTCGCTGCGTCGTAACACCACCTTCCACTCCTCGGTCATCTCGTCGTCTATTAGTCGGTTATTAATGTTGCTGCTGTTTTCAGTTGTTTTCAGTTTTTAAGATTGCTGCGCTGATGTTGGTGTTGGTGTTGCTGTTATATTACTCCACTCCACACTGCGGTTGTATGATGATGATGATTTTTTTTCTTTTCGTCTCTTCTTGTTGGCCTTTCCTTTCCTTTCGTTACGTTGCGTTTCGTTTCTTTTCTTATTTTGTCATTTACTCGCAGCACTCACTTTATTTAATTTGGTTTGGACCTCTGCTTTAAAGTGTGTTTATTTTTCTTACACTCTCTTTCTTTATTAATTCTTTTTTTTTATATAATTATATTATATTATTTTATATTATATTTTTTGCAACACACCAACAACGTAGATGAAGAACGAAATGCTTGACTGGATTTTGGGCTTGGCCTTCCACCACTCACTCGCTCGCTCATTCACTCACTCACTCACTATTCGGTTTTCATTTAATTGCTTCTATTTGGCTTCTAACACATTTTCGTATATTTTCCTTTATATTTTTGCTTTTATTGCACTTGCACTTTGGATTTTTTTTGCGACACACACACACATATATATATATATACAAACAAATAAACAAAACTCGTACACGAACACAACGAAGGCAGACAAACACAATTGGACAACAACCAGCCAAAAAATTAAAACTTTCTTTTCGGCCACTTCAAATGGACTATTTTTTCTTTTCTTTCTTTCTATTTTTTTGTGTGTTCGTTGATTGGCAAATTTTTAACTTGTTTTAAATTTGTACGCTCGCGTTTTTCACTTGGCCGCCGCCGCAACTACCGTCGCCGACACGGATCGTTTGTTCACCACCGCCGTGTTCTATGTTTTCAAATTGCTTTCGTCATCATTTATTGCCGCAAAGGAACCGCATCATTTTTATGAACACTTATTTATAAATTAATATCACTATTTTACTTTAAAGAACAGAATATAAAACTTTCTTTCTTGCTTTCTTGTTAATTATTAACTTAAACTGAATTTACAACACAACCGACGACCGCTGTTCGCGAATCAGTGTGGTAAAGCGGCGCTAAAACATGCATTTGAGAGAGAAAGTACAGTGTTGAACAGCAATTGTTGATAACATTTGACTGGCAATGCAATATATTGAAATATTTATTAAATTTTTTATTATAAATTAATACGTATTTTATATTTATGGAAGGGATTAATTAAAATGTATTGTATTGGCAAATGTTGACAGAAAGTTAGATATATATATATATATATATAAAGAGAGAGAGAGAGAGAGTCAGCAGTGAATGTAACATGCAATTGTTGTTGTTTTCCATACATTACACTGTATAGGAAAAGTATGCCAACATAAATTATATATTTATATAAATTTATATTTATACTAGTTTACTGATAAAATATTTAAATATTATTATAAATAGTGAGAACTTCATTGGCCTTGATTTCGCTGATGATTTTAAATAAAATGTAAGACTACAGGATTTAATACATATTAACCTATGGCGAAGATTCTGTCAAATGTATGGACACAATATCCATAGCAGTAATTCAACCAAGAAGGGATCCCAATACGGAGAGCTTATAAATTCCAATAGACAAATATCTGTATATTAAATAAACAATTAAATTCCATGAATCCTATTATGTTTATCGCTCTCCAGGCTTTTTAGTTACAGGGAATTCAGATTCATAAAAAGATCAAGTTCATGAAATATTTGCATAAGACTTTATAATGACAGCAGCCCTGGTACTTAAATACTAATAAGATTCGCTCATCATCCATCCCTTGTCTGTCAAAATTACACTTTTTACTTAAAAAATACACACGTAGAATAAAACAATAAGAATATTGTTTATATAAAATGGAAACAGTGTCACAAATAGTTAAAACAACTTTACCTAATTATTTGTCTAATTTGCCAGTTCCCAATTCTGCTGGTGGTTTCTTTAAATTGTCATGTAAGAGTATTAAATGATTATCATTCAGTTTTTCCTCCCAAAAACTATTGTTGTGGCCAAAAAATAAAATATTAAATCAGTTATTAAAATTATGATGATATAATTTTTTCAATAATCAATACAATAATAATCATGCATTGTTATATTTGTTTATTTAAACAAGAAATTTGTTACTTTGTCTTCCGTTCAATGTGTTATACAACATCGTTCATTGGTTCATCGTGTAGTTGTTGATGTAGTGTGTACTAGTTGTTGTTATTATGATATAGAGAGACATCAATGCAAAAATTTGGATTATTTATCTAATTAACACACACATACGAGTATGGACATAAATGCAAATACATATGTGTATTATTTTGTTTATGTACATAACATATTACTTACTTACAGTTATGTATATAAAGATTCTTTTTCACAAATCCAATCACAGTTTAAAATGGCCTTGGGCCGGTTTTTTTGATTCTATTTTTATGTGTTGAAGATATTATTAGAGTTTTATTTTCTTTTTATATGTAAAATTATCTTTTTAGTCAAGGATTGGCTTGCTCTCATTCCACCAACTGCTGTTGTTGCTGGCTTCGGCTATGTTGCCTACCTGGCATTTTTCCCCAATGCCCAAAAAGGATGCGGTTCTGATGTTCTATGCAATCACTCGATACGTAAACATGAAGCCAAGGTCGTGGATATGATTGATGTTGAAGATATTGCTGGACAGGCGGCTTTCTGCCGTTGTTGGAGGACTAAAAATGTATGCATCTTTCCTAGACTTTTATAAATTTCCTAATCCAAATTGATTTCCTTTTTTTAGTGGCCCTATTGTGATGGTAGCCATGCTGACCACAACAAAAAGACCGGCGATAATGTTGGACCTGTAGTTATGAAGAAGAACTAATGTTGTTTCACTTGCCACGCTACTCCAAGAAATATAAAAAATTAAGCTCCAAGCGTTTGAAATTCATTTAGCATTTGTTCGAATTAGAAAAATGAATTATTATAAATTCGTAATTATTTTATTCTTTCTTTCTTTGTTCAAAAGTCAATATGTCTAATGTTCACGAAGTTGAGCCAAACAACCTATAATGTGAATTTGAATAGATTATTAAAGTTTAAGTGAAATCTTGTGTACCCTTATTGAATAAAGTTCTTAAAACATTAAAATTAGAAATGAAAACAATTGTAAATTTTTTTGTTTTTTTTTGTTGCTTTTTATATAAATAAACCGTTTTGTTGTTGTTGTTGCTCCTCAGAGCGTTTACAAAACATCATTTCATTTTGTTTTATAAAAAGGTGAAAGGCAAACTTTTTCTTTTTTGTTTATAAAATCATAATTATTATTAAAAAATGAGTAGAAATAAAATAAGCAATTGGGTGTGTGTGAGCCGTTCCCAAAAAAATAGACACTGACGCAAACTAGATGATGACGACGATAGTATCGGCGGCTGTGACATCAACTAAACTTAGCTAAAGATGGCGACGCCCGGCTACAGCGCCTAACCTAGTTCTTGTTGCTGGTTAACAAATCGCTTATTTGAAGATCTTTCCCTGATTGAACTTGCGGCCGGCGCTATCGGTACCAGTCCAGGAGAAGTATTGGGTAACCAATTTCTTGGTTTCCTCGCTCTTGGGGTCAAGTTTCTTCCAGGAATAGCAGTCATAATCGATCTGCCAGTCAGGTGACAATGGGAAGATCAATTCTTGTCCACGCCATACCCACACGCCAGAGATGGTGCTGTCGTTGTCAGTGCCGAAGAGGCATACTGAACCGAAAGATTGTTTGCGCATCTTGTCGATACGTTGGAACATACCGGTGATTAGATTGCATGACATGAAAGTTTTGGTCAACTCTTCATTGTATTTGTATTCACCGAACCAGATTGAGTAGTGTTCAGGATCAAACTTCTCAAAGAAGTAAGGAATAGAAACAGCTTCGTCTTCATTGGAGTAGACGCGTTTGAAGTCATCGAAGTTGAAGGTACCCTTTGGCATCGAATCGAAGGGATCCTTTGCTTTGGGTTCAGCTGCTTTAGCTTCCTCTTCAGGGTCAAGTTCAACAGGTTCAGCAGCTTTCTTGGGTGCAGCCTCCTTCTTAGGTTGTTGCTTCTTCTCTTGCTTAGGTTGTTGTTGTTGCTTTCCACCAGTCTTGGCCTGGAATTCGGCAAACTTCTTGGGATCGAAAGCAAGAGCCTTCTCACACAGCACGAAATCCTTGACGACGGCCTTAACTTGAGGTTGGTTTAAGATGGTAACGAACCAACGGTTCACATTGCCAAATTCTGTGCGTACGCTTGGTTCCAAGACGTATTGATATAAATGCAACAGGCTGCTGAAGACGACAATGTCGGCCAAAGTGATGCGTTCACCAACAAGGAAGGTTGAATCGAGCAACTTCTTGTTGAGGAGCTCTAGAATAGCTGTAACGTCCTGCTTTGCATTGCAGCCCTTCTGTTGTGGCAAGATGCCCAACAATGGGAACACCCAGGCGCAGGAGGCTGGCACAATTTCGTTATCAGCATAGGACAACCATTGTTGGACTTGGGCTTGAGCGAGTGTGCACTTTCCACCACGCAACTGCTCATTAGCCAACAAGTAGGCAATAGCGTTTGATTCGCTCAAACATTTACCTTCGGTAGTTTCGAAAGCAGGCACCTAGAAATGATGATGACAAATCAAAAATTTTGATGATGACGTTGCACAGGTACAAAACTGCATCCGACCGTTTTTGTTACTTGTTGTTTAAGAAAACTTACCTTGCCATTTGGGAACTTCTTCAGGAATTCCGCCGATTTATTTGTTTCGCCAAACACAAAGTTATCGGCCACTTTAACCTTAGCGCCTGAGTATTGAGCTGCAATGAGCGCTTTGTATGCACGGAAATTTTCGGGGTAAGTGTAAAGAGTCTGTACAAGGCGAAAAAGCAAAAAACCATTTTTAGTAAAGAAAAATTGAAAATACTTTTTCCTCAATTGGTGCAAAATTGTAAATTATTACGTTATGATTTCAAAGATATTTGCAAATTAATTTCCAATAAAAAATTACTTACTCCTGTCGCCATCGTGATTTTTGCCGGAGAGAGAGAGAAGCTGACAAACCCGGCTGTCAATACTGTCAAAGCAGCTGTCAAAAAATAATCAAGTAGTGCTGGAAATCATATGACATATAAATACAATATACAACACTAATTTATCAGGGTGCACTTCAAGTAAATATTAATGCGTATTTTGAATAATAAAGACTTATAGATAATAGAAACAAACAAATGCCAAGTGAGAGGCTACAAATCCATTATTTCTGCTACATAACTATACTGCGTCCAGAAATACTCCTATTTGATCAATGAAATTATCATTTAAACAATGAAAACCAAAACCGTGAGTAGAAAACGTACGGACAGACCCTGAAATAACCTCTTCGTTAGAGATGTATACAGCAGAAGATGCCGCAGTGACCGGACAGGTACGTCATCCAAATACTTAGAGAAAGCTCTTGCTATGTCATGATTTTAAATAATCGAAAAGTCGGATATCCTTTGGTTTGTTTTTCGATTGCAAAATACATAACTATGAAAACAGAAAATAATGTGCAACACACATGAGGGAGGAAGCATTAAATAAATTTACAAAAATTTGAATTTTGAAGTCAAATGCAATTTGACAATTCATATGTAAATTACATTCATATCATGTTGACCATTCCACTATTCTTCTAGTTGTCTCACTCAATCACCGTGGCAGTGTTGCGAAATACCGAAAAGCAGCCGCAGTCAAAGAAGTTTTCATTTAAGTTTTTTTTTTGCTCGGACCGGTGGTCGCACATAATTTTAAACAATAAGAAAGTATAAATTGCAAATGAAATCTTGCTTATCAATTATGTGATGTGAAGAAACCATAAGGACTCGCCCCCAACTAAAATTAGTAACAAATTGTGTTGCAGACTGGCGGCGCAACAGAATTTGCAAAATTCAGGCACGACGGGCGAAAAGTGAAAATTCGCAGCGACGTTGACGGCAACGCGAGCGAATGCAACAGCAAAAAAAAAAGAAAAAAAGCTCGGTGGACATAAAATAAAAAAAGAATAGGGAAAAAACGCAAAATTACTAGGCGTAAAATGAAAATATTATCGTGTATAAAATAAGAGAAAAAAAATATATATAAATACAAATATTAATTTTATAAAGATAATTATGGATCGCAGCGCTTGAATGACACTGCCCACAAATGTTTTCCGTTAAATATTATGTGAGTTCACACATTATCATAATTTTTTTATTATTTGTGCAAAGTCAAGTACGCGTCGTTCTCCGTCCTCATGCCCATCGAACTCCTCAAGTCTCAGAGTTGACGCGTGGCTAGTGGATAGTTTGTCTCTGCTTACGGACCCATCATTCCAACATAACGTTATCTAATATAACTGTTGTTTAATTTGTTAATTTGTTGTTATTGTTGCTTCGGCAGCACTCAAATTTCTACCTTTCTCTTGGTTTTCATAATTCCATCTTTCTTGTTTGATGATTTACATTTTATACTACACATTGGTAACCTCGTCTACTTTTCTGTATGAGTTTCTGGTTTCATCCCAGCTTTCAGTGCGACATCATGACATGTGACCTTCATTGCAGAAGCAAAATCAATAAAAAATAGTTTACGCTCATTTTTTACTATACTCCCAGACACACACACACACACACACACACACACACCCAAACATACACGCGCAAATATATGCTGCCTACAATATTTGTATGTTTATTCTGTGCCTGGTGCCCGCCATTAGTGTATAATAATAATATATATTATCATTCATTATTTGATTGTTAGTCAGTCAGTCAGTCGCAAAGTCAGTTAGTCAGACAGATAGATGGAAACCCTGGCCTATCCCACCGTAACTAGTCACATATAATGCCTACCTTTCCCCCAACCTACCCCAAAACAAAACATATTTTACATAATTAACCTTATGCCCTATGCGTCCTTGTACAAATGCTGTGCTAGTGTCAGTTCAGTTTCAGTTTTTCACATTTGTTTGTTTTTCTTTCAATTAGTGATGGTTGATGACTGACTACTACTGCTGCTTTCATTGCTTGTTTCCTTTCCCGTCATTCGTTGTCTCCTCACCCACATAATTTCACATCACATCATCTTTTTCAATAGGTGAAACAGCTGATTGTCTGACGACTGACTGAATACTATATCGGAAATTGTTGACTATTTTGCTTTAGAAATTTCAAACAAAAGCAAAAAATTTGTCTGTTGAGTAAAAGCAAACGCATTGAATAATTCAATGGAAGTAAAGTTTCATGAGTTTTTAAATACCACCACCGATAATCGAATGTCGTGATTCATTCAATTCAGAATTATTTAATAATTGATTAGATATGAACAGAAAAGCTCTCCTCCATCATCTATCACATGGTATAATGAATATTAATATGATAACAACCCCGAGATGTTGATAATTATGATGATGATAGGCTCGGCTTGTATTTCGTGAGGCTGGTCAGAAATACCTAGAATTGAAAGTGAAGTGAAGAAATTGATAATCTCAATGCCGTCATTGACTTTTTTAAGTTAAATTCTTTTTAAAATGGTAAAAATTCTTGTATATGCAAACACTTCCCTTTCCTTTCTATAATAATATATAAATAAATAAGAAAAATGCAATTGATTGATTTGTTTTATTTTATTTTATTTTAGGTTTTCAAAAAATGCCCAATAATGATGGAGAGCAATTAAACGAAGGACAAAATAGTCTTCCAACACAATCAACAATACCAACACCAACACCAACAAACAATAGACCAATACAAACACAAAGTACTAATGAACTCGAGTATGATGAAGTATTAAATGAAATTAGAGCTAGTATTGCGCGTACTGCATTAGAATTAAAGCAACTTGAACTAAATATTATAGCAGAAGAGTTAGAAGCTCAACAGCAACAAGAACTCAAAGAAAAGGAACAGCAACTTCGATTGCAAAAGCAACTACAAAAACAACACTCACAGCCACAATATCTACAAAATTCTACTAAATCTACTTCCATAGAAGATAATAAAAACCTCAGAGGAGATTTTGAACTTCCATCCACATCTAAAGATGCAAGATTGTTTTTGTTTAGTAATCCAAAAAAACCCAGTTCTTCTTCGCCACTATTGAATGAGACACAACCTATTAGTACATCATTGCTTCCAATAATTTTGGTACTTGAAGGTCAACCAGTAACACTACAAACAATACCAACAATACCAACAATATTATCAACGCCATCACTACCAAAAGCAGTATCGGATCTGATATCGCCCAGACGGAAACGTCCTAGACGCGTTTATCTTGCAGCTCCAAAACGTCTTGCAACCTTACGTTCACAAAAAGTTGATTCTGACAACGCAGCAGATCCATATTTGCCACCTGTACCACCTGTACTGTCTTCTCCTTCAAGTACATCATCAGCAACAACAAAATCACAATCCAAGGAAACTGTCGATGAACCCAAACGCTTCGCAAGCAACAAATCAGGTTAGTTAATCTCTTCATTTAAAGAATCTTCAAACAAAATCTAAATCTTATATTTTGTAGCTAACCTCCTAAATCCTGATATTTTTAATCTGATTGAGCCTCTTGAATGTGAAGAGCCTAAATCATTAAAACGTAGACGTGGAGTAAACGGACGTAAAAGAGTGTCAAAAGCACGTTCGCCATCGCCTGCACTTAATCTTGTTAAACCGGTTGAAGTATCGCCAACAAACGCAACCACATTTGGCGTTTTTCAGTTAGAATTGGATTCGTCACCACCACTATCCTGCTCCTCCACAAGTCCAAAAAAGAAACGCACACGCAATATGTCTGTGTACGATCGCCGGTATCAAACAACCGACGAACGTCGTGGCGCCGGTGTTGGCAATGGTTATGTGAGTAGCTCTACGCGTAATTCCTCAGCTGGGTCTGCAAGTGGTACGCACTCAGATATTGAACAACAGGATATGTCTGGTCAGTATTATATTACGACAACGAATACTAGTGCAGGCAGCATTGGGATGAACGGCAGTTTGGCACTTAACCATGCCCCATCAATGGGGACGCTATGCAATATAGGCAACACATGTTACCTTAATTCCGTTGTGTATACACTGCGATTTGCACCTCATTTTCTGCACAATCTTCATCATTTATTGCACGATTTGAACACCGTTCAGCAAATTCTTTTGCGCCAACGTAATATAAAGTCTTCGTCACTGGGACGCGGGGTGAGCGCTCCACCTTTGGAAAGTAATCGTAGTGTTAGTAATAAAGACTTGCCATCAATGGAACAATACAACAGTCCAGGGTCATCGTCGAGTGGTGGTGATAAAGATAATCCAACTGTCAGAACGTGTCATCAAGCCTTAATGGAAAAGCTGCATGATCTCTATCAGAATTTAACACAAAATGAATTGACAGATTCATCGGAACCCTTTCATGCGGACACACTTTTGCATGCTATACAAGATGTTAATGCCACTTTCGAAGGCAACCAACAACAAGATGCACATGAGTTTCTAATGTGTCTAATGGATTCATTGAGTGAGGCAAATCAAATGCTTATTAAAGCAATTGGTGAATGTCCGGAAATCATTGCGAATGGGTGAGTTATATTAACAATGTGGACTACGTACATACAACATATATTCTAATACCATTTTTTGTTTTATTTAGTTATATTGCAAATCTGGATGAAATGGAAGCAAACTTTCCAGCTGACAAGGATAGTATTGCGTCGACAAGTGGTGGTAATGCGCCTAGTGGTGGAGGTGTAGGTGGAGGTAGTACGTCAACGACATCGTCGTCTAGTCTCACATCGAAAGCTTCATTCTTTTCACGCAAATCGAAGCGGAAAGAAGAAGCAAAAAATGCTAAAGCGTCACGTTTGCAATCGCCTCTAAAAGATGGTAGCCATAGTCTAGCAGGAAGTAGTGGCACAACGGCACAGTCGTCATCGAATAGTTTATTCTATTTGAATACCGTTGATCTCAGTGGTTCCCATTCATCGCAATCTGTTGTTGGCACAATAACAACAACAACAACAACCACAACAACGAAGAACATTAGTGATGATGAGTCAAAATCAGCGACGAAAACTATTCAGGAAAAAGAAAAAGAGCGACTTGCGGAAAAAATACGTGAACTCAATTTGGATTTTTTTAACCATGATTTTGAAGGTGTTTGTGTGCTGACCACAAGATGCCTAAGCTGCGATACAATAACAAAACAAAAGCAAGGTATGCTTGATATTTCATTACCTGTGCCTTTATCGGGACATGATTCTCCAGATTATATTGAAAAGCCAAGTCAATATATTCAGGTAATTTATTAATGATATATTTTTATAGTAAAGCAAATCAATTTATAATTGTTTATATTCTTTCCAACAACAACACATAGAATACCTGCATCACTCGTGAATTCTTTCGCGGCGAAAATAAATACAGTTGTGATACCTGCACAGGTTACACGGAAGCCATACGCTCTATTTCATATGAAGTGTTGCCTCGATTGTTGCTCATTCAATTGAATCGCTTTTCTGGTGGCATGGAGAAGATTAACACATATGTGCCCACAACCTTTACATTGTCCTGCTTTTGCGCAAAGTGCTGTGAACTCAACGATGCGAATAAACTGCACGTTTACAAATTGTACAGTGTGATAACGCATGTTGGTGCCACTCTGACAGTCGGGCACTACATTGCTTATACTTGTTGCTTGGAATGGGCAAATGAATATGTTAATTGTCCCAAGGATCGACGGAATATCTCTCCAAGCCAACATACCAGCGGTAGCAGCAGTGGTGGTGGAGATGGAGGAAGTGTTACACCAGTATCAGCGGCCACATCGGCAGCATCTGCATTGGCCTCATCAGGTACTAGCCTTATGAAGAAAATGAAATTTGGCCGAAGCAAAGCATCGAGCAGTGGTGATATGAGTAAAAACGTTAAACAGCTCAATGGTCTCACAAGCAAAGCCATTACCAATGGCATCGGCAAGCTGAGTATGAATTCAACATGTCATGGTTTGAGTTGTTGTGCCATGCGCTTCAGTAGAGGCATTCAACCGCCGTTGAGTGCCGGTGGCAATAATAATAGTGCTAGCAGTAGTGATTTCAGTGAAGAGTCTGCGCAAAATGGAGCCAATAGCAGCAGCTATGGCGGTGGTGGCAATAATAGTAGTGGCAGTGCAGGCAATACCAGTTTCCCCTCTGGCTATGGCAGCACGGGACGTGGTGGCACTAAGCAGAGCTATATTAATCCTGGTGCTGAACCCATATGGTATATGTGTGATGATGATAAAATCAAAGCGATGACACAACGTGAATTTGAAGAATTGTTGTCGCCAACACGAAAAATAACCATAACACCATATCTGCTATTCTATGCTCGTTTCGATTTGCAACCAACGCAATCAACAGCAGCAGCATCATCATCATCATCATCTAAACCAACGAATAAATTGTTATCGTCTACGACGATAGCAGGATCCTCAGCGACTTCATCACAACACCAACAGAGCTCATGGTCACAAGAAAACCTTCAAAGTGGCAGTGGCAGTAGTGGTGGTGGCATTGTACACAAAATATGAGACACCACCAACAAAAGAAAATCGTACCGACTCCTTCTCAACAACATCAAGATCAGTTATCATCAATGTATACAACTTAGCTAGTTGGCTGCATTTTCGAGAAGTTTCTTGTTTTTAAATGCAATTCGAATTCATAGTTAAACATGAACATGAACATATGATAATGAAAATGATGTCCAATGTCTGATGAAATTGGATCATTTTTAATGTTAACATTTTATATCTATCGTATGTTGTGATTGATAGTTGGTTTGTTGTGTCTTATCTCATGTCGTGTCATGTGTGTTCGTTCTCTCATTTTTTATAATTTGCCTAACTGAAATGGGACAAAACCATGGTGATGATAATGATGATTATGATAAAAGCCATGTTAAGCTATTTATAGAGTACATACAGTTATACCTTTGACTTTTACTTGACTGATTGCCTTTAAAGTTTCATAGAAAACAAAACAAAAAACAAAACTGAAGAAGAAGAAAGGAGAAAGAAAATTAATAATAAAGAAGAAGTTATGTATCATAATCAATAGTAATAGTAGTTAAGAAAAAAAGTGTTTAATCATCAAATTATAAAACAAAGAACAAAAATAACACTCACAATTTAGAGACGGGGAAAAACAAAAATATGTTTAAGCAGCATTTAAAAAAAAAAAAAGTGAAAGAAAGCAATTTATATTTTGTATTGTATGTCGTCGTCATTATATTTTGGAAAATAGAATTTTCATAACAATTTAACTGTAACTTCACTCTCTGTCTCTCACTTCCTTTGTATTTGTATCTATGCATGTGTCTTATGTTTAAAATGATAATATTGATAATGATGATGATGTGTAAATATGTGAAAGACTACGAATTTACAAAATTTGATCGATCAACCTAAAATGGTATTAAAAAAAAAGCAATTTATAAGCAAAGCAAAGATGCAAATAAATTTTAAAAAGTTAAGAAAAGAAATTGCCTTCATTCATCACTTTCTCTGTTGAATCTTAAAAATTCAAAACGATTACAAATAGTTGAGGGAAGAACTCAAATCGAGTTAAAAATACATACATACATACATATATATTTATTATTATAAAATTACATTTAAAAATTAAAGATCAACAAGGTTTAACCGCAACAACAACAATAATAACAGTAATAACAACAACAACAACCACAAAAAGAAGTCATAGTTGTATTTGTATTAGTTGCTATAAGCATATTTAATTAATGTAATAACAAAATAAAATTAAAAACAAAAAAAAAAAAATGAGTAAAAAAATGTAGTCTTTTAAAATAAAATAAAAAAATTAAAGGAACAGAAAAAAATTAACAAAAATTATAATTATAAATTAGTTTGTATCTGACTGTGAGTGAGTGTTGAGTGCATCTGTATACATGTGTGTTTGTGTGTGTGTGTGTGTGGTGAGTGGATGTGTGTATATGTTTGTAACTTTTATTGTTCAACAAAAAGAATTATGAGAAAGTAACTATTAGAATTAAATATACAAATCACACGCACACACACGTACGCATTCATGATTGTTGACTACTTTAGTTGTTAATATTAAAATTTATATTAAATTATAATAATAATAATAGCAATAACAAATAATGCATCAAATGAACAAAAAATACAATTTGTAAGGAGATAAGCCAAGCGAACAAAAAAACAAACACACCATGATTGTGAATCACAAAAAAGAAAAAAATGTTAAAGACATAAGCAAATCATTTAATTTTAAGTATAAAGTTATAAACAAAATAAATATATATTTAATTACATTTATTTAATAAAACAAAAGAGAATACATAGTATAAAGAGAATAAGTTATAAACAAACAAACAAACAGAAAACAATGAAATTATACTTATACATATTAGAAGAAGATAAAGATAAGAACATGATACCATTAAATAATTAATTAATTCATAAATGAAGAAGAGAAGGAGCTGCTTAGTGATATTAATATTAATGAGCAAAGCAATAATCTACAAAACAAAATATATACATATATTCATATTAATAATATCATATATATATATATATATATCTATAAAAGCTATTAAAAATGCCGTTAACGAACAAAAAAAAAAAATTAACTTTACAAATTGTATTAACAAATTCCATATTGCGCTGCTTTCAGTCGCCAACGATTAACTTTAACGATAACCAACCAAACAAATAAACAATTTATCGACATGTACGAAAAATGCAACTCTGATCTACTCGCTGCAAATCGATTTTAACGGATATCGTTATATTTGTACATAGTAAATATTTAAAACTCATGCATATTGTATTCTTTATTACCTTATTAATTTTTCTTTTTTGTACATGTATTAAATTTATTCTTTTTTTTAAATATTTAAATATATTTAAGTTATTAATTTTGCGCACCAAATGATAAAAAACAAGCCTGAAAGTATTTAAAGAAAAAAGGGCAACTGTTATTTTATTACATATGTATTAAAGAAAAACCATTTTTCCAATTATAAAGCGATGAACAAAATTTAATACATACTTCAAAATTGTTCAGCTGATGAGCGCAGCCAAAAAAAGGTGAAAAAGGAGATTATTAAACTCATATATACTGATTAAAATATATATAGAAACAAATTAAACAAAGAAAAATTTGACTCTTTTTTTTCTTCTTGGCAACTTCATAAAACATCATTATAGGAAAGGATAGGAAAAATGCTTGACAGACCATGCAAGATGTCGGACCAGCCTTATGTCATGGATTATTGCAAATCTTTGAAAGAAAAATTATGAGAAAATTTCTTTAAAGCAGTTCACGATTCCCAAATGGCGTATAAGTTGGAACGACGAACTAGAACAACTCATTAAAGCCAAAACTGTTATACGTTTCAACAAAGCGCAACGAATGAAAATGGACACTTCAAAAGCTCAAAAGAAAAATGTCAAGGCATTCATGAACAAAGCAATAGGCAGACCAAGATCAAGATGAACCGACGAAATAGAAGATGATGATATGAGAAAGCTACAGATTAAAAATTGAAGAGGGATATCAACGAATCGGGAGGTCCCATGTGCAGGTGGTCAAAGCTCACAAAGAGCTGTAGAGTCAGTGATGATGATAGGATAGAATACACAGGCTGCTTACAATAGAGACGAGTAACTGATTTGTACTACTGTTAGCCTCAGTGTTAGCCTTTGATCTTACACCGGTAAGGTCGGAAGGCCGTTTTCACGATAAAATGACAATTCAGAAAGGGAAAATTAATATAGTATGGAAGTATGAAGATAAAAAAATCCAGAAATTTGGATAGCCCTCACTATGTTGGTGCTGTCCAATTAAGAAAAACACATAAATCAATCAAATTACGGACGAAGCATGTTTATTTTAATAATAATTGCAATTCTTGCATGGGGCTGATGAGAAAAATTATTAATTATAGTACTTTAAATGAAAACTTAATCAATTAATTATTGGGATTTCATCTCAAAACACTAGGATCGAGTGAAATCAAATGATCAAAGTAATTTGCGAATAGCATGTGAAATTTCACTGTAATTACGATCCTTCCACTGGACGTTAGTCAGCACGGTTTCCAGTGACTGTTTTATGGCCTGATCAATGCCACGCAGATATTTCTTATTTTGCTCAACGAAAGCCTTGAAGTCCGCAAAATCATTTGCCGTTATTATTTGCTTCGACAGAGGATTAAGTAGTCTTCCCAAATGATTGGAAGATGGATCATAGCTAAAATTTAATATCAAATATATGAGAAATAGTAAAATGGATTAATTTTCGTTTACTTACAATTTAGCAAGAGCTGCAATATTTGCCATAAAATAGTTTTTAGCTAAATGGAAACCAATTTCATTAAGTGCAACCGCTTGGAATACCCACATCGAGTCTTGTTTACGTATAACCTCATTCTCCACAAAGGCACGTTCCAGGTAACTTTGAAGTATCCAGATTTCACGTGAGCAACCCAACGAGGAGAGAATAGTTTTCTTTTCAGCAGCGACATTGGAATTCTTGTAGCGCGTCCAAAGGAACTGCCAGTCATCATCATTGCCATGACGTATGGCTGTGCAATAGACAGTCGAACGTAAATTAATGGGCACCATATTCTTTTCATCTGGATTGGGTTCTGCACGCCAAGCAGCAAAGTATTCGCGTGCCTTCGGTACACAATCACCAACATTGAAGCGACAAGACCAGCCGCCAATGAGGGTTTTAAGTAGAATATCATTCTCTTTTTGTTTTAGTTCACTGAAAGTGTCATTTAAGCCCTTCACATGTCCATAGATTGGTGTCAGAATCTTCTGCATGTAGCGCTACATGGAATAATTCGAGAAATATTGTTGAAATTGAAGATGTTAGTTCTCATGGTAAATATTATAGTATTTTGAAATGGAAGAAATTTAAAGCGGAAAGTTTTGCATTTATAGACAAAGGAACTTACAGCGAAGAAACACTTGCGTGCCTTGCGTAGCATCCAATTAAGTGGTTTAAGCGAAAGAAATGAAATCTATTGATTGTCTAACTACATACTCATAAATCTACACAAATTTGGAAACCCTCGACTTACCTTAAAGAACTCAAATTCTGGTGTTTGTCTGATAATCCGACTGATTCTATTCAGATTCTCAGTTGCTGCCTTCCATGGTAGATATTCGCGTTCACGCTGTAGATACTCAATCAAACGCATTGCAATATCATAGTTCTGATCACCACTCCAGGCAAGTGTCAAAGCATCATCAATAAGTTGGGCACGGTTAAGAACATGAATACGATTGAAATCACCCTCAGTGAGTGTCTCAATAATCAACTTCCAATTCTGTTCATCGTAATTCACTTTATAAAGTGTAGTCAATTGTACATTAAAGATCACCCATTCATCATGACCAGGTAAGTTTTCAATTGTTTTTGCTTCACTAATACGTCCTTCGGCACACTCAAGCCAATCCTTGGGTTCTGTAGCATTAAAATCACTCTTCTTTTGGGTCGTATAACTCAATGGCACCCACCAGCAATCGTTTCTTTGTTTACGCGATGCTTGGGTACTTAATAGGTAACGCTCTTGACTGATATGAGCTGTTCCGGCATCATAGTTACGAGTAATATTCAATATGGGATAACCCGTTTGTAGAGTCCAAGAGTCCATAATCGACTTGATGTCATAGCTTTTGGGTATGGATCTATATTTGTGGGCTGCTTTGGTGAGTGAAGCCCACAAGTTGTCCTGTTCGGCATTGTTATAAGAGTATTTCTCTAGATATTCATTAAGACCGGCACGGAATGATTCTTTGCCCATGAACATGTGCATCATGCGTAATACTGTGGAGCCCTTGTTATATGAAATGGTATCGAAACTCTCACGAATTTCGGTAACCTTAGCAATGGGACGTGAAATAGGATGACTACTCTCAAGGGCATCAACACGGAATATCGAGAGCAAATTGAGTAGAGATTCCTGTTCTAGTGAACGCCATTCGGGGCTAATATGCTCAACACCCAGACTAGCAACATATGTTGCAAAACCCTCATTTAACCAGAGATCAGTCCACCATTTCATAGTAACCAAATTACCAAACCATTGATGGGCTAATTCATGAGCAACAACTGAAGCAACACGTTGTTTATCAGCAAATGATGAACTATTTTCGGAATATAGTAATGCCGTTTCACGGTATGTCACCAATCCCCAGTTTTCCATGGCACCAGCAGAGAAATCTGGTATTGCAATTTGATCAATCTTTGGCAATGGGAACTTAATGCCAAAGAATTCTTCGTAGTATTGCAAAACAGCTGGACCAAAATCAGAAGAATAGCCACATTGATCGATGGCATTGGGTCGTGCCCACGTACGGAACTGAACATGATTCTGTAATTGATTTTTGGATGAGCTTATGTGTGAAAAATCATTCACTGAATAGGCAACCAAGTAGGTTGACATTGGTACGGATTCTTCAAATTCGCTCCAGATATAATCCGTAAGGGTGGCACTAGAATATTTTTAGTAAATGGATATCATATCCGTATATATAAATACTCTCTCTCTTGAATTTCACTTACTGTGGTTGTGTTGTCTTAATCGGCATATTGCTTAGAGCATTCAGAGATTTGTGATGACCCAAATTTACAATAAAAGGTGCCTTAAAGTCGGGCTCATCGAAACAAGGAAAAGCAAAACGAGCTGAAGCTGGTTCAAATTGTGTAATTGACAGCCATCTTCATGAGAATACATAAATACATAAAAGAATCAATTATTATTTATTATGTTTATCTACAGGATCAACTATGATTATAACCTACTTAGTTTGATTAGTTACCGGATCCCTATACGAACTTCTATAGTAACCATCCAATTGACGACTTAGCTCTGCAGCAAAAGGCAATGTCACCACATATTTGGAATTGGCTTTAAGATTCTCGCATGTATTGATAATGAAGTAATCATGTTCGGTATTCACTTCAGTGCCCGTGAGACACAAAGATACTGCATTCGCTCCAGCATCTGCAGCCTTCAAGTTAATTTGATTCTCGTTAATAGTTAAATTTCTCGCATGCAAAGTGATATTGCGTGTCTCCTCTAGAACACTAAGAGCAATTTCTACAGTTCCTTCAAAACGCAAATTCTGTGGATCATCCAAGTGCGTAAGTACACGCAGATTATATTGTAGGGGACGCACAGCAGTCGGCAAACGATAATGTTCATATTTAGCTACTGTGAGACCACAGAGCATTAAAATTGTCCAACAAATCGAAGCAAAGAAATGCATTTTGGAAGAAGTTCTAATTAGGAGTGAAAATTTAAATTAAATAACCCATTATTTGTATGTATTTTTATTACTAAATATTTTTTTGAATTTTTGTCAGTTGAAGTTAATTTTTTTTTTTATGAATTTATTATATACATATTATGTACATATACAATATCTATCTATACTAGAGATGAAACGGATATCTATTTTCCCGGATACCGGATATACGTCCAATCTTGTAGCTTGTATCTGGCCGGATTTTAAATTTGGTCCGGATACCGGATATTAACCGGATATCTGTTTCATCTCTAATCTGTACATATAATAAAATCGTCTGTTGGTTTGTTTGTCCGCGCATCACATAAAATCCACTCGTTGGATTCTAAATCAAATTACTGAAATAAATAAAATAAATATCATTCTATTATTTCAGTGATAAAATATTTCCGGGGAGTTGCAAAGCACGCCGGGACACCTAGTTGTACATATACATATATGAATATATTCTCCCGACGAAATATCTAACGACAATTCCGGGGTGTCCCCGGAAGTTTTTAGCGCGGTTAAAGTCCCGTACTTTGGTTGTAGACCGATCCGTCTTTCGATGCTTTTCTTCATATATGAATATGATTGGCTTAAAAAAGGGATCGTATTGTATTATGTATCATATTTTATTTTATTTTTAGCTGGCTTCAAAACATATAAAGTTATATGTTTGTTTGTATAAGCTACATTCGTCATTTTCTACTAATTCGATTTGGATCGAGTTTTCTATTCAATTACATATTTTTCTGAAAAGGTTTTCCTGTATAAAATAGTGTCCTAGACTATAAGAAATCATAGCTATAGACTAAAACATAGGAGTAGTCTTTGAAGTTTTAAATCGATTCTTTGTTGAGAAAACTCTTATGGATCTTGATTTTGTATTGTTAATCGGACTTCATCACTATGTTTATAGGATTGTGAGTAGCTATGATATGATAGTTGGTTTTAACTTTACTTTGCAATTGAGTTATTGTTAGATACATTTCCTGATTAAGGAAAAAAAGGGGAAAAACCTTTAGAATAATCTTTACTATTACTACCGGCTATAAGTACAAGTTTAATGATTTCAAATGCCGCCTTCACAATTTGAATTCAACTTTATCTAAGGTCCCATCAATCTATCTAAACAATCAACCATTAATTCATATATCTTTCAACAAATTATATATTCTCATAAGTAAGTGCGTAGTATGTAGATACATGTGTTGTATATCCAAAGTTTGTTGATTGATTAAATGGATTTCCATGGCATACACGTATTAAGGTCTGGGACATCGAAATTAAATTATTTATATTGTCTTGCTTCGTTTTTTTTTATATTTTGTATTTTGTTTTGTTGCTTGCTGCAGTAGTAGTAGTAGTAGTAGTGAGTCGTTGTTCATTTAAAACATAAAACTCGCAACTGCAAAAACAAAAAAATTTTGATCACGTGTCATCAAAATGACTTTGGGTACGTTTCCAATAAGAATAATATTAAAATTGCCTGCGTTTATCATAAATTAGAGAAAGAAATTCTAGAAATCAGAGGTGGTGAATAATAAGAGAAAAATCAAAAATCAAAGTTAATGCCCTAAGATTGTCGCCTTTATATATTTTTATGTGTATTTGCAAGTTCTAATTGGTAGGTAGACTAGTTCTACAACTATTCCTTGTAGTTTATTACATATACTGGATTTCTGGATTTTCTAGTCTTGCTGCTTGCTGCATTAAATTATGTTTGGCTTTCTTTTGCATTGATCGCTCATCTATCCACCTTCATGTATGTATATCCTACATACAAACATATTCATATTCATATATGTGTATAGTAAGTAGTAATGAAGAAATGTATGAATATTTATAATTCTGGTTTTGGAGTCACCATTTGAGTTGGTCATTGACCTAAAGTCTAACAGAAGCAACAACTTGTTTGTATCTGAAATCTCATTTATGTACTTTTTTTTTTTTTTTTTTTTCTTTCAAAAAGTGTGTTGCCTTTCATTATTAGTTGTTACACCAATGACATTAATTAAATGCTTCAACAAAAAAAAAAAATATCAATTTATTTGGTCAATGAAATCAAATTAAAAAAAATAACGATTCAATTCAATTCAATTTTGTCGTTACGCTTTAATGCCTCTTTTGAGTCTCTTGTAGTATCAGTATCAGTTTTTGTTTCTGTTTCTGTTTCTCTTTTTGGTTTTTTGCAATTTGAATTGTTTTTCTGATTTCTTGTTGTTCAATTAGAATTGCACAGTTTACACAATTTTTTTAATTTTTTTTTTATTTTAATTTAATGCCAATAAACATTAATTTTATGCCTTGCGTGTGTTTGTAATTGATTTTAAATTTTTGTAATAAGTTACTTAGAAGGATGAATCAATCGAAGGAAAAAAACAAAAATAGAAAATTCAATAAAATTAGTGATTTTTTATTTATTTATTTTTAGTAAAATGTTAGTAATTACTTGTGTACACTCAATTTTCCCAATTGAAATCTGATTCACAGATGAGTTCAGTTATAGTACTTATGTTATATGCGCGCATAAAACCACACACACACACACACTCACACACACTCACACACTCGCACACACTCACAAAAGATATACAAAAATATATTATACTAAATAGTCGTCTATTGAACAATTGAAACCTTTAAACAACACGTCTGCGCCCAACGATGGCCGCTAGCTGTCTAAAGATTGTCCGAATGCGAATGCCGTTTTTTATACTTGCCACACACACACACACACACACACACATACATCCATGCACGCACTCATTCATTTTGTCCACCATTCATTGTGTTATTCTGTCATTCATTCCATTACTCAATCATACAAATAGTAATAGAGAGCGAATGCATTTTGAAAGATTGAATGAAAGAAAGATAGAAAGAAAGAAAGAAAGAAAGAAAGAAAGAAAGAAAGAAAGAAAAGAGCGGCTTAAGTGCTTTGTTTCTCTTTAAAGTTGATTACGATTAAATAAGCAGGCTTATGTGGCGTATAAGTGACGTACATACAAATGTATATACGAGAACATAGTATTTAGATATGTAGTATGTAAATGTGTTTGGCTGAGATGTTTTTGACCTTAATTTCTTCACTGATAAACCCTTTCAGCCACAGAAACTCATACATCTAGACAGCTTTGTCGCTCAGCATGTCATTCAATCTCATGCTGCCTTAATGCGATTTGGTCGCATTGTTTGTTAAGTGTTTGGTAAGGGAAGCGCACACCCACTGTTCCATCCGTCTTAGACTTAGTCTTAGCTAAGAGCCACAATAGTACCTTCTAATAACAAAAGCAAGCAACCAACCAACCAAACAAACAAACAAATAATATAACATACACATGTGTTTGATATATTGTACTATACATACAGATACTCGTATGTATGTAGATACATAAGTAAGTGTAAATACACATAAGCTCCTGATAGATGGATGATAAAAATGTTGTACAACAAATGAGTGTAAAAATTGTAGAGAAAAACAAATAAAAATTAAAAATAATTTCTTTTTGTCAAAATCTGATTTGTTAATTAAGAATTTTTCCACTAAGGTGAAAGTTAATGCTAACAAAAAAAGTTTTACTGAATATACTTAAATATAAATGTGTTCTCAATAATTAACGAGTAGTATATTCATAAAAAAGCAAAATTTGTTTAATATTCATGGAGAATAAATTTGAAAATATCTATATTATTATAGGTTGTAAAATAATAATATTTAATAATAATTTATTTTTTACTAAATCACAATTTTTAACACTAAAATAATGACCATAAAAATTTGTTCGAGGGTAAGAATTATGTATTGTACATTTCAGAGAAACTTATTTTTCTTACTCCGATCAAATATAATAAAAGTACCCTTAAGACATATAAATCATACGTTAACTGGGGAAAAACAAAATTTGAATCCCTAAAATTATTAAAATTTGAGATCGTAAAATATGGTGACAGATGCGACCATGACGGAGATAGTCTCTTAAAACGTCTACGACAATAAAAGTTTAGCATTGGATTTTTATGAGAGTTTAGCTGATCGTTGCATCTAATAGTGTCTCTGTTGATATCTTCCTAAACTGAAGACATCTGCAGATCATTGTGTATTTCGTCTTATTCCTGATGAATCATGGTGCGTCAATTTGCGAGCGAGATGCCACCCCTTAGAGCTGAATACCATATGTCTAAGACGGATGATTGACTTGTAGATTGCAAGTTTAGCATTAAGGTTTAAAAAAAATAATATTAATTAAAGTTCAAGAAATATTTAATAATTAAATTTAAAAAAATGACTTTTCACTTAACAATTAACATAAATATTAAATTAAATGAGATTTTAGTTATTTTAGTTTCATAAAAAAAAACTTCAAAACTTAAAGGGTTTGGTAAATTGTTTATTATTTTCATGGTGTGCAATTTTTAGTTTATAGTATAGTATTATACACCTCAGAACACTAAATTCTATAAGAGTATTATAATTTATTAAGCAATAAATATTTATTATTTAATAATTCAGGAATTTTGACAAAATAATTATGACTATAAGAACTCGTATGCCACTTACTTGGGTGAACTGGAACGCAGATGATTGAAAATGCATTATTTGATCTCATGAATGTAAGCAATACTTCGTAGAGCGTCCTAGTTAGAGGATTTCAAAGAGTAAAGAGGGAAAGAAAATCATCATCAAAGAAGAAATTATGCAACAAGATGATAACTTAAACCATACTGCATGTAAAATCCCGAGTCAGAGCCATTATTTCAGTTAAAAGAGCGAACTGTTCGAATCCCAGACTTAAAACGGAATGAAAATCTGGGGCCACTGATGTATGAAATGGTTTCAAGTTCCAATAGAGTTTCCATTATCAAAGAGTTGATAAGAGTGTAGGACAAATAATAATACATATTCCCCGAATCCAAATTTGAAATTAATAGAAAAGTGTACTATTTAAAAATCTAGAGCTTATGGACCAAATATTGAAAAAAATTAAAATAAATTTTAATTCAACGAAATGTGCATAATTGAGTAAATGCAGGTAGCCATGCATTTATTTTTTATTATCTTTTCTATTTTATTTTCCATTAAAGTGACTTTGTTGATGAAATCATAATTATAATTTTATATTATAAAATCAGTGAGTAAATAAAGAAGAATCCCATTGAGATGTACAACGATTAAATGAATTTGTTCATTTGTTTTGTGTAGCACTGCATGTGTGTATTAATTTATTTGATGAATTACAAAAAAGTTAATAAAAAATTTTAAATATATTTGGCAATAATTGGACATGTATGAAAATGCATATTCATACACAGTAACAAAAACTTTATGTTCATTGCACGCTGCTAATTGTGTCATTATCGATAATTTATCAATTTATTGTTGGTTGTTGTTTGTAGAGGGGGGAGGGGGAGATTTGGTTTGATCTTGGTTTTCTGCACAACACTTTAATCCACCGCCTTCTCATTCTCTCTCATTTTGTTACTCTCACTGAGAGTCTCTCAGTAAATGCAACCATGCAAATGTAGTTTGTCATTCTCTTTGTTCTCTTCCATTTCGTGTATCCGGTTGATGATGCGCGATCGTCGCGAACATTGAAAATTTATATTTGCAAAATTTTGTGTTATCCGCGTGTGAAAATTAAAATGTTTTTGGAAAATTGTGAAATAAAGAAATTTGAAGTATTTTGAAATTATCTGCAAGTGTCAAATTATGTTAGTTTTTGTGAAATCTGAGTTTTATTTTTGAGTGACGCCGGTCGCCGGTGCATCAATTGCTCACTCAGTATCGCCATTTTGTTTTTTTTTTTGGAGAGTGTGCATTTTTTTATGTGTGTTAAAGTTGTAAAGTGTAGAAAAGAGAAGAAGAAAAAGGTGCCTGGAAACAACTGGCAAATGTGATTATTTTGTTTTTGTTGTTTTATATGTGTTATTATTAAAGAAACCAATAGATACCATTAAACGAAGCTTTTGAATTATAAATTTAGTATGGAAAGTGGTAAGTACTAATTTTATTTATTTATTAATATGTACATTTTTATATAATTGATTTTGTTTACAATTTTAAACTATAATTTTATATTTTGTTACAAATCTTCAAAACAAATAATATATCCACTTGTGCTATTTCATAATTTTTGCATTTACATTCTTACATATGTACACATTATATACAAATTTAAAATAAATAAACCTTAGGAAAAAAATACTATGTATTAACAAAGATTCGATTTAAAATTATTCTGTGGATAAAATCTCTTTCAGGACCGGGCACGAGACCCGGGGCCCCACACATTGAAGGTCTCCACACATTTATTTTTTGCTCATCACTTTGAGGGCCTCCGCAAACCTTCATTTTATCTTTGCTTATTTTTTTTTTCTCATCAGAAAAATAAAGGGCCTCCACTTTATTCATTCTGCCGGGATAATAAGTGGATGGCACCTAACATTACGATATGACAGATGCTAGTCACCTCGTCACTGCAACCTAAATTGTGTCTATTGTAACATCTCCTACAAGAACCTTTAAATATTCGAAGATTTTCCTTGGAAATAAGCGTACAATTTCTATTGATTCCAGGTAATGATTGCCCATGTATCGGAGGCTGGTCCAAATTAGACCATCACACTGATATAACTCTCCCCTGGTTGCCTTTAACACGTCATCATTTTTCTGGATGCTTTCCGTTTACGTGTTAAAGGAAGTCTAGGTGCACTTATAATTTAATGTTTAATTTATGTTTAACAATTCTTCCTATTTGATTTTAAATTTATCCATATACTTCCGTTATATTTGTCATCGTCGTTGTTATTATTTTTCCCATTCTTCTCATTGTTGCTATTGTCTTTGTTAATATTGTTGGCACATGCTAAAAAATCTTTTGTCATCATAAGAATATTTTTTTTTGTTTTTATTGAAGGTATTTCCTTTGTTTTATGTAAGTAAATATGTCTTAAAACCAAAGTTAAATGTTTTTCTTATTTAAAAAAATTCATTCATAAAATCTTAAAACAAATATCGGAATTTTTCCATAAACTTTTTTTTTTTTGAAAGAAAACAATGAACGACTGCCGGTCAACCGAGTCCAGGACTAAGTTCCTCCCAAAACTGTCGCTTCGTCAAAAAGAAAATTCAATTTGTGTATATAAAGATTTGGAAGTAAGTTTCTTTAAAAAACCAGAGTTTTGTGGATATTTGAGATTGAGGAGTGATTGAATTGTTAGAAACTTCCAACTTATCTGTTTGTCAAGTTTAATGTAAAAAAGCAAATTAGGAAAGTTAAGAAAATAAAACTTCCTAGACATATATGAAGTATGTAATTTATCATCTCTATTACAAAGTATAACTAAAGAAATTATTTTTAAACAATTTTGAAGATTAACGAAGTTAAAAAGCGCAAAATACAAAACACTTATCGAACTGAGAACACAAAGGAAGAGAAATGTTATGTTATATGAAACACTAAATATGTAATACAGAGTAACAAAACCGAAAATAGTCAGGTGTGAAATAAGAAACCTATATTCTCTTAATATATTTTTATTTTATTTTTAAATTTCTAATATATGTAAGTATTTAATCTTTTGAATTGTTTTTTGGAATTCTCAATTCGTAACATCGATTCTTATTCATTTGTACATCGATTATTTTCTAACCCTACTACAAAATATCGATAGAGCCATCAGCTGAGTGAGCCAACGCTGTACAAAAAATGCAGAGCTACCAACTCGATGAATTTCTGTTAGAAATATGTGAATTTGCGTTTTAAATTTTAAAAACGATTAATTTATATTTGATGTTATTCCATATTCTTTCAATTCCCTTATTTATAAAGCATATAAATAAAAGATGAAATTTATAAAATACAGTTAACAGATTTTTAAATGGATTTATTGATTTTGAAGTCTAATAGACATGATAAAGCTCAATGATGACTTAAAACTTTAAGGTAAATTAATTATTTTGAATATATTGGCTTCTTTCAAATTGTGTTTTTGGCTACGCCCATGGTTGGAAGTCATAGCCTAGCCGGAAATGACTCTGTATGAGGTGATTGTCAGCCCAAACCATACATAGATAGATAGATAAAAAAAAGCTTCACTGAAATTGTGTGTTTTTAAAATGATTTTGATAGTGACAAATGCCATCAGTCTAATTTAGTCTACCTTTGCGTACAAGTATAATGCAAAATACAAAATCATAACAAATCATGAGAAAACTGTTCTTTATTCTTAATGCAACAAATATATAAACGAAACGAAATAAATTTTAAAAAAATCTTTACAACAATTTGCTTAATGGCTATAAAGCTTTAGGTTCTACTACAGTGTGTGAGTGTGTGTCTCGGTGTACGTGTAAATCTTTCGCTCAGACTTTGTACAACAGCCCAAATACATAATAATCAGAAGAATAATTAGATTTGAGTTGTGGTGTGTTGTGTTGTGTTGAGTAAAATTTGGCAATTGGCACAGTGCTGCAATGTGTTATCATCTTTGGCTACTCTCTACTATGTGTCCAAGTGATTCACCAACGTGAATTTTTTGACCAGCTACAATATCGAATTTAAAATTCTTTGGTGCTTCAAAGATTAATACAATCGTGCTGCCCATATTGAACTGTCCGAAGAGTTCACCTTTGCCCAATTGAATTTTGCTATCTAGGACAAGTTCATCGCAATCGCGTAATTTCTTGTGAGTGCCTACTTTGAGTCCCACCCAACGGTTCGTTTTGAGTTTCTCATCAGTGAATATTTCAACAGAGCCCACGTTCGTTGCGCCCACGGCAGTGTAACTGAAGAAACCATATTTCCAGCTACCCATATACAGAACGCGTTCATTGAGACAGAAGAGCCCCGGTAGCCAGCTGGCAATTTTCGGGCTCACCGAAAGTAATTCACCGGAGAAATGACGACGTACGGTGGGTTGCCAAGTGGTTGGCGAATGAAAGCGATGATAGTCGCCTGGTGCGAGGTAGATAATACATTGATACAAAGCAGTTGAATCGTCGTGCTTCCGTTTGATTGCCTTAATGTAGTCATCATCAGACTCTGGTTCATTTGTTGGTGCACCCAGAAAGTCTTGTATATTGTAATTGACACCTTTCACTTGTTCAATATGAGCATTGGTGGCACTACCGAAATGCAGTACTTTGCCATCTGCAGGTGATACAAGCGGTGCATGAGGATCTATGACACGTACGCCATCCTTAAGTGGTCTCGTGAAGAATTCAGACAAACTATTGTAGTGTTCATATTCTGGATATAAAGCTTCATCGAGATTTACTTTAAATGTATTGGCGTAAAATCCGTAAATGTACGGACGCACAATATTTGGTACATTGCAGGCAGCTAACCAACCCCAACACCGACTGACGATGCGCAACGGTAATGAACAATAAATATTCGATTGAAATTCGGATGCTGTTCGTGGTAATTTTTCCCGTTTACAGCGTTTCTTGTGCAATTGCCATTCAAAAATACCAAAGACTCCAACGCCAATTGGAGCCCAACGCAATAACAATCCAGTCCAACGCAACAACACGTGGCGTTGTTGTCTTTGTACATTTTCCTGTTTGCCTAATAATTTTTGATGATTGAGGCCAAGCGTTGTTCCACTGCTGCTGCTGTTGTTGCTGATGCTGCTGCTACTGCTGCTGCTGCTGCTAGTGGAACTTAGTATTGGTTTGTGTATACCACGAGCATCCTTTGTTGTTGTTGTATTGTTATCTATTATAGTTGGTCGATTAGATTTCGCTTGACTAAATTGCCGCACCACCACAATCTTTTGTTGTTGTTGATGATGATTTCGAAAACTCTGGAATCTAGTTAAAAGGCGAGTGCGCGGAACCAAGTACGTACTCATTTTGCATATGATGGCTACAACTGTAATTAAATAACATAAATTTAACAGCTCCATATGATTCAAGCGCTCTTTTCTTTATCCAAATTAACTGCACCTTCTTTGTTAAGTTTTCGTACTTATTTCATTGAATAAAATACAATTTATTGAGTATGAATAATGAAAATATTAATAAAAAATCTCAATTCGCGTCGGTTGTGTGTCCAATCATAAATAAAAATAATGGAATTGACTGACCTTTGGCGCTGCCAGACTTTCAGCCCTTATCAGTTAAATTATCTGCCGAATTATTCGAGGTTAATAAGACTTCCGTCGTCGACCTAATTAAGCAAGCCACGGCCATGTTAATAACAAATAACAAACACTACTCTTATCACTCTAACCATCTGTGTGAAAATAGCGTGATCGAGTTTAATCAGATTAGACTAGACTAGACAAGACTACAAGAAACTGTATAATCAAATAAGAAAATGTTAACGACAACAATTATAAGCGAAAGGTGGCAACGCCAAGCAACAGCTGATGCAGCTTAAGGGTTCATAAGACGACGACAACACATACATATGGTATAAGTGTGTGTGTGTGTGTGTGTGTGTGTCGTATCTTATAAGAATAATTCTCACATGATTGGTTTGTTTTTTGTTACTATACAATCAACAATCAAACTTATTTTTATAGTAAAGTAATCGAATCGCACGAACTGCAAAATTAATTCTTCACATTAGTAAAGAATTAAATAAGCAATATTTCAAGGCAAAAACAATCTGCAAAGTCTTTATTTTTGGTCAAATAGATACGAACATCTATCAACAAGTTGCATAATAATAATATCAACAACAACAATTTAGACAACAGTATGGAGATGTCAGGTGTTCGAAAAGCTTTCATATATTGGATCTGCCAAATAGATTATTGTTTAGATTTTAAGATTTATATAGGGTGAGCCATTTATTGGTTCGATTTGGAACTCCCTGTTGTTAATGGCGCTTTCAATTTGAGCGCCATAAATTGATATACATAAGTTTTTTTTTTTTATTTATTTTTTTTATTTGCGATCTTTTCGCCTTATGGCTTTTGTACTAATTTAATTTAAATAGGAACTCTGAACGGCAAATCCAGTGGATGCTGGCTGTTGTCAAACAGGTTGACTGCAAGGTGATTGCCATGACTTTCCAGCCTGGAGATATTTTTGTTGCTGATGCTTGCGATCTCCTCACGGATCGTGGGTGTCTGTAGATGTCTCACATAAATAAGTTGACAGTATGTAGTTAATTTTAAACTTCCGCTGAATGAATATGTAACGCTTCTCTTTGCAACAGCGTTTTAAAATACTGAAAACATATTTTGAATGTGGATGACCACAAAAATTATGTACTAAATTTGGAAGAAATTAATTTTTGGCCTGGTCGCAGTTGCGATTTGACGCCGATGGACCTTTTTCTGTGGGGCGCATTGAAAGAAAAAGATTATGGCGACAATCCCCAAACAATTGATCACTTGAAACAGAACATTCGGACCGAAATTGCCGAAATTGCTTAAAAATTGGTGTTCCAGGATGGCCTACTGCCAAGCCAGCCGCGGCAAACATTTGAATAAAATCATTTTTCATATTTAATTGGAAGAATCAATCTATCAAATAAAGCGGAATTCGTTGAAAAAAAATTAAACTTTTGTCCATTTAATGACCAAATCCAAATCGGACCAATACTTATGTCTATGATATGAATGAGCTCGCTGGATCCTCACCAATCCAGATTCAACTTTTATTAGGGTTACGTACACAAATGGTGCCAACGGGACCCTATTACTAAGCCTCCGCTGTTTGTATGTCAGTCAGTAGGCTGTATCTCATTAACCATTATAGGTACACTGTTAAAATTTTCACAGATTATGTATTTCTATTGCCGCTGTAGCAACAAATAATGAAATATGTACAGTTAAAAAAATTCAAGGGGTGATTTTTTGCCGCTTTTGCATGTTGTGTTAGACCGACCCGCACTTGGAAGCTTTTTTAAAATTTCAGTTAACAACAAAAAAATCTATATACATATAAATAAAAAGTGTGTTTACATATGTCTGTATGTTCCCTATAAACTCCAAAACCACTGGACCGATTTTGATGAAGTTTTCAGGGAAATTTTAGCATAGTCTGCAGAATGTTTCTTTGGTGCGAAGCGGACAAAAATTTCCATCATTTTGCAAAAATCAAAGCAATGAACTGTGTAAACCACATGACCAAATTGTCAATATTGTCGTTGATACCTGCAAGCAGTGTAACGAACAATAGCAAAAGAAAATGCTCTACTGAACGTCCAATTAGAAATATATGTCATCTGTAACTTTGGTTTAGGTTATTTTCTTAAATTTATCTCTCAAGAAACATCTTCAAATACATTAGTAGCAAAGTTGTCACTTTTCATCTCCAAAAAGGATCAACTTACTTTTATAGATGCAGAAACTCGTCTCAGTGTATATAAGTCCTAATCTCCATAATCATATTTCACTTTTTGGGAATCCCTTAATTATGTTTTAATCTTTTCTTAGGAATGTGCATAGCAGAAAAATCAAAATTCAATTCATAGAAATAAAGAACAAATTGAAGAAACAAATTTAATTCTTCTTCGTTACATAGAAGTTCTTTATAGAGTATAAGTTTGATTGTATTTTAACATGCTTAAATTAGCTTCACTTTGAAACTATGTAAGATCCCAGATTCCCGTGCGCAGAACTTTGAAACTACGCAACGGATTTTGATACAGTTTACACGTACAATGTCATTTGGAGATTTTTTTGCGGAAGGTTTATACGTATGAAAGAAAATTTTTGGAAAATCCACCGGAAAAGATTAGTTTAAAATTTTTGATGCATTAGAAATCGGATTTTTATTTTTAAAAGAACTCAAAAATTTCAATTAAGTACTTGCAATGTATTAAGAAAATTCAAATCAATTAAAATTTACGTGAGCTGATTGCATTTATAAAATCATTAAAACGTCCATTCTTCAACCAAGCTATGTTCATTTGAATGATTTCATTGGCGTTTCTCAATTCTTGATCCATTTTTAATTCTTTGAGCAGAGTTTTTTCATTATTAGTGAATGACTTGAAATTGTTATAGTCTTCTTGGGTGGTCATATATGAGGACAACAATTCAATGTTGTTTGCCAATAGATGTTTTTTCCTGATGAAAAATAAAATTTTAAAAATAAATAATATATAATTAACAATACGATTACAGTAAAGTTCAAATTATTTTGATAAAAACTTACAATCGTAATGGAGGGCGGAAAATTTTGTCCTTGATAAAATTAATTCCTTGTGTATTCATGATGAAAGCTCTAATTGCAGTTACATCCTCATCTGGAGTTGTTGCATTTTGTGTTGTAATGTATTCAAAGTATTTCTGAAGCAATTTTACATCCTCAGTACAACCAAGTGCTTGTAAGAGATTATGTCTCTGTTCTATGCCAGATTCCCTTTGAAGAAGTTCATAAAGGAATTGCCATTTGTCTTGATCACTATTTTTGATCATTTGACAGAGCATGACGCCATGAAAATCTAAGAACACATTTTTTTGATTCAATTGCCACTTTTTAAAAGATTCGCGTACTCGACTCAAACAACTAGGAACTTTTAATTGACAGGCCCAAGAAATAATCATTTTTCTTAGTGCAATTTCATTTGGATTTGTTGCTCCGACTAAGTAAACGTTTGAGCCTTGTTGATAGTTGAAAATCGGTTCATATAGTGAACGCAGAATGTTCTGATAGTGAAAAAAAAAAAAAAAATGATGAAAAAAAAAAAAAAAAAAATAAACAATTTCAATTTCAAAAGAAAATCCCACTTACCTTGAAGTTTTCAAATTCTGGCCTATTTTGAAGGCGCCGCACGAAAGTTTCGAAGACTAAACCCGCCTGTTCCCAGGGTATTAAGTCGCGTTCTCGTCTCAAATAACCAATTAAATTAATTACGCGAGAATAGCTTAGTTCACCGATCGAGGCTACAGCAAATGCATCATCAATCAGCTGAGCACGATTCAAGACATGAATACTCTCAAAGTCACCTTCATTGAGCGTCTTGATTAGAAGGTCCCAATTATGTTGGTCATAGTTCACCCGATAGAGCCCAGAGTACTGCAAATTGAATAAGACCCATTCATTTTTACCAGGCATATTGATTGTATGCGGTTTGGCTTCCCCCCTTTGAGAACACTCAAGCCATTGCTTAGGCATTAATGAATTAAAATCACTCTCACTTTGAGTTGTATAACTCAATGGTATCCACCAACATTGATTTGATGGTTGAGTAGCAGAATTTGGCGCGTGCAGAAAAAATCTTTTTTGTGTTATATAGGCGGTGTTATTTTCGTACGACCGCTTTATGGTTACTAAGGGATGACCTGGCTGTTGCAGCCATAAATCCATTACAGTTTTCACATTATATTTTTGGACATCACTATTATTTTTCACGATTTTCACTTCATTGAAGACATTCCAAAGATCATCACTTTCTGAATTTTTATATGCGAATTTTTGAAAGTACTTAATTAAACCATTGTGAAATACTTCATTTCCAATAAATAGATGCATCATGCGTACCACAATGTTTCCTTTACTGTACGTTATAGTATCAAATAGCAACTCGAGGTCTCTAGGGCTTTTAAGAGTCCTTGAAATAGGGTGTGATGTTATAAATTCATCTTGTACAAGAAAACTACCCAGATGATCCATAATTTCCTTTTCCAATGGTTTCCATTCGGGATAAAAGTGTTCAACTATTAATGTGGAAACATAATTCGCAAATGCTTCATTGAGCCAGAGGTCTGTCCACCATTTCATAGTGACCAAGTTGCCATACCATTGATGGACTAATTCATGTCCAATTAAAGATGCTGCTTTCTGCTTTGTGGTAAGAGTTGATTGTTGAGGATCATACAGTACAGAATTATCCTTATATGAAATTAAACCCCAGTTCTCCATTCCTGCATAATCGAACTGGGGTAAAAGAATCGAGTCTAGTTTTTTTAATGGTAGTTTGGTCCCATATAGCTTTTCCAAGTGTTTCAAAACAACTGCTCCAAACTCTTCTGTGAAATGTGCTCTATTGATGTTATCGGCAGATGTCCACACTTTGAGTTGAAGGTTATTGTTTCTTTTATTTTCCTTGGATTGATAACTAACAAAATCATTAACGCTATAAGCAACAATATAAGTTGACATTGGTAGTGACTCCTCAAAATCAGACCAAACATAATCCTTAATCGCTGAACTGTAAATACAATGTGAACTCAGTGAGATTATTAAGTGTCTATATTTCTATCTTACTACTCTCTGCTTTACTGTATATATATCATACTTGATTCGCTGTTTTATGAGTGGCATATTACTCAAGGCATTATATTTTTTGTGATGACCCAAAGTTATTGTAAAAGTTGCCTTAAAATCGGGCTCATCAAAACATGGAAACGCGCGACGTGCAAAAGCTGGTTCAAAGAGAGTATTGGACAACCATCTAAACAATTAAGAAATTGAAATAATTTGATTAGAAATCCAAATTTATGAAATGAGATGAAATGAAATGATTCTTCATAGTACCTTGTTTCATTTGTTGCTTTATCGATATAAAAACTTTTGTAATAACAGTCCAATTCATTATTAAGTGGTGCGGCAAATGGCATTGACAATTCGTAAATTTGATTCGCTTTTAGTTGTTCGCAAACGTTTATTATATAATAATCAAATTCCGAATTTATTTCAATTCCTGATATGCAATTTAATTTGGAAGTTTTTAGATCTTTTAAAACGATTTTCTTATCATCAATTATTAAGTTTTTCGCATTTAGTATTATGTTTCTAGAATCCTGAACAATATTCAATGTGATTTTGACTTCGCCCTCAAAACGAAGGTCATCTGGTGGATTTAAATGAGTCAACACATTTAGATTATACGATATTGGAATAATCGTTTTCGGCAAGCGATATTGATTATAGTCTGCATACGAAAGATCCGCCAAGGAGGCGACGACGATACAGAGAAAACCAATTAACATGGTGTAGTCTATAAAAGGACGACGACTTACTCTTAGTATATCTGGGAACTCAAAACTAAAAGCCACTTGCCTATTCAACAATTGAATAAGAACTATGATTTTTTAAATCTAAGAACAATCACAATAAGTAGATGATCAACCATAAATAATTCGATTTAATAGTATAATTTGATTTCGATTTGTATAATTGTACTATATAATTATAATACATATACGAGTACTATGAAAATGTTAAAATACTAATTTTTTTTTTGTTTCAATTAATGAATTAACCTTTTTGTTACCATCTATAAGTATATAAAAATTGTTCGTATATTATGCGCTGCCACATGGTTCATCTGATTGCAATGATATTTTGGGAATGTATGTATGGCTGATTCCCAAATAGAACATAGGATAGTTTTGGCCCCGATATGTGTCCCTGTTCCCGAGGTCTGGAATATTGAAACAATTCCGACCCCTAAAAGTATTCTAGAAAACAATAATTAAAATAACATTAACTTTCTGATAATCAAACTCTGTTCTTTCTTGATATACTCAAAGTGTAACAGAGAAAATAAAATGATGCTAAAAAAGGAAACAACCCTTGGGAAGCAGGGTCGGGTACGCTAGTCTATTATAAAAGTCACGATTGTTATTAAAATGAGTTCTGATTAAGCTCAGTACTCAAAGTTTAAATAAATTCAATTACAATGTTAACCAGAATGATGGGGGATAAGTCCACAAAGTCTAATCTATTATATCATGTAGAAGTTGTGGAAACGTAGAAGAAAAAGAATCACTCACTCAATCATTTTCTATGTCAATTCCCAGCACTGGCAAGAACTGGAAATAAGTTTCTGGTAAATATATCATCGATAATCTCTCAGACTGTTTGGTCACATGTCCGGGTGACCTTTTAAAATACCTAAACTCTACGGGTTGGTGGTAGAGTGGTTTCAAAACGGTACTTAAGTTAAGTTAAGTTGTTAATTGTGGCTTGTAGTGGACTGTACAAATCAACCATATACTATACCATCATTCTCATCTCTAGATACGTGGGTTACCTTAAAGACCATTATGATGCCTTTAATGGGAGGGCGGTGTGTTGACAGTTTTTAATTAGTCTCAAAAGATACCAACACCTTTGGAACTAACACGCACATGTAACAAAAAGAATCAAGTCTTCTAGTGCCAATTTTGTCACACTGTTTAAGAAAACCTTTAGAGGAAACCCTTCCGAGGGTAGTCACATAGGCAGTGTTGGATGATTTTTGTTTCCTTTTCATCTCCACAGATGTGTCTGAGGTTTTTATGGAGAGCATAAATACTGTGAGCCATTATTATGGCGCAGTACCCTGTTAAGTCTCCCGTCATCATACGAATCATATTCTTGTTAAAGTGAAGGATCACAGAAGTTCGCTTTGGTTTGTAGCTGCAACAGAATGTTACAGCTTAGATCATTTGCGCACTGTACGCCTATCAACGCACTGATCTGAAAGTACATGTGGCTTAGAAGTGATCTTAAAACTACCATAAAATATGATAGTAACAACATATTCATAATAATTTTCCCAAAAATGGAAGATTTGAAGCAAGTTACTGCCATTAGGTTGGGCGGGATTTCAATTAACATGATTTACGGTAGTAGTACTGCTGTCGGCATCTTTGCGATGGAGTTAGCAGCACAATTGTTTATCAGACTGATGTAGTGTTTTTTTCAGACAGATTTCTGTGCAGTTTGGCAAACAGCATAGCAAAATATGTTGTAATCCATCACGCAATTTAAGCAATTTTGGCACACACTTAATTCAACTCATATGGGTAACTGACTTTTCTGGTTTTTGTAGGTAACGAGATGACGGACAAATATTTCACTGATGTTCGCAGGCCTCTACAAGGTATTTTTTTCATTTCTGGAAGTGAAAAACATGGTTTTATAGTACATAAAGTTTACTTCGAAAGTTTCTAAGCAATACAAAAAAAAAAAAAAACCTTTTTGTCAAGAATTCAATTTGATATGTAAAGGGTTTTCCAATAAAAGGTGTTATTTTGATATCCAAAGAAAAATTGCATTTTTTGAGATAAATGATCGGATGCTCATTTCATTATAAAGAGGAAGTTATGCCGTTAATAATGGAAAACAACATCAGCCATTCTTACAGGACCATTGCCTTTTCATGAAATTTTCCATAACCAAATCACCGTAACTGTTGCCCCAGTCTCATTTTCGAAAAAGTACCGTCCAATGACCCTGCCGGACCATAAACCGCACCAAACAGTCACACGTTGAGGATGGAGAGGCTTTTCAACAATAACTCTTGGGTTTTTCGAGCCCATCGAGGTGGAAATGGGCCTCATCAGTCAAGATGATTTTTCGATTTCAAATTTTAACCATTTTTATAGTGAATTTTAATAATTTCAATGCGTTGTTGAAGTGTGTATCGTTCCATTTTTATTAATGGCGTAGTTTCTACTTGTCAAATGTCGAAAAATGAAAGCTTCAAAAGTGACATCTACCCAAATAGCGGGCTATTTACCTCTTATTGGAAAACCCTTTACAATCATTACAATACTTTGTGTATTGTAAAGAAATTAATGTTAAGTTATCATTGCTTCCCTCCTTCAAGACTTGTATGTAATGACTTCATAGGTTCTCCTATTATAATCCAATATTTTTTAAACAAATATATAGTAATTAAGGAGACCCATATCATCTGCTCATCATTTCCATTTTTTTCGGGTTATACTTTATACTTATAGTACTTAGTACTTTTGTATTCTCATTCATACTTGAAGAGAACTCACAATTGCTGAGAACAGATGTGAATTTATAATATAGTAGTACGAGTATGTACCTAAGTATTTGTTATGGCGCATGACGTCATGGCTATGAAATATGTAGGCATCATACATATTTCTATTTATCACTTTTGTTTTGCTAACGAAATTCGGCTACAAACACAAACTGGTTTCTGTTTGTGACGGACAGCAAGACAACGACGAAATAAGTATGTCACATATTTATTTTAGCGGCACTTATCTAATTTGGACTCGCCTCTGTCATACATAGTTATGTATATAAGTAGTAGTATATACTCTTACTCTCTATTTCGTCGTTCTTTGCTCTAATGGTTGATGAGCTTTTTTTTTTATTCAAACTTTGCGTCCAATTCATTTCCATTCAGACTACTGACTACTAGTTATTTCATAGTCTTTGGAATCATCAGTTCAGCAGTCTAAATTCGTAGTTTCTTCGTGGCAATTCGTTTAACTTATACAAATTTCTCAAAGATTTGAAAGAAACAACACTTAGCTTTTAAAGTAAATAAATAAATTAATAAATATGGCAGAGAACAATGGAGAATCAAAGTTCGGTTTCAAGGACAAGGAGAAGGCATTGGAAACATTGCAGCTGCTAGAGAGTCATGAATTACAATACCAGAAGTTGACAGTTCGTGGCCTATTGGGTAGAGCAAAGCGTGTACTGACTTGTAAGTTTCTTTGAGGAGAAATATTATTATACTATACGAGTATAAAATCATATGATGGAGAATAATATATTTTCGGGTTGATTGTGTTACAGTAACCAAAGCAGAGGAAAAACTGAAAAATATAAATGAAGCCATTGAGATCTTTGAGAAGTGGTTGGCTGATAATGGTGGCGGTGCCTCTAATAAAAACACCAAAACTGATAGTGAAGACAAAGTGGAAACGGTGCCCGGTTTGGGTTTCAAAGACAAAGCTGCTGCTGAAGCTACACTCAAGTAAGGATATAAAATAAATATATGCATATACGAGTACATTGCGTGTTGAACAATATGAATATCAATAGCCTGTCGAAGGTCTTTCTTTTTAGTGTATTGTGTCAATATATAAATCGATTTTGTTTCTGTTTCTGTTCATATTTGGCTATGATGTCATTTGGCTTTATTAACGTTGTTCGCTCGCATCGCACACACAAATGAGAGATGAACTTGTTTATTAATCGAGAACTTACTTTGCCTAATGAATATGTTTTTTCTACCTCCACATATTACACACAATATATATATATATATATATACATACAGTACATACAAACATACATCCATAAAAATAATGGAAAATATTTAAATTTTGATGAGATTTAAGAATATTATAAATTATATTTATGGTTTTTTTTCAGAATTCTTGAAGACCGTGATCCTGATTATCAGAAACTTGCCATCAGGGGTCTAATTGGTAGCTCCAAACGTGTGCTTTCCGGTACTAAAAATGAGGACAAGATCAAATCCATAAAGGAGGGAGTACAATTACTTGAAGACTTTTTGGAAAAGTTCGAAAGGGATAATCTCATGAAGAACAACCGTGCTTACCTTGCCTACAGTATAATCGAGAAATTGCCGGCACCCAAAGATGAGTTAGCCGCAGAATTTGTGTCAGCATATGGTGGCTCAAAGGCTAAAGGCAATTACAAACATTTACGAACCATGTATCCGGAGGAAGATGATAGCAAATCTTGGGATATTGTACGTAATCGTAAGATTGCAAAAATTTTGGCAAAGATCAAAGACGAGGATGCTAAATTGTTTGAGAGTGAAACTGGGGCACCAACTGCTCTTCATCTTGAGTTAATACATTGGGCATACAGTCCACAACCGGATAAGGTGAAAGCATTTGTAGAAAAGAAGAAGGCCGAAAAACGTAAATCAGCACCAACAACAAGTGGCAGTTCAAGTGCAAGTGGTTCAGACTCCGCCAACGATTCCGAGGGATCAGCATCGTCGCCAAAGAAACAGCGAAAAGAATAGTAGTAGTACATAGTACTTAGTTTATCTATGAGATATGTAGTAACAACATTACCTCAAAGATTATGGTAACGATCAAAATATGATAATTTTTTATTGTATTTAGTAACTTTGACTGGGTTTACAGATTAGATTTATACATACAATCAATAGGATCAACGTAACGTAACCACAAACATACATTACTTCTTACTTGGTTACAAAATAAATTACACAATTTACAACATATTTATTCTCTGGTTCATTTTATTGCACTGCGTTTGATTTAAGGAAACTTGTGTAGACTGGCGGCACCATAAAAGTCCGATGAACTCTTTGAGTTGACGAGGAGTTGACTTTGGGCTTCAAGTGTTCCACCATTGTTCTTATTTGTCAATGTAAGTGTAGCTGCCGTTGAACTGAGTATATGGTTGTGTTCATTCTTCGTATGAGCATTACTAAGATGACCGTAGGCCATGTTAAAAAGTGCATCCGGATCACACACAAATCTGTAGACATAACGCTCACCATTAACCTTCTGCATGATACCTTTTTCGTAATAGTAACGCAAACTGCGAGACAACTTGTCATAATTCATGGCTGGTCGATTCTTTTGAATTCCCCAACGTCGTGCCACTTCCTCAGGTTCAATTAGTTTGAACTCCATGCCACGTCCAGTCCAGGCAATGCAACTGGAACTAGATTTAATAAATTGAGTACTTATACTATATAGTAAACCACCATTGTATTATGTGGGAGTTGATGGACTCACCTTGATGAAGGTTCATCGAGTAATGCAACCAAAAACTGCCATAATTGAAGTGATCCACGTCGTTGGCTTGTTACCGTTTGACTTGTCGATATGGCATTGCTTGCATAGAATTGATCTATTGAACGTGGATCGCAGTCACTTGATGTGGCTACCACTGCTGTTGTGGAATCGACAGGCATATTTGCACGCAGGGCAGGATAGGTAGATGATATTGTTGAGTTGTAGGGACTTTCATATTTTAATTCTGTATCATTACTACTGCTTGTAGCTGAAGCTGATGCTAGTGCTAGCTCACATACTGAGCCTCCTCCACCAACGACTCCAGCTCCATTACTTTGCTGCTGGTAAATTCCAGAATATACGCCCGATGTAGCTATAACTCCGGCAGGGCTAAATTTAAATGCCGAAGCATGAGCACCAGGCAAATGTGCAGTATGTGTCAACTGTTGGGCATGAGGATGTGGATGTGGATGAGAATGTGAATGTGAATGATGGTGATGTTGTAAATTGCTCGTATGCTGATGCGTTTGATGATGTAGATGATGATGATGATGGTGGGGGGCGTGAGTATGATGGTGGCTCAATTGTGTTGAGGTTGTCGCTGCTGTTATAGCTGTTGTCGTGGAATCCGCAAGCTCCACCTTCGTATTATGTTGAAAATGAGGATGCGAATGATGATTGTGCGGGTGCGCATGTCCCAAATGCAATGATGCAGTAGCTGAAGCGCCTGGCGAGTTATTGTTACAATAAGCGGCGTTCTCTAAAAAGAGTTAATTGTTTAGGGATTATGTACAAGTATGATGTGAACTCTTTAGTCAAAAAGATCCATTACAAGAGAAGCAATGTCGAAAAGGCTAATTATTATCATCATGTTTACGCTAACTTAATGGCCAAAGTATTTAGCACCAATGAATTATTAAAGGTTTGCTTCTAAACCCTTATCATCAACAACAACATCATCTGAACAACAGTTCCCTTTCTTCTTGTATCATTCAATATGCTGCAATTTAGCCACCCTTCCTTAAGCTCCCCAGCAAGCAAAAAGAACAATAACAAATCCAGTCAGACGCACTGTGGGCCGAAAACAGTACTTCAGTTGATTACTTCGTAATTGAATCTTACCTACATATATGTACACCTATCTCTTCTCTTCTCTTCTTAGTTTAGTTTTGTTTTTAAATTCAAATCTGTGGGATATTTTTGGTGTAAAAGAGATGAAAAGTTTTTACTAATACAACTATAAGAAAACAACACACACGTTTCTTATTAGAACACACACAACACAAACCACTTCGATTAAATACATACTTTTTTTTTTATTTTTCTGCTAGCGGGGTGATCGAATTTCGGCCTTTGGGCGATCCTTGTATACATAAAACTGATATTATGTCTGTATGTTCTTTATAAACACCGAAATCGCTTTACAGATTTTGATGAAATTTTCAGAGAAACTCTAGCATAGTCTGAAGAGTGTTTGAGTACAGTTTGATGTGTATCACACCAACGGGGAAGGAAAAAATTCATGGATCAAATTTTGCATATAAATCTTAGAGACAGATTTTCAAATTAATCAAGAATTCAGGAATCGTAGGTGAACCAGTAAGTGCGCGCACTATGTGGTGGCAACAACTGGTAACCGACTGGTGATCGGTAATGCAGACGATGGCAGTAACTGGTGAAACAACTGGTGAATTTTAATGCTGGCAGTGTCATTTGAACCCTTCCAATGACATCGCCATGTTAAATTCATCAGTTGAATACAAGTAAAAGGGAATAAAGGAACTAGTGCTGGTTCCGAAGGGACTAGTCACGAACCAATTTAAGACCAGTGATTCATATTGCAGGGACATTTCAATTTTAAGAACACTTTGAACCACTGTTCGTTCATCAATCCAGTAACTGAATGAATGAATGAATGAATTCACTTAAAATCACATCATCATGACTTTTTGTGAAAATCATTAAAAATTCAAGAGATACCCTTGCATAATCCATGAGCAAGTGTCGTCGACAACCAAGTAAAAACATCATCGACTGCAACTGCCTCTTCTCTATAGTATTGTATGTACTTATAATAAACAACAACAACAACAACATTAAACCTGTTGGCATGAATGTACGTACATACTACACATAGTTGAGTGCTGATTTTTTCTCTTCTTTAGCTTCTTCTTCTTCTACAATATAATATCATCATTGGGGGTAAATAGCAAATCGAACATTCCCAAAGGCCCATAGCATAAAAAGTGGGTGAATCAATGGTTAGGGAATATTGTTGTGTGTGTTCACCCAACCTACCCCATCCTATGTCATGTCATGCCAATGGTTTGTTTTGCTTGTTCATCATTCATAATAAATCGAGAAGAAAATGACTGAATGAAAATTTAAAATTATGATAAAACACCAGAGAAATTTCTTCTTTCGTCACAAATTGAATTCATTTCGCGGTTTTGGATTATCTATCGACTTGGATTTCTTGTCAATTGGATTACTTATTCTTATTGCCATGTGATATACTACGTACTTACTATATTCAGTCAAGGCAGAGTGCATTATGCTTTTGAAACGTGCCCGCGGTTTTTCCTAACAAATTTTTTTTTTTTGTTTTGTTATTAAATAATATTGTGACACGATTTCTTTACAACACAAAGCAAAAAAATTGAATAAAAACAAATTGAGTTATTGGTTTGGTTGGCATACAATACTATTATCAACATCATTGTTGTTGATGATGTCAAGGATTTTGTTGGTATTACAAAAATTTGACTTTTTTTTTTGTTTTGTTTAAATAATTTAAATAAATGATGAGCATATTGCTTTAATTTAAATCAATTCTTCTTAGGCTTACTTACCTTCGTCGCTCTTTTTTAAAATGCCTGCGGGTGGCGTCGTTGGAAATCTTTAAGTGGGCGTTGTTGCATAAATATCAAAGATAGAGATGAAGAATAATAATAATAAGAAAGAAAGATAAAGAGATAAGAAAGAAAATGTGAGATGTGAACTTTCAGGTTAAAGTTCATTTTGCTTTCTTTCTTTTACAGAGTAAATCAAAAAAACCAAAAATGTAATTTTGGTTAACTTACTGATTTGAATGACTCCCTGGCCTGGCTTACTAAATGATTGACTTCTTTCTCTGACTACTTTATTGTATGTACATATATAAGTCTGAGTCCTGTCTTGACTAACTTTACTTTACTTGACTTTACTATACTTTACTTACCTGTAATATGGGTGTGTCACAGCGGGTATTGAATCAAAAAAAGATGATGTTCTTTCATGACGCACGCCTTTGACAACATTCACTGTAATATTGGAAACGAACTTCTTTTAGTTAAAATGCTTCTATTTTTTTTTTTTATACATATTATTATTATTATTATTTGTATATAATTTCTTTCTTTCTTTCTCTTCTGCTTTTGTTAGATAATATTGAAAATATTTACGCACCCAACGGGGCATCTCTCATTGAATATACGAGTACATGTAGTACTCGTACTATTGTAGTAGAGAGCAATCAGTTTGTTAAGTTTTCTTGAATGATGAGTGAAAGATGATGTTGGTTGTTGATCTAAGTATTGAAGATGGGATTCTTTTTTTTTTTTTACCAAACATTCAAAATCACTTGTCACATGCACACAAACACACATAGATACTCACACACACACACACACACACACACACACACACACACACACACACACACACACACACACACACACACACACACACTCATATATCCATCCATTCATAATTGAATTTTTTTAATGATAGAAAATTGCATACAAAAAATAATATGATAATAGAAAATCATTAAAACTCAAAAGTTTCAGTTAAATAATAAAGAAATTTTCTTAAAAAAATGTAAGCTAAAAATCTCAGAAATCAATCAATTCTTTAGGTTTTTCCTTTGATAAAAAAAATCTGTAATAAATATTATCTTTCTATCTTAAATTTTGAAGTTGTTCTTAGCAAATAAACTGAGTGGCATCATTTAATCCTCTTCTGTATTATAAACATCTACACTCAAGAATGAAATGATGAATATAATAAATACAAACATATAAGTATAAATGAAGTAAAATAGACAAACATTGCCACGAGAATGTTTAGAATCAATAGCCTTGAGCACTTCCTGCTGCAAGTGTGGCAAAATCAAAAAACTCATAAATGAAAATTTTTAAGCAAACATTTAAATAATAAACAAAACAAAACAAAGCAAAGCAAATTGTAAACAAAATATTGTATTGTGTGCAACTAAAACAAAGCAGAATGACGAGAAGAAGATGGAGGAGATGGAGAAAAATACTCATATATACATTACCATTATATCTGGCATTTAGATATCCTTCAGTTGATGTATCCAAACCGAATTTACCAATACTAGCTGGGGCTGGTCCTGGTGTATACATGACAAGCTCATCGGTCAGTGGTTGATGTGGCACAGCTGTATGTGGATGATGTGCATGATGATGGTGGTGATGATGATGATGATGTGCTGCTGCTGCTGCATACCAAGGATCACGGGCAAGATCTACAACAAATGATTTGTGCATAATAATAATTTTTGGTCACCAGTGGTGTGCATTGCATTACTACTACTATTTTACTAACCATTGGCAGCGACTACAGCTGCAACTGGTGGTGTCGTTGGCGTTGTCATCGTTAGACCACAACATGGTGATTTATGTTCATGCCCAGGCAGAGCATTCATAGCATCTAAGAGAGCATCATGTTCATGCTGCTCATGACACTTCTTCCGCTCCAGCATGCTTACATTGTTGTTGTTATTGTTGTTATTGTTGTGGTTGTGGCTGCTGCTGCTGTTATCGCTGATACTGTGGCATATTTGCTTGCCATTTGAGCCACTTGCCGGCAATGTTGATGACACACATGAAACCACCGAATCAGTTGTAATAGTCGAGGTGTGTGCACCCTGATAAAGGCCACTGCAACCACCAACAACACTATTTACTGTATCTAAATGAGTTAACGTTTGTTGCAGTTGTTCTAGACTTGTCTTGACGCTAACGTAATCTGTCTGTAAGAAAACCGAAAAGAACAACATTTTGAAGACAAATATGGCAAAGGAAATAAAGCAATCCGCAGCAGGAAATTGTTTTAACTTCATTTTAGGCAAAAATTTCATGATTATTTTTAAGATTTTGTATTTTATTTTTGAATTTGCTATAAACAGGAAATGAATGTGGAAAAGGTGTGAATATGTGTGTATTTATATATATTTGTAGTCTCTGTTCCTTTGATTGAAGGATGTATGTACTTCAATTAGTGGTGGATGGTAAATTACTTTAAGCCCCAAAAGATGATAATGATGATGATGATGAGTATGAAACTCACGCTGTGTACATAGAAGAAGCGACAATATCACAACAGGTTAGATAGATTTCTTGTTCGAAAGCTAGGAAAACAATGCGAATATATCACAATTAGTCTAACAGCTTCTTCAAAGTGAACCAGTGACTGAGTGAATGAGTAACTGAATGAGTGAGTGAGTGAGTGAGTATCCATTGCTAGTTTATTGCGCTGTTGGTGTCCACTCTCAGCAATTAAGTAATGAGCTTGTTCTTGGTCAACTTTTTGTATTGTTCCATTATTGACACTTGCCTTGCCACAAACGTTGAACTTAAAGTCACAGTCACAGTCACAAATAACAAACATAACAAACAATCCAACCGACCAAACTAACTATATATTGTCATTGTTGTCTTTAACAAAAATGATAATAATGAAGGGAAGTGGAGGTCAGTCAGTTAGTTAGTTCATTATTATGTGAATGATAGCTTCATTCAATTGGCTGTGCAAACATCGTATTACATTTCACTTTCAAGGTGTAGAATTGGCCGATTTGCCTACTTTGTTAAAACTCAAATTAAAGATTATTTTCAATCATCATCATCATCATCATCACTATAAAGAAGATCACTTATTGTTGTTTCCAGTATGTGTGTGTGTGTGTGTGTTGTTGTTGGCTAAAGTGAAAAGTGCAATTAAAAAAATAAATGAAAAAGATGGAAAGAGTTTTTCTATCTCAGATACAATAAATTGTACATAGTCGTCGTAGTATAACCTATGAAATTGTTGGTGCATTCACCCTTTAATTGCTTGATTTTCTTTTGTTTGGTTGTTCATTTAAACCATTTTATGACTATAGAAAGCGTTATAAGAACTTGTTTGTTTATAGTAAATACATACAGACAGCTTTCACTTGAACCAGAAAAAGTTAAGTTTTCTTTTTAGATACTTGATTTCATGTTTCAAATTTTTGGCAAGTTTACTAAGTATGATTGACAAGGAAAGCAAGAAATATAGTATGTTGCTCTAATTATTGTTCCGATCAATTTATATGATTGTTGATGAATATCATCATTCTTAACACTCTAAAAACTATAGATCAAGGGATTAGTAATCCATCCATCCATTCATTCATTCGTTCACATATTAAATGTTGCTTTCACATTTACGATGACAAATGATAAACGTGCAAACAATTTGTACAAATTAATGTATGACAAATTCAGTTGAGCATTGTTAATTGGCACGCTCTCAATCTTTCAAATATCTCTCTCCCTTTACCGATCATTAGCCGATCCCATCTTTGTCTCAGTTTATTAGAATTAAATTACTATAAATTACTGGCGGAAGCAACAAAAGCAAAGCTTAGCTAAGTTGACAGCGAGATTTGAGTTGCATTCAAAGCTACATATGTAAGTATGTATTTTTCATCTAAGCAATGTCAATTATTTTTAGCAATTTCAAATCAAGCAGCGTGTAATCAGTTACAAGATACAAACAACCACAGCAACCACGACAACAACAACAGACGAAAAAGAAATAACCTGTCAGCGGGCACTGACTGACTCAGCACTCATCACTGCAGTCTACCGTGTTTGTCGTTGTCATCATCATCATCATCTATGGATTGATCAACTTTGAACTTAAATAGGTTTAACTGAAACAGAAACAGAAATAGCAACAGCAGCAGATACAAAAACAATGCTTGGGAGCAGCAAGCTCTCGTGCAAGTTGGTTACACCTGCTCCTCTGAGATTCATTTGTTGTGGTGTCTCTACTACTTTACTTTATTTATTACGAAATGCTACTTGAAATTGTGCGTGGCGCATGGCACAAAATAATCATAGTCTTTCTGTTTACTACTTTATGAAGATCTAAATGTATCTGCGTGTGTGTATGAAGTAATTTAAGTTTGCACTGATCTACTTTGACGCTGTGGAGACAATGAATGATTTTCTTTGTATTTTTTTTTTTCTTGATGATGATTTCCACGCTCACACATGATGATGGTAACCCAAACACATTTACACACATGCAAAGATACATACTATGTACTATAGTATAGACCCAACTTATTGGCATGTGTGTGTATCTGTGTATCTGTGTACCTTTTGGTAAATTGGTACTTGTTGTGGAAAACACTTTCACTAGAGTTGGAACCATAGCAAAGCAGCAATGACATGATGTGTCTTCTGCTAGGCGACGGCAGTATCTTCATGGAAGCGCAACGAAGTTAGTTTAGTTTGCTAGTACATAGTTTCACATACAACAGACGACGTTGTTTTCAAAGCATTTTTGGCTGTGCAGCGAACGCGAACGGTACAATTTTCAAGTGATATTCATGAACACGATTCATTTTTGGAATCTTATAAGACACAAAAGACACGATTCATAAAATCCTTATCAATATGAAAGGATATATGGCTTCCATTGGTTTTAGTTCAGTTTTGTTGGTTTTCATTATGTTAAAAGGTAATTGGTAGAGAGAACAGCATTAAGGTGATAATTGTATCTGTAATTCAAGCGATTTTGTTTCTTTCCACGACTTTCAATAGATGTGGCGCCACAACCATATAAACATCAACGTTGCTCGAACCGTCTCGAAAATGCTTTAGAACACATGCGTCGACGAAGTTTACAAGTGAAAAGTGCGCGTACACTTTGGGACAATCCAAATTCATCTCCTTATCAACTTTATCACTCGTTCTATGGTCAGAACAGTGAACCTGAAGATGATTATTATAATGTAGGTGCTGGTGATGGTAGTTTTAATGGTGGTCGTGGCTTCTATGCAAAGAATATAAATCGCAATGGACATCATCATCCCCATCAGGCGTCTAGTAATTTTGATTTGGAAGACTTTCTGTCGTCTACGACAAATGGAAATTTCCGACAACCACATAAATTGGCGATTTCACGGGTTGATGTCGAAGATCTTAAAGTACGCGTACCGCCGGGTAAATCGGCAAATCGTTGGGTTGAAATTGACAAATGTAAATTCAGTACTGAGAATTCCACGCTCGATACGCGTCTCATATTTCCCGATCTAACGCTCAGCGGCAAAGTTGTGCTCCAGCCGACGGGTGGTAAATGCAGTATGATTTTACGCCTGCGACATGCGGGCATTGAGTTTCGTACGATTCCCATTGGTTTCGATGTGTCTGCCCACGAGGAGTCAAGGCGTTTGGGTCCAGCATCGGTACGCACGGATTCACATTTTGCGGAGCCCGGTTTTATATCAGTATTTGCACATGGTTGCCAAGGACCGAGTGGCATACGACTACGTCAGAATTTAAAACGACGTTTTAGTCACTCCGGCAGTGGCAATCCGCCGGCGGTAGCTTTATCTGAGCCACACGTTATATTGGGTGTCTCTTCACCAAAGAACTCACAACGTTGGGGCAAATTTCATAATGCAGCTTCTTACAATGAACAACCCATTTATGATGTACGCACAGAAAGTTATCTTCAGCAGCCACCACAACGTGATTTTGACCTTGATTTGAATAGTAATGAGGCTGGCTCACGCGAATTTCATGATGTCAATGGTGATAATTTCTACCGACGACAATTCCAAAGACGACGACGGAGACGCAATGCCTTGGTGAATGATGAAAACTCACAACAACGACATCAATTCAATCAAGTTCACAATGGCGGACCTTCTAATGATAATGATGAAATGAACTTTAAGTATGACATTTTTAATTTTGCTGATGATCAACTTCAGCAATTAGTACAACCGGATGCTCGCGCCTTTGCGGATATATTCAGTGCTGGCAGCGGAAGTTCTGGCGGCGGCGGTGGTAGTGGTGGTGGTGGCAGTGAGGATTTTGTCAATGATGCACTTTCCAGTGAACTAGAAAAACTATTCTCAATGGGTGTACGCGGGTTGCTTACCACTTATATGCAGCGAGCATTGCAACCAGCAATTAAGGAAACATTGATGGAAAACATGGGCTATACACTTAGTTATGGTTAGTGACAACACTAGATAGACAGATCAATCGAACGAAGTATTTTAAATTGTATTAAGTTATCAGTTAAATAAATTGTTAGATTTTTAAATTTTTGTTCAAAGCTTTAAAATCTTCCCACCAATGACGATGATGGCTTACCAATTTTGCGGTATCCATACTGTGTTGAATTTTCTATATAATGATTAATTTAATACTCTTTTGCTCTTTTTAATAGATCACTTTAGTTTTTGCATTTGAACTCTTAAATTTTTTGGACAACATTTGATTTTTGTCAATGTAATTAAATAATTAATCACTTTCATTGCTTGTTAGCGTAGACATTGCCGACGAAGACATTCAGTCGATTTAAAATTTCCGGAATAACTGTTAAGTTGTGTTTGAAGGATGCGTATTAAGTGATTTTTGTTGGCATTGTCCTTATGACAGAGTGCGCATGTCCTTGACTTTTTATTTTAACATGTGCTAATAAAATGATTGTCATTGGTTGAATGGAAAATAGAAGGTAGCAAATCAAAATACGAGGGTGTGTCCTCGTAAGTAAGTACCGTTAAATGGTATGCACCCTAATTGTTGTGGAAAATATAAACAAAGGCATTGTGTTTTTTATATTGTCCAATTATGGATTTTATATGGAATTTAATATGTAAAAATCCTTTTCTTTTATATACAGAAAAGTACAACATATGCATTTTTCTTAATTGAAAATATTAAATTCTCCATAAATTAACAATAAACGTTACATTTTGTGTTTGTTAATAAGAAAATATGTAAAATATTTGCATAGATGGTGCTGTTGGTGCCATGACTGATGCCTACCGGAAGGTATCATCCCTGCAGCGATCGATAACCATCGATAACAAAAGAAGACGAAGTGGTTGGTAATAAGCAAGTGACAGTCAGCGAGACACGAAGCAAATAAAAGATCATCATGAGTATAATAATTATAAACATATTTGCATAAAGTTAAATAAAAGGCATTTCGCCAAATTTATCAATAAGAAAATACAATTTGCATAGATGGCGCTGCTTATGTCTTTATCAATAAGAAAATTCAATTTACGTAGAGGACGCTACTGATACATTCACGCATTTCAGTGTTGGTGATGGTCACCTTGCAACGCATTTTGCACAGAACAGATGTTTACGCACTTAATTTTACAACACTAAACGCGTTATATTCACAATATCCATATTTATTTTCATAATTCAAGAATATAATGGTTCTAATCAATATTTTTTGTACAATTTTATGTTAGATTGGTAAGTTTAAAAAAGTGATTTCACCATTTATTAAAGTGATCTATGTCAAAATTACTAAAACGCATTATTGCGATCAATTACAAACATTAAACATAACGATGACCTATGTGTTTGTGCAATAATATATAATGTTGAGACACCATGTTTATTATATAATTACGCAAATATAATGATTATCGCCGAAATTGATCCTTAATCAGCAATAAACAGCAGTCAATTATTTTGACTTTGCCATGACAATCAAAAGAGTTTAAGGTCTCGATCAAGGTCTGCGTGTGAGTTCTCTCTTAACTTTGGTAGTGGTGCTTCATTCTGAATGCTTTATTGTGCGTATTTTGTGTATTAAAAATAGAATTGAATACCTCGACACATACTAACATACACCTGTTTGGTTTAATCTATCTGCAGAAATAATCAAAATATTTGCAAGTCATGAGTCAGTGAATCAGTGAATTATAAGGACAAAAGAAAAAATGCTGCAGTTATTTAGGCGAAGAGGAGTGAAAGCATCATAATTATCAAAATTTTCCTATAAACGCTTCATAAACACACGAATGCGCGCCAGAGAAACTGATAAATTTGTGATAAGTTTGAGTGTTGGAACACGTCGTCGAAGGTAACACGAACGGCCACAGAATGTCGTCCTCCACAACCAATACGACGAGAACGACGCGAGCAACTGTGTCCGCAGGCAGTGCTGCAGGAACAGGTTTAGATACATCCACATATATACGCACAATAGAATGGGACATGATGAATAAGACAAAATTCTTTCCATTATCAATGCTCAGTTCATTTTCCGTGCGATGTTGTCTATTCCCTTTGACCGTCATTAAGACACAACTGCAAGTTCAACACAAAAGTGATGTCTATAAAGGTATGGTCGATTGTGCCTGTAAGATTTATCGGTCGGAGGGTGTGCCCGGTCTCTATCGTGGCTTTTGGATATCATCTGTTCAAATTGTATCCGGAGTTTTTTATATAAGCACATATGAGGGTGTGCGGCACTTACTCAATGACACGGGAGCTGGACATAGAATAAAAGCGCTTGCCGGCGGTGGATGTGCTTCATTAGTGGGTCAAACAATTATAGTTCCTTTTGATGTTATCTCTCAGCATGCCATGGTGCTAGGCATGGCAGCGCATGCCGGTCCCAAGGCTGATATCAATCCACTAGGCATTAAGTCTTGGCCAGGACGTAGTCGTTTAAATATTTCATTAGATATAGCACGTGAAATAATGCGTCGTGATGGCTTTCGAGGCTTCTATCGTGGTTACACAGCCAGTTTAATGGCATATGTTCCCAACTCGGCAATGTGGTGGGCGTTCTATGATTTATATCAAGGTAAGTATGTCTTTGCCTAAGCAAAAGGAGAAAATGTATGTATATTTCTTCCTTTTATTTATAGATGAATTGTTTCGCGTTTGTCCCATTTGGGTGTCACATCTTTTCATACAATGTGTTGCAGGCAGTTTAGGTGGCTTTACTACAACAATATTAACCAATCCATTAGATATTGTGCGCGCCCGATTACAAGTAAGAAACTCATTTTATTATCACATTAATTCTTAAATTAACTCTGACGGATCATCATTGTTTTGCAGGTACATAGGCTAGAATCGATGAGTATTGCCTTCAAGGAACTCTGGCGAGAAGAAAAACTTAATTGCTTCTTTAAAGGACTCTCTGCGCGTTTAGTACAGTCAGCTGCATTCTCATTCAGCATTATTTTAGGCTATGAAACCATTAAACGGATATCAGTTGAAGAACGATATAAGCACCAAATACGTTGGTAGAACAACAAGACACAATTGGAGCACAAAATAATGAATTCATTCAAATGACGCCAACATTCATAAACATAAATAAAAAAAAAAATAAAAAAGAGTAATAAAAAATATTCTAAAAAGAAACCGAGAAATCTGCATTTACGCAAGTAACAACATCGTACAACCAAATCAACCAACCAACCAACCAAGCAACTAAACTAATGCCACCAAGTAAAAGCACATGAATCACTCTACGACGTGTTCACTCATTTCAGATCCAGAGAATCAAAACACAAATACACATTCAGTTTTTAAGTTTAAAGTGAAAAACAAATGTAATTTTTTAATTCACAACAACCAAAGAGATTTGTTGTCTATTAGGCATCCATCACCACCATCACCGTCATCACCGCCACCACCAATGAACTTTTTGGGTGATTGTGATTCGAGATGTGGTGTCCCAGTTCTAGATTAAAATATAAAATTTGTGTAAATACTCAAGATATAAACTAACTAACTAACTAACATAACCATATTTACGAACGATCTTAAATAGCAGGGAAAGCGCAATTTTATTTCTTTCCATGTTCAATTTAAATTTAAAGTTTATTTAAAATTGACTTGAGAATTATTATAATTATGCTGCTGTATAAAAAAAAAAACATACAATTCTTATTAAATATGTAAATGTAGTTAATTGTAAACTTTTGTTATTGTATTTTATACATAAAAAAGAAAATAAGAAAAAAAAAAATATAAAAATAATATTATAAAGAAAAGCTTAAAGATGAAATATGTAATGATGAGATTGATGAGATTATCTATTCTACCTACGCGTTAAAGAAATAAATTAATAAGTAATTGATGATGATGTTTGATTATAATGATGATGATGATAATTTTTATAAATATTATTACTATAAAATGATGAAAAGATAATGAGGCTGTTCATGCCATTTATATATATATTATTGATAATTTTTGGCACACATCGCATGTCAACAAAATCTTAAGAATGTATGTATGTTTATTTTTTTTTTCGTAATGAGTTACTAATTGAAAAAAATATGATATGATGTAATAACAAATGAAATTAGTTTTATTATATATAGAAAATAGTAATAAAGTACAAACCAAGAATTCCAATATTTTTGGCACTTTTAAAAAGTGAACAAAAAAAAAAAACAAATTATAAAAAAATTTAATTTGACCCAAGAAACAGACATGTCTTACAGGTTCCTTTCTCCATTATTTTCTTGTATGTTTTTCGTAATTATGAGACATAAAATTGTATATAGTAGTAATATGTATTAACTTCAGTAAGTATAAGTTTCCGCCTTCTTTGTTTATATTTGTATGTAATTGCAGTAAAAAAAATTGCGAAATCTTTCATGGGTGGCGACCTAAAAAAACTAAAGCGTTCAATGACCCGCCGCACACTCAAAAGAAGTGCAAACCAAGCACAAAGTGCACTTAGCTTCTTCTTCTATTATTTATAGGTCAATTTAATATATTTATAAATATTTTATTAAATTAAAAGAAATTATGTATGTACGTATTTCGGTATTTCGAAAGTTGAAGTTGCGAATTGCGAATTTGAAGGCATTGAAGAAGATTTATATGAATATGAAAAAAGTTGTATAGTTTGCAAAATTGAAAAATTATGTTTGTATGTATGCAGACTTTAATATCTGAAGTAAGAAAATGCAAAAACTTTCCACTAAAATTACTAAAATTATTGCCAAGTTCAGCAATTTTTCGAAGCAAGCAAAATTAATCGAAGAAACTTGAGCGGTTTTTTTTTTAACAGCAGCGGCCATTGAACGTCCAAAAACAAAAAAAAAAATGTAAAGTCAAACTTATAAGAAGAACGTTGCACATTCAATTGATTTCAGTTATTCGCGACGCGTATTTGTCACCTCATCAACGACTCGGAAATCGGAAAGTCATTCAACTAACAATATTATTGGCAAAAAGGATCATCAGCAGTCAAATATTTCACAATTAACTGCTTTGGTGTACTAGTTTATGATGATGATGACTTGACTTGTCATTGTCACTTGCTTAGCAATCATAAAGCTAGAACATCAATGCAATTCGCTGTGAGTTGATCAGAAATTGAACAAATAGTGAATGTGTAACGGAGGAAAGATACATAATACATAATTTATATCGAGTTATCTAAGGAAATAGTAGCCGTGATTTTATTTAAAACAATATTCCATATCACAGTTGCTGTTTCTTTTAGATAGCTCTTTTGTTAGCAGCCAAATCAAATCAGATCGAGTGATGGTGAGGAGAGGTGAGGTGGTGATAATCTAATGAGTTTCCTTCCGATTAAGATTTCAATTTATGGGATACACCAAGTTCAGTTTTGTTAAACAAAGTGCGCTAGCAAGCATCACTGGGCTTTGTTTATCTCATAAGAGTGAAATTTGTACAACAATAAAACTAAGCACATCACATCATTCATTAAAGATCCATCAGTGTAAGTGTGTTATTATATTTTATTGGTTAAGAAAACCAATCGATTTTTATTGCCAACCCAATTTTGTATGATAATAAGTAATAATAAAAAAAAAAAAAAATAAAAAAAATGCAAATGGAATATAAAAATATACAAATTTAACGAAGCGTCGTCATTCACCATCACCTAGTCGAGCATTTTCCTTATCATGTAGTTCAGAATGCCACCATTCCTGTAATATGTAATATCCACTTCAGTGTCAAAGCGCAAAATGGTTTCAAAAACTACGCCATCAGCCTGGAAATCAATATTACATAATATATTAATCTACTAATAATCATTTGAAATCTAATATAATCTAATCTTACATTGACTTGAATCTTCTGACCAGGCTTCAGACCCTGTTCGGGCAATGAAATATTGTAAGTTTCACGTCCACTAAGTTTAAGTGTTTCAGCATTTTGTTCTGGTAGGAATTGCAATGGAATGATACCCATTCCTACCAAATTTGAGCGATGTATGCGTTCATATGATTCAGCAATCACTGCCTTAATTCCCAACAAAAATGGACCCTTTGCAGCCCAATCGCGACTAGAACCACTGCCATAATCTTTACCAACAACCAGCACAAGTGGTGTGCCATCCTCGCGATAACTGAAACAAACAAATGTCTTTGAAATGACAAAGTAAGTAAGAAGTTATATATTATCTTTACCGTTGAGCAGCATCGAACACATCGAGTTCCTCTTGACTGGGAACATGCAATGTTCTTGGACCAGTTTTGGTGATTAATTTATTGACCAAGCGAATGTTTGCAAAAGTACCACGAGCCATTATGGCATCATTTCCACGACGTGAACCATATGAATTGAAATCTCTTGGTGTCAGTCCACGTTCGGATAGATAACGTGCCGCTGGAGAATTACGAGCAATAGAACCAGCTGGAGAAATATGATCAGTGGTAACAGAGTCACCCAAAAGTAACAAACAACGAGCATTCACAATGCTCTTCAATTCAGGCAATTCACGTGTCATGCCCTCGAAGAATGGTGGTCGTTTGATATAAGTCGAGTCAGCGCTCCATGGATACAATTTACCATCGGATACCTCCAGTGTTTGCCAGTCCTCTGAACCCAATTCAATTTTACCTAATTTAAAAAAAATTATTTTATTACTTTTTCATCACATCATTCAAGGGATTCAAGGGATTCATTACTACTTACTGTAGACTTCTTGGAACATTGCCGGTATAACGTGTTTGTTTTCGACTTCTTGGATTTCAGTGCGTTTGGGCCAAATGTCACGTAGGAATACTTTATCACCATTGGCATCAACACCAAGTGGTTGCTTTTCAAAATCTATATCCACGCGACCAGCAATGGCATAGGCAATGACTAGCAATGGACTAGCCAAATAGTTGGCTCGTGTATTTGGATGAATGCGTCCCTCGAAATTTCTATTACCAGACAGAACACCACAGCAGACAAGACCATTCTTCTCAATGGTGTTGACAACATTTTCTTCCAATGGTCCTGAGTTACCAATACAGGTCATGCATCCATAACCAACAATATCGAAACCAAGTTGCTCCAAATATGGTATAACACCAGATTCCTGCAAGTAGTACGTGACTACACCAGATCCTGGCGACAATGATGTCTTAATGTAAGGCAAAATGGTAAGACCCTTTTCAACAGCTTTCTTGGCCAACAAACCAGCACCCAACATCACCGAGGGATTCGATGTATTGGTACAGGATGTAATGGCAGCAATGACCACTGAGCCATGGCTGATCTTATAAGTTTTGCCATCATCCCATTGAAACTCTCCGCTTGATTTTAAGGCATCTGGTGCAATGGCAAATCCTTTGAAGCCAACCTACAATGTAAACAGTCACGGTGATATTAATTGTCAGTTGTGCCAATGAATCACAGAATATAATAAAAAATATCTTCTAACCGGATTGATTAAACAAGCTTTAAAGTCTTCCAGCATATTGGTAACAGATACTCGATCATGTGGGCGTTTTGGACCAGAAACTGAAGTCACAACAGTCGATAGATCTAAAGTTATGCTCTGTGTGAAGATGGGATCCTGTGTTGCATCGGAATAGTCACGTAATTGTTGAGTGGCCTTCAAGTAATCACGAATTGTATCAATTTTCTTTGCCGCTCGATCTGATGATGAATGATGTAAAAGTTAAGTTATCATTTTGTAATTGTTTTTATTTTTTTTTTTTTGTAACAAACTTGTTTGCGTCATATATCCAAGGGTATTTTCATCAATTGGGAAGTAACCAACGGTGGCACCATACTCTGGACACATGTTACTAATGGTGGCACGGTCAGCAATGCTAAGCTCAGCCACACCAGGACCATAGAACTCAACGAATTTGCCAACGACGCCCAACTGACGCAAGTGCTTGGTGATGGTAAGCACTAAATCTGTTGATGTAACCAATGGACCAAGTTTTCCCACCAGTTTATATCCGATTACTTCAGGTAAAAGCATGGAAATTGCTTGACCCAGCATAACAGCTTCTGCTTCAATGCCTGGAATTATGAAATGTATGAAATGAATTCTTTGGATACAAATGTTGTATATATATACCGCCAACACCCCAACCCAGAACTCCGAGACCATTGATCATTGTAGTATGCGAATCTGTACCAACCACACTGTCCGGGTACAAGATCTTCGAACCATTATCACTCTTGCCTTCGAAAACGACTCGTGCCAAATACTCCAAATTCACTTGATGTACAATACCAGAGCCCGGTGGCACTATTAGCATATTGTTGAAAGCTTTTGCACCCCACTTTAGGAAAGTAAAACGCTCCTTATTTCGTTCAAATTCTAAATTTTGATTCTTTGACAAGGCATTTGTACTGCGAACAAAATCCACTTGCACCGAGTGATCAATGACCAGATCAGCAGGGCAAATGGGATTAATTTTTTCAGGATCACCACCCAAATCAAGGACAGCATCACGCATAGCAGCAAAGTCTACAACTGCCGGCACACCAGTAAAGTCCTACAGCAACAATTTTTTCAATTCTACAACTCTCAACAATAAACAACTTAACTCACCTGCAATATAACACGCGCCGGTTTAAATGATACTTCGACATCATTTTCTCCTTGTTTAAGTTCTGGCGTCCAGTTCAGAATGCTCTGGACATCCTTTTCAAGTATGTGAAAGTTATCGCAATTACGTACGGCAGATTCCAAAAGCACTCGAATTGAATAAGGCAATTGACCTGGAAAAGTACATAAAATATTTTCTTATTAAACTAACAAAAAATCCAAGTAAACAATCTTAATATTATTTACATAGTTAAATAGATAGAAACTGATTGCGTTTATTAGTCACTTAAGAGACTATTTTGTTAAATACTTCAAATTGTGTTTGGATCATGTGTCGTGTATTTGAACAAATGTAATACAGTAGAAGCTCACAAGTTGTGAAGCAATTTGGAACTGAGAAAGTTCAATTTCTTCTCTTTTTTTTTTTGTTGCGTATGATGTAGGGAGGAATCTCTTTGGACCTGTAGCCACCGTCGTGACTACTTGTATAATGTTTCCACTGAACCTCTCTCCTCTTCTTGTAAGCAACTATATATATTTCGGAGTAGGTGCCCAAACCATATCTCTTAGAGATCAATTAAAATTAGTATTATGAAAACATTACGAATCGCCAAGAGATTGGAATTGGATTAATTAAATTGTATGTGCTTCCAATAGCAAAGGGCCCTCACATAACTGGTTCCGTATCGACAATTTCCTCTTCGTCAACTAGCCATCTTTATAAGAAGAAAGTCAATCTTATTTCTTGAGCAGAATTGCCACATTTAATGCTTTTCTTTGTTCTACATATTTTTGATTATTTGGTTCTATTTCTATTAATAGACTTCTTGAGTTGATTTGTATCCTGACTTTGTTATTGTGTAATGATTGTGTTAGAGGCAAATGATCCTCGTTGTCAGAGCAACAATTCATCGTTATTAACCAAGATTTTCTAAATTATTTTACGTGGCAATTCATCACAAGCTTTACAATCCAAAGTTCTAACTGTATTAGTGTCTAATATTTGACCGCTCTAATTTGTGAGCTTTTACTGTATCATCCATGTTTTGCTTGTAGAGGCACGTCCGCAAACCAAACTATATTGTTCCCAACAGTTTCTTATCACTCAACAGAACTAATAATTATTCCCGTTGCCGCTTATAAATAGAAGCTCTCTTTAGCATATCAAACCAAACCAAACCAAACGAAAGGTAATCCATTTATTCATTTCATCCATTTTTGTCATGAATACATACATACTTCATCATTGCGCTTTGTGCTTGCTATCTGATTAGACTTGTAAATGAAAGTTTACTTGTATTGCATGCAATCAAGTCACTCAGCCAGTCAAGGTGTAAAGCAGCGGTGAGGTGTATTGGAGGTGGTAAGGTTCAAATTTCAATACCGAATTTTACTGTACACACCTGTTTGGTTGGTTTTCTTCTTGGCTTACTTACCATATTTGTTGCTATCAATGGCTGCCAGGTCGAAGTACTTGTAAACAGTCTCATCCTTGATAAACGACCTTTCAAACTGCGCAAATGGGTTGTGTGATGATGTTGATGCAGCAGAGGAGCCTGTAATGTTTATTTATTTTCACATTTATTAATTATGTAACTACATATATATGCATATATGTTCCCGACAACTGGGCAGGCACCCTTCCAATTACACATACCGGCCATTTTTGTATCAGTTTATTCAAGTTTTATTTGAATATTAAAAAAGAAATGAAGACGACACCGAAAACGGCCCGATGAATGAACGACAAAACCAGAATAATAGAGATGCGCGATAAATCAATATACATGTAATTGCATAAATCGAAACAGTAAACTGTATGTTATCGGTCTTTAATAAAATCAAAAAAGCTTTGATCGACAGATAGTGAAGTTTATTCTTCACAATTTCAATCTCAAAAAATAAATATTTTATTTGTTTAAATTTTCATTAATAGAAATGAAAGAGAGAGAATAAATAATAATAATAATAAATTATTTAATGAACGATTATTGGCGCTTTTCTTTGATCAAATTTAAACTCCTATAAGTTCTACATTTTTAAACACATTGATTAAATAGTTTAAAGATATTTTAATATATTATTTATTAATAGAAATTATACGAAAGTGTGGTGGAATTCCATCAAATCCATCAATTGAAATAAATACATAGATTACATATAGATAGTTGTATTGTAGCATATCTGATAAAAATATAAATATTTTAAAGTTTAAATTTCAAGTTTAAATGTTAAGATCTTTAAATAATTGTTAAATCTGAAATAACGCGATAAATTTAAAGCTCTCAGTTGAATTTATTAGACAGTGTAGAGTTGTGTTCTCCATCAATATCAATTTTCTGCCATCAATATGGCAAAGAATCATAATATATACTATGTACTATATATGTTTTGAATTTAAGACTCCACAATTCCTTTCCATATCAAATTAGATTAATTGTTATCACTTTGATTGAGAATTCTGAAATAAAAATTCATTTTAATTTTTTCAAATTCCTTTCCATAATAATAAAAATAGAAACTTATCGCATATTTGTCTTTGTTCTGAAGTAAGCACTTTTACAAAAATGTGACTCATATTAAATGTACATACATATTTTAATTTTTAAGAATTAATACATACATAAGTATATATTTCTTTAGCAAAATCTTTAATAACTACAATTTATATTTAATATCGTTGACCTAGGTTCTGTTCATATTAATCAGCTTCTAAAGCACTGTTAGTAATTCCTCCTCCATCCTCCCCGGTGCTTGGAGAATTCCTAGCTGGTTCAAATGCACTATTTGCAGAAGAAAATCCCGGAATAGTGGATCTATTCTGTGGTGGTGGCACTGCTGGTAAATCCACAGACTTTCGTTGACCTAAAGATTTGATTTGATTTAATTTAATTAAATGATGTTTTTTTTTTTTTTTTTTTGTTAGAACTGAATGAAACTTACTGAAACAACAACCCATTTTGCCTAAAACCGGAGGTAACTTTAAAGTCGACGGTTCGTTTAATACTAATAACAAGTGTCAAGATTGTGATAGCCAATAGTTATTATGGAAACCAAAAGCGAACAAAACGAATACGCATGGTTTGGCCTGGGTCTATTGATAAGATTTATTTAAAATTGTAAACTGGGCTATTTGAAACTATCAGCTATGAGCTATGAGTGAGTCTCATTAGTTTAATCAAGTTGTTTGGTATCAAATTTAAATGTTCTTGAAGAGTATAAGAAGTCGGTTAAGGCTGCAGGTAATTAACCCATTTAGATAAGATTCTTTTGCTTTTTATCACATGCGTTTGCGTGTGTGAAAGTAACAATTGTTGGAAATTCCAAACATATTCAGACTGTGGTCATAAAGAAACATACTTAATACACAATTATCAAAGGATATTTGTTAAAGGACTAAATTATTAAATAAAATCCATAATGATGATGATGATGATAACGATAACAATTCGATAACATTTATTGACTTTTATGTATTAGGCATATTTTTGGAAATATGTATGAATTATTTAATTATCAAATATTTTATTTTATAAAATTTATTTCTTTGCCAATAATAGTTTGTATTTATTCAAATAAATTGTTACAAAAACAAAAACAAATTGTTTATTTACTTGGTAACAGCGTTGCCAGATTGTCACATATTCAATCTTTGTTAGTATGAGAAACTCCTTTGTACTTCTGCTTACTTGAATACATAAAGCAATATCATTTTATACAAGTATTTTCTGTTTCCTTATGGTCATGAGCATGAGCTAAAAGACACCGATGAATGAATGAAGTATATCGTGCATGGACTACCTACGACAAAACAACATCAGAGAACTTAATATCATAATTTGTTTTTCAGATGTTTAACACATTCACTGTATTTATTGAAATCGAACGGTGCGGGTGTGCGTCGAAGATTATGTACACACATAGCAAAGTTGTAAGAAGTGTATTTAGAAAACCCGCAAAGATAATTTCGTGTTGTGCGAATGTTTAAAACGTGCATTTGGTCTTTTGAAAAAGAACCACAATAAAAGTGAATACATAGAATTGTATACATAAGGAAAACGGCAAAGACATTAAGAAACAATTATCATAAATTATAATAATACAGAAGGGGGAGAGCACAGTTGAAGCGCTCGCAGGATATACGTCGTAGCTGTCAACAACTGTGTTCACATCATCATCATCATCATGGATGAAGAATTTAAACTTTGCTGGAAGAATTTCCAGGACAATATAGCCAGTGGCTTTCAAAATCTATATGACCGCGGTGACCTGGTCGATGTAACATTGGCATGCGATGGCAAATTGCTGCACGCGCATAAATTCGTTTTGGCCATTTGCAGTCCATATTTTCAAGAGATTTTCATTACGAATCCTTGCAAGCATCCAATAAGTAAGTAGTAAGAAATTCAATTGGAAATCCAATACACAACAATAATTCAATGCGTAATGTTGTGTTTATTATAGTTTTTGTGTTTTGCGTTACTAAAGTGATTTACGTATACAGTTTCGTGTTGAATAGTATATCAGCTTATATCATTTGAAATAATTATCCGCACCGTAATATAAGCTCAAGTTCAAGAGTCGATTTAGTTTTGCTATCTGCATTGCAAAAGTGTTTCAGTGTTTATGAGATACAATATCTTTGAAGCAACTTTATGCAAAACACAACACAACAAAAAGTGCATTTGACATTCGAAAATGAACTTCAAGCCGCCGCGTCTTGTCATTACATTAAAACTACAAAGCAAAACTACTAGTGGGCAACTTCTAGCAATCACTTCCAGGATATTAAATATTCATTTATAAAATTGTATTAGACAAGTGATTCGTTTAGTTTACTATACTAACTCATGGCCAGACACATTGGAGCCTTCTTTCTTTGCTGCACTGATTAAGATCAGAATTTCTTCTATATGTTTACCGATCAACCCAATCACTCTCACTCTCACTCTACTTAAGAAGAATGGTTACAATTGTTTTTAATTTATCATTTATTTAATAATATTATCAACACCTTCATTCTTCTTTATTTCTTTTGTCATAACACACATTCATTTTATATTATAGACCAAGTGTCTGGATATGTGACATTTTGTCTGTCTGCATGCATATCTATTTGTTAGTTCGTCTGTCGGTTTAGTTTAGTTGACCAAATGCGAGCGATATGCTTTGTCACTTTTGCTACTTGTCAAGATATAAATCAACTTGGTGTAATAAATAATTTTCAAGTTGGACATTACAAAAACTAAGTCAAAAGATATCGAAAAACAAATATATGTTTATATCATTAATAGATAGTCGTCGTTGTCTTCATATAAAAGGGAGAGGAACATCATCATTATGATGATGATCATGTTAAGTTTTGTTGTGTTGTGTTGTGTTTGTGTTGTCTAGCTATCAACTCACGCGTGCTGTAAATGCACACAGAAGTCATTGTCGATGCGCTAATGTTGAAGCGTTTTATTTCTTTATGGAGTCAATGACAAGTTGCCGCTGTTTCTGTTGCTTCTACTACTTCTGCTGTTGCTGCTGCTGCTGCTACTTAAGCAAATAAAACGATTTAGTTAGTCGTAAATCCAAATCATAGATGGCTGGCAACGATGACGATGACGACGACGCATCGATAGCAACAGAAATACTGATAAGATCGCACACCATGGGATCTTTCTTCAAACGTTGAGCTATCACTTCCGTATTAAAATATAAACTAAGCATATCATCCTTTAATATAGTATGTATGTACATACATGTTCATGACTCCCTCTCTTTAAAAAATCAATAAAAATAAAATACCAATATTCTACCGGGTACCGGGTATTGTTGTTGACCTCATAGTTAAAGTATCTATGACTTATATTCATTTGAAATGATTATATTTCACAACTACAAGAATAAGTAACAACATTGGTACTACATATCGAACATGGACTCTGGAATTATATTGTACATGGATATTGTATCGCTCGCCACCACCTTTATCAGATCAAACTGCAATAAAAGTATTTTTATATCTTTCAAGTAGTAGCAGCAACAGCAGAACCAGCAGCACCAGTTGTTGGTTATTGGTTGCTCCTGTTGATGTTAATATACAATACTAACTACTATAACGATGGCATAACTAGCTGAACTGAATTGAACAGAACAGAACAGAACGGAACGGCAGGCGGCTAATCATTTTTCAATGATAAACTGTATCAATATACCTAATAAATAACATGAAACAATTTATAAAAAATAAACTTTGTTAGCAGCAACAACAACAACAACAACAACAAAACATGAGTATGTACTACTATTCTATGTACACTCCATGAATTGTCGTCATATCATGTTTTTTGTGTTGTCTCCATGCATATTACAATTCAATAATACAACACACAAAACTCGAAATTCTTTTTTTCTTTTTATCTTTTTATCGCATTTAACAATCATTTATTGCTTCACACAAACAAGCCAAAACCAATAAGACCTCCTTAACAACCATCACCGCTGACACAACTAACTACTACTTGAGTCTAGTCTAGTCTAGTACACTTGACAAAACACACACACACACACACACACACTATTGCAAATATACAATAGCATATTCTGGTCAACACTTGGTGGTTGGTTTATCTTGAGATATTCATAAGGTGTCTGAATCATTGACTATTAGAATAAGTAGCTTTTCTTTTCCTCTATTAGAAAAATAAGGAAGTATGTGCTAAGTTTTTCCTTAAACTATATTAGATCAATCTCTCTCTCTCTCTCTCTTATGGACTTCATAAATCAATCACACACACACACACACACACATCTATTTTTATTTAATTCAAAATTTCTTTGATGATTTTCCACTTAAAATATCATCCAATTATCAATCATCATACAATTATCACACTAATAATATTTAATCCCTGTTCATATTGTTGAAATTGATTATTCTGATTAAATATAATCTTAATAAATATTATCAACGAAAGCAGTTTTGTCGGATAGTCAGTTAACTAGTAAATTTAACTGCTATATGGGTATCACTTAATCGTAAAATAAGATTTTGAACTTTGCTAGATAACAGAAAACGAATTTTTTGTGTTTTGGTCTTGAAAGATATGAAGAAACCAATGAACCAACGAATTAAAACCAATTAAAATTCTTACTAATCAACAAAAAAAAAAAAAAAAAAAAAAACAAGAAAGCTTAAGCCAAAATCGTGGGGTTATAAATATATATATATATTTATAGACTTTCAATAATAATTCATATATCGAACAAAACAAAACAAAATCCCTACTATAAAACTTCTTCAGGTGCTACTTACTAGTATAATAATAATAATAATAATAATAATAATAATGATAAAGATACTCACTTATATGTACATTCGTATACCCAGTGATAGATAGCCTTATATGGAAGTATTGGTTGGACTATGGATAATTTATGGAATTAATGAAAATAATAATTTACAAGTTAAAAATCCACATCCAAATTGATATCGCAAAAATACCACAATATCACAATGGTCAATGGTGCGGTGTAGGAGGGATCTCCCGATTTTGTGATCTACTCAGCCCCTAGTCCACAAAATTTTAAGTGACTTTTTATCAGGCTATCAGGGTATGGGTATATGGCATAAATGGCATAAATGGCGTTTATAGATAACACAAATATTATTATTTGTTTAGTCCAAAAAATAAAGTACTACAATATTTGAAGACGTTTAGTAGTTAGTACATAGTTAGGAGGATGGTGTACGAGTATGTGGTGGTGTGGTGTAGTACACACGTTACTACAAAAAAAAAAAAAAAATCAAACTCTGTTTTGCTTGCTTGCTTGCTTGTCTGTCGATCGTCATGAATTGTTGTGATTCGATAAAAATTTATCATAATCATAAATTGAATTGTTCTTGAAACAATTGACTACAATCTTATTGGTTAACAATTACCAAGTGGGCGGGATTAGAATACAAAAACTCGATCGATCAATCGATATAATAAGAGAGGAAAAAACTAAGTATAAATGGGCGTCAATATTATAGTATTACAATAATTTCTAGATAGAAACTTTAAAACGTGTATCTTTTTTTATGAAATAATCCTTTTGCAATTCTTCTTCTTCTTTCTATTGTTTATACTCAAACACTTAATAAGTACTTTGAGCCCATTCTGTTAATCTATAAACATTTTTTATACATAAATAGGCAAGCAGCGATACTTACTACTGATATCAGATAGACGGGCGAAAGATCATCAGAGGTCGCCGCGTCTTGAGTTTCTTTATACAACCAACAAACGCGTAAAATTCTTAATCGTTTTTATATATTAAATGAGAAACCATCATCATCATCTATCTTTGTTGTTGACTTTATTCTATGTATAATAAATAGTACTACTACTACAGAAAACAGGAGAGTATTTTAAATTCCAATGGTGATGCAGGTTTCTAGATGTCCAAAATCCATCTGTATGTTCTATATATCATCATCAGATGATGTATCACAGCATACCATACTCCTCCATACATTGTTGTTTAAATGAATATGAGATGAGATAATGTTCTCCATTCGATTCGATTCGTTTCGATTTGATTCTTCTCAAAATTATTATCACCATTTTTGAGGAGGATTTATCACATTTTCAATGAACTTTAGAACAAAGTTTATCTTCTTCGATGAATATTGTTATTTTTTTTTTTGGTTTATTGAAAATGAGCACAAACACATACATAAATATGTAAATATTTATTATAACAGATAGAGATACAGATACAGAGATACTTGTATATAAAAATATTAAGATCAGAGAGATTCATCTCTTATAAATATGAACCCCCTCTTCCTTCTATCTATCTATCTATGTATGTTTGTATGTATGTAATGAATGTACACAAATTGTCCATTTATTTGCTTCTGCTTCTCTGTTGATCTGTTGAGTTCTTTGTCTGTCTGTCCGTCTGTCTGTCCGTCCGACTGTCTGTCCATCCATCCCACCATCCATCCATCCATCCATTCGTCGATCAGTTAGTCTCTACGTTTCGATCTCATCTTCTCGATGTGTGTTGGATGTCGATAATGTCGTGTATCTGTATCTGTTTGATTAAAACTGTATGAAATACTATGTAGAAAATAATCTCGACACTTTGTTCATTCTTGTACACGTTGTTTTTGCCATCATCATCATTGTTGTTGTTGTTGTTGTTGTTATGGTTGTTGTTGTTGTTATGGTTGTTGTTGTTGTTGTTGTTATTGTCTCTACTTTATACACACAAGTCTATATAGAATTTAACCTATAAGTTAACATTTAACATTAATAATAAACACATTTATAGAAAGTACTATAATAAAATAAAAACAATATACTTAAATACAATATACTTAAATACCATGTCAGATACTGTACTAAAACAGATCAGATTGGTTTGGCTCATCATCATTATGCTATATAAGTACATACAATAAAATGGTTCGGATCGGATCAGATCAGATCAGATCTCATCTGATTTGATTTGTTCTGTTCTGTTCTGTTCTGATCTAATCTTGGTTGGAGGAAGGTTGGATTGATTACATTTATTTGAGGCATGTTTAAAATTTAAAACAAAACAAAATCAAAAATATTTGTCAACACGCCCTTAAAGTGTTCTAGGGACGGACATATAGTGTAGATCTGTTTAGAGATCGAGTACATTTATTTGTTATGTGATTGTTCATGGGAGAATGTTAAATTTTTTTTTTTTTTTTTTCAAAATGGAAACCAATTGAGAACAAGAGATAATATTGTTTTTAAGTAGATGCAATCGATTCGATTAAAATTTCAAATTCAAAGAGGTGATAACTGGACAGGGATGATGGATGAATGTGTATGGTTAGTGGACGGAGGGGGAGGCTGTTGTGGCTACTCTCCGTTACGGATTATATGATTTGTACTTGTCCGCCTTTAATAGTCTCGTTGTTAAATATAGTAAATGTCGTCGTCGTCATTTTTTGTATACTTTACTATATTTAAGATTTCAGTTTTCTTATCGTAATAAATTTTTTATGTATTGATGATTTAGTATTCAATGATGATAACATCTCCACTATAATGTGACCTCTTTTCTTGTTATAAGTATTTTTGTGAAATGTATAAAAATATTTACTTAATTATATTATAATATTTTCTGTACTATTTTTTATGTAATTATTTCTGATATTCTCTATTTAGAAATTTATTATTCCTCCTCTTTCGAGAATAAACAAAGTCTAAAGTTTAGTTTAGAAAAATTCATGCTTATGAAATTTATTAAATTTAATACAATATTGTAGTAGATTAAGATAAGGGATTTGACTTGGAGAGAAAACTCTCAATCTTAAAAAAAAAAAAAATCATTATCATTGATTTGTTTTTAAGCAAATTGGAAAATTCCATTTCTGATAAAGATTAACAAAATATTTCCATAAATCAATGCATGCGACTATCAAAACTTTTATTTTATGTATGAAGAGAAGAATAGTTTCTCTTAAGGATTGGTGGTTTACAATACTTTTTAAATGATAAGTTAAATAATTTAAGATAACAGGTTAGTTTAGCAACGAAAGGTAGTCAGTAACAAGGCGATATATTCTATTAAATGCCCAAAGACACAGTGTTTTTTTTTTCTTTTTCCCAGAAGAATTAATGAATCTCAGAAGAGTAGAGAAGACTTATAAACTCTTCTCTGGTTAACAACTTTTTTAAATATTTTCATAACTCTATAAATACGATAGATTAAAAGTGAAAGGTGGTGGCCAGTCGTCTCTTCTGCTTCATTTGATCATATTGCAACAATATGTTAACCCATTTTATATAATGGAATAGTATTCCTATAGATCTATATTATAGTATTCTGAATAAGATTAAATGGAATAAATTCAGAGAAGTCAGCGAAATGCATGTTTACACTGGGACATGTCACTTATCCAGTTGTCATCTATGAGTCCGAAATTATACCGCAGACAAGCACCTCAAATGGCGAGAACACATCAAGTTAACTACCTCCTGCTGCTATACAAATCTGCGTAAGCTTGACTGGGGTTGCTAAAGGCCTCCAGTAAATTGTCGCTTAACTATAAGAGGACAATTTACAAACAAATAGTGATCCATACAAACATGGAGCACCACTGCTGCCAGCAACATATAAATAACTGATGAAGCCTATAAAAATAAGGTACCATGCCGCATAATGGGGATTCCTGGTTTATGCGCAACACCACACAGAGACTTGAAAGTGTCCACTGTGTCCACAAACTCACTTAAATAGGCCACCCTAATGACCTCCTAAGCAGAAGGTTACTTGACTATAATGTCTCTAAGCTTTATATGCAAAATATGATCCACCAATTTCGACAGATTCTGTTAGTTGATTATCAGTTTCGGATTTTATTACGAGTATATGTATAGATAGATAGATGGAGGATGTATAGATGATGATAACAATATTTTATGGAAAAATGTTATAAATACAAATCAGATTGAGAACGAAAAGGCACTCAAAAACAGAGAGACATTTTTCCAATTTATGATAGTAAAATAACCTTCATACCCACAGATAGATAGATTACTAATCTGAAACATATTCATTCTAAATTTATTCTTATTTTATTATATAATTCCAGTTATCCTTAAAGATGTCAGCTTTAATATCATGTGCGAACTGTTAGAGTTTATGTACCAGGGTGTTGTAAATGTCAAGCACACGGAATTGCAATCCTTCATGAAAATTGGTCAATTATTGCAAATAAAAGGTCTAGCAACAAATTCCTCAGCATCACCGGCACCAACAGCATCAGATCGATCTAGTAGTCATGCACAAAATATGGGCACCGATGGAGATGCAACAAGTGCAACACAACTAGGCAATTCAACAGGCGCTGCCAATGCTTCCAACAACAATAATAATAATAACAACAACAACAACAATAATAATAATAATAACAATAAAAGTAATACTACAGAATCGGAAAATGCTAATACGAACACCAACACCAACAGCAACAACAACGATAATAATTCAAATGCAGCCAGTAGTCCAAAAGCCAGCAATTTAACACCAACACGTAGTACACCAACTACCACTATTCAATCACCGTCAACACCGCCTCCACGTCATATTTCCAGTGAACATCATACGGCCTCATATACGCTAAGTAAACGCGCGGCGGAGTTAAGCACTGATTCTTTGTCGATATACTCGCGTAAACAATTGAAACGTTCACTCGTTGAGCATGGTGTTGCATCTGGATCAAGTGGCGAACATATTGAACATAATATCTCTGATTCAAATATGGATCATTTGAATGCTGAAGAGTTTTTCCTGCCGCATATATCGATGGTAGAATCCCGCTATGATTTGAGTATTGGTGGTGGTGGTGGCAGTAGTGTAAAGCGAGAAAGCATTGGTAGCGGTGGAAGTGATCATCATTCACACCACCATCATCATCATCATGGTTCCTCTTCATCAACTGCAGCGGCTGCTGCAGCAGCAGCTGCTGCTGCTGCATCTGTAGCTGGTTTCCGTAATTCTTTTTTGGACTATAAATTCCATAATAGCAGCAACAATGGAGGAGGCGGAGGTAGTGGCGGTGGTGGTGGTGGCAGCGGCAATGGTAACAATAGCGGAAATGCCTCAAATATAACCGGCACTGAATATCCTAATGAATTGTTCATGACAAATGACTATGCCAAGAACTATGGCAACCACATGGATATACCACCAAGTATGTGATGCATTTTCTTTATAAAATTCTTAATATTTTTATTTCATTAATTATGTATAAGTTTATCATTTTGGAATGTTAATTATTTTTTATTGTTGTAAAGATCACAAATCATTTTGTTTCTTTGTCTGCTTCCTTCATTTATTTCTATCATTTGACCACTAATGGCTGCTAATAATCTCTTGCATTTTACGTGTACTAATCCAACTAACAAACAGTATAAATGGGTTTGATTAAAGAAATATAAAACATACATGGAAAACATTCGAAACTATTCGGATTAAGTTCTTGTTGAACATGCACACATCTTCCTTTATACTAAGTTGTATATGTTGGTTTTGTGGCTAAGTATCGCGCTATCTATCCACACATTCGCTTCTCACTTCTCACATTTTTGCATCTATTTGCACTGCATATTCGTAATGTGACCGATGCCACTCACCTTGCTATTCACTTATTACCCACTGCTACTTATGTTACTCTTATGATTTGTTGTTAGTATAGAAAGATACTCCTCCAGATCTTCTTCTTCTTCTTCTTATATATATATATATATATTATTTTTTTTATTTATTTATTTAATTTGTTTTCAAGACATTCTGTTCTTTATGTAAATAACTCTGATTAAAAAAAAAAAAAAAAAAAATCAAAAAACCCACCTACTACTACATCCAATTGAAATTGAGTGCAACTAATTATTTTTAATAATTGTATTTAATTTGCCCATGCGGCAACATCTTTTCAACCTACTACATCTACTACGTACGTACAACATCTTAAATCAATCAATCAATCAATCAATCTTGTCAACAAAAGGCGGCAGCAACATGGTAATGTTGTCCTCTACATCACTGTTGCACGGGAATTGTGTCTTTAATCGCAACAATACTGTTGCCACCCAGCAGGGCATGAAGACATATTGGCTTTGTAAGTCATACCGCATCAGCATGTGCCGGGCACGTTGCATCACCCATCAGGGACGTATTATTTCGGCAACTGGAGTGCACAATCATACGCCACATATGCGTGGTGGTGGTGGCAATGGCAGCAGCTCAGGAGGTAATGGCAACAATGGAGGTGGCAATAGTGCGCCTAACCCAAATCCAAATAGTGTACAAAGTGGATCGTTTAATGAGTCATCGCTTGCAATTACAAGTTCAGCGAATGCAAATAGTAATCACAGCAACCACAACAATATGACGAATCAAACGATAGCTGGTGGCTCATCATCTTCATCACTGACATGTACGCGGATTCCGGCAACAGGCGGTGGCAGCAACAGTGGAGGAGGGACTTCAAGTGGGGCAAGCATGTTTCAGCATAATTTAAGTGTGCCTCAGCTGACACATTCACCGCCACCGACTGCTGCATCAACTCCTAATCAAATAGCGGCGTCATTGAATTCGTCTCATCACCATCATCCGCATCCGCATCAGCATTCACATATCCATCATCCACATCATTTGACACCAACGCTGCCCAATTTGCTGATACAACATCATCATACGAACAATCCGGCCAATCTGCATGGGCAACATGGCATGACAATGCATGGAGGTCTTGGCGGTGTGCCGACACCCAATAGCGTCATTCAGAACATGATGCAACAAGGTCCTAATCTAATGCATTTGCCAAATGCCATGTCAATGCAGCATCAACAGAACTCATCACATCATCAGCTGCAGCATCATCATGGCAGCAGCAGTTTAGCAGTTGAGTTAAGTCATCAGCATCAAAGCAACCTTCAGCAACAAAGTAGTCCTTCTAATCGAAGTAGTCATTCCTTAGGACATCCAACTGACCAATCACCAGCATGTCTAAAGTCGCCGCCTCCGCATTTGTCAGATGATCATGTGATGGTGCATAATGCAGCTCTCTCACCGGATGAGATGAACTCGAACACAGGCGGTTCGGCGGATACAAACCAAACGCCAGGAGGTGCCACAACGAATGCGCAACATCAGGCGCATGTTATTGACTCTATAACTATATCGCCTGGCAGTGGACACAATTTCAAGATTGAAAATATGTAAATAATATTATTTACGATTGAATCCACTAAAAGTCGCGCGTTATATTATATTAACTTTCTTAATATATAGAATATTTGTAAATATATTTTGTTAGTCTGTAAGATGAGATTGTTAAGGTCAAAAGTTTTATTTATTTCACTTGATACAAACAAATAGAAAACCAATCCTACTTAACCGAAAATCGAATGTTCAACACATAATGCTCAGCTCTGCTCTGCTCAGCTCAACAGGTTAGTATTTGGGGTTTTTACACTGGGAAAACGCATGATTACTTTACTGATGATTATTTAGTTTTAAGCGTCATTCGGTCTTAAGCCGCCGCATAATTTAGTTGTGTTCATTATAATGTATGTTGTCCGTCCAGTACTGCATTGCATTCGTACCAACAATATACAGCAGATCTCATCATCAATCAACAAAAAAAAAACAACATTAATTCCACCACCACCACCACCACCACTATATAGTATAGAAGTAGTTATTGCGCCCATATAGGCGGTTTATCCTACCACATTTCCTAAACGTTCAGTTCATTCATATTCGCACAGTCTCACCCGGCGAACACTGGTTCCAAGGCAAGCTGGAGTTCATGCTGAGCCAGCGTGGCAAGCCCCTCTTAGTGCATGATGGTCACACTTTTGGCATACAATATGTACGCAAGGACAAAAAGTACTGGCAATGCAATCTTTCGCGCAAATTCAATTGCAAGGCGCGGGTCACTACTACAGAGACTGGTGAGATCATTGTCACAAACAACGAGCACTGTCACACTGAAATTCGACAACATCTTCGCAAGGACTACCAACGCAATAAAGTCATGATGAATGCCCTCATTAATCTGAATAACAATCGCTTTGGTGAATTGCGTCGTCATCAGAGTCTCAGTGCCAGTCTTCAAGCTCTCGTACCGCCACATTCTGTTGTCTCTTCAATTGCACAGAATTCTCCCATTGAAGAGGTGGTACAAAATCTACATGATTTGGCGGCAAAAGCCTCGGCAGAAGCAAATGAAAACAACAATCGGTTCCAGTACCTCCAGCAGCAACAGCAGCTTCATCATCATCATCAACAACAACAACTTCGCCGGCAATCAATTAAGCATGATGACGATGATGATGAACCATTGGATTGCAATATCAAGAATACTTTGGAAGATGTTGCACGAAATTTCCTTATAAACAGATCAAATAATGAGAGTAACAACGACAACAACATAAAAGATGATGAATGGAAATGCAAAAACGAAACTGCTGGCAATCAGAACTAATAAATACAAATATCGATTGGCCATAATAATCGGACCGATTATCAAGTTTCGCTTTAAGCGCCATCTGATGTTAATAATTTGTTTTTTAACTAAAATTTAGAAGAAAAAAAAAAAGATGAAAGATAAAAATATAATTATAATTCTATGTATGTAATAATTTGTTAGTTCGCTAGTACAAACAAAGAAAAACAAAACAAAAGCCATGATTAAACAAAAATACTCAACCAAATGTAAACAAGAATGAAAATGTAAAACCAAAAATTACAATTCCAAAGAATTTAGTTAAATTTTTTTATATGCGAATTACTATATGTTATATGTTTTAGCGAATTTAAGATAATAATGATGATGGAAATTTGTGTGTCCAGGGCAGCAAATTAAATGAAATATTTTTTTGTATGAATTTTTATTATTTGTTTATGTGTTAAGTTTCTTTATTATATATTGTTTATATGAAACACGGATATCTTTTCCAAATAAATTTTACACGTTTTCGGGTATATAAGCTAAAGAAAGAAGGATGGTAGTAAATTGTTTAAATATTGATGACACGGCTAAGTTTCTGTATGCGATTGAGCAACAGATCTCCCTGTTTGATTGTAGCCTGGTATTGCCAGTTCTTGTTATCTGGTCGATTGGTCTCCACAATACCACCGACGCGATCCACCTTTGCGTGCAGTCGTCCAGCGGCTATGAAGCGTGACAACTCTTGGTCAATGTAATCGACTGTCACACCAAATGCCTCGGCCATATACTGAAGTGTAAGCGAGCGATAGGACTCCAATAACTGTGTATAGGCGAGAATACGCATCTCGCGTACATAGAAACGATAGTGTGGATGAGCTAGGTAATCTTCACGTAGTTGTAATTCTACTTGCGAAAGATGCTGGAAGAACTCAGCATAGTGACAATTAAACAGCGAGAACAGATAAGGCTTCACATCTGTCAGACCATGCAACACTTCCTGAATCTCAGCGCCTTTAACAACTTTGTCACGCAGTTCATTGCGTGGCAGCGCAATCATCGATACATAAACAGTGTAGCGCACGAATGTTGGGTAGTCCATAAGTTCATAAGAGGTAAATGTGCTAACTGTATCCAAGAAGAATGTGGCTGCACTCTTAAAGTCTCGTACAGCAACTGAGTAGACACCTTGATAGACCTTCAAGCGATTGCGACGATCCCAATCACCACCTTCTTCAATTAGATACTTAGCCTTGTCAATGTTGCGTGTTATGAGATCATGATCCAAGTAGAACAATCCCAAACGTATTAAATGGAATACGATGTCAAGGCGATGACCAAGAGATACTGTCTTCTCATACGTTTTTCGAAATGCTGTCTCTGTCGCAGTCTTATCGCCAATACGGCACAAATATTCAGCCTTTTTCAGATTGGCTTCACGCACTTCCATTTCGCTCAAATTCTTCTCAGCATCTTCAATAGCAGCATCCAATCTTTCAAGTTCAACGCGATTCGCCTCACGCATACGTGCCAACAAATCCTTGTCCACACTCCAGTTCAATTCAGTACAGATGTGCTCATACCATGGTGCCATATTGTCAGCACGTATAGCTTCAAGCAGCTTCGTCTTTAAAGCCGCATTCTGCTTGTGCTCGTCCAGCGTCAATAAGAATTTATACTGTGCCAATTCGAGATTGGGATTCTTCTCCAAGCCCTGCTCTTCTAAATTTTCCGCAGGCATGATGTAATTATTATTATTATTATATTATTAAGCAAACAAGAAATAACAAAAATTGACGACTGTAAAACTTTTTTTTTGTTGTCAAAGCCGCACAGTCATGAATGAAGCAAAGTTGGCTGCGGTTGACAGCTGATTTGTGGCAAAAGCGCCCTCTAGCGTTAAATTTTTCTTCTCCAGCCCTGCGAAAAATGGCAAATTCACCGAAAGAGTTCGCCGCTGCAGCTTTTGACAAAAAGAAAAGTGGGAGTGAATCGATATTTAGTAGAGAAAAACTTTATTTTGTAATAGTTCTTCAATTGTGCAAAAAAAAAAAAAAACCAAAAATTAACTCATTTGTACTGCGTTTGAATTTAGTATTATTAAGGAGTAATAAGCAGCGCACAAAATGATCGGTGGTTTGTTCGTTTACAACCACAAGGGTGAAGTGTTGATTTCTCGCGTTTATCGCGATGACATAGGACGCAATGCAGTGGACGCCTTTAGGGTCAACGTCATCCATGCAAGGCAGCAAGTTAGATCTCCAGTTACCAACATTGCGCGTACAAGTTTCTTTCATATTAAGGTTAGTATATTACTTACAAATGCCACGTACGTATGTGTGTTGTGTACCGGAAATGGTAATCAGTATTAATTCAATGATCAACGATGATTAAACTTCAATTTAGCGGGCAAACATTTGGTTGGCTGCTGTCACTAAGCAAAATGTGAATGCTGCAATGGTCTTTGAATTCTTATTGAAGATCATTGAAGTGATGCAGTCTTATTTCGGTAAGATTTCTGAGGAGAATATCAAGAACAACTTTGTTTTGATATATGAGCTCCTGGATGAGATACTTGACTTTGGTTATCCGCAAAACACCGATTCGGGTACTCTGAAGACTTTCATTACGCAGCAAGGCATCAAATCGGCAACCAAAGAGGAGCAAATGCAAATAACATCGCAAGTTACAGGCCAAATTGGCTGGCGACGCGAAGGAATTAAATATCGACGCAATGAACTATTTTTGGACGTCTTGGAGTATGTTAATTTGCTGATGAGCCCGCAAGGCCAGGTGCTGTCTGCTCATGTGGCAGGCAAAGTTGTCATGAAATCCTATTTGTCGGGTATGTTTTTCTTTTAAATTCAATTTGCTAATTAGAAATTAAATTAATCTATTTTTTTTTTATTTGTGTAGGCATGCCCGAGTGTAAATTTGGTATCAATGACAAAATCGTCATGGAATCGAAGGGTCGTGGTATTACGGGTAACACTGAAGCGGAAACCTCACGATCCGGCAAACCGGTTGTTGTTATAGATGATTGCCAATTCCATCAGTGCGTCAAACTTAGTAAATTCGAGACTGAGCACTCGATTAGCTTTATTCCACCAGATGGTGAATTCGAACTGATGCGCTATCGTACCACAAAAGACATTTCATTGCCATTTCGCGTCATTCCACTGGTGCGTGAGGTTGGACGCACCAAAATGGAAGTCAAGGTCGTGCTAAAATCAAATTTCAAGCCTTCGTTGCTTGGCCAAAAGATCGAAGTAAAGATACCAACACCGCTTAACACCTCAGGCGTACAACTTATATGCCTAAAAGGCAAGGCCAAATACAAGGCCTCCGAGAATGCTATTGTCTGGAAGATTAAACGTATGGCTGGCATGAAAGAGACACAACTCTCGGCAGAAATTGAATTACTTGAAACGGATACGAAGAAGAAATGGACCCGCCCACCAATTTCCATGAATTTCGAGGTGCCATTTGCGCCATCTGGCTTTAAAGTACGCTATCTAAAAGTCTTCGAACCAAAGCTCAACTACTCTGATCATGATGTGGTTAAATGGGTACGTTATATTGGACGCAGTGGCCTCTATGAAACGCGTTGTTAAACTGCCCATCACACAACGATGCTGCTGCCGCCAACTAAAGAACAATGAAACTACAACCACACAACCACAACCAACAAACTGCTGCTGGAGGAAAAGAAAAAAAGAAGAAGAAGAAAGTTTAGAAAAAATTAAAAGTCTAATCGATTCATAGTGTTGAATTTATCTTTATCTATTTATCTCACGAATGATATATAAATATTATATAGTTGATATATCGAAATGTATTGGTATTTTTTTGCTTCAATTTAATTGAAAAAATGTTGTATTCCAAAATTAAGTTCCATCAAAACAAAACAAACAAACAAAACATTATTATTATTATTATTGTATCTTATTATATAACAAAACAAACAAAAAGACAAAACAATCGTACATTCATCTATATATACATATACATAGACATATATGAATTGAACATTATATACTACATACTAGTGTACTACACATAAACATCTATCTATAGTATGTATCTATCTATACATTTGTTGTATTGTAGTAACCTCCCTCATTGTTGTTGTGTTAGCATATTATTATTGTGTATTATGTATATGATGATGATGATTATGATAATTATGATTTCATTCATGCAATTTATTCTTTCTCGATTATATACGTATATATTAATTATATTATTATTATATTATCTATAACATTTTTATATATATATTTTATTATTTCAAATACTTTTTGTAATTTTTTTTCTTTCTTTCTTTTTTTTTTTTTGTTTTGTATAAACATTTTTTTTTTATATTGAGTATGATGATGATGAATGAGACTATGATGTACCTCTAAAATTCCATTATAGTAAATTGATAAATAATTAATAATACATATATATAAAAATAATAATTGTCCTCTGATCTGCCTCAGCTCAGCTCAGTTTAGCTCAACTGTTGTTGCAAGCAGAATTTTCATCATTTCAATCTTATTTTGATTGATTGATTGATTGAATGATTAGATTTTTGGTTGGTTTGTTCTGCTCTATTATTAGTTTATTAGTAGTAGACTACAATTAGACCAATCACATCCCCAAGTATGTAAAACTGTCTGTCACTATTTGATATTCATTCTCAAGTGTTGATAATTAGTACTCTCTTGAATTGTTTAATAAAAAAAAAAAATAAAATAAAAATAAACCTAATAAATATACACAATAAAACTATCTAAAGCACTCAGTTGAGTTGGTTTTTTATATGTATGTTGTTGCTATCTGGTTGAACTTTTAATTGAAGATTTGATGATTGAATGGTGAATTGATTCAATGACTCCACTTCACAAATATTGAATTGAATTGGATTGGGTGGTGTGTGTGACTGTGTGTGTATGTGTGTGTGTGTTTGGAAGTGCATTAAAAGACAAAGTTGCTGCCTTTATCTATCATTAGTGGTGGCTAATAATGAATCATGAATCTCTTTGACTAATACACACAAATTGGAAGAGAACTTTAGATAAACAAATTTCATAATAAACTAAATTATTTTCAAATTAAAATGTTTTTTGATCAATCACGGCGATGGGTAGAAATTGTAAAATTGAACACCAATTTCCGCCCTCCTCAATGACATGTCTACTATACTCTGTTGCTTATCGCTGTGTTGTTATCAGTGATCATTGAGTGTTTTTTTATCTAGTCTACAGGGAATTAGCGGAAGGAATAGTAAGTGAATAAGTGAGTGAGTGAATGAATAAACTGATAGAGGCAAAGGCGCTTTGCTGTCGATAAAAAGCTCAGTGATATTGGAATCATAGTATATTCATTGTACGTTTGTCAACGAAGAAGCGCGCGAGCAATAAGCAAAACTATGGATTCAGCTGGTTTTATACCTGACATCATTGATGTTGCACCCAAGGCCAAGGCACAAGTCACTTACCCATCGGGCGTACAAGTGGAGTTGGGCAAGGAGCTCACACCCAAACAGGTTAGGGAGCAACCGACTGTAACATGGACAGCCGAGGATAGTGCACTTTATACACTACTTATGGTTGATCCTGATGCACCATCACGTGCAACGCCAACATATCGTGAAGTCTTGCACTGGGCCGTCATAAATATTCCTGGAAATAAAGTGAGCGCAGGGCAAACAATTGCTGAGTACATTGGCTCCGGCCCACCCGAGGGAACTGGTCTCCATCGTTATGTGTTTTTGGTCTTTAAACAGGCAGATAAGATAACAACCGATAAATTGATACCCAAAACGTAAGTATATGGACTACATATAAATTTGACTTTTGATCCAATATTTCTGCAGTAGATATCAGTGCCAACAAATAATAATAATTAATTAATTGCAGATCGCGTCAAGGCCGTGTCAATGTCAAGACCAGGGACTACATTACCAAATACAATTTGGGGACTCCTGTTGCTGGTAACTACTATCAAGCACAGTACGATGACTCTGTACCAGCCCTCAGAGCACAGCTCACCGATTAAATGTGTACATACCATAGAAATGTGACTAGTCATTTGATAATATTTTTTATTATGAAAATAAATTGTCTATAAAATTAAAAAAAAAAAAAAAAATGCTCAACAAAATTAATGTAATTTAGTTTTCCTATGATTTGAAAAAGTCCGCTACCAACTGATTGAATTCATCGGCATATCGCAAGTGAATGTTGTGTTTTCCTTCTGGAAATTCGTGATATTTGGCACCCTTCAAACGTTCTCTGAGGTATGGCACATGTTCGGCAGCAATCATTGGATCCTTTTTGCCATGCAATATGAAGGTTTCTGCACGCACTTGATTCACTTCCTGGCGACAGAAATCACCATCACGTAATTTATGGAAATCCACTGCTGCATCAACCCATTCAGCCCAGAGTTGAGCAAAACGTTCTTTACCATATACCTGCTCCATGGGTTCACGCATACGTGGTGACCATTTCTGTACATCGCGTATGCCTTGCAGCAACTTAACCTCATCTGCATTTAAGTAGGCACCGGCACCCCAAATGGCCAACTTCTCTATGGCATCAGGATAGCGACCGGCAGCAATGAGCGCCGTAATGCCACCATCACTCCAGCCAAGTATTGAGAACTTGGGTCTATCCAATGCAGTCATCAACTCCACAGCTGCTTTTGCATCATTCTGAAAGAAATCTAAACCAAAAATACGCTTAGGCGGCACCGATTTGCCATAGCCTGGTGGATCCCAAGCAATAATTGTGTGTTCTGGTAGCAATGAAGGTAATTTCTCAATTTGTGGTTTGAAATCTGTCCATGCACTACCTAAGGCACCGGGCATAAGCAATAGGCTACGTTTACCTGTGCCACTCTCAACGATATTCAATTGTACGCCATTGACGTCAACTTTGCGTTCTGTGTGTGCCAATCTGGTACCAACTATCGGTGGTACTATTGACAAAGTGCTCTTCAACATACGCCGCCGCAGTGCAGAATTTCCAATTTGAGTGGTCAGTAACAACATTACACCGCAAAACCGCAAATCTAAAACGATTGTAAAGTGAATAACTTGAATAGATTGCAATTGATAAAAAAAATAATAATGATAACAAAAGAAGAAGAACTGCAAGTTTGCATACATTTTTCGCTATGTTGGCAACGCTGTTGCGATCACAGTGGCGCACATCACCAAACACGATGTCCATGACCAAAAACATGGCAAATTTAATGCAAAAAAAACTATGTAAACAAAGAATTTAGTACATTTTTGGATGAATATTCATATTACAAATCACATTACACAATATATTTGAAATCATAAGAAATTGATAATTAAATATCATTTATGAATATTAAAAGAAAGAATTTTGTGCATTTTCATTAAATCAAATGACAATTTACTCATTAAATTTTGTATTGCCTTTCAAAGGAATGAAATTGAAATCATAATGGAATCGAATGGTTTTGAAGAAAATTATACATATTTTATATATCAATGATAAATATTAAAGGTCATGGGGCCAGCAGCGATACATTAAACTAATTGGTACTTTTGTCGAATATCAAAAAACACATTAATTTCAATACAACAACAATAACAACAACAACAATAAAACCAAAAACAACACACAAAACGAAAAACAAAAAAAAAAAAAAAACAAAAGAAAACAAATTAAAGTGAAATACTATGAAATATTTCCACATTAAATTGTCTATACTTGAAGGAAGGGAGCAAAGGAATTACAAACGTTTCGAATGTCGCGTAAAAGCTGTTGTGCATTTCAAGTCGTTTGAAGGTCCTTTACAACTGACTGCAAATCGAATTCGAAATGACGACAACGACAATGTTGAATTGCATTAACACAAACCAACAACAACAACAATAACAACAAGAACAACAGCATGGCACATCACAGAGCAGAAGTACTAGAAACCCTATGAAATAAATGTCAAGGAGTTTACACAGGAACCAATTTGCATGTGTTTGAGTGTGCGCGCTTCTTGCTCTTCTTTTGCTTGCGTGCCCATTTATCCTATCCACACACACACACACACACACACACGAACACTCTCACTACCAACACTACCAACTGATTCTCCAAACACCCGCAAATGAGCTTCAAGTAATGCAGGTTATGAACCTTCGCCATTGTTATGTTCATGTCATTGTATTTGTAAGTGACATATCAGTGTGTACGTCGTCGTACGTACGTAACTAAGTGAGTGTGTTTGTGTATGTGTGTGTGTGTGTGTGTGAAGGAATGTGGAAAGAAAATACTACGCATATGCATGCCTTCTGCGAAGCGAAACGAAACGAGCTTTTGATTTTTGGCATTTTATACCCTTCACTCATCTACACAGAGACTTTCACTTCAACACACTTCACAGACTTCATTCAAGCTACGCGGAGAGCGCATCTGGCTTGTCATTGTAGTCCGTTTGCGTTGGTTTGCACGAACAAAATTTTGTGAATAAGTTGTTGGAGCTTTTGTTATCCATTGGACGAAGAAACAACACTGTGAAGGAATTAAGTTTGAAATTGCAGTTCAGTCTCGTCGTGGTTGCAGTACGGATTCGATCGATATCATGCCAAGTGGAGCTGAAACGCTGTGAAAATTTTTAAATTGTATATTAGTGAAATTCTTACATATTCATCATCATCATCACTACTACTACAACTAACTACTGTGTGGCATCATGGCATCCTGAGGCATGTCCTTCAACATTATTTAAACATAAAAAAAACCAAGTGAAATAAGTGAAAAATACATATATTAATTTATCAAAGAAGTAAAAGTTCAAAGAAAAATCAGCAATCTGAAAATGAAAAGAATATGTGAAAAATCAAACTCCCGAAAGTATGTTATGAAAGTTAACAAATATAATAATTACTTTGCGTGTATTGAAGAAAATTGGAATTAAGTGAAAATAATTATGTGTAATTTCTGTTTTTAAATATTAAAATTGCCTTTGAATTCTACGAACAAAGTTTTTACATAAGCTAAACGCTCAATTACTGTGCATAATTTATTTAATAAAATTGAAGAAAAAAAAAAAAATAGAAAAGAAAAGAAAGAAAAAAGGAAACGAAAAAAAAAGAACCAACTACTAGTGAAAATTTTTTCCGATTTTTAGTATGTACATGTACGTTCGAAGAACTGTAGGCGCCCGAGCAGCAATGGGCAGCCAGGGGTGCAGGAGTCAAAGAGCTTTTGCCCAAGCTACTGAAGCTGCTGCTAGAGAAGTCATCATCGTCAAGTCAAAGTGAGCGACCAACCGACCGACCTACCTACCGAGCGCGTCTCAAATTTCTTTCATGAAGTGAAAATTGATTAACAAAAACTGAATAAAAAATGCCAAAATTGAAATTAAGAAAAATTGCAAAATTCAAAGATAAAAAACATTAAATAAACAATTTCGTTAAGAAAATAATAATGTTTTGTTTTTGTTCTTGTGTTTCATAAAAAAGAAATTCAAATTTCAAATTAAAAGAACAAAATTAGTTGAGTGAAAAAGAGAAAGCACAATTTTAAAAGAGCTTTTCTTAATGTTGCTACCGCTGTTGTTCTCTTTCATATTCTATTACTCTCTTGGATTCGAACCTCTTTCTCTTTTACTATAGCACACTTAATAACTGAACTGCTGCTGCTGCTGCTGACAATAATAACAACAACAAACTACTACCACCACCAACACCAACCAACGAACCAGGAATACAAATACTACGTCAGAAATAACAAAAACAGCAGAAACGACGACGACATCGTTAAAATTTAGTTAGTTAGTGTAATGCGTAGTGCAAGTGTATTTGTGTGAGAGTGCATTTGTGTGTGTGTGTATGTGTGTGTGTGTGTATAAAAGTTAAAAGTTCAATGAAAATTACACGCGCGGATAAATTTCCAATTGGATTCGTAGTATCCTTATACTATACACTACTCGGTTGGATGAATATGGATAAGTGCTAAACCGTAAACTGTATGTGTGTGCGTGTGTTTGTGTGTGTGAAAAGCTCAAACACTGGAAAAGCACGAGACTTTTACGCGCGCAGCTGTCCGAACAGCCAGCAGCAGAAACAAATCATGCTCCACATGATACTCTTTACTCTCTAACTACTTCTGTACGTACATACGCTGGTAGTGTGCGCTTGTTAATGAGTGTAAATAAGCGCCTAAACTAAATTCAAATAAATCAACGATATACACAAATAAAATCACATATCAAAATATATAAACGAATTACAAACATATACTATACTATAATATCTTGTGCGATCTAAAGTGATCGAAGCATTTTCATTATCGAACAAATGTGTTAAAATAGAAAAATTACAAAATTATATAAAAGTCCATAAATCTAATAATAATAATAACAAATATACATAAATAAATAAATAATTACAATGATGATGTATCAACAAACAACAAAACTGGGTGGTGGTGATACAAGCATAGTAACCCAAGATGCTGGAGATATAGTATCTGTAACAACAACAACAACAAGAATAACAACAAACAAATCAAGACACCGCCGCCGAAAATTGCATGCCGGAAACACAACAAACACAGCATTAACAACACTTAGATCAATTCCTATGATTTGTCTGACGACAGTCGTAGTGTTATTGTTAATGTTGTCAGCTTGTGTTGCAGGCTTTCAGTTGGATGGCTCCCTGAATTCATTTGCACAATTCCGTAAATGGTATACAGGATTAAATGGTACTCTAGAGTTGGAGTTCAAGACTGAACAGCCCAACGGTCTGGTGCTCTATACCGATGACGGTGGCACCTATGATTTCTTTGAGTTGAAATTAGTCGAGGGCGCATTGCGTTTACGTTATAATCTGGGTGGTGGTGCGCAGATTATTACTGTTGGTCGTGAGTTACATGATGGACATTGGCATAAAGTCCAAGTGCTTCGGAATGATGAGCAGACTTCGCTTATTGTTGATGGCGTCTCGCAAAGCCGCACGACCAAAGGCAAAGAGTTCCAGTTTGGGAAATTCGCTACCAACTCGGATGTCTACGTAGGTGGCATGCCGAGCTGGTACAGCGCCAAACTGGCACTGCTGGCTTTGCCAAGCGTTATCTTCGAGCCGCGTTTTCGTGGCGCCATCCGTAATCTGGTCTATGCCGATCAGCCGGGCGGTGTGACACGTCGCCAGGAGATGAAACAACCACGTGACATTAAGTGCGGCGATGGGCCGTGCGAGCTAAATGAACTGCCACCACGTGAAAAGGTTGCGCGGGTAAGTCTTAAATTTCTTGTATTATAAATACTTATAATACAATAGTATTGCATTGCATTGTTGTCCCCGATGTCTGATCTAAGTATCTCTTAAATTTATAAATCAATAATTCTTGCATTGACTCCCATATCTGACATTTTGCTTCATATAGGGTCTGCGTAACACCACCGATGCCTGTGAACGCCAGGATCCATGCCAACACGGTGGAATCTGTATATCAACTGATTCCGGTCCAATTTGCGAGTGTCGTAATCTTGAGTTCGATGGCCAGTATTGTGAAAAAGAGAAAGCGCCATCTGAGGCAACGTTCCGCGGTACACAGTTCCTTTCGTATGATCTGGGCCAGACGGGCGCTGAACCGATTGTTAGCGCACAGGATGCAATCACGCTTTACTTTCGTACACGACAGCCCAATGGATTGCTCTTCTATACTGGTCATGGCACTGACTATTTGAATTTGGCATTGCGTGATGGCGGCGTATCGTTGACCATGGGCTTGGCAAATGGCAAACAAGAGATGCATATAAAACCCTCAAAAGTTCGTTTCGATGATCATCAGTGGCATAAAGTTACAGTACATCGTCGCATTCAGGAGATCTCTTCAATTACAAGCTTCTGTCGGGTGTGTAGAAAATTCTCATCCGCCTTCAATTAAGTGGATCAATTAATCTTTTACCATTCATTTTATTTATGTTTAAAGCTTGTGACTGTTGTCGATGATGTCTATACTGATCACTCACATATTGCGGGTAAATTCACTATGTTGTCATCATCGCGTGTCTATGTCGGTGGAGCTGTCAATCCAAGGGCTTTACTTGGAGCACGTGTGCATAATAATTTTGTTGGCTGCTTGCGAAAGGTTTGTAGACTACGGTCAACCTTATAGATTCTTCAATAGTCTAATTTAAAAAACATTTTCCTTTATTAGGTTGAATTTTCTGCAGATACTTTACTACTCAATCTCATTGACTTGGCTAAAAGTGGCTCTAAGTTGATTCAGGTTGCTGGTAATGTGGAATATCAATGTCCAAGCGGAGATCCACAGGATCCAGTGACTTTTACAACTCGTGAATCGCATTTAGTGTTGCCACCATGGGAAACGGGAAAACAAAGTTCAATTTCATTTAAATTCCGCACCAAAGAGCCAAATGGCATCATTATATTGGCTACCGGTTCCAAGCAGCCACGTGCTAAAAATGTAAGTTCATCTGCACTCTCTCTCTCTCTGTCTCCCCCCCTCTCTCCCCTCTTTCTCTGTCTCTATGTTGATGAAATAAATATTTTGGTTTTTTCTTTCCTCTCAGCCGGTTCTCTTTGCAATTGAGTTACTGAATGGACACATTTACATACACATGGATTTGGGTTCAGGCGCTGCCAAGGTACGTGCATCGCGACGCCGTGTCGATGATGGTGATTGGCATGATCTTATACTGCGTCGCAATGGACGTGATGCAAAGGTTAGCGTAGATGGTGTTTGGAATGATTTCCGAACGCCTGGCGATGGCACAATACTTGAACTCGACGGTCATATGTATGTAGGTGGAACTGGACCAGCGTACAATAGTGTTGCTTGGCCTCCAGCTATATGGACAGCTACACTTCGTCAGGGTTATGTGGGATGTTTGCGTGACTTGGTGCTCAGTGGCAAAGCAATTGATATTGCAGCCTTTGCTCGTGTACAGGATTCAGGTGCGATGCTTGAATGGAAGCACCTTACAATTATTACATTTCCTTTGTGCTTACAGCCTCGGTGAAGCCTTCATGTCATGTCCAGGCAAATGTCTGCAATGGTAATCCCTGCCAGAATGGTGGCACTTGTATTGAGGGTTGGAATCGTCCGATTTGTGATTGCACAGCAACACTTTATGGTGGACCGACATGTGGACGTGAACTGGCAACTTTGAATTTCAATGGTAGCCAACACATGACCATTTGGTTGGGCAATGGACAGGGAACTAAGACGCAAACAGAGGAATTGGTCATACGCTTTAAAACCGCTCGGCCAGCAGGTCTATTGCTGCTCACTAGTGCAGAATCCAATTCACCGGATCGTCTGGAAATTGCATTAGTCGCAGGACGAATACGCGCCAGCGTGCGTTTAAGTGATCGTGAAAAGGTATGATTTGTTCCAAATTCATGTGCTTCAAATCCTTATTAAAATTTGGAATTCGATTTTCTTGTTTTTCTTGGCATTTGCATTTTCATTGCAGAATCTTCTTGCTGGCCAATCGGTGCTCAATGACAATAATTGGCACACAATACGCTTCTCGCGTAGAGCGTCTAATCTTCGGCTACAAGTTGACGGGGCTCCCCCTGTCAGGGGTATGTTATGTATGTATCACCAGCACTTCTATTGCCCTACTACGTGTCGTGCCGTGTCGTTTTTTTAAAAGAAAACTCCTTTTTGAAATTAACAAAAATGAAATCCTCGTCATTCGAACAATCAAATCACATGATTTTCGACACATTCAACTTTCGTTCAAATTCGAACATAAATTCCAATTTTTGGACATTTTCAAAAAGAAATCCGCTCAAATTACTCGTATATTAAAACTGAAAAGTGACCAAACAATCAATCTCCTTACTATTGTATAATAAGAAAAATGTGAAAGAAACAAAGTTATAAGTTTTAAAGTGCAAACTTTCATTTCGTTGTGTTGCGTTGCGTTACGTTACGTTATTTTCACCTACGCTCCCTATTCCCAGCTATCACCAACCAACCCTGCAAAAAAAAAAAAAAGACAAAAGAAAGCGCAAAAGTCAAGTGTGTGCTAGGACAGTCGCCGGCGTCGTCGTCGTCATCAGGACGAAGTGCAGTCAAATATTAAAGTTCTTCTTATTTCTATTAAATTTCTTTTTATTTTTATTTTTATTTGAAACTCTTTTCGTTTCATTAAAAATTTTAATATTTTTGAAACAAAACAAACTAAAGAAAAAAAAAAAAAAAACAAGAAGAATACCAACAAAAGAAACATGAAACATAAAACATAAAACACAAACCCCACTTTCCACTTTCCACTCAGTACTCACTACTCAGACATTTATCAAACAAACAATAAACATATATTGTTGCGTTACGTTATCTCCTCAGTTACATTACGCTACGTTACATTACGTTATGTTATCCCTAATGATTTATTGTTGATTAAATCTCTCGGAAATCTAAAGAAAATAAGTGAAATATTCACGCTCTCTCACTCACTCAGTGTGTTGGTGCATTATTATTGATTTTATATTCTTGAAAAATCAATTAGAATCATTAAAAATTCTCATCTTTTATTTGGTTTTTTTCTTCTTCTTATAAAATTCGTAATAGATTTTATTGAATCATCATTCGAAAATTTATTCAAAATTTTTTCAATTGATTTTATTACTAAGCATTCAAAATTAGAATTTCTTTCTTCATTTATTTATTTATTTATTTTGATTATAACTTTTTATACAATATTTTTATTCTCTAACATTTCAATCAATCAATCAATCAATCAGTTTATCATTCAATCAATCAATTAATCATACGTTCTTCGTTCGTTCGTTGGTTCGTTTGTTTAATCCTAATCCGATAAAAAATAATAATAATTAATTTAATTTTTTTCCGTAAAATTTTGAAAACCTTTTTTGAAAAACATCTTGATGTTGTGCTTTTATTTGTTTAACAAGAAAACATTTTCAAAAATCTTAATTGATCAATACAACAAATACAATATTATTTATATTCAATTATTAAAGAATCAAAATAGAAAAGATAAAGAAAAAATATAGGGGAAGATTGTTTTTGTATTTGTATATTTTTTGAAAGTATTTATTATTATTCATCATCATCATCATCATCGTACAAATTTATTTACTTATTATTATTATTTACTATTTAAATAATTTGGGCTGCTTGCTCTTACAAATTCTTTTTGAAAAGAATTTTTATTGTTAATTAAATGAAATGAAATGAAATATTGGAGTGTGTTTTGTCCCCATTTTTGTAAATTATTTTATATTCATTCGTTCATTTGTTTGTATTTAAACTGAATAATTATTTTAGTTACTTGTTTTTATTCTAATTTTTAAGGGTAAGCGGCTAAGAGTTTTCTCTATTTTGTTGATGGATTTCATGCAAAAAATTCAAATTTTATTCAGAGTATGTACTATATTTCATTTTTGTATAGTAGATATTCCATATTTTTCTGTTATTCTAAAAACAATTTAAATTAAATGTATTAAATAATTACAATACAACTTTAACACAATTTGGAAGTGTGATAGAACAATAACATTAATGTCACATTGGTACATTTCTTTTTGTTAATGCCAATGTTCCATCTTCTTGTCCAGACTTCCAATTTATGAAGGTATTGTTGCAGGGAGGTCCGTGGCTTCATAAATGCACCTGTTTCTGAAGAGGATGGCCTACCATCATTTGCAAATGTCATGAAGATCTCATAGCGTTCATTTTGACCCATTGGGCATGTTATGCGTGAAGGGAGTATAGAGAGTCCCTTCCAAAACGCTACCCAGGGGAACACCTGCACGAATAGCCTTGACCATTTAGTACCACTGAGAAGGTCATGTTATTGAGGTAGCTACACATTGTTAACCATAGTTGAGGAGGCAACAGGCTCTTGAGTCCATCTATTAAAAAGATTCAACACATTCTTTTACTTACATAAGTGATAAAAAGTATTGCATACTTATATGGTTATGATCTGTGTGATGAGAATTGATTAGGACAATAGTGTCTGTTTCTATGCAAGATAGAATTTTAAAAAAACTGGATGAGGTAGTCAACAGACAAGAAGTAACACTTTCAGCTTTCTTCTTTCTATGTTCAACCTTAAAATTTTCTGTAATATTTACAATTCTTATATTATAACTTCGAAACATGACAAATTCACATACATAAGTATGTACTTATGTAGCATATATAGAATTCTTATAAAAACCTTATATCATGCATTATTAGTACGTATACTTTATATACATTACGTATACGTTCAGTTTCTGTATGACAATTTAAGATATTGAAGGTTGAACTCTATAGCATGCGTTTCACGGGTCCTATGCTTTCTACTTCGATTTGAAATGACAATTTACCTGACATGTTCAAAAATCGTAAACACGTTACGTATACGTTATATATATTAAGTATACGTATATGTGTATTTAAGCAATTTTTCCCTAATCAGACGAACCTATAAACAAGCAAAGGTTTATGTGAAGAATGTTATAAATATCTTTAATATATCTCATTATTTTCTCTACATCAAAAATTTATTTTTTCTCTGAAATCCATCAATATAATTAAAGGAATTTTTATATATATATATATATTTTTTTTTTTTGTATATTTTATTTTCTGTTTTTCTTTTGTGTAAATAAATTCGATTACCATTATTTTGTCCAGGCCCAAAAGGCAACAAGACAAATACATAATGTAAACTGTTCATGAAATGAATTGTGCGGTATATTTGGAAGTTGTTCATTTTCAGGATACAAATTCAGTTTCAGTCTTTTCCGGTTCCGCCAAAGTCAAAATAAACACCTTAATAAATTTCAATTTTGATTGACGACGACCATAATGTGAATAATGAATTTTCAAACAAAAAGAAAAAAAAAAAACTAGAAAAAATCGAGCATAAAAACAAAAAATCGACACGCATTCGAACTCGGTATAACATTTTTTTGCTAAATCTTCTAATAATAATTCAAATTTTATTAAGCAGAGACAGCAAAGAAATGTTTGGATGATGATAATAAAGATGAGTCGTCCAGGGCTGTAATTTTGCACAATTTAAATTTAAAGTAATTAGATTTTGTGTTAAGTTAATCAAAAAACCAAAACAAAACAAAAAAAAACATCTATCTAACTAACAACTACAAAAACAATTAAGAAATCTTAACTTAACTAAACTAAACTAAAAAATGAGCCTCTTAGTACTTACAATATTTTGTTTTTGTTTAGTATTGTGTAAGTGTTTCAATTAATTAGAGCAAAAAGCGACACTGCCACTGTCGCTGCTGCTGTTGCTGCTGCTGATGCAGAGTCACGAGTGTTTGACACGCACGCACACCCAACAACACAAAGAAGCAAATAAACAAACAAAATATAATGAAAAAGTTTGCATGTCCGCACCAAACAAACAAAAAAAAAAAAAAACAAAGAACCAAAAACAACAATTTTATATTAACCAACAAAACTGTAACTAAACTAAAATATAGTTCAAGCATGCCTTCTTTCTCTCTCTCTCTCTCCTCTTGCTCACAATCTCTCTTGCTCTCGTTCTCGCTCTCTCTTACTCTTACTATTTCTCTTGTTCATATTTTTTTTGCTCCAAACATCTCTACTCTATTCTTCTAGTCAACTCGCTCTCGGTGTCATATGCAAAAGCCTCAGTAAGTCTCTGTGACTTAAGCGGTCCATGGACATTCAATAGTTTTGAGTAATAGTGAGATTAGTTTTAGTCAGTAAAAAGTGATATTAAAAGGTTGTGTAATCATTTGCACTAGCATATTATGAAATCAACTGATGCATTTTGTGAACAGTGTGATAAGCAAGACGTGATTAAACAACGGACATTTTTCAGAAAGAAATGAAGCAACCTTTTGCACACTTCTCGTTAAAGATAAATTAAATCCCTTTTTTTATATGTTTTTGGCAATGATATACAGTGTTCACCATGTCACAAATACCCAGGAACTGACGATAAACTGTTAAAAGTCTGTGCCTGCTTTACACAAATTATTACACAACCATTTAATCTCGCAATAAAATGGATTATCAACATAAATGCTTAACCAAAATATTATAATATTATATAGACAGATATATTAATATTGTCTCATAATATTGAACTGGACATTTTTATGCATTAAAAGTGTTGTATGTCTACTGACCGCTTTAGTAAATAGAAACAACTTTAGAGCCTTTCTCTCACACTTATAAATCTAACATAGTATAAACATACATTTCATTCATTCTACATTTGTACTTAGTTAAATAACTTGCATGTGTGCGCACTTAATCAACAAACAAACAAACAATGTATCTATGATGTTGTTTTACTACTACAATTTGGCTTAAGTCATCCGGTTCAGGTACCAAAAAAGACCCAAACGACACCTGTCACCCGCCACCCTTCCATCTAGTCTTGCGCCTAATAATCGATAAAAATCTATCAACTCAACTCAACGCAAACCACAAAGTCAGTCATTCTTCATTCATGTCAGTCATTATTATTTAGTATCAGTCTCAGTTTCAGTTTCGGTTTCAGTTTTTCATGTCTGAAACACTCACACACAGAGACCCCTCATGCATACTTACATATACAAAAAACCGTTACACACATATCTAACAAACATATTCTTATATTTACATGTCGTTAATATAAGTTTAGTTTTATTATTATTTTTTTTTTTTTGGGTTATTTTTATTTTTCCTTTATACTTCTATACAATCAGGCACACACACACACACACTCAAAGGTGTGAACCATTACCATAGATAAACAAAAGACACAAATCCGCAAAAAATCGGCATTTATTAAATGCGGGTCAAGTCTAAAACTAACAAATTAATCCAAAACACACTTTCCTACTACTAATCCACATCAAATACTAATTACAAAATTAGACAGAGCAGACAGACAAAACAGAGACAACACACACAAACAAACACACACACACACACACACAAAACTAGAATCACAAGAAATACAATACAATAGACATAACTACAACAAATTTATCTATCGATTAACGATTAATACTAAGTAATAGAAAAATACAACCGTGCGTTCGTTCGATCGTTTGTTGTGAATTGCAATCGATCAACCAATCAATCAATCAGTAGATCAAACGATCGATCGTTTAATTGATGATTAATGTGTTCTTTTTTAGTTTTGAGTGTATTTTGACTGTCATATCTCTGTCTTTTGCGTTTTGTATTTAAAAAGATTTGATCGCTCGCTCGCTCATTCGCTCGCTCGCTAATTTTCCTTTCTTACTAAATAAATACATAAGTATGTACTTTCTTTGTAACTGTCATTTGTTATTTGCTCCGTTGTTTAGTTTAAATGTGGGTTAAAGCGAAAGATACTTAAAAAGAATTAATGAGTCTCTTCATGTTTGTTTTAATAGTATAACAATAATATATTTTCATTTTCTTTTTAATTACAATATAAAAGCAGCGATCACTCTTCACCAGTATGTAGGATTAGAAAAGCAATTAAATAATTATTTAATAACCTATGATTTTATATTCTATTCAATATATATTTTATTCATCTTTATTTTAATTATTAATTTACATATTATTTCTTGTAAATGCACCAAATCACCGCCACGTAAAATAATAATAATAATAATCCAAATAATAATAAACCAGAACACCAAATAAAAATGAGCACCGAATATAATAATAGAGAATTTTCTTTCTTATTCTTTTCCTTATCCTTATCCTTTTTTTCTGATATATGTTTCGAATTATTTTTTTTCAAATATACTTACTTTCCTCAGTTGACTCAATTTTTTTATAATAATATTTTCTTTATATTTCATTTTTGTTGTTCTTTATTTTCTTAGTTTTTTTTGTTTTTTTGTTTTTTTTTTTTTTTTTTTGTTTTCGTATACTTTATGCGTATACGTAATATAAATGAATATTGTAATCTGCACTCTTACTACTTAGTTAACCAAGCTGCAAGTACTCAATAAGTACAAACTTCGCACTCTATAAAAAAAAAATACACACAACAATAATAATAACAACAACAACAAACTTAAACTTAAACTTAATCGTATCCAATAGAAAAAAAATGTTTTTGCTTGAAACTATTTTATTGGATTAACGATTACGATTAACCTAATTTATCAAACAACTAACTATCAATAGTGTCTAATCTATGTCTAAATACTCGTACAATCTCAAATACATACATACATCATTATGTATCTACTACTACTACTATTCTACAATACAAAAATTCTAATTCTAATTAACTAAATCAGCATTTAATTGTGTTCTTAATCTTATTTAAACGTGCTTCTTACTACTCACTAAAACTAACTAACTGAAACAACTAAACAACAACAAAAAAACAGACAAAAAATTAAAACAAAAATCGATTTTCATGCATACTATTTAATGCTACTAACTACTACTACTGCTTATTATGACTACTTATTTACTAACTACTAAATACAATACTACTTACTACTATTACTACTACTTATTATGACTACATACTTACTACTATTTCTACTACTAATTACTAACTACAATACTACTTACTACTATTACTACTACTTATTATGACTACATACTTACTACTATTTCTACTACTAGTTACTAACTACAATACTACTTACTACTATTACTATTACTTATTATTACTACATACTTACTACTATTTCTACTACTACTTACTCCATATACAATTATATATAATTATGTATATGTACGTATGTTTGTAACGGTTCCTATATACTTATTACATACGACGAGTATTGTACGTGTATGTATGTATGTATGTATGTACTCTTGTATATGTATGCATATTTGTTTGTTTTAATCAACCAACTAAAGAACCTCTTAGAGCGTGTTTAGGTTGCTCACGTACGTTACTGTCTCACTCTCTCTCTCTCTCTCCTCCTATTAGTGGTTGAGAGAAAGGAGTGTTTATTGCGGTTCCCTTGAGATTTTTTTCTTTTTATCACGTAAACCTTAATCCTTATTTGAAACAGCGGAGACCATATTGGGACGTCATAGTACACTTGAGATTCGTTCCATACATTTGGGTGGTTTATTCCATGCCGAAGAAGAAATCCAAATGACATCGACAATGCCAAATTTCCTTGGACAAATGCAAGGCTTCATTTTCAATGGCATGCGGTAAGTATTATACATAGCAACAAATCGATATTGAGCCATTGATATAATCTTCTTCACCTATGCTGATGTTGATGTTGATGCTGATGCTGATACTGATACTGATGATATGATTGATCCTTTTCAGTTATATTGACATCGTCAAATCATTGGGTCCAGAATTGTCTGCATTGCCCAGTGCTACATTTAAATTAACTGCACGCTTTGCAGTTCCCGCACAACAGTCAAGTCCATATCATGCTGCCACATTCCGGTCCAAGCATTCCTATGTCGGTTTGCCTATGCTGAAGGCGTATACTAGCATCTCAGTGGATTTCCGTTTTAAGACAGTTGAACCCAATGGTTTGTTGATATTCAATGGTGGACGTCGTAATGATTTCGTTGCTGTGGAATTGGTAAATGGTCATATACATTATACATTTGATCTTGGCGATGGCCCAATTACAATGCGTGACAAATCGCGTGTTCATATGAATGACAATCGTTGGCATCAAGTCAGTATACGCCGGCCAGGACCCAAAACGCACACCCTCACTGTGGATGATTCCTTTGAAATTGTAACCTTAACGGGTGTCAATATGCATTTGGAACTATCGGGAATACTCTATATAGGTGGTGTCTTCAAGGACATGTACTCCAAGTTACCGGCTTCGATTTCATCACGTTCAGGTTTCGAGGGTTGTTTGGCTTCTATGGATTTGGGTGATAATTCTCCGTCGCTGACAAATGATGCCGTTGTACCAAGTTCACTGGTGGTCAGTGGCTGTGAAGGTCCAACAAAGTGCAGTCAGAATGCTTGTGCTAATCATGGCATTTGTGTTCAACAATGGAATGCTTATGCATGTGAATGTGATATGACTTCATATACTGGACCGACTTGTTATGATGGTAAAAGACATAGACATTTGTGGAATTGGAATTGGAATTTGGTATAAATGTTTATCTTAATCTCTCTTTTTACAAATAGAATCAATTGCCTATGAGTTTGGCAACAATAAAGGCATCATTCAATACAATTTCCCTGAAAATATGCAAGCAGATACCGAGGAAGACAACATTGCCTTGGGCTTCATTACAACTAAATCGGATGCAGTTCTGCTGCGCATTGAAAGTTCAACAACACAAGATTATATGGAATTGGAAATAGTCGAAGGAAATATCTTTATGGTTTACAATATAGGAACAGTTGATTTGCCATTGGGTGAAATTGGTACTAAGGTCAATGATAATGCCTATCATGTGGTACGATTTACACGCAAAGGTGGCAATGGAACTCTGCAATTGGATGACTATAATGTACAGACACTAAGTCCTCAGGGTATGTGTCCTAAATGGACAGATGATGATGATGATGATGGGTCATAAAATTTATATTGATTGTTTGTTTTAGGTCATCAATCGACTGTCTTCAATACCATGTCAAATATTCAGGTCGGTGGCAAGTTCAGTCGTACCGGGCGTACGCGCATCGAGCGTCCCTTTGCTGGTGTCATTGCCGGTCTCTCGGTCAATAAAATGCGTATTCTGGATTTGGCTGTTGAACGTGACGCACACATAACAATTCGAGGAGATGTTCAATTGGTAACTGGAGTATTAGATAGAAATGATCTGCAAAGAATGCAGCAGGTTAGGGAATTTATTTGAAATTTTATTTGAATCAATCAACTTCTCTCTCAACTTTCAAGTATTTTTCATCATAAAAAAAAGAAACCAAAAAAATTGATTATGCAAAATTTTATCTTCAAAATTATTACATATTATAACATTTTCACATGAACCTTGTTCTCTCAAATGATTTGAAAAAGAAGAAAACTTTGAAACGAAAAAAAAAAAAAAATCCTTAAACAAGAAGATTAAATCCTTATAACAAATCGATCAGTGAACTTGATTCATGGCTTTCGTCCGAACTACATTAATGAAATTTATGATTTATGATGTAGTTCTATCTTTTTTTATTATATTAATGTATAAAATTAGTGTAAATGCGCATTTTTTGTAATTTGTATAAAATTATATATATGTATATATACATATATCTATATATCTCATATAAACCAAGAAAAAGCACATTTTCAGATTACCACCACTGCAGATCGAACTTGATCTTGATTACCTGAAATGTTGTCTGTATAACTTCAAATTTCCATTTAGATTTTCAAAAGATATTTATAAATTAAGCTCCATATTAAGGACTATCTACCATTAATGAGAGATGTGCTTTTTCTTGGTTTTTCTGAACTTGTGAACGCTTTTGCATATAATTTACCGCACAATAACTTCAAAACTTACTGCAAACACCAATAATTTTTATTACAATTTAACTAAAGACTATGAATTTATATAGACTAGACAAATCATTCACAAAGAAAGAGCATCCTGTTTGTTGGGACTACCTGAGACTACCCGTGTGTCATTTTGTTATGTTTCCTGAAATTACACACAATTTGTTATTGGGTACCCCAAGATTTAAAAGAAGAACAAGGACTCTCTCTTTGTGAGCTATTAGTCCCAGGGTTTGCATTTACATTGCTTAAGACTCATTTCCAGTTGGCTAGTGTGCAATCTAATAGCTAGCGAATTCACCATCGTACAGTCGTCCAGTGTAATCATGTTGACTAGTAATTAGCAGACTGTAAACAATCTACCAAGAAATGTTGAGAGGCGCTCTACTTTAATCGTTATTCGCTGCCTATTAGTGCTCTCACAGACACATATTCTCCATTATTTTCAAAGTGAGGCAGCTGCGAGTATATCAGTTGTCTCGCTAAATGTGTGACTACTCGTTACTTTGCAGCTTGCAAACTAGCCAATAGGAAATGATCCTTAACTCAATAGCAGCAATAGCAACGAAAGAACAGAAGAAATGATTTGCTCTTGCAACTGCTATCATCAATTGTTGAAGCACAAAACACAAATAACGTTACTCTTGCTCTGCTTCGTGCTGTGTATTGTTAAAGCATGAAACAAGAGAAAACGAAAAAACTCTAACGAACTCATACTAGTCGTAGTAATCACAAAAACAAATGATACCTTGCTATTGTTTTCTCTACAACTCTCGATGAAATTGCTCTCGGGCTCTGCTCTCATAGCCAAATCTCACACACTCATCAAGTGAGAGCAGAAGCAAGAGCAATACAGGGAAACTATGAAATAGCAATCGTAGATTTGTTCAGTCTACTATATATAAGTAATTTCATAGTTTTTGATTTAACCACACTATTCTTTGTCTTTCTCTCTCTCGCCGCTAACTTTACTTACTTCTCTTTACTTCTTTGCACTGATTTATTTTTGAAATATGTGAAATTTTAATTATTTGCACCTTGGCGAGAAAGAACTCATACACAAACATATACACACACACACGCACACGCTGGTAAACACACATCCATACAACATAAAACACATCATACATTAATAGGAAGCACTAAAGCTGCATGCAATGCACTTACTTACTTATACATTGACATACAACATTAACAACCATCTCACACTAGACATGCTTACATATAAATTTTGTATATAAACATTCAACATTTGCCATACTATATACTCATACACTCACAGATTTTGTACAAAATAAACAATAATCAAACTGCCTTCGCTGGTATTTTCGCCACATACCGCGTACCTAACCGCGAATGATCTCTTTCAGACTCCTGCCAGTGGCTATCCGGGCGCTGTAGATGATCTCATATTCTCTGGAGCTGGTTCTGGTTGTCGAGGAGATGATGAAGACGAATGTACTCCGCCATTTGAGTCCGGCAGTGGTGATGACCTCATTACACCAGTCTATGTACCACCAACGAAGCAAACAACAACATCTCAGAATGTTAGTACAGATAAAAGTGGTGGTGGTGGAAATAATGGTAGCTCCAGTGCTGGTGGCAATACAAATGGCACCGAACGTGCTTGCGATGATGAAGATTGTTTGCATGGCTCTGGAGATTATGGTGAAACCACGGAACAGTTTACGTCTACAAGCACAGCCAAGGGTTCAGGTGAGTGTTAAATGATGAAATGATGAAAATGATGAGGGAAGTCAATAAAATTATAATTTGATTATGATTTGCATTAGTTCTAAGTCATTGCTCATTGGCATATTCTCACTAAAGCACCGATCTAACGGTAACATACTCGTACTCACCTGACATTTTGATTAACCGATCGATCGTTAACTAGTTAATGTATATTTGTATATAGTCATAGACATACACATGTATATACTTAGTACATACATATATTATAGAGTATAGTATAGTATAGTAGTATCGAGATAAATGACCCTTCTCGATGCCCTTTGATGGGTTGTTGGGTTTTTTAATGTTCGCGGTTTTGCACTAAACACACATAGACACAAAAACACAAACTCACACACACACACACACACACACAGCCACACTCAATAAACGCTTTTTGCTGCTGCTGCTTACATAGTTCAATTAGTCTTTGCTCTCTGATCTAATCCAGAGAGAGAAAAAAAAAGTTCAGTTTCAATTATTTAATCAATCAATCAATCAAACAATCAGTCAAAACTTAATAACAGTTTCATAGCCATTAAATCAAAGCATCAAATCGTGCCATAACTTCCAACTTAACCAATCCAAATCAAAATCCAATCTCAATCTCATTTTATTTTAAATTCAACTTCATATGGCCATCATTGGTCCATCCACATGATTTTCATGATTCAATATTCCAGTAATCACAATTTTCATGTCCGCCGCCTACTCTCAGTTGATGCTTATTGATTGAATGATCTCACATATCCACAATTACTCCACCACCACCACCACCACTCTCTCTCTCTCTCTCTCTCTGTGTCTCTGAACTGAAACTGACTTGAGTTGGCATTATTGTGTGTCTCTCTTTCAGAAAATGAACACGTCTTCATATTTCTGACTATGATTGCAGCTTGGATGCTTCTCAATCGCAATTTCCATGCACAAATGCACATGTAGAAAACAGAATATATATAAATATAAAAGTAAATAAGTCAGAATAAAGAAAGATCAACCAACCAACCAACTAACCATCAAATGTAGATGAAAGAAGTGCAGCTATAAAAACCAGAATCTGAACAGCCTACAAGAATAACAAAAATAGAAACAACAACAACAACAAGAACATCTCGTATAAGCACCACCACTCTACAACCACAAATAATAACCACCAAAAAACCACCAATAAATCAATCAATCAACCAACCAAGAATTTCAAAATATCCACGATTGGGCGATGATTTTCATTTAACAAATCGCAGGAAATACTATTATGTGTATATACGTATTACATATAAACAGATGACGAACGACGATGACAAACAACCTCTGATGAAGTGGGGCCTAATAAAGTTAAATATCAATAAACCGATAAACCGATATGACCGAACCGATGTGACTTATGTTAATCGATGTGATGTGTGATTGAAACTGATGTGATGATTGATCTAATAATGAACTCTATAATAGATAGAACTTAAAAAAAATGTAAAAAATGGAACTTTAAGGACGAGGAGAACTGACTGGTCTAGTAGTGAATATGCATAGTTCATTATATATGGACTATGTCTAACTGTATATATAAATACAACAATAACAATAACAACAACAACAACAGCAAAGTAGTGTTAACACAATAACAACAATAAGAAAATTTAAAAAAAAAAATAATATATGTATATCAAAGCAATAAAACACACACACACACACACACACATAAGTACATACTACATATATGTATCCGTAACTTAACATATTATCTCCGTATCTCTCTCTCTCTATCTCTAACTGTATCTCTGTAACTACTACTACTACTAACTTATTGTACTAATAACTGTGTATTTTTATTGTGTAAAATGTCTTTTTTGAGCAAACAACAATAATTAGTTAACGGTTCAACTCAGCTAATTAAATATCATTATTATTATTATTACATATTACGAGTATCGAGTATAACGAAGATGATGATCATGATTGATGATGATGGATGATTACGAGTCGAGAATATATCAATTTTTTATTAATCCACATTAATATTATTATATTAAATTATATTATATTATTATATTTATTGTACATATCAAAAAAATCATTGAATTTATTCGCGAAAAAAAATTACTGTTATTCCGTTAAATAAATTTCAGAAAAATATAAAAACCAAAACAAAACAAAGAATAAGAAGCATAAGTGATGCTTAAAGTTCATTCATTCATTCGTTCGTTGTGAATAGTGATGGCAAACAAATCGGTTTATCGATTAATCGATTAATTGAAACGAGCGGTTACTAAGGTACTTTTACATGGTCTGATTCAATCCAAGTGTCTGTTATTGCTTCATATTGATGATGTGGCCATTAGTCCATTTCTCTGTCATCGTTTCTGTTATCGTTTCGTTTTTCAAGTCGATAACGCATTGATATTTAGACTGATCTGAGCATATAATATGTTTATTAATTGCAATTAATTGTTGACAAATTAATTGGATAATTGATGAGAAAAAAAAACAACTCAAACCGATTAATCAATGATTAATTGCAATAAATAACCAATATTTCAGTAATTGTAATTTTTTAAAAAAGTGATGAAAAAGAAATGTTCTCCAGTGAATCCTTCTTGGATAAATCGATTATTAGTGGCATCACTAATTGTAAATGTCAAACAGGAAACAGGAAATGAACTTTTTGTGTCGCTTATATTGTACTATGCATTTCCGTTTTCAATAGTTTCATAGAGTGACAAACCGACGCCTGTCTCTCTGATAGAGAATTCTTATACGTATGTATGTTTTATTGATATGTCTCCATCATTCCAGATCCCAACAACAATGAATTGATACCCACAACGGATGGTGCTACACGTCGCACAGATTTGATAGCGGTAACCACAGAACAACAGCACAGTACTACTAGCACCTCCTCATCATTTGGTCGCATGGTTGAGACTACATCGCGTGAATCAAGCACTTCTGGGACTGGTAGTGGCAGCAGTACAACTTCAATCATTTCAACAACATCTACACAACGTGCTACAACTATACCAAGTACCACATCAATTTCTACGACAACAACAACCACAACCCATGCTACGCCGACACCAGAGATACGCACAACTGTCACCGAACGTGATACAACACCATTTGATGTGGTTCATGTCTATAATGCTGGCATGGGTGGTGGCTTTGGTAGCAGTTCTGGAGGTGATACCGATGACAATTCTATATATAACGGTGAACATTCGTCCACGCCTGATGAGACACATCATCGTCCGGCACCATTACCACCGATTGACAGTGAACCTGGTCTGCCACCTTACTATCCGGCAATACCGCCACCACCGCCTCCCTATAGCAACAATAATAACTACAGGCCCAAGAGCAAAGGTGGCCGCATCAATTCCATTGAGGAAGAACGCACTGCCATGATTATCGGCATTGTTGCCGGCATATTGATTGCAGTCATTTTAGTCATTCTACTCGTTCTCTGGCTTAAGTCAAACGGTGATCGTGGCTATAAGACCGAGAGTGAGAAGGCTGCTGCCTATGGCTGTCATAATCCAAATGCTGCACTTCTGGGTAATACAAGCACAAATGGTTCATATCATCAACAGCGGCAGCATCATCAATCATCGCAATCACACCATCAATCTGCAGCCCTGAGCAATGGACACAATGCTGGCATGAGTGGAAGTGCAGGGGGTGGAGGTACCGGCGGCACTGGAATGATGTCCAGCGGCGGCAGTGGTTCATTGGGCTATGGCAGCGATGGTCGTCCCCAAATGGCCGGCTTAGTCCAGCCAAGCGCAAAGAAACGTAATTCAAAGGATGTCAAAGAATGGTATGTCTAAATCTAAGTATATATTTATTCAAACAAAGTATATAGTAAAGTAAACTAATCCAGAACGCAAAGTACTTTAAACGATTTCAAGATAATAATCGTGTAATATTAGCAATAGTAATTAGTGAAGATAAACAAACGAAGATAATTGTGTGTATGCAAAAGATACACAGAGAATGAAGAAGGATAATACTCAATATTTGCATTTGTATTACATCATAAATAGATTGGATACATTTGCATTAATAAATAAATATGTACGTACAATATACTCGAGATAATATATACATAATACAACAAATTTAAACATAAATTACATAAACAAATATATACGAACAATGAAGAAGGAATAACAAAAAAAAAAAAAAGCAGCAAATTAAATTAAATTAAAATAATAATAAACATAATAAGCTAAAATAAATGTATTAATATTAATTAAAATTAGTAAATGTACAAAACAATACAATACTTAACAACTTTACTACAAACAAACTCATACAACAAAATGATGAAACGATAATAATCAATCGACATGTCAGCAACCAAATTTGGTATCGTTAAATGTTGATCGAAACCAACAATCGATCAAAGATGGATGCTTGTGACCCAGAGTTGCATTCCGAGGAGAATCGCCATCCACAGTGAAAAAATTTGGTTGCTGAAGTGTGGAATGAAAAACAAAGAAAAACTTAACGATTTATGTTTATTATTACTCAAAATAATCATAATTTAACACAAAAAGCAAAATTTACAAACTTAATTAGATAATTAATTAATTACAAAAGAAAAGAATATTAATCTAACTAATACAAAACAATAAGTTAAGTTTTACAAAACAAATGACAAACTCCAATCAAATACATACAAGTAACTTATCTACCAATATGATGAATTGGAATTCAAAAGTCAAATGAAAAATCTTATTACTACAATGCCAGACGAAGATATACGTCCATGCACCATTTCTGTGGTCCATCGCGAGTTCAATAATTCATTATGAAAAAAAAACTAATGTTGCGAAATTGCAAGTCCTCTGATTTTATCATTACGAGTATTTAGTTAAGAAATAACCTTTTTTGTTATAAATTTAAAATAATAATCTAAGAAATAGAGGTACCACTAAAAGTTAATGAATATTGTTCAAGAATTAACCCGGATTTATGATTCAATTCAATTCCTCAACGGGTTGTTGTCCTATATGCCGCTCGCCACACGAGCGATGGTGGCGACTTGGCCAGGGTAGCCAAGACTCTGTTATAATCTGGGAGTGCAGAGTCTGACACAGGAATAAACATAGTTCTATGATCGTCCGCTTGCTCATGGGTTGAATGAACATAGTTTAATGTTCATCCGCTCTTGGGTTTTATCACCATGCCGCCCGTCTAAACTCTGTTGGGATTTAAGGTTGTAGAGTGCGATACAAGAATGAACAGTGTCGGTTTTAGCACTACCAGCGCCATGGGCGAGATTTCTACGGCGCCCCCTGTCTACCATTCAAACGACTAATTAGGACTCAATGAGCGAGTTTATATAAAGGGGCGCCCCTTTATATCTGGCGCCCTGGGCGGAATGAACATAGTTTCATGATTACCCAGCCATTGCTAAACCGCACACAGAATCTTCAAGAATGAAAGAATGATGTCTCAGTTAATACTTGATTGACCCTCCACGGGCATCTATGACTGCCTGCAAGTGTTTCCGAGCATTCAAGCGACTAAATAATCATTCAATTCAATATCATTGAGCGTTTTCCAGTTGCTAATCATCTGCAATCCTCTCTTATTTAGCTTGTTTATTTTTTTTTTTTGATTTGATATAGATAAACTTAAATTGAAGACAAAATTGAAACATTATTTTTTTTTTCACAATGATTCTTTTGGACTTGCCATGAAGTACGTAGTATTAGGCACATTACGTAGACTTCTTTCTATCTGGCACTGTAATTCTTAAAAATTTGCTACTTGCTAAAAGAATATGGAAATTATTTAAAATTTTGTATTATAAAATTTTTCCGGAATTTCAAATTCATTAAATTAAAGAAAAATAAAAACCAAAACCAAGGCAAGAAGTTGGCAATAAATTAATTAAAATAAAAATAAATCTTATATACAATAAAATATACTTTTAAAAAATTAAATTAATCAATAATCAAGATAAGGAATAAATTACAAATTATAAAAATAAATTAAATTAAATTTTAAATAAAATAAATGTTCGAATGTGTGTTGAAGCAAAAATTGCAAATTGTGTAAAGAAATAAATAAAAAAAAAAATAAAAATTAAAAACATAAAAAATAATTTAAATAAAATAAAATAATAATGTGGTGCTGTAATGTAATGTTTAGAACCCAGAAGAACAGAATAGATGAACAAAAGTAATGCTAATATAAAATAATCTACTTATATATTAATTATAATAATAATAATAATGTATTAATTAATTAACTTAAATTTAATGCAAATGAAATTTTGGCTTTAATATGAGATACGTTTAAATGTTGAGAGCTAAGTAGGCCCGTGTTATTATTATAATTTAATTTATAAAATTCTAAAAGAAAAACAAAAAAAAAATTAAATATTACAAAATTAAAAAAAAAAAAAAAAAATAAATGAAATTGAAATTAAAATTAATTTAAGTGAAGTGAGTTCATGCAGCAAAATTGTAACTTTAAGAGAATCAAATCCCTCTAATATATACATAATTATATAGTATACTATATACATATTATATTTAGAAAATGCTTTTCTATTTATTTTGATATATAGATAAATTCGCAATTGATTGATTAAGTAAGAGTTTTGATTTGGTTTTTTTTTTTGATAAGGCAATGGTTGTTCGGTTGATCGTTTGAGATGCATCCATAGATGATTGATGATGGATGATGTATTGTATGTATAGATTGATAAATTGATATATGTATGTACTATATTTTTGTCCACCCAGCAGTTAAGAATTTTTTGTATTGTTGTTAAACTTGTATTTGTATTTGTAAGAAGACTCACACACAGACACACACAGACTTATTATTATTATTATTATTATACATGAAGATATATATATATTTAATATTTCTCTCTTTATACAAATGAACTCGGAACATATCAACAAAAACAAAAACGAAAAAAAAAGAACAGACAACAAATACAAATTGTAACAAAACAACGACTTTGTCGACCACAAAAGACAACACAACACAACAAGAGAAAAGGAGCAAACACACACACACACACACACACACACACACACACACACACACACACACACACACACACAGCAGATATAACACAAAAAACACGAGTTTATAATACAATTTTTAATTAATTTTTTTTTTTTATTATTATTACAAAACTGAAACCAAATGAGATCGAACAATTTTACAGTATTATATTTCTATATTTCTGTATATTTAGTATAATATAAACTCACAAATCACTTGATAATGATGATGATGATCATTATCATTGCTTAAGACTTTTGCGCAACTCTAAGCTCGTGTCCTTAATTCTTTTTTTTTTTTTGTTCTTATTATAATCCTTCTTCTTCTTATTCTTCTTATTCTTGTTGCCGTTGCCACATTCACAGCGAATCAAAAATCCGCTTTGCCAAAATGCACTTCCGCTTTCTTTCAATCTTCTACTTATTAATTATGTTTATATCAAATCTAATCAAATCAAATCAGTTGCTCTTTTTCTAATATCTAAAGTAAATGAATAAATTTAATTAATGAATAAATTGAATGAAATCATTAATATTAATATTAATTATTAAAATATCATTTTGACTCGTTGAAATTGAAAAACATTTCACATATGAAAACTGAAATCATTTTTTTGGAAAATATTATATTATATTATATTGTATTGTATTGTATTTTATATACGAGTACACATGCACGCACTGCTCTGCTGAACTTTTTTACACGATTTATTAATCCAACAACAACACATACATACACAACTTTTACTGCTATCTTTAATGCGTATACTACTACTATATACACTTACACATAATTTACTATATATATACACACACTCATGCATATAAAAAAACTCACACACACAGACACTTGAACTTATATGAAATGCTAAACATATGTATACATTTATATACACTATACATACATAGATACATATGTATGACTATATATATGACTTTGAATATATACATATACTTATATAACCCTATATACATACATATACTTCTACTACTTATACTCGTATACATATTTCATATATATATTTTCCAATTTTTAAGTCCAAAACTTGTATACAACAACAACAACAAACAAACAAACAAACTATTATGAAGAAACAAACACAATTAGAACAATTTAACTATTACTTACACTTTTTACACTACACACACTTATGGTCAAAATAATGAGTACACAATATTGTAAAATAATTTTGAGTTAATGAAATCGAGTAGATGCAGGGCGGGAATAAGTCAACTCGTCACTATGGACTTGATGGAGCATTTTTTTAACTGTCTCTCTCTCTCTCTCTCTCTCTTGAGTACTGTAAAGATTTGTTAGGGAGTGGCGATGTTCTACTATCAGAATTAAAAGGGGAAAAAGAAAAAAAAAAGCAACCAATTGTGAGTCGGACTCGCACACGAAGGGTTCCGTACCATCGTCCAAGTTTTTTGTTATGCATAAATAAAATATGTATTTAAATAATAGTGAACATCATAATAACCAACTGTTTTAAGTTACAAAGCATTGTTTGGACGGACGGACAGCGTAGGCTTAGTAATAGGGTCCCGGAATCAGTTTTTCTAAGCCCCTCAAAATTATGACTAAACAAGTACAATATACTTCTGAAAGTTGCATTGCAATCATGACTCTGTCTCTCTCTCTCTCTCTCTCTCTCTCTATATATATATATATATATATATTATTTTAATATTATAATCAGTATAGCAAATGCATCAGTAGCACAAGTATAAAAGTGGGGATTCCCAAATATAAAAATATTTTCTTTTGATAATTTTTATTATTATAATTATGTGTTGATTTTTGTGACTTAAGATTGATTAAGATTATTATAAAAAATGTACAAAAATACTAACTTTGGCTATGCCGAAATTGTAATACTCTTCACGCCCCTGCTAGTGCTCCGATGATTATGAAATTTATGAAGTTGGTGGTCAAACACTTATAGTTTCCAAATTTCAAGTCGATAGTACAAAAAACAAAAAAGTTGTCCGATTCGGTTGATACCGACAAATGTATTGCGAACTCTAGCTCTGAGGGACTAGTTTGCATATATACATTCAGACAGACGGACAGACAGACATACGGACAGACGGACATACGAATATATATACTTAAAGGGGTCTCCGATGTCTCCTTCTGTGTGTTACAAATTTCATAACAAACTTATACACATAATATTATTCATTGAGTGAAGAGTATAAATATTGAATGAATGGATTTTGTTATCGTTTTTTTTTTTTGTATCCACTATTAAGTAAAATATGTTTGATGATCTACTCATTATTTTGACCACAAGTGTAAACACTTATAAACTATAAAGAAACACACACTCAAATTTATGTAAATTTTACGTAAGATATTTTCTTATAATTAAAATTAGAAAAGACAATTTTTTGATATTCGATTATCGATAAACGAGATCGAGTCTCCTTCCCACTCTCCCTATCCCCCACCCCCCCCCCCCCCCCCACAATCTTCGACACTATGTTAATGCTGCACAATGAAATGAAATTTTTGCATTTAAAAATTCCCCAAAAAATTATTTATTTTTAACCTTTGAAACTACAGTTATTTAACAATATTATTAAAAAAAAAAAGAAAAAGAAATAAATAAATTAATTAATGAAATTAATACTTAATGAAGAAATAAAGAAAAGAAAAGCAAAGCACTAATTTTTATTCAAATTCAAATTGAAAAGAAGAAAAAAAATTTAAAACCGAAAACCAAAAATAATTAAACCAAAGGAAATAAATAATAAAAATAATAATAAAAAATATAAAACTAAATAGGAAAATAAAAATAACTTAACAAACTTAAGAAGCCATTTTCACTTAAATAATTAAATTAAATTAATTAAAAAGACAACAACAACAACAACAATATTTAATGTTTAATGTATTATATTCAAAATAAAATCCTCCGTTAGTTGAATGCATAAAAAAAAAATAAAAATATAAAACAATAATAAAATGAAATAGATAAAGGACAAGATGGAATGATGAGGTGCGCGATAGAAAGGCAAAACTAGTAAAAAATAATAATAATAATAAATAATAAAATAATTGCATCTTATTTATTTAGGCTTAAATCATTGTTATCTAATATAATATAAATAAATAAATAAATATATATATATATATATACAAATAATAATAGTAAAATAAAAAAAAACAAACAATAAGACAACAAACATTAAAACAAATAATAATATGTATGATGATGATGATGATGATGATGTATTGCATGATGTATATGACATGTATCACATGTACTTAGGAAAAATTGTATTGTAATGTACTTAATATAATATATAGCAATTGGACAGATTGGACAAATAGACCGAGAGACAAACAGACAAACAAATAAATAAAAATAAAAAGAAATTAAAAAAACAAACAAAGTAAGTGATTGTTAAAGAAATATTATAATTAATGTGTATTAATAATATTATATTAATTAATTAATGAAATATAAATGAAATGAAAGACATATAATTGCTTTGTTTTGTGTTAGATTTTATAATTTAAAAAATAATGTAACAAAAAGAAAAAAAGAACAAACATGAAGATGATGAATAACAAAACAAAACAAAAAACAGAATGACTGATAAATCACAGAATTATAAAAAAAGCATATTATAAATAAAAATATAATAAAATAAAATGAAATGTGTGTTTCTTTAATACAAAAATTAAATTACATATGAAAAATAATTGTATTAATTTTCTATTAATTATTATTATTCAATTTATATTAGTCACCTTTCATCACCAAATTCACCACATTCAAAATGTCTTCAAAACCAAACATAGATGGCGCCTTTGACTAGCCAAGACACAAACCAAATACGACGCAGACGCATCAACTAGATAAGCTACGCCACAAGATGGCGCACTCGTATCGTCCTTCTTAAGTTCAGACACCAACCACTAGGTGGCACACCAAGCAATATGAATAGTTGACTGCTTCATGTTGCACAACCTTACCTGAATTATAAGCAATTCTAATTTTGTTCAATTTGAAGTGAAATCATTTGAAATGTGTTTAAGATTTCACTCATTTTCAGTATTTAGATTTTAATCCGCCTGAATTCAGATCAAAGTTCTACTACTCATCTATACGACAGTAAACATTCTTTAAAATCGGAAAAATAGTTTTGAAATGAATATATCGAAAAATGTACAAGCCTTAAAATTATGCTTTATTTTTTGTCATTTGCTTTGTAACAATAACAACCCCTAAGAGTATATTTTTTTTATTAATTAAATTTATGACCCTGAAAATATGCAGCGAATTGCTACAACTACTAATCAGATCTTAATGAAATACCGTATTTCTAATATCACAAACTACTTGACCGATTCGAATGAAAGTTCCACGATTGTATAGACCAAGAGTAGGGATTTGATCTGAAGTCACCCAGAATCGAATCTAAGTACTAGAAGTGGGTTAAAACTCGGTAAACGTGTTCTCCAGTCAATTTTTGACCTTTTATTGAGGTCAGATCAAGGTCAAAGTTTAATAGCATAAAGCTGAACTCATGACCTTTCCAATGACATTACATTCATCGAAATCGACCCACCCATTATCGAGATATAAGCCTGTAAGCATTTTTGAATAGGCGATATCGACCTACTACTTTCTGTGCATTTCTGTTCGCCTGGTATTTTTCCAAAATTTTAAGAAGAAGCAAAAAATTTATTTTATTTTTAATTTATAAAAGTTTGTAATGTTATATCTCAAAAACTAATGAACCGATTCGAATGAAAGTTCCACGATTGTATAGACCAAGAGTAGGGATTTGATCTGAAGTCACCCAGAATCGAATCTAAGTACTAGAAGTGGGTTAAAACTCGGTAAACGTGTTTTACAGTCAATTTTTGACCTTTTATTGAGGTCAGATCAAGGTCAAAGTTTAATAGCATAAAGCTGAACTCATGACCTTTCCAATGACATTACATTCATCGAAATCGACCCACCCATTATCGAGATATAAGCCTGTAAGCATTTTTGAATAGGCGATATCGACCTACTACTTTCTGTGCATTTCTGTTCGCCTGGTATTTTTCCAAAATTTTAAGAAGAAGCAAAAAATTTATTTTATTTTTAATTTATAAAAGTTTGTAATGTTATATCTCAAAAACTAATGAACCGATTCGAAAGAAAGTTCCACGGTTGTATAGACCAAGAGTAGGGATTTGATCTGAAGTTACCCAGAATCGAATCTAAGTACTAGAAGTGGGTTAAAACTCGGTAAACATGCTTTACAGTCAATTTTTGACCTTTTATTGAAGTCAGATCAAGGTCAAAGTTTAATAGCATAAAGCTGAACTCATGACCTTTCCAATGACATTACATTCATCGAAATCGACCCACCCATTATCGAGATATAAGCCTGTAAGCATTTTTGAATAGGCGATATCGACCTACTACTTTCTGTGCATTTCTGTTCGCCTGGTATTTTTCCAAAATTTTAAGAAGAAGCAAAAAATTTATTTTATTTTTAATTTATAAAAGTTTGTAATGTTATATCTCAAAAACTAATGAACCGATTCGAATGAAAGTTCCACGATTGTATAGACCAAGAGTAGGGATTTGATCTGAAGTCACCCAGAATCGAATCTAAGTACTAGAAGTGGGTTAAAACTCGGTAAACGTGTTTTACAGTCAATTTTTGACCTTTTATTGAGGTCAGATCAAGGTCAAAGTTTAATAGCATAAAGCTGAACTCATGACCTTTCCAATGACATTACATTCATCGAAATCGACCCACCCATTATCGAGATATAAGCCTGTAAGCATTTTTGAATAGGCGATATCGACCTACTACTTTCTGTGCATTTCTGTTCGCCTGGTATTTTTCCAAAATTTTAAGAAGAAGCAAAAAATTTATTTTATTTTTAATTTATAAAAGTTTGTAATGTTATATCTCAAAAACTAATGAACCGATTCGAAAGAAAGTTCCACGGTTGTATAGACCAAGAGTAGGGATTTGATCTGAAGTTACCCAGAATCGAATCTAAGTACTAGAAGTGGGTTAAAACTCGGTAAACATGCTTTACAGTCAATTTTTGACCTTTTATTGAAGTCAGATCAAGGTCAAAGTTTAATAGCATAAAGCTGAACTCATGACCTTTCCAATGACATTACATTCATCGAAATCGACCCACCCATTATCGAGATATAAGCCTGTAAGCATTTTTGAATAGGCGATATCGACCTACTACTTTCTGTGCATTTCTGTTCGCCTGGTATTTTTCCAAAATTTTAAGAAGAAGCAAAAAATTTATTTTATTTTTAATTTATAAAAGTTTGTAATGTTATATCTCAAAAACTACTGAACCGATTCGAATGAAAGTTCCACGGTTGTATAGACCAAGAGTAGGGATTTGATCTGAAGTCACCCAGAATCGAATCTGAGTACTAGAAGTGGGTTAAAACTCGGTAAATGTGTTTTACAGTCAATTTTTGACCTTTTATTGAGGTCAGATCAAGGTCAAAGTTTAATAGCATAAAGCTGAACTCATGACCTTTCCAATGACATTACATTCATCGAAATCGACCCACCAATTATCGACATATAAGCCTGTAAGCATTTTTGAATAGGCGATATCGACCTACTACTTTCTGTGCATTTCTGTTCGCCTGGTATTTTTCCAAAATTTTAAGAAGAAGCAAAAAATTTATTTTATTTTTAATTTATAAAAGTTTGTAATGTTATATCTCAAAAACTACTGAACCGATTCGAATGAAGGTTCCACGGTTGTATAGACCAAGAGTAGGGATTTGATCTGAAGTCACCCAGAATCGAATCTGAGTACTAGAAGTGGGTTAAAACTCGGTAAATGTGTTTTACAGTCAATTTTTGACCTTTTATTGAGGTCAGATCAAGGTCAAAGTTTAATAGCATAAAGCTGAACTCATGACCTTTCCAATGACATTACATTCATCGAAATCAACCCACCAATTATCGACATATAAGCCTGTAAGCATTTTTGAATAGGCGATATCGACCTACTACTTTCTGTGCATTTCTGTTCGCCTGGTATTTTTCCAAAATTTTAAGAAGAAGCAAAAAATTTATTTTATTTTTAATTTATAAAAGTTTGTAATGTTATATCTCAAAAACTACTGAACCGATTCGAATGAAAGTTCCACGGTTGTATAGACCAAGAGTAGGGATTTGATCTGAAGTCACCCAGAATCGAATCTGAGTACTAGAAGTGGGTTAAAACTCGGTAAATGTGTTTTACAGTCAATTTTTGACCTTTTATTGAGGTCAGATCAAGGTCAAAGTTTAATAGCATAAAGCTGAACTCATGACCTTTCCAATGACATTACATTCATCGAAATCGACCCACCAATTATCGACATATAAGCCTGTAAGCATTTTTGAATAGGCGATATCGACCTACTACTTTCTGTGCATTTCTGTTCGCCTGGTATTTTTCCAAAATTTTAAGAAGAAGCAAAAAATTTATTTTATTTTTAATTTATAAAAGTTTGTAATGTTATATCTCAAAAACTACTGAACCGATTCGAATGAAGGTTCCACGGTTGTATAGACCAAGAGTAGGGATTTGATCTGAAGTCACCCAGAATCGAATCTGAGTACTAGAAGTGGGTTAAAACTCGGTAAATGTGTTTTACAGTCAATTTTTGACCTTTTATTGAGGTCAGATCAAGGTCAAAGTTTAATAGCATAAAGCTGAACTCATGACCTTTCCAATGACATTACATTCATCGAAATCAACCCACCAATTATCGACATATAAGCCTGTAAGCATTTTTGAATAGGCGATATCGACCTACTACTTTCTGTGCATTTCTGTTCGCCTGGTATTTTTCCAAAATTTTAAGAAGAAGCAAAAAATTTATTTTATTTTTAATTTATAAAAGTTTGTAATGTTATATCTCAAAAACTACTGAACCGATTCGAATGAAAGTTCCACGGTTGTATAGACCAAGAGTAGGGATTTGATCTGAAGTCACCCAGAATCGAATATGAGTACTAGAAGTGGGTTAAAACTCGGTAAATGTGTTTTACAGTCAATTTTTGACCTTTTATTGAGGTCAGATCAAGGTCAAAGTTTAATAGCATAAAGCTGAACTCATGACCTTTCCAATGACATTACATTCATCGAAATCAACCCACCAATTATCGACATATAAGCCTGTAAGCATTTTTGAATAGGCGATATCGACCTACTACTTTCTGTGCATTTCTGTTCGCCTGGTATTTTTCCAAAATTTTAAGAAGAAGCAAAAAATTTATTTTATTTTTAATTTATAAAAGTTTGTAATGTTATATCTCAAAAACTACTGAACCGATTCGAATGAAGGTTCCACGGTTGTATAGACCAAGAGTAGGGATTTGATCTGAAGTCACCCAGAATCGAATCTGAGTACTAGAAGTGGGTTAAAACTCGGTAAATGTGTTTTACAGTCAATTTTTGACCTTTTATTGAGGTCAGATCAAGGTCAAAGTTTAATAGCATAAAGCTGAACTCATGACCTTTCCAATGACATTACATTCATCGAAATCGACCCACCAATTATCGACATATAAGCCTGTAAGCATTTTTGAATAGGCGATATCGACCTACTACTTTCTGTGCATTTCTGTTCGCCTGGTATTTTTCCAAAATTTTAAGAAGAAGCAAAAAATTTATTTTATTTTTAATTTATAAAAGTTTGTAATGTTATATCTCAAAAACTACTGAACCGATTCGAATGAAAGTTCCACGGTTGTATAGACCAAGAGTAGGGATTTGATCTGAAGTCACCCAGAATCGAATCTGAGTACTAGAAGTGGGTTAAAACTCGGTAAATGTGTTTTACAGTCAATTTTTGACCTTTTATTGAGGTCAGATCAAGGTCAAAGTTTAATAGCATAAAGCTGAACTCATGACCTTTCCAATGACATTACATTCATCGAAATCGACCCACCAATTATCGACATATAAGCCTGTAAGCATTTTTGAATAGGCGATATCGACCTACTACTTTCTGTGCATTTCTGTTCGCCTGGTATTTTTCCAAAATTTTAAGAAGAAGCAAAAAATTTATTTTATTTTTAATTTATAAAAGTTTGTAATGTTATATCTCAAAAACTACTGAACCGATTCGAATGAAGGTTCCACGGTTGTATAGACCAAGAGTAGGGATTTGATCTGAAGTCACCCAGAATCGAATCTGAGTACTAGAAGTGGGTTAAAACTCGGTAAATGTGTTTTACAGTCAATTTTTGACCTTTTATTGAGGTCAGATCAAGGTCAAAGTTTAATAGCATAAAGCTGAACTCATGACCTTTCCAATGACATTACATTCATCGAAATCAACCCACCAATTATCGACATATAAGCCTGTAAGCATTTTTGAATAGGCGATATCGACCTACTACTTTCTGTGCATTTCTGTTCGCCTGGTATTTTTCCAAAATTTTAAGAAGAAGCAAAAAATTTATTTTATTTTTAATTTATAAAAGTTTGTAATGTTATATCTCAAAAACTACTGAACCGATTCGAATGAAAGTTCCACGGTTGTATAGACCAAGAGTAGGGATTTGATCTGAAGTCACCCAGAATCGAATATGAGTACTAGAAGTGGGTTAAAACTCGGTAAATGTGTTTTACAGTCAATTTTTGACCTTTTATTGAGGTCAGATCAAGGTCAAAGTTTAATAGCATAAAGCTGAACTCATGACCTTTCCAATGACATTACATTCATCGAAATCAACCCACCAATTATCGACATATAAGCCTGTAAGCATTTTTGAATAGGCGATATCGACCTACTACTTTCTGTGCATTTCTGTTCGCCTGGTATTTTTCCAAAATTTTAAGAAGAAGCAAAAAATTTATTTTATTTTTAATTTATAAAAGTTTGTAATGTTATATCTCAAAAACTACTGAACCGATTCGAATGAAAGTTCCACGGTTGTATAGACCAAGAGTAGAGATTTGATCTGAAGTCACCCAGAATCGAATCTGAGTACTAGAAGTGGGTTAAAACTCGGTAAATGTGTTTTACAGTCAATTTTTGACCTTTTATTGAGGTCAGATCAAGGTCAAAGTTTAATAGCATAAAGCTGAACTCATGACCTTTCCAATGACATTACATTCATCGAAATCGACCCACCCATTATCGAGATATAAGCCTGTAAGCATTTTTGAATAGGCGATATCGACCTACTACTTTCTGTGCATTTCTGTTCGCCTGGTATTTTTCCAAAATTTTAAGAAGAAGCAAAAAATTTATTTTATTTTTAATTTATAAAAGTTTGTAATGTTATATCTCAAAAACTACTGAACCGATTCGAATGAAAGTTCCACGGTTGTATAGACCAAGAGTAGAGATTTGATCTGAAGTCACCCAGAATCGAATCTGAGTACTAGAAGTGGGTTAAAACTCGGTAAATGTGTTTTACAGTCAATTTTTGACCTTTTATTGAGGTCAGATCAAGGTCAAAGTTTAATAGCATAAAGCTGAACTCATGACCTTTCCAATGACATTACATTCATCGAAATCAACCCACCAATTATCGACATATAAGCCTGTAAGCATTTTTGAATAGGCGATATCGACCTACTACTTTCTGTGCATTTCTGTTCGCCTGGTATTTTTCCAAAATTTTAAGAAGAAGCAAAAAATTTATTTTATTTTTAATTTATAAAAGTTTGTAATGTTATATCTCAAAAACTACTGAACCGATTCGAATGAAAGTTCCACGGTTGTATAGACCAAGAGTAGGGATTTGATCTGAAGTCACCCAGAATCGAATCTGAGTACTAGAAGTGGGTTAAAACTCGGTAAATGTGTTTTACAGTCAATTTTTGACCTTTTATTGAGGTCAGATCAAGGTCAAAGTTTAATAGCATAAAGCTGAACTCATGACCTTTCCAATGACATTACATTCATCGAAATCAACCCACCAATTATCGACATATAAGCCTGTAAGCATTTTTGAATAGGCGATATCGACCTACTACTTTCTGTGCATTTCTGTTCGCCTGGTATTTTTCCAAAATTTTAAGAAGAAGCAAAAAATTTATTTTATTTTTAATTTATAAAAGTTTGTAATGTTATATCTCAAAAACTACTGAACCGATTCGAATGAAAGTTCCACGGTTGTATAGACCAAGAGTAGGGATTTGATCTGAAGTCACCCAGAATCGAATCTGAGTACTAGAAGTGGGTTAAAACTCGGTAAATGTGTTTTACAGTCAATTTTTGACCTTTTATTGAGGTCAGATCAAGGTCAAAGTTTAATAGCATAAAGCTGAACTCATGACCTTTCCAATGACATTACATTCATCGAAATCAACCCACCAATTATCGACATATAAGCCTGTAAGCATTTTTGAATAGGCGATATCGACCTACTACTTTCTGTGCATTTCTGTTCGCCTGGTATTTTTCCAAAATTTTAAGAAGAAGCAAAAAATTTATTTTATTTTTAATTTATAAAAGTTTGTAATGTTATATCTCAAAAACTACTGAACCGATTCGAATGAAAGTTCCACGGTTGTATAGACCAAGAGTAGGGATTTGATCTGAAGTCACCCAGAATCGAATCTGAGTACTAGAAGTGGGTTAAAACTCGGTAAATGTGTTTTACAGTCAATTTTTGACCTTTTATTGAGGTCAGATCAAGGTCAAAGTTTAATAGCATAAAGCTGAACTCATGACCTTTCCAATGACATTACATTCATCGAAATCAACCCACCAATTATCGACATATAAGCCTGTAAGCATTTTTGAATAGGCGATATCGACCTACTACTTTCTGTGCATTTCTGTTCGCCTGGTATTTTTCCAAAATTTTAAGAAGAAGCAAAAAATTTATTTTATTTTTAATTTATAAAAGTTTGTAATGTTATATCTCAAAAACTACTGAACCGATTCGAATGAAGGTTCCACGGTTGTATAGACCAAGAGTAGGGATTTGATCTGAAGTCACCCAGAATCGAATCTGAGTACTAGAAGTGGGTTAAAACTCGGTAAATGTGTTTTACAGTCAATTTTTGACCTTTTATTGAGGTCAGATCAAGGTCAAAGTTTAATAGCATAAAGCTGAACTCATGACCTTTCCAATGACATTACATTCATCGAAATCAACCCACCAATTATCGACATATAAGCCTGTAAGCATTTTTGAATAGGCGATATCGACCTACTACTTTCTGTGCATTTCTGTTCGCCTGGTATTTTTCCAAAATTTTAAGAAGAAGCAAAAAATTTATTTTATTTTTAATTTATAAAAGTTTGTAATGTTATATCTCAAAAACTACTGAACCGATTCGAATGAAAGTTCCACGGTTGTATAGACCAAGAGTAGGGATTTGATCTGAAGTCACCCAGAATCGAATATGAGTACTAGAAGTGGGTTAAAACTCGGTAAATGTGTTTTACAGTCAATTTTTGACCTTTTATTGAGGTCAGATCAAGGTCAAAGTTTAATAGCATAAAGCTGAACTCATGACCTTTCCAATGACATTACATTCATCGAAATCAACCCACCAATTATCGACATATAAGCCTGTAAGCATTTTTGAATAGGCGATATCGACCTACTACTTTCTGTGCATTTCTGTTCGCCTGGTATTTTTCCAAAATTTTAAGAAGAAGCAAAAAATTTATTTTATTTTTAATTTATAAAAGTTTGTAATGTTATATCTCAAAAACTACTGAACCGATTCGAATGAAAGTTCCACGGTTGTATAGACCAAGAGTAGGGATTTGATCTGAAGTCACCCAGAATCGAATATGAGTACTAGAAGTGGGTTAAAACTCGGTAAATGTGTTTTACAGTCAATTTTTGACCTTTTATTGAGGTCAGATCAAGGTCAAAGTTTAATAGCATAAAGCTGAACTCATGACCTTTCCAATGACATTACATTCATCGAAATCAACCCACCAATTATCGACATATAAGCCTGTAAGCATTTTTGAATAGGCGATATCGACCTACTACTTTCTGTGCATTTCTGTTCGCCTGGTATTTTTCCAAAATTTTAAGAAGAAGCAAAAAATTTATTTTATTTTTAATTTATAAAAGTTTGTAATGTTATATCTCAAAAACTACTGAACCGATTCGAATGAAAGTTCCACGGTTGTATAGACCAAGAGTAGGGATTTGATCTGAAGTCACCCAGAATCGAATCTGAGTACTAGAAGTGGGTTAAAACTCGGTAAATGTGTTTTACAGTCAATTTTTGACCTTTTATTGAGGTCAGATCAAGGTCAAAGTTTAATAGCATAAAGCTGAACTCATGACCTTTCCAATGACATTACATTCATCGAAATCAACCCACCAATTATCGACATATAAGCCTGTAAGCATTTTTGAATAGGCGATATCGACCTACTACTTTCTGTGCATTTCTGTTCGCCTGGTATTTTTCCAAAATTTTAAGAAGAAGCAAAAAATTTATTTTATTTTTAATTTATAAAAGTTTGTAATGTTATATCTCAAAAACTACTGAACCGATTCAAATGAAAGTTCCACGGTTGTATAGACCAAGAGTAGGGATTTGATCTGAAGTCACCCAGAATCGAATCTGAGTACTAGAAGTGGGTTAAAACTCGGTAAATGTGTTTTACAGTCAATTTTTGACCTTTTATTGAGGTCAGATCAAGGTCAAAGTTTAATAGCATAAAGCTGAACTCATGACCTTTCCAATGACATTACATTCATCGAAATCAACCCACCAATTATCGACATATAAGCCTGTAAGCATTTTTGAATAGGCGATATCGACCTACTACTTTCTGTGCATTTCTGTTCGCCTGGTATTTTTCCAAAATTTTAAGAAGAAGCAAAAAATTTATTTTATTTTTAATTTATAAAAGTTTGTAATGTTATATCTCAAAAACTACTGAACCGATTCGAATGAAAGTTCCACGGTTGTATAGACCAAGAGTAGGGATTTGATCTGAAGTTACCCAGAATCGAATCTAAGTACTAGAAGTGGGTTAAAACTCGGTAAACATGCTTTACAGTCAATTTTTGACCTTTTATTGAGGTCAGATCAAGGTCAAAGTTTAATAGCATAAAGCTGAACTCATGACCTTTCCAATGACATTACATTCATCGAAATCGACCCACCCATTATCGAGATATAAGCCTGTAAGCATTTTTGAATAGGCGATATCGACCTACTACTTTCTGTGCATTTCTGTTCGCCTGGTATTTGCTGGAAATTTTTGTATAAAATAAAGGAAAATTTTAAGTTTTGCCAATTGTCCTGAAATGTATGCAATGTTTTTTTTTTTACGGAACAATGAGCATGAAAATTGTTTTAGAAATTTGTATTTACAAAATATTAAAAATAACTCAATCTAATAATGTTGATGATAATTTTATTTTCATTTTTGCTTTTCTTGTTACACAATTACATAATATAATTAATATATAAATTTTTAAATTGACAAAAATGAAAAACTAAAAAGAAAGAAAGAACTAAAATAAATACAATATCTATATGTATATGTAAATATAATAAATAATTACTATACCATACAATGTCATCATATATGTATGTATGTATGTATGTGTATATGTATTTATGTATATGCAAAATGGGACGGATATGTACAACGTTAAATAATAAACAAACAAACAATATACATATGTGTATTTGTATATATACGATTATGTAAGTAAGTAATTTTACTTTAATATGAGAATTAGTAGTCGTTGGTCGCATATTTATTAATGTAAATATTTATAATTTTTTACTTTTGTTTTGTTTTGTTTTACTTTAATTTTGGTGGGTTTCTGTGCATTTAGATATACATAAAAAAATTTAAAGTTTAAACTTTATTTTTATTTATTATTATTATAATTTTTTGTTTGTTTTGTTTTTATTAATTTGTCAGGAACTCGGAACTCTTGCGTCTTTTGTTCCCATGATGATGCCTCATTTGAGCTGTTTATCATTTAGTATTTATGATTGATCCTCAGGCTACTCACTCTTTTATTAAATATTATTATTATTTTATTATTATTATTATTAATAATATTTATAAATTTAAAGCTACAAAGTTACATTCAAATAAATTGTTAATCTTTTCAGGAATAAGTTCATTCGTTGTTCATGCTTTTTTTTTTACTTAAATCATTTGTTTTTGTGTATCAATCATTTTAGAAATGCTTTTCTATTTCTATTTCTTAATCTCTTAATTTATACATTTCTATATTAATATGATGAGAGATTCCTTTCTTTATATTTATTTTTTATCAATTTTTCTTTTTTTTTGGTCACACACACATAAATAACATTTAGAATGTGGAGGAAAGTGGCTAAAACACCAATTATTATTTAATTAAATTATCTATCTTATTTAAATTGATTTAACACACATATATGTACGTAAACACACATCTATATAAAAAAGTGTAATAATATATGAATATATAATTGTCAAAAATATTTTTTTTTTTCTTCACTCAACATTTTTAATTGCCTAAGAACTTCTAAAATTCTTAAAAAAAAAAAAAAATTACAACAAATAAAAACTAAACTAATACATACATTCATTATAATTCGTAATTGTTGTGAGCATTTTTTAATTGAATACTTCTTTTGTTTTTTTTTTTATCTTATGTTTTTTATTTTTTGTTCATTTTTTTTTTTTTTTTTTGTTCCTAAGTTTAGTTAATTTCGAATTAGAATATTGCATAAAACATTTAGAATTTTACCCGTGCTGGAATGAAATTCCAGTAAATTATTATTATTATTATTATTAATAATAATAAACATACATATAAATATTTAATTGTAGATATATATATTTATAAATTTTGGTATCTAAACTACACGTCAATACATACAAATAGTCAATAATATATGTGTCATATTTAGAAACACAATTTATTGTGTTCAGATTGATGATGATTGATTGGAGTTTATTTTGTTTTGTACTATGCACACAGTAATGCATAATAATTAACTATAAGGACTGCACTTTTGATATTCATACGTATTTATGTATATTCTTAGATAGACATGTGGATTAAGTATGATGAGTGATACCTTCTTTAAAAACATGAAAATGTTTAATGGATTTAATTTCCAATTAATTATGATAAAAAAAAAACAAAAAAAACCTGAATGGATTCTCATTGCCCAAACAGAATTGATGAGGAAGATTTAGGCTGAGAAACACACTTCATTAGACCTGGATTAGACAAGACCACCCACGTCTTTGCATAAGCAACACGTTGATATTTTCAATTTTCTTTGTTTTTTTTTAATATCCTTCTTTATTTGCAATCTGTCCGTCAAAGACGACAATAGGAAATTTTTAATGAAAACACTCGTCCGGGAAGCGGAACAGGAGATCCAAAGGGTGTTGCCTCTTTTTCTGTTGTCCAATAGATTGATTACCAATTGATCATCATGTACATGGAAATTCAAAATTATGCATTCAAAAGACGAAACCAAAGACTATTAACTACATAGACTAGACAATTTACTTTCATTTTTATCTTTTTGAATCTTGAGTGAAACAAGTTTGTAAGGTTTCCAACAACAAAATCATTGTTGGAACATTCAGATACAACAAGAGTACAATCTCGTGAACGAATTGTCTAGTCTATATGCTAGTTAATGGTCTTTGACGAGAAAAGTCTGTCATAACGATTCATGTGGTTTATATTGTCTCCTTTGGTGTGTGTGTGTGTGTGTGTGTGTGTGTGTGTGTGCTGCCTATCAAAGATTATTAAAAACAATAGACTAGACAAATCACTTACAAAACTTCGCTTTTGCGCATTTTTCTCTTCTTTGTGTTGTTGGAACAGGTTTATAAGATTTCCAACAAAAAAATCCAATGAAATTGTTGTTGGAAATCGTATAAAATTGTTGTTGGAACCTTCAGATTGTAAACAAACATATTTTCGCCATCAAAATGGGGGGCGAACATAATTTCGTGAGAGATTTGTCTAGTCTATGGTATAATTTGTCTTTGGTACTGTTGTTTCATCAGACAATGCAACACGTTTTATATTCTCAGCCTTTCACACTACTTAATACAATAGAACAGAATACTTCATTACATTAAAAATTATTAAAAAAAAAAATAAATAAAAATATATACATTACATTTACTGTTGTACAATTTAATCTCCGATTGACGACCGTAGACTTCAAGTCTTCTGTTCATTATTTGATTAAATTATTTAGAGTGAGTAATGTATGAAGTACAATTGTAAACATGAAATAATGAACTTCAATAATAATATATGTATGTATAAAATATAATCAAAACTTAACAATAACAAATCATGTTCAAATATAGAATATAGTACATAAAAAGTTGTAGTTGTATCCCAAGAATGTGTGTACTAAAGAATAGCATGATTCGAATCCATACGTATGTAGGAAATTATTCGAAATTTTCTTGCATGCATGTATTTGGAATGGGATTTAAATGGATTCATTCAGGTCTCTAGTGTCAATTGTCCTTATAATTATGCACCTCAGTGTACATTACAAACAAACATAAAAAAAGTGCTATAAACTTAATAACAATAGTACTTAGATCAATTGATCATTTCGAGAAATCATTTATCTACTAAATACATTTATAATTATATAATTTTTAAATTAAAAAGTTTTGAATTAGTATTTCTGTATATACTTATGTATGAGTGTATTATGGTGTATGGGGTGTGTGGGTGTGTATGTATATGTATTTTTTTTTTCTTCTTCTTGTTATTACTTTTGTTTAACATCTATGAAAATATAATAAGTATAATAATTTTAATAATTAATATTCATTTTTAACACATATGTAAATCAGTCTAATTTGGGAATTGGTCGTGTAAACTTTGGCGAACCTAAACCATAATTGAATACAATATATTTACATACATACGTACATAGATATATATATGTACATAGGTATATACATATATAGTATAATACTTTGATTCTTTTACAAAAAAAAAAAAAAAAAAAAATATACAAATTATCCTTAAACAACAAAACCAATTGTACAATTTTGAATCGAAAAATGTTTCTCTATTCATTTGTTATACTCTTCACTGCTCTTCATTGTATTATAAGATTGTCAGAAGGAGGCATGGGAGACCCCATAAAGTATATACATAAGTACATATATTCTTGATCAGTTCGACGAGACGAGTTAATTTAGCCATGTCCGTTTGTCCGTCTGCATGTATGCAAAATAGGAACTTAGGTTTTTATTCAAAGTTTTCTGTTTACCAATACATACAACACATTTGTCGGGATTAGACGAATCGGACCACAAGGAGGGGCTCCTTCCATAAAAACCCAACATCAAATCTATGTTCTTATTAGAAAAACCTTTTTTTGTTTTCTGTATCATCAAACTTAAATTTTGACTCTATTAGTGTCTAACCCATATCCACCAACCATGTAAATTTCAAGACCCTCGGGCCACAAGGAGGGGTACCTCCCATACAAACCCAAATTCAAATTCACCTCATAGGTGAAATGAGTTCAATGTTAAGTGACATAGTGGAAGGTATAATCATTTAAATATACCTAAGAACTTTAACAACTTAGAAAAATAATTAGAATATAATGGTGCATGAAGAGTATTACAACTTCGGCATAGCCAAAGTTAATCTTCTTTTTACTTGTTTTTTTTTTTTTTTTTTTTTTGTTTTTTATATTTATAATTCTCAAATTAAATGGATGGAATGTTTTCTTCTTCTATTTCTTTTCTTTTCTTCTATAAGCATATGTATTCCTTTTCTTCTTACTTGATTACAAGTACAAATTTATATACTTTACAGCTTCCAGTAAGAGAAATATCTGGAATTTGAAATTATCCTTTTTGTCATCCACTCATTGACATTGATCATTCAATGGAGAAGTTTCAAGGATAGATTTGTTTTTTTTTTTTTTTTTTTGAGATTACAATCATGCATATTGTAAATTACAAATTCCAGATACTTTCGTTTCCGGAAGATATTCTACACTAATACGTATGTACTATAATGAAACTTCGTTTTCAACTTTTGACTTAACAACACAACATTGATATACATATGGTATAAATATGTATGTAGTGACTACTTTACTGCACATTTTAGATACAAATACTTATTAACATTTTTGTAGTAGATTAATTATCAGATATCAGTTAATCAATCAGTTTATCTTTCATTCCTGTAGTCTATATGCTACAAAGGTACATTAAAGCTCTGCTTTTTGTTTTTTTGTTTTGTTAAGCACCCAATATCATCAACTCTACAAACATTTTAGATATTTTACATATATTAGTATATACGTAGTAGATACAACGAGAGTAGTGAGTAGGTACTTGAAATTGAATTGATTAATTAAAGAAATGTATTTAGTATTTTTAGATTAGATGTGATTTTCGATTGGAATGCTCAATGGCAGCCAACAGTTCATTCTTTTGCCGAACATAGAGGCGTCCCTTGCACCAAGGACTTTGAAGTTGCAATGGTTTGAAATCATCACGGAGGCAACGTTCCCGTGCTCCAATAACAGCAACCAAGCAGAAATTATCCAGCATTTCTGCGGTATAGATCGGTCCATTGCTGCCCTTAAGGACTGCAGCCATATTCAGTTGTTTGACAACCAAATTGATGACCTCGCGAGCTGTAGTCTTATGTGTTACATGTAGTTTTAGGCTGGTGCCACTTGCCAGTCCAGTATTATAGGCTGTATAGACTTGTATGATGCCAGAAGTTTGTTCACTGGCAAGACTTGTGCAGCTTTCAGTATCATCATCTTTGATGGGATTACGATTGGATGCACTGGAACTTGGTTTAGTTTCACTCAATTGAGATGTAACATAACCAGGAACATTTACTGAATGCCGAAGTAAGTGACTGCTTGCTAGAGCTTCTGCTGCACTGGTTGCCTTAATGGGTTTGTGTTCAAATTCGGAGGCATAAACGCTGCTGCTTTTCAATGAAAGACTCGAGCCACTTAATTGAGGTGTCGAACTTGCACTTTGCACTGTTATCAAGGGTGTTGACATTGATTTCGCTTGTGAAATACTTGAACTTGTACGTTTGCGATGAGCAGGCACACCCTGCTGCTGCTGTTGCTGCTGGTGGTGGTGGTGCTGCTTATGTCTTAGGATATCGGGAGCAGCCATTGCTAGTGTATCATCTGAACGTGATGGTGGCATAGCAAATACAGAGTTACTGTTACTGTTACTACCACCACTGTCACCCAAATCAGATTTGCTGCTTATCATAGAAGTGCCTGCTGAATAGAAACTATGCGTTGTGTGCTGGGAGGTGTCACTGTTCTTGCGTAAAGAAATATCCGGTGCGGGTAGTAACTGATGTATATCATCGTCGTCATCATGACCATGACGACGACCATGTTCATGTTCATCTTGGTGAAATAATGAATTACTGACGAAGTTCGAAATGGGTGTTGTTGCTGACACTTCGAGATTTTGCTCAGATTTAGAATGTTCTGGTCCAAAGCATGCAATATTATTGTTGGACATTTTTGTATCAGCACCGGGCCCGGGCCAACTGCCACGTCCAGATCCAACTTTATTAAACTTCGTCTCACGTATGGGCAACTGCAAGAAATGTTGTTTATTAGCAGTTGTCGATGTCATGCTATTGCCCCCGCACCCTCCTCCGCCACCACCACCACCGCCACCAAATTCATCGTGTACGTGCGCAAAATCTAATATCTCTTTCATTACTGTGGATGCTTGCGGTGCATTCTTGTCGCGTGCAAATGCAATTACGTCCATCAACCAACGCATACCCTTCCACATGGCATTCAGTCCATTCGTTAGTTCCTGCAACTTTGCCAAACGTTCTTTGGCACTTTGCAATTCACTCGTGGAGAATGCCTCCCGGTGCGAATGATTCGCCAGAATAGTATCCAGTTCGAGGATGCAGGAGAGACGTGCATATTTTTGCAGTATAATGGGTTGGTATGTGCGCAAATGAATCATCTCAAATGCTTGTATGCTAAGACTAACCAAATCATCACGTTGCAGTAAAAGTTCAGTTTGTCCGGGTACGGCACATGACAATTCGACAGCGGGACAAATCAATAGGAAACTTATCTCTTTGCTTATCTCTATGACTTCAATATTATAGAAACGATGAGTCACGGCCTCAGCATCTTGAATGTTCATACTAGCGAATAGTTTATGCGCTGCATTTGTGAGATCGTAGAGAAACAAACGTTGAACTTCTGTGGTAGAATCGGGATCATTGTTGAATTCCAAAGGTAAATGGAAGGAGGTGCTACTGGAGCATTCACCATGTCCTATTGTTGTCATCGTTGTTGTTGCTGTTGTTGTTGTTGTTCGCTCATCACGTAACAGTATCTTCCATTCCTCCGAGGATATATGACTATTCTCACGAACTTTTTGATGTGGCAAGACATTCGGTGATTTTACCGGCACAACAACTTGTATTTGTTCCATGGAACATTGCATTTTCAAATAACCCAAATATAATCCTGGCTTCAAAGTTTGCAATGCAGTCTGATGGTAAAGGATTTGTTCATTAATTGATGATATAAGCAATTCATTCATGCTGGAATCTTCATGTAGAGCACCAATCTTCTTTTGTAACTTTTGTACAGGCAACCAACGTGAGTTCAAAATCGACACAGACTTTGGACTTTTCACCGATTGTATGCATGCTATGACAACCGTGCCCTTGGAGTCACGCAATGGTTTATAATACAATTGTCCCAGATCATTGAATAGTGCCGATTGCATTTGACATATGGCTGTCAATATTTTGGCTCGGAATTGAACTGCTGACGTAAGATTACGTTCCATATCTGATCGTAGCAATTTGACATCATCCCATGTACAAGCCACTTTCATTAGCCAATAGTAATCCATGTGTAAACTGCTTGGATATGATTCATCTATTTCAATGACTGGTGGAAAATCTTCGCTGGTCACCAGCACTTTGTCATCATAGTAAACAATGCTGGCAAAGTAAATGCCACGGCGTAGTGTCTTCTGGAATTTCGATGCCACCGAGAATAATTGCTTTATTGTGGTCTTCTTTTTGTGCATACGCTTCTGACCACCACCAGGATCGAGAGTTATATCTGAGGCATCAGCTGGACGCATTAAGCGTACCGCAGTAAATAACTCATCCAATACACGTTGTCGACCAAAGTAACGATCTTCACGGTTATTCAAATCACGCCAACCTAACACCAAATTGAATTTTCCATTAAAAAGGTTACTTGTTGATATCCACTAAACTAAACTAAACTTAATGAATCAATCAATTCTTACTTGATGGTACAACACTTGCTGGTACTGAAGTTTTATAAGCACCCCAATCCTTAATGTTGCCACATGATGCACGTATGAAGTAACGACGCCCTTGCGTCAAACCACTAATATGACATTGAGCACCCATTGTACCATGAAAGTTTGTCCAGTCCATTAGTTCCCGTTCGCCCACGACATTACTGAAATCCGCACGAGTTGACCATTGCACTGAATGTCACAACATGAAACACAAAACACGAAACAAGAGTTGAGAAGAATGAAAAATATGAAAATACACATATGTATCACTAAATCAATTAGTCACATGTTGTTGCTGATGTTTTTGCTATCATTTTACCTTTAAACTTTGTACCAATTGCACCTTCGAATGGCTCCAGTATTTGCACAGTAATTGAGTTTTCATCTGTTACATCTACCGTAACGGAAGCGGGCGCATCTGGTGGGCGCGCTTGGTCCCAACCGAGTAATAAACGACGTAAACTCTTTACACGTCGTTCCCATATGCCGATTTGTTTTTCGACTTCATTACCAGTACAACCAGTCACCGAGGAACCCGTGTTGCCTGCATAATAAATAAAAAATAAATACGAGTATATGAAAGAATGAATTTCTTCAAATTACAAATCAGTTACACTGATAATCAAAATACTTTACATTTATAGTAAGTAGATTCATATTTTATATGACTAAGATAATTTAAACTTCTCTCTTGAAATTTGAATAGGTGTAAGGACCCTGAGAGCGTTGCATATAGGCATCTCAATGGCCTTTATTAAGACTTCCGAGTGATGTAAACAACCACTCCAACCCATCCCATGCCTAAGATGTCTTAAGTTTGTTTTTATAAAAAACTAGCATACCTGACCCTGCTTCTCGTGAGTTTTTTCCTTTCTAGTATCACTATTTTCTCTTTGTTACACTTTGAGTATCAACAAAAATACAGCTTGAGTATCAGAAAATTTAAGGTCTATTTTATTTATTCTTTGTAGTATACTTTTATGACTTGGGGTTGTTTGAATATCCTAGATCACATATTGGGACCTAAACTATCCTATGTTGAAGCCGGGAACCATCAACCATACACTTTCACAAAATTGCAATACAATTAGATGAACGTTATGGCAGCGCATAACATACAAACAATTTAAAACACTAATTTTTATATATAAGAAGATAAGAACAAATAATAAAGGGGAACTCCAATGTGACAAATGTAAAGACTATGAAATTATATAGACTCGACAAATCACTCACAAATTGTGTGTAATCTCTGGTTCAAGGGTGCCAATTTAAGGGTTTTCCCCCCAAGTTTAGGGGCTAAATAAGTAATTGCTATGGGATTTGTTTCGGGGACTTTTTATTCTAAGTCTGTATTTTTAGGAACTTTTTGATTTATGTACATGTATAGCCCCTGAGTGAACCCCAATCTAGACAATCAATAGCCTATTCACAGTGCAGTCAAATTGCGTATTTTGAGCGAAATGCGATTTGGTATTCACACTGCAGTTTTTGCACTTTTGAGAGCATCTTGCACAGCAATATTTTTTGTTTGTTATTTTGTGGAAAATGGATGATGTTGAACAATTTGCAGTGTTTGTACCTAGTACTTTCAGTTCCCGGGCAGACATTATCCTACTTCTCCTTCTCAAAAAATTAGTAGATACTCATTGGTTGATCTGATGAGATTTTAGATTTTTCAGCTGTTCCTTTGGGTTTTGTGAATTTTCTGTTTTTCTAAACCTTCCTCATATTCATACTCTGTCCATTGGTAAAAACCGTATGAAAATCCATTCGATAGTCCTTGAGTTTATCGCGTTTAGACAGACAAACAAGAAATTGTAGCGATTTTAGGGGTCTTTTACTTCAGCTTAAAGGGTAAATATTTTTGGAAGTTGACAATACTGCTCGGGATACCCAAGAACAATATTACATACAATTTGTTGTTGGATACCACAAAAAGTGAAACTTAAGAGGGAGGCACAATTTCATGACTGTCTATTCATTTTATAGTCTTTGTAGAGTGTAGAGTCTCTCAAACTCTCAACAACTAATTTGCTTAAGGACATAGAGAAAGAACGGTAGGCTATTTTGTTGTTCTTCCATTTAAGGATTAATTAGTTTAAAAAAAAATCATGTCTTCTTAGTAATAAAACAATTCAATGTCACACAAAAACTGATTGATAAGTAAACATGAAACACAAAGACAAAGACAAACATCATCATCATCATGATTAAGTAAAATAAATGAAAATGAAATGAAATAATAAAACTGTGCACAGCAACAGATGAAATGTGTGTAATTTTTGTATGTTTTCTACCAAGTAAAGTCTCTGTCTCTCTGGCTTAGTACAACACAAAAATCTTACTCATTCACATACTCAAAGAACTTATTGTTATCAAACTCAATTGCACTTTATTGCCTTAATTAAGAGTGATCATCTTCATTTAATGTTGTTCTTTCACAAAATATCCAAACAACAATGACAACACTCATTATTGACTACAACTACTCACCAATAATAATACTTGAAATAGATGGTCTCGATAAGAACACACTAGACTGACTGGGCGCCTCAGCAACGCTTAACTCATGTATACGTAAATCGGCATCTTTAAGCAGAACATTCAATTTGGATCCAATGGTTTCAGCTGAAACTGTAAGATAAATTTAATAAACACACACAATTCAAATGGAAATACGAGTATAGTAGATATGATGAGCGAATAGAATAGAGTAGAGTAACTTACATTGAGAACTATCGATTGCCCCATGTTGCAACAACATTCTGGTCATTGAACGATTATTGCTGAGTACTGCAACATCCAAAGCTGAAAGGCCATCGGTATTGGTACTAATAGAAATAGGAATCAATTAGTAGTAGAATATTTATTAATAGACAATAAATATAGTTTTTGTTTATCTTACCAATTTATATCAACATCAATGGATTCAATAATGGTGCGTGCCTTCTCCAAATAACCATGTTCTACAGCAGCAAAAAGTGCTGTAAATATGTAATTAAGGAAGAAAATTTACTATCAAATGTACATAAAATACTTAGATGCATTTACTACTACAATAGTATTTCAATTAAAGTTAGAATTCTAAAGTATTTAATGATGAATCAAGAGTAGTTAAATACTGAAAGATTAGTAAGAGAGAGAGAGAGAGCGAGAGCGGAGAGAGAGAGAGAGAGCAAATTGAGTATTGAAGAAGAACCTTTTTTTTTTTTGCCTACCATGTAAATGAAGATTATTCTGCGTGAGTTTGTCCAGTTGAGCTTGTGCCAACTTCAATTGTTTCTTAGTCATTTTATTGCGATTTGGATGTGGTGTATTGCCATTCGGGTCACCTCCACTATTACCACCAATCTTATTGCGCATATTGACAGGCATACGATAGACAGCCAAATTTTGTGAATTCGTTGACATATTTTCATCGCCTGCGGCAACAGAAACAACATTTCCAATGTTGGCAGTGGTGACGGCTGCAGTAGTACGAGTAGCAATATCAAGGTTTTTCATATCACGTGATTGACGTGAGATGCTCAACTGTTTTTGTTTTTGTTGTTGCTGTTGCTGTTGTTGCTGCTGGTATTTCTGTTCTAGTTGTTGGTGTCTTTGTTGTTGTTGCTGTTGTAGTTGTTGTTGTTGCTGTGACATACGTTGCATATTGACAGCAACAGAATTTGTCAATAGATATTCCATTTCCTTTATGTCTTCTGATATTGAAGTTGATAGGATTCTTGATGATGCTGGATTGATGATGGTGATGGTGTTGCTATTATTATTATTATTATTATTGCTATGGCTGTTGCATGAGGAATTTGCTGTACTAGTAGTTTGTATTTTTTTGTCTAGAGAAATATGATGATTCTGTTGTATTTGTTCCTTCCAACAGAATTCTTCATCTTCTTCTTCTTCGTTAAAACTCTTCTTTTTGATAATAAGATATTGACTTTTGCTATTACCAAGATTGCATAAATCTTTGTGGTGATGTTCGCCTTCACCTTTTCGTCTATGACTATGATTGCTTTTAACATCAATGACGATGCATTGATTCCCATTTATGTTGTTGACTCTGACTCCTCTGTTGTTGTCATCATTGTTATTATGTTTGTCATGAATCGATACATGTTCATCCAATTTTACGGCAATATCATCGTCATCAAAACATTTTCCATAACGTTTTGCATTCAAATCATCAGCATCAGCATCATTATCATCATGAGTTGCAGTATTTCTTCTCGTGATCAAATTATCTTTAAGGACATCACAAAAATAACAAAAAAAAAAAAAAAATAAATAAACAGACAAAAAAAAAAAGAGAAAAAGGGAAAATAATAAAAAAAAAAATTATAAATAAAAATGAATAAAAATTAATTGAATAATAAAAGCAAAAAAAAAAAATAAAATTACTATAATATTATTTACAACAAGCAATGAATAGATAAACTAAATAAAATCACTTCATCAACATCACCATCGTCATTCGCATGAATAAATTGAGTTTAAGTTTGAGTTTTGTATGCAAGGAAATGAATATTAATAATAAATAATAATAATAAAAAAAATATGCATATAAAAATATGTGAACATAAACAAAAAGAGGAAAACTAAACTAATTTAAATTGAAATTAATTATGAATGAACGACGAATGATGAACGTCGACACACACACACACACACACACACACACGAATCACAAATGTTTTATTCATTTATACTACCATATACTATATGTATGTATATATGTATGTATGTATAGTGTATTTATCTAACTAAATACTATTGTGGATATTGTGACTTTTTTTTTATATTGAATATATACAGATGTTTTTTGTTTTATTATCATGTAAGCATGCGTCGTTTTAAACTATCAAATGGAATGAATCGTATGGTGGAATGGTGGAATGGTGATACATAACTGGATAACTAATCAATAGGAAAAAAATATTGTATCTGTTTTTTTTTTTTTTTTTTTCTATCCTCCACACTTCATTCGAAATATGTATGTATGTATGTATGTTTGTATGAATCTATGGAAAAAACTAACCCACACACACACAAAAACACTATTTTAAAAGGTTAATAACGCAGCATTTTTTTTACGAATATGATGACATTAGTTGGTTGTAATGGTTTGAGGTAGATTTGGTAGGAAGGTGATGGTTCTTTCCCATTAGATAATAAGATGATAACCTTTTCATCATGATCATGATCATCATTATATGAATAATTATAAATTAATTGATGGCTCTTAACTATGACCTAATGTGGAGGGTTTTTTTTGTTAATTGCTTAATCCCATAAAAGCATTTTTTTTTTTTGTTTTTTATTTATACTTCATCACCCAGTAGTAGCGAACACAACTCAACACAACTTAAGCTTACCATCGATGGAAAAACGCATATTTGGATTTGTTGGGCTTTTCATGTGACAAAACTTGGTCAGTTCATTGAGTGTGTGAAAAGATTTTTGACGCATAAAATCGGTTGGTGAACGTAGACAACAAACGCCGCCGACGCCGCCACTTTCAGTGGAGGAGTTCATCTGAAATAATTTCGATGCAGACGATTTGTGTTCGCCTTTGTTGTTGTTGTAGCATCTGTAAATGGCACATACACAACATCAATTAACTGAAGAAAGATTCTTACAGGCAGCATGCCCTACATACTCGTACTTCCCTAAACATAATCTAATAACATTTTGCCAAAAACAATATTATAGAAGGTCAAAGATATTATGTAAGTATATACTAAGTAGTAAAGAATCGATTATCTGGTATCGTTTGTATAGATTGTTATAAGTAGAAACTATATAAGACAATCAAAATTCTACAGTATTTCATTCTTCTTCTCATAGCTTAGGTTAGGTTAGGTTTAATAGGCAGCTTACGTCTTCACGCAAGTTCACCCAGAAGCCTTGTCATACCTGATTGTAGAAGGTAGAGGATATGGGATGGGAAGGGGAAGGGGTTGGCGTGGGAGAGGGATTGGAATAAATATAATTTGGTCCCACAGGTCTCCCTCAGTCTCTAAAACCAACCTAAAGAATCTGCAAACAGATTCACGTTCCCTAGTGACAATTTTTGACGAACTGCCCAAATCATGAAAGAACAGTTTTCCGTCATCCTCACAGCTTCGACAGTAATCTTGATGAGGAACTTGCATCCTTTGGGACATCAGCCAAATTGAGCAGAGCCCCTTTAAGACTACTGTTCCATCATCATCCGAATTCTTTTCTTGTGAAAGTGTAGGAGCTCGTTGGTCCGTTTCGTTTAGTAGCAAGACCAGAAAGTCCAAATGTCGGATAAAGGTGTGTGGAGGTCCGGGGCAATGTCTGAGTGATGACAAAAAAAAAAAAAAATAAAAGGTCAAGTAAAGATTTGTGGAGGCCCTCAAAAAGATGAGCTAATAAAAAAAAAAAAAATTTAAATGAAGGTTCTTGGAGGCCCTCTGTGAGTGGTGACCCGGTTGCGGCATCGTAAATCCGGCTATAGTCCTGGCGACAGTACAGCTATGCTCATTTGCTCACCTCATGTATGCGCTAGCTTCGTTCTAATAAGGGCAATGAAGTTACATATTTGCTTTGAGATGAGATGGTTGAATGTTTAAGGAAAAATTTTTGTGCACGCATCATGTAAAAGTCACTCATTGAATTCAAAATCGAATTACTGAAAGATAACAAGCTTTATTGTGAGTAACATATAGCATTTATTTCATTAAAATCGAACGACAGAATCAGTCAAAATTGATGGAACAAATTATACATATTAAAAAAAAGCCGATTTAGAAAGAATTTTGATGGAGAGTAGCAAAGCACACCGGGACAGCTAAATTATTGTAGATGAGTTCTCTATTAAATTTGTTTAGTTTAAAGTTTTCAATTTCATCAAAATCATCATCAAATTAAATGAATATTGATATGAAAATCAGTTCATTTAGGTAATTTTAGGCTTATTGATTGTGATGCAACAAATACCCATTGCCATACTTTATAGAGTCATAAAAGAGACTATTACAATTGAATTTTACCTTTAAAAGACTGAAATGATGATTTTCTTCATACGTATAAATTTTACCATTGTCTACTAAACAAAACAAAAACGTAGAAAATCTCACAATATCCTATTATGGACATTATCAGATGATACTCATTGTTAATCCATTTACGTATTTTTATGGACATCATAACACTTAAAATTTTATGATATTCATCATAGTAAAAGGAGGAGTAAGTAAGCAAGTAGTATTGTGTTTGGGGATTTTTCTTTCAAGGTTGATAAACAAGGATAGAAGAAACATTAATAAATCATAAATTAGTAAGGAATATTTGATGAACCTTCAAATATTGAGTATATTAAACTTGTTTGAGTTGAGTGGTTTAAATTCTAACCATCTATAAATTTTAACTTTATAACTCTTATTATTATGATGATGATGATTATCTTCTTTCAACAAACTGATTATTTTAATATGTATAAGTATGCACACTCAATGTGGTCTTATTATCCCCAAACTCTTCTTCTTCTTCGTCTTCTTATTTATGGGGTTTTGCATACTTAAATTATTCATTTTTAACTACATTTACGTAAGCAGAGTAAAAGCATTAAAGTTAATCCTAATTATCGACACCTACTACTGTTTAAATATGGCATTGGTTTCCTTATGGTTGCCGTACGCATTGCTGGCACTCGTAATACCATGTTACTGTTGTTGTTGTTGCTGGTGCTGTTGTTGCTGGTAATCTCTGATGATGATGATAATGATGATGTTGCAGACGACGTTATTGTCGTTGTAATCATCATACTTTGATTGATGGCATCACTTTTTTTATTCATATCTTTAGTCATTACTAGTTGTAGTACTTTCTGTTGTTGTTGTTGTTGTTGTTGATATTCTTGATGGTGATGGTGGTGGTGGTGTTGGTGCTTCTTTGGCTGTTGCTCAATTTTATATACTTGCTGTTCCTGCTGCTGCTGCTTTTGTTGTTTCTGTTGTTGTTGTTGCTGGTGTTGTTGTTCGTTTTGATACTTCAGACAATAGCTTTCCGGTATCTGTAGCAATTTACATGCCTTTCTTGGTACAGTACCAAGCGGCGGCAATTGCCTTAATTGCGCTTTCCTTTGCTCGTCAAGCATATCCGCTGTTATTATTGTTGTTGTTGTTGTTGATAAACTTTGTTCTTGTTGCTTTTGTATAAAAAACTTTTTCTCACTTGTTTTATGATTTTTAGTTAAGATAGCAACTTCTTGAATATCCGCACCCAATTTCAAAGCTTTGGCGGCTTTTGATTTATCCAATGTTCCACGGCTATTACGCGCGCGAAATTTAAATGGCGAATCTAAATTTAAGGCGGGACTTTGTAATTTTCCTTTGAGTAAACGAAATGAAGCACGCATTGAGTGGGTACGACGTAATCCAAGACCACCAACACTACCACTACCACTACCACCACCACTGAAGCCACGACAATCTACTTTCTGTTGTTCACGTTCACGTTCTTCTCCTTCTATTCTTTCAGTGATTTTATTCTTGAGCCTAACATAAGCATTTATTGCTTTACGTCTTTCCATTTCTTCTTTCAATGTATGTAAATAAATACTATGTATACTCCTCGTATATTTAATTTGCACTTAAATAGTAGCTTAAGGAAGACACCAAACAAACAACACAACACACAAAACAACACAACACCATATTTGTAATGCAACCAACGTAGTTAAAAAGAAAGTTGCAAGTATTTATATTATTTTTTTTTTCTTCTTCTATTTTTCTATCTTTCTATCTACATATGGATGGATGTTCCTTAGATGATTCGTTGTTGGTTGATGGTTGCTTGGTTGATATGTAAGTATGCCAAGCGTGCTTGAGCCACTGTTCCGTTTGAGTTCCGTTGAGTTGAGTTGAGTTAAGTTGAGTTGCTGCTGCTGCTGCTGTTGCTGTTTGCCGTAAAGTTGTTTTGCAGTCGCGCGTTACAAAATTCAAACTAAATAATCATCGGGACGTGATTCGATTCAGAACCCAAGTACATAGCAACGCAACCAGCACAAGAACACAACAAATAATAAAAATAATAATAATAATAATAGTAGAAGCAGCAAGAGAGACACAACAGCGTGAAACATTGGTACAACTTTGTATGATACTGGTTTATATGAGTATTTTCACTCAGTTATTCAGAGAGTGAAGTGAGTCCATACCATTCCTCCCTTATACATCATATAAACAACAGCAAATGTCGTTGACAACAACAACAACAACAGCAACAATAATAGCATCCCTACCTACCTAACTACCTACCTACCCTTGCGATCGAGGACAACGACTACAACAAGTAAGTACGAGTATAGTATAATAAAAACTCAGCTACTACAACTACTTCTACTATTCTATTCTACTTGATCCTTGTTTACTGTCAATGCAATGAAATGAGGCACCGAGGCACCGAAGAAGCACTGAAATAGACAAAACAGTCGAGACTCTTCTTATGCATGCAGGATGTAGGTTAAATTTAGATTTTTTTATTTTTTTTTTTTGCTTATGTTTCATCATAACGAGCGAAGCGAATGAACGGCGGCACAAACCTTTTTCAAGTATCGTAATATGTAGATATTTATGTATGTATGTATGTAGATACAAACAACACTACCTATACCTGCCTGGCTGACAGACATCGTATTCATTCCCTTGTTTCTTACTTGTTTATATCCTTCCTTACTTCGCTCTTTCGTTTCATGGAATTGCTTAAGTTTCACAAATTACTAAATCGCGACAGTCTGAATACATAAATAGATTCAGATACATTCAGTCAGTCAACCAACCAACCAAGCAACCAACTAACTAACTAAGCAACCAAAGCATTCATTTATCCTAACCATCCGTTGTCTGTCGCTTCGTCCTTCTGATTTTCCTTCTTCAGCTATTTTCCTTTCTCACTCAATGACTACGAGAGTATCAACATATGCGTGGATATGCTTAGATGACGTAGGTCAAGACAGTTCAAGATAATTTTATTAATCATGACGATGACTTTCTCTCACTCACTCACTCACTCACAGATTTCTGTGTAACTTTTTTTAATTCTTCAACATAATAGAATTTCTATGTTTACTTAATTACTAAGGAGGAATAGGGACCCAGACAGAAAGTAGTAGGTGGAGATTTTATCTCATTTTAAATTTGTTATTGTATTTTAAACTGGGTGTGCTGCGACACTTTTTATTTTATTATTGATTTATTTGTGTGTGTGTTTTTGTGTGTGTGTGTTTTTGTGTGTGTGTGTTTCTGTGTAAATGAAGGAAGGCAAACTTTAAATTGTTTTCATTTATTTGTTCTTGTATTTATCAAACAAAATTCATTTAAATTGACTTTCTTTACTCCACCAAAAGAAGAAACAACTGCCAACAACTGCAACAAATTAAGTTTACCCAAAAGTTTGAAACATTTATTTTTTACATAACTAACATACTAATACAAACTACTAATACTATTTCTGTATTATTCTGTCTGTCGACCTTATTTTCTTTCATTCCTTACCGTTCCTTTCCTTTCCGTTCCGTTCATTTCCTATCAGTGTTGTGCGTACGTAGTGTGTAGCGTACAAGTAGCATGTCGAATGCTGAAGTTCAAATTTTGTTTTTGTCAAAACAAAAACTTTTCTATTACAATATTTATTTGTGTGTAGTAGTAAAGAGGGAGTGTATTGATATTTATAGTATTCTATCTTCCTTTCCATAACAGTAGTAATACATAGTAGTAAGTATACTAAATTTTGGGGGGGTTGCCATTTACATTATAATTTTTGCCTTTTTGTTTTTCCTATCTAAGAAAACTAAGAATTTTTTTTTTAACTGAAGATCTGAAACTTTTTAAATTTCTTACAAAGTATTAAATATTTCTAGAGAAAAGTTGCTCTATTAAAGAGTTTCTAATGTACATTCAAACACAGAGAATATTATAGTTCTTAATTGAAAGACTTATTTGTTTCTTAAGCTTACGATTAAAATACCATCCATACTACTATATAGTAGACTTCTCCTGCTCATATGTACGATACATATAGGTGGGTGGGTAGTACATAAGTGCTATCGCTAGCGCTATTGATATCGATTTCGATAAGAACTTTTGATGAACTTTCAACATATGAGAATAACGCACACACACACACACACACACACACACACACACACACACACACACACGCACACACACGCACGCACTCTTATTAAGTATATTGAAAAGTTTGTAACATAGTAAAGAAAAGAAAAGACTAAGAGATCCATAAAAGTTATCGAAAGTAGTGAGCATTTAACATAATTGATTAAACACAGGATTGATAACAGACCACAACAACATCAAGATTTTTTTTTTTTATATCAGCTCGAGTTTTTAAGATTCAGCTACTTCCTTCGTTCTTATCTTCATATATAACATGAGCTCAGAAAAGCTACAGCAGTCGAACATAGTTTCAGCCACTTAATATCAGAAATTGAAAAGAAACCATGAGAAGATAGGTTATCTGACTTCCAGCAACTTGGAAACAACATAAGCATCAAAATACACTTCTTACACAACCATTTACATAGATTATTTTCCCCAATATATACGGACTATGGACGAATGATTCCAGGGTCTCTGGAATGTTCATATGATGGCCGATTATTTCTTCGTCATTCAAAAACATTAGAAAATCATTTAAAATATTCAAGAGTTTGTAGTTTTAATACTTAGCTCAGAATGATGTAAAATAATTCATGCAATAGAGGATGTCTATTGGGCGGTGTAAACGTTAATGTGTTATACATAAGTACCAAATATTTAATGATTTGTCACACAAATTCATTCTTGGAGTGAAGTTAAACCTACTAACTAACTAAGAAAACAAATCAATATGCTTACCTTCTTCACGCAATATTCTTGAGCATTGAAAGCCTGTTTAAGAACTCATACAGCGTGGAAGGGTCATCTATATCATCTTATAAAACAAAGTCCCTTGTGTGTCTGTCTGAATGCAAAGAACTCAAAAACTACTAAACGGATTTTCATACGGTTTTTACCAATGGAAAAAACGAAGATTGAGGTGTGTGAAATGCAAATAAAGCTTAGAGATGTTTGACAAACATCTCATCAGGTCAACCAATCACTATCCATTAATTTTTTGGGAAGAAGAGACAGACAAGGCAACGTCCGCCTGGGTATCTAGTATACATATAGATATATGTAAGTCACACAAGACATTTTGAAGAAGGTTAAACAAAAATGTGCGACTACAAAACTAAGTTTATTGGAATCATCATCATCAATGGCCATACAGCTCTGGTGGGTGTTTGCCTGTTGTAACGTCTGCTTCCAAATGGTTCTGTCTTTCGCAAGAGTCCTCGCAGATTTAAAATATTCGCATCATCTTCGACTTTGTCGATCCATCTAAGTTTCGGGCGACCTTTTCGTCTATTAGTATAACATGTGGCGCGCAGAATTTGTTGTGGTGGGTATTCTTCTAATTATATGGCCAAGCCCATCGATGTCTCTGTATTTTGATGGTGGAGATAATGTCAGGGCTATTATAGAGGTTTCTGAGCTCATGATTGTAACGTTTACGCCATTCTCCTACAACATTCACGGCACCGAAGATGCGACGTAGTATTTTTCGTTCGAATATGCTTAGTTTTAATCCATCGTTTTTGCTAATAACCCATGTTTCACTGCCGTAGGTCAGCACTGGGCGTATGAGTGTTCTATACAAGTTAATTTTAATAGATCGGCCGAGAGATCTGATTTTGAGGTGCTTGATGAGGCTGCAGTAGCATTTGTTTGCCAACATTATACGTCGCTCTATTTATTGGGATCAGTACTTATATATATATAGTACATAGTAAGGTCCCAGACTATTAAACCTATTAACTGGACAATTTGTCAACAATATTTGTTTGCTCTTTTCAAACCAATAAAAATATTGTACATTTTCCAATTGATAAAATTGTTGTTGGAAACCATAGAAAATAGTTCCATACTTATTATCTTAGGATACCAAAGAGAGAGGACACAATTTCGTGTGTAAATTGTCCAGTCTACAATATGTTTAATGGTGTTTGTTGATATACATACATAGCTCCAATATAAAATGAATGTTTAATTTATATACAAGAAGTTTTCGGTTGAAACAAAGTAAATTTTCTATTTGTTACCCTAATGAAGTAGAATTTACGTCAAAGACGATTAAAGAAACAACACTACTACACTACACTATACTAAAACTAAACTGTAATTATACAATACAATAAAGAAAATTTGTTTCATTGAAAGCTTTCTAATTAATATGCAATACATACACACAATGAATGTAATACATAAAATAAATGTATACATAATTCTATAGAATATTCTATATAATTGTAACTAAGAATTCAAGATAATAAGGCATCGCATTTGTATCGACAAGTTTTATATAAATAAATATTACATACTCGTACATATTATGGTTTACTATCTTATAATTTTACTAAAGGAAATTATGTAGATTATTTTCATTTGTTTTGAGTAAAATGAGAAGTTATATCATCAAATTCCATTAACAAACAATTTCAATATCTAACTTAATTGATATCATTTAATATAAACTGAAGTATTTTATGTGTTATTTATTTACTAAAATTAAACCGAGAAATTATTTGTTATTTTCGAAAACTATATAAGATTAAAGAGGAAAAGTATATAGAGTCAACAAACGAAGCTAAGTCACATGACAATAAAATGGTAGAGCAAAATATTTCAATAGCAAAACTTAAGTTGATGAAATTTAAGTGATTGCTATAGAGATTATCACCCATACATTCTAATAACCATAACCAAGAGGGTTAGAGTGAGTTAGAATAACTAATATTCAGAGTTATGTAATGTAATGGTTGTAGATTTTACAAATTTTATTCACTTCTCTACTACGTAAATCGATCATCATAAATAGACAAAGTTTTGTAAAGTATTAACCATACACATAAATCAGAGTTGACTATAGAAAATAAAATTCTATTCTATTGTACTTTAGACAGAAAACATAATGCAACATTCCTTTCGCTAGGAAAGAAATACTAGTCAAGGAACATTAATCAAAAATCCATAGCTTGAATGAAATTATGTATAAGTCAAATTATATATCATTTAGAGAGAGATTTCTAATCAAATTTCCTTCTATAACACGAATTTTCACAAATCGAATAAAATAATTGGTTCGTTCAAACTTAAGTAAGTTTTTTTTTTCTTCTTGGGCAGCAGAAACTTTCATTCCATTTAGATCTCATTAAAAAACACAAGAATTACTGGAACTAACAGGGAAAAGTATTCGTGTAGTCTCAGATTTCTTATTAGGACATTGCAGAGTTATGAAACATCATCATAATAAGTATGAGCATCAGTCGAAACAACCAATGTAGACTATGTAATGAAGAAGAGGAGACAGCAGAGCATTTACTATGTTACTGTATATATATATATATACTTATATATGAGTACCAGAATCTCGGAGGTGTTTGTCACAATAGACATATTCGTGGCTGCATTGACGAAATGTAATAGTTTTCGCGCATCCCCTAATCAAATCTAATCTAATCTAAGTAGAAAGCATGGGATATACTTAGATGTCAAGTGACTTTTTTTTTTTAAAATGGAACAATGAAGAGGATAGATTAACTTTAATCTTCTTGATTAATATTGATAAAGGTTGAAACTTGAAGGATTAAAACTGATTGATTCGAAGCATGAATAAGTTTGTATATCAATAGTATTTATAACTTCCATTGCTAATCTTGAGTATTAGATTGATGTGAACAATGAGAGTGTTTCTTTCAGATGACGCTCAAAGCTAATAAATCCAACTACAAGTGTCATGAAAGATGAAGATGATGACGACAGTTCGAGGGAAGAATTTATTCAGGAATGTTTTGTTGAAATTCCCTGAATTCATTGACAATTTTACAATTGACTAGTAATACAATTGACTCTTATTATAAAGTATTAAAGAAATTAGAGTACAAACACAAATTACTGAATATTTAAAGAAAGTGTGAATAGAAAACTTGATATTTGTAAATAATAATTCTTAAACTAAATTCAAGTCTCCATAATGCATTCGAGTTATGGAAGTTCAACTGTATTTGTATAGAAAAACTGAGTACTGTAGTTAGATATGATTTTTTTTAGATATATATGCAGTTTTAAAGCAAATAATATTTATACATATTAGGAACTGGAGAAGTAACAGACACACATACATACATACATACTACATACATAAGTAGTATTTGTAGTATGGGGTTACGTTTAGCAAAGTATTTTATTTAAATTTTCAGTGGGTTGCGTGACTCTTAAAAAAGTTTGTTTTTTAAACTGGTCAAAATCAATAATGATAAATTTATATAAAGTTTTATTATTCCATTATCGCTTATTAGATTCATTATAATACACATATTATACATACTCGTAGATATACTTTTCACTTATGTGTAATAAATTTTTGAAAGGTATAAGTTTAAAAGTAAAACTGACACATAAAATTTACACAATATTTGTTTCTTTTTGACAAGGGCAAAGCAACAAAGTTCATTAAATGATGTACATATGTACATAGAAGAAGATTCATGTGCATTGATTTGAGAAGTTTTGCTAAAGAAAAGTTAATACAGATACAAATACGTGCTTATCATATTTTATAGAAAATATACGTATATAAGGAAACGTGATGATTTTACTGTTGATTTTCGCCAAGAAATATAAACGCATAAGTATATATATATATAAATACATATTTTATGTAAACTTGTCTATTAAATTGGCAAAAAGTTTTCGTTTCGTTTGTTTTCTTTCATCAACGAGAGCTTAACGTTTCTTTCTATTTCTATTTGTAGTAGAAGTAGTCGTAGTAGATAGTAGTAAGTTAAATTAAGCAAAGTCAACACTCGAGATTATTGACAGATACAAAATCAGTAAAGCAACAAAAAGACTCACACACACTCACACACAATAAAATACAATACAATAGTACAATAGTATAAAAATCTTATAAATAAAAGAGAAGATGACTTTTGGTCGGTCGGTGTCGGTCTCGGTCTCGGTCTGTCATCGTTGGGATGACTATAGTAAACTATTGTATTAAATTAAATTCAAGTGAATTTCACACACATACACAGAGATTACTTACAATTTACATATTCATAACACATGTTTGTGTGTGTTTCTATGTCTGCCTTTATGAGTCTGTAGGATATTTAAAAGGCATGTTATACGAGTAAATGTTGTATGGAATATAGTAATGTGTTCGTTCGTATGCGTTTATGAGAAATTAAGTCAGTAACAATAGAATAAGCAAAAGTGCAAAACTTTTGCTTTGTATCCATTGTACTTGGCTTTGTTAAACAAAAAACCAAACAAAAAAAAAAAGAAATATTGTATTCATAATAATTAAAACAAAAAATAAGTTTACGAACAAAACACAGAGAAATTAAAAACATAATAGTACTTACATATTAAAAACGAAACGAAAGAAAAAAAAAAAAGTAATAATAATAAGGGAAAATAAATGAATGAAACCTTTGCGGTGATTACCTGTTCATTGTTGTGCTATTATTTGCCGTTTTAGATGATGCTGCTGTTTTAAGTTGCTTTTTGTTTGTGTTTTTAGTTACTTCTCCGGGCTTTTCTTCTTGGAATTTGTTGTTATTGTTGCTGCTGTTGTTGTTGTTGTTGTTACTACTGCCTTTTTAAGCATTGAGTATTTGAACACATTTGAAGAAATCTTGTGCTTGTGCTTTGTTTAATTCACATAAACAAACAAACAGATGAACAATAAACAACAGAAAGCTCCAACACAACACAACACAACACAAAACACTCAATGTAGTTGTAGTATGTAGCAATGAAGATGACGCCGACACAACGGATGAGTTAAAACGCAAACGCACAAAAGGCCAAAGAAACTTCAAGTTGTTGGAAAATCCTTAAGATGATGTTCATACTTGACGGTGACAGCGGTGGTGATAGCGGCGGTGACAATGCTTCAAGCGTGTTATTTATTGTTACTGTTGGGCGAAGTGAGAGTGGGTGGGCAGTTGTTTGGTTAGTGGGTGATGGGTTGGTTGCTTGTCTAACAACAACAACAAAAAGCAACTGAAACAAAGTATGTATGTGTGTAATGGGACGGGCAAAAGAGTTTTTGGGTTTAATTTAAATGCACCAGCAGCAACATCACAGAGCAAACGAACAACGAACAAACGAACGAGCGAATGTTAAAACTTTTGTAAGAAAGACACGTGAGGGAATTAGTTGTTAGTTACTTTATTGTTGTTGTTGCTGTTGTTATTTTTGTTCGTGTAATTGTCATTTATTTTTCCTTTTTTTTTCTGCTCGCTGCGTTCTGCTTTGTTGGCTTAAAGCACTCACACACACACAACAACAACCAGTACAAGTACAAGTAAAAGAAGACAACACCAAATAAGAAATAAGAAAAACAACCAACGCAAAATAACCCTCAACTCACGAATGGTAAAAGTTCACTTTCTTTGCCGTTAGTTGGGTCGTCAATGTCGTAAACGGATGAACAGTTTTTATTCACAATTTATCTTAGCGAACGTAGGTTTTTAGTTGTATTTAAGTAAATGTTGTAGTTGTACTTGTTATTTTTCTTCTTTCAACTTTCCTTCATTTTTTCTTTAGTTTCATTTGCTTTTTTTGTCTTAAGTTTTCCGTGTGTCTTACTTTGAATTATATTTTATTTATGATTTTAATAAAGTGACACTCTCACAATACAACAACACAAAACACAGAATAGAACATAAAGATACAAACAAGCACAGTTCATAAAGCAAATTTTAAGTTAACAAAAATAATGTACATAAAACATTTTATATTTTCTTTTTCTTTTTGTTTTCTTGAAACCCATTAAGCACAGTTGTTGTTGCTGTTATTCTTATTATTATTATTAATGTTGTTTATGCCGTTGTCGCGTTGCGTTCTATTTGAATCGAGTTAAGCATAAAGTAAGTTGGTAATAAAACTGTTTTTATGCGGAAAAAAACACGAGAGATAACTTAAGAGAGACTCTCACAAAGCAACTTTGCTACCATTCTCCCACTCTGATCGTTGCTTTAATCTTACTCTCTCACACAATACACTCGCACTAGCAAACAGGTAGTTTAACACATACACAAACACACGCGGGGAACACAATGAAGGGAAAAAAGGTTAATAAAAAAATATTAATGTCCAGTTGGTTTCTTTCTTAAGAATTCTTATTATGGACATCTTTTTCTTCAAAATAATCTCACTTTAACAATTTAATTTATTTTGATTTTATTTAAAGACTTCTTAATCCGTTTGATTCAATTTAACAATTGTTTTTTTTTACATTATAAATTGTAGCGCGCTCCACTTTGACTGCGGTTGTGCAAGACACTCGATCGTGAACCAACAAAACAAAACAACAACTAAACTACTAAACTGAAACTGAAATGGAGTTTAGTCTGTGAGCAGCGTCGGTGGCGCTGTGGCTTCGTTTCACTTTTTCGTGTTCCAACACACACACACACACACTAATAATCATATCAATGTGCACACGATCGCTTGCGCTTACTCACTTTCATGTGAATTTTGTGTTTGTGTAAATGTCCAACCGACCGATCAGATCACTCTTTTGTTCGGTGGTTGTTGCTGCTCACTCTTGCTCTCTTCTTGGTCACTCACTCACTCACTCACTAGAGAGCAGGTTCTTTTTTTTTCGCCGTTATTGGTTTCATTAAAAATGAAACTTCATAGACTAACAAACATACAAATAAAGAACGAAATGTTTGGTACTCACCATTTTTATTTCTGTTCAATTTGTTTCGACGCGTTGAGGATGGACTTAGTAAACTCTCACGACGACTGTTGCAACCGCCACCGCCGACCGAAAGGTCAGCACCACCACCTCCGCCGCTGTAGAAACTGTAGTTCGAGTACAGGCTACTTGTCGAAGGCCGTTTACTAAAGGGTGGCAATGCGCGCGGTATATCCAGAGAGGGACGCGGCATGTCACTAAACACAATTTCAGCAAATGAATCAATACTGGCGGATCGTTGCAATGCACTGCTGTCTTTACGCCTATAAAGTAATAGAAATAGTATGAAGTAAATAAGTTGCAGTGACATTAATCTTTTGAGAAGCGTAAAGTGCTTTAACTTACCTCTCCCAAGATAAACGACGTGGTGCTTCCTCTCTTAAGCCCAGACTGCAACCGCTACTCGTCACTTGTGGATTATTAGAGGTATCACACATTTGCTGAGACGACGGTACTTTGTTGGATTGGTATAGCAATTTGGCTAATCGTGTGAAGGCAGTAGTATTATTCGATGAACTACTGCTGCTGGCATCAGCTTCGCCATCGCCACCATCGCCATCACGGTAATAAATTGGCATTGACGACTGAGCACTGGCATCTAATTGCTCCGGAACCCCACTACGATTCTTAGGCGCCAACCGATAAGCATGTGCGGTGACAACATGTGGCGCTGGAATTCTAATTAAATAAAGTTCAAATGCATTTCACATGCATTTTATCAATAAATACGAGTACACCAGAGTATTTATTTACTCAACCTACCTAAGAAATAAAGAACCATCTGCATGGCACTCAAAGCTATCCGATAATGGAAAATACGGAATATCACTTGTGTAGTAATGGTGTAGTTGCTGTTGCTGCTGCTGTTGTTGTGAATGTGGCGTACTGCCGGACGATTTACGACGATAATTCAATGTGCTATCATCCTTTGGTAGATGCAATGATTTAACTGTCAATGTGTTGTTATTCATATGACTGCAGATGTTATTGTTGTTGTTGTTATTATTATTATTGCTCCGTGTTAGCAAAGACCATCGATTGAAACCTAGATTCTTACTGTGACTACCACTACCACCACCACCACTTTGCTTTGCACTGAGGATGCGTTCATCTAATGAAGGGAAAGGATGATAATGAAAGCATGTGTTGTTATGCAGGAGGCTGATAGACTGACTGACTGTGTGACTATATTCTTGTCCTACATACCTAAGCGTGTTGTTTGTCTATCGGTAAAGAAGGACGTGGCTGGTATACCTGGCATGATTATGGCCGGTAATGTTCGCGAACGTAGCAAAGGCGGTGGCACTTTACGACTGTCGCCATGGCTTGACTGGGCAGTCGAAGCGGCGCCGGCCTGTTGTGATCTAAAAAGTTGAAAAATTGAAAACAATAAAATATTTTCAATGTGGATTTCCTTTTTCCATTTTTTTTTTTTTTTTTTTGGCATGAAATGGCGTATACGTAATATATTTGTAAATCCGAATATTTACTTTTTTAGCAACGCAATCAACCGTTTTCCAACAAATAAGTAGGAAGGCAAGTGTGAGGTTTAAATCCATCTTAAGTGGATTTCCAAGTTGATTTTTATCGGATCAGACCATTCAATCAACCAACCAACCAACCACCCACCCAACCCTATGCCCGCGGTAAACCAAGCAACCAAAACACTTCAAATGTCAAGTAGCTTTTGGTTGGTTTGAAGTGTTGATATTGCTCAGCGCAGCTCAGCTCAGCTCTTAAAGATGGCACGGCACAGTTGGGCGCAAGCACAATACTATGTATATACTATATACGTGAATGATGAAAATCTAACGTTAATACTTACTGTTTTTCCTTGCGCTGTTGTCGTTTTTTCTTGAAAGCCTTTTTTACGCGCAGCAAAAGGAATGCGGCACGGTCGACAGACAAAGTTGTCTTTTTTGGTGGAGGCGGTGCTGGAGTGGCAACATCTTCCATATTGTTGTTGTTAAGTGGAAAGTGACTGTAGTGCACAGCAGGCGAGGCGTAGATATAGTATAGTAGTAAAGAGATATAGGTATGTTGTATAGATAGACAGACAGATGAATAGATAGATAAATAGTTGGATAGTTTTTGAAGTAGAAAGAGTACAGTAGAGTAGAGTAGAGTTGATTTAACGCTTAATCCTAAAGCATTCGAAAGTTTTTCGTTGTCCTGCAACTTCTTCGGTTGTTGTTCTTCTTCTTGTTCTTGTTGTTGCAGAGATGCAAAAGAATTTGCAGCATTTAACCGTTAACACTATCATCAATTGGTTTCTGCAGCAGCAGCAGCATCTGTGTATCCGGTTAAGGTAAAGCTTTTCTTCTACAATAGAATGATGTAAACTTAGATTTTATGCTCAGCTCAAAGTTTATTGCGCGCTACGTAATAATATGTAAAATACTTTACTTTGGCAAGGATTTAAAGCTAATATAAAATAATTCTTCATTTACTTAACTAAACATTACATAGAAGAAGAAAAACAAAAGATATTTTCACGCACGCACATAAAAACGAATAACGAATAACGCATCATGATTTACGACTTGCCATTTCCCAGTGGTCGCTACGATACGATACGATACTAACTCCCCAATCCCCCCACCAATACCACCCAAGTTAACCCTGTTTGATTATATTGTCTGTAGATACATAAACATGAATGAGCATTTCACTGAGACACTGACAGATATAAATGTTGAAAGCAGAAAGATAAATTGAATTACGTTTTCGCATGTCACAGAATTTACAGGACAGAACAGGACAGGACAGGATCTTATGCCAATGCGAAACTAAACATTAACATTGCAAAACAAGTAGAACATTGGCACAAAGCTCGATGAGCTGTGTAACAGCTCTTGTCATCGATAAGACAAGATCTGCCAAAGATACTACTGAATAGATACTTCGATTTCGAATTACAATATTTAAATTATCAGGTTTGGTACTACATACATTCATTGTATATTGTGTGTGAGTGTATGTAAGTTTGTGTATACACAAATGTCAATTCGTCGTAATCCCAATAGGGACATAAAACTGTCAATACACACACACACACACACACACACACTTTCCTAAGCGATTTCACCCTTCATCTCTTTACATCAACATCAACATCACATCAAAATTGACTTGACACTATACTCGTAGTATATCGTATAGTGCGATTTGATATGACTTTATAAAATACGAAATACAAAATGAAATCCACCCACTGTCATTAATGCAACGCATTCACTAATTGCAGGCAAAGGCAAATTCTACTCGACAACCATTGACATTCATCGTGTGTGCGGCGGTAATTAATTATGGTGTACGACGAAGATGACGATGACGACGACGACGTGTGTGTAAGAGTTCTTGTCGCTCATAGTTAAAATAATTGGCGATAAATTAAAGGCAGATTAATTATGTTGCTTGTCCTTTATAGTATAGTTTTACTTTTACTGGTCTAGTCTGGTCTGGTCAGGATCACTACTACTACTACTATTACTACACAAATAACACACACACACATACACACACACACTAGGACAGCCCAGACACATTCAAAATAATCATCATCATCATCACATGCTCCCACGCGACAAGGCATGGGTTTCTTTCTCCACCCTATAAATTCATATTTTGTAACAAGATGAACGAACGAAGACGTTTCAAATGCTGGGCTTAATGCCATCAGAACATGTTTCTCTTTTTGTGTCCTGAATGACTTTCTCTATACACACACAAACACACACACAAACACACACACAAACATTCATTCACAAACATAATACGTACGTATGTATATGTGTACTAACACTTCCATCAGCAACACTAACAAAACACATACGCATACTCGGAAATTCACACTCACACACACACTCACACACAAACACATTCAGAGAAAACACACACGTTAAAGGACAAAGAGTCGTCGTCGTCGTCGTCGCTTTTTCGCATAACTTATATCACACAATGGTCTTAAACTGTCTATGCAGACAGCATTCCTTCTCTCTAGTATGTAGTAGTATGTCAATAGTGATGTTGATAATGTTGATGATGATGATTACAATTACTTGGCAACGTTTATCCAATGTATCCAATGACCTGCTGATGGTGACAACAAGACAAGGCAGGTCAATACGCCTACCAAAAGATTTGCGTAAGCCCAAATACAATACTCGTAGAATACAATCTAGTCTTGAACCATTTGGATTAAATGACTTTTAATTTTGAACTTCCGCCCTATGTCCGTAAAATGTCCTTGTCCTGTGCGAACACTTACTTTGGACGTGGCCTTTTAAACTGCATGTAGTTTTCAATTAGTCTGTCAACTGTCTCTCCGTCTCTCGATTCGATTCGATTCAATTCGATTGTTTTACATTTCTTTTCAGTTCAGTTCCGGTTTTAAATTGTTTACTTTAATTTCACATTCACACAATTCATTAAAGGTTTTGAGTGGAAAATTAAAACACAACAACATTGTAATCACTAGGGATATGATTTATATATTTTTTTTTTTTATCTAATTAAATCAGCCAATATTTGTATTAGCGCGCGTTTTAAGGACGCCGCGTTCCAAAGTTCGGCTGTGAACTAAACTCAAATTATCATTGGTCCAAGCATAAATACACTTCGTGCTGGGAAAAGCTCCGAACTCGAGTTAAGGGCAACAAGGAAAAAAATTGAAAGCTTTGAAGCAAATCAGGACAAAAAGCATTTTAAGCTTCTTTAGTTAAACTACTAAATTATAGTACTTAGACGCATATCAAGAATCAGTTAAAATCCCATCACAAATAATTTATTACCCTAAATGAATTTAATTACACTGTGTATCGATTATTATTGCCTTTAATGGTCTTTTAGAAAATTACCGTCAAGGTATTGTAGTTAATGCATTTTTATTAAGCGATAAATGTAACGATTCTTTTTGAATCATAATACTATGTTAGTTCTCTGTTACTAAACTGTTAGTAACAGCATTTTGTCATATATTTAACATTTGAATAATTTTGTGTTGCCAGCTGTTAGCTTCTTCTTTGTTTGGTATCTTTTTCTACATTTGTCATTGGGCGCGGTGACAACTCTAGAGAAGTAATTAGCCCTGCTGAACACATAAACACATTACAGCAACACAACAAAAATATTTATATAAATTGGAAAATATTTAAAGAACGTAAATATTATTTAGTTTAAAACATCAAAAATGGCTCACTACAAAGGTGCTGCAAGTGAAGCTGGCCGTGCTGCCCAGTTAATGAAGAAACGTGAAATCGCACTACAAGAGATTGAATTCCGGAAGAAGAAAATTGAGGAGGAACTAAAGTTGGAGAAAATTGAAAACAAATTCGCAACACATTATGATGCCGTGGAACAGCAGCTCAAATCATCGACAATTGGTCTCGTCACGCTGGATCAAATGAAAGCCAAGCAAGAAGATATTGTACGCGAACGAGAGAAAAAACTTGCACTTAAAAAGGACGAGAAAGATCGCGAAAAACAAAAGGCTCTTGAAGCTATACAGGCTGAAAAGAGTAAACAAAAACGACAAATACAAGCACTATCATTTAATCTTGATGAAGAAGATGACTATGATAATGATAATGATGATGATGATGACGACGCGAATGACGACAATGACAAAGACGACGACAACGACGAGAAGGAGGAAAAGGAGAAGATTGCAGAAATTGAAAAACCACAAATCAAATGGCGTGATATGAGCGACGTCATTCCAATAAAAAGGAAAAAGATATGCAAAAATCCTGATGTCGATACATCTTTCTTACCCGATCGTGAACGCGAAGAGCAGGAAAACCGACTTCGTGAGCAATTGCGACAAGAGTGGGTCATGCAACAGGCTCAACTGAAAGACGAAGATATCTCCATTACTTTCAGTTACTGGGATGGTTCCGGTCATAGGCGTAGTGTGCTAATGAAAAAAGGCAATTCCATTTATCAATTTCTTCAGAAATGTCTTGAGCTTTTGCGAAAGGAATTCAATGAGTTAAAGACCGTCATGGCCGATCAATTGATGTATGTCAAAGAGGATCTTATACTGCCGCATCACTACTCGTTTTATGATTTTATTGTGACAAAAGCCCGTGGCAAATCCGGCCCACTTTTTCAATTCGACGTGCACGATGATGTGCGTATGATTAGCGATGCATCTGTGGAAAAGGAAGAATCCCATGCTGGCAAAGTTCTATTACGTTCGTGGTACGAACGCAACAAACATATATTTCCAGCGAGCCGTTGGGAACCATATGATCCAACAAAGTCATATGATAAATACACAATTAAAGATAAGAGCAAGAAATAAAAGAATTATTATAATTTTCATAATAATTGTTTGTTTTTTTATTTGTTTTTGAAAAATTAGCTTACAAAATTTTAGTTCACTGCATGTTTTTAAATCGATTTGCCAGCCCTGTAACGTTTTGTACCAAATATTCATTCGTTGTGAATGTCACATTAAGAAGAAGAAGCACATACCTTGCGGTTGAAGTAATCGGTTGAACAAAGCTCCAAAGAAAAAAAAATTGTTAATAAGATTTTCGACGTTTTAAATATAAACTTTTTTAATTATTTATTTAGTTACAATTTTTTTTTTTATTGCTGCAGTCTTCGACACGAATATTAATAGAGTAATTTTTACATAACTTTACTTGGAGCTGCAAGGAAGAAAAAATTGGCACTCTACACTAGGAAAAATCGATAAAACGATACAATGGGGAAACAATAAAAAGTAAATATATGTGTATAATAATTTGAAATAAAATGACATAAAATATGTTTGATAGTGTGCTAAAATTAATCACATAAGAAATGAGTAAGTTTAGTAAAGATAAAATGCCATATTTTTTTAGTATTTCCAAATAAGCATATTTATTAGTAATGTTCCAAATATGGATACGCCCAGAAGCAGAAAGGGGAGATGGCGGTGTATTTATTTTAGTTATCACATTTTATTTACACTTGCAAGGTGGTAGTGTCTTCATTTTTTTTCTGTTTTGTCACAACAGCCGGAAATGGGTCACTCGTCAGTATATCCCGACGTAATGATGAGAAGATTCGTTGTATAAAAATACTATAATTTATAGCTCAGCAATTCTTGCACTTATTTTCACGAGAAGGACAGACAGACGAGACATAGGGACAGACAGACAGATAGATAGATGGATGTAGACAGAAAGCAAGCGAATAAGAGATGTATTAAAGTCATGCACCAGAAATCTTGAATAATCATAATATGAACATACAAAGAAATGAAACGTTCGACTTTCTAAAACGCATTCAACTTCAGCTTAGCTTAGCTTAACTTAGCTCAGATACAGATATTTACTACATATGTACTATGTTCAGTTCATATTATCTCCGCTGTGCAATTTCAACACAATATGAATGAGTTGAGTACATAATTATGCGCACACTCACATTATTAAATACCAAAAATAAAAGAAAAGGGGAAATATGAAAAAACAAAAAACTACAACTGTTGAGCAAAACATTACTATCATTTCTATTTCAGGTATACGATCATGGACATTAAACTGATGATGTTGTGATGTGATGGCAACAATCGTTTCTTTTTGTATTTGAGCCCTTTGGATTGCAATAAGCAGAAAAGAAATGTTTCAACCACTAGACTCACTGGAGGAGGAGAGCAAGCCAAGCATAATCGATTATGCCGAAGTCGATGTTGAATTGGACGCTTTGGATGTTGAAGCTGTCGCAACACAAGAGCCACACTTTCTTGATTATGATGCAGTACCTCCAGCAGATTTTGAGGAAAGCTTCGAACGTAATCTGAAATTAAGCCATCATCATCATCATCAACAACATCATCATCCTCATATTGGTGAGCAAATCAAAATGGAGAAGAAATTTGAACGTGATGGCGAAGTGAGCGACTATGAATTGGCAGCTAGTGGATATACAAAGAAAGAGTTCACTCAGGATGACAACACATTACATTTGACAGCACTAGCAGCTGGTGGGAATGGTGTTGATTTGAATTGTAAGACTGGATCTTCCAAATCAAAGCATTTTCTCGATGAAAATCCAATACCTCCCGATTACATAATTGCTCAAGAGTTGCGTGAACATCATAGTTTGGATCGGAATTTCGGACGTCAAAGTGAGCAACAACAGCAAAAGCAACACAATGCAGTCTCTCAAAGCAGTGCCTCTCCAATATCATTAAATGAGCGTCACACATCGTTGTACGCCAAGTTTAGCAGCAGCGAACTAACAGCTTCGCACATTGTATCACATCGACTGTCAAGAGGTGCAGCTTGGACTGAGCGTCACGAAGAATATGATGGGCATATGCAGTTATCGTCTGTCAGTAGCAAAGACATGGACATAACGCTCGACTCGAAAGTGGAGTGTGTATATTCATTGCTGTCGATGCTCGGTTCAAAAGATCCTTTAGAAATGGCAAAGAAATTCTTTGAACTATCGGAAAATTCAGAAACATGTCACACTCTGCGTCGATCAGGTTGTATACCTTTGTTAGTGCAGATGATGCATTCTTCAGATAATGATGATACTGTGCGTAAGTTTGCTTGCATGGCTTTACAAAATGTTGTACATCGACATCCAGACGAAAAGGCTGGACGTCGCGAAGCCAAAGTTATGCGTTTGTTGGATCAAATAATGGAGTACTGTCACTTTTTGAAGACATTATTGCAAAGTGGTGGCGAGGCCATTGCAGATGACTCTGAGCGGCATCCGCTGCCAGCTATTTCCTCACTGATGAAGGTCAGTTTCGATGAAGAGCATCGGCATGCAATGTGCGATCTGGGCGCATTACAAGCAATACCCAATCTGGTACACTTGGATCATGCTGTACATGGGCCAAAACCAGAGGACTTATGTTGTAATTCACTGCGTCGTTATGCCCTTATGGCTTTGACAAATCTTACATTCGGTGATGAAAACAACAAAGCACTTTTATGTAGTCAAAAACTATTTATGGAAGCACTCATTGCACAACTCGAAGCGGCACCAGATGATCTTCTACAGGTGACCGCCAGTGTATTACGCAATTTATCTTGGCGTGCTGATAAAAATATGAAAACTGTGCTCAATGAAATTGGCACTGTGACGGCTCTGGCGCGAGCTGCCATGTCCAATAAAAACGAAAATACTTTGAAAGCAATATTGTCAGCCCTTTGGAATCTTTCGGCGCACTGCAGTACAAACAAAGCTGAGTTTTGCGCCGTAGATGGTGCTTTGGCATTTTTAGTGAAAATGTTGACCTATGAAGGCCCCAGCAAGACACTGAAAATAATTGAAAATGCTGGAGGCATTCTACGGAACGTTTCAAGTCACATTGCTGTATGCGAAACATATAGACAGATTTTACGTGAACATAATTGCCTGTCGATATTGTTGCAGCAATTGAAATCGGAAAGTCTTACTGTGGTCAGCAATTCATGTGGTACATTGTGGAATTTGTCAGCAAGATGCCCAGAAGATCAAAAGTTTCTTTGGGACAATGGAGCTATACCAATGCTACGTTCTTTGATACATTCAAAGCATGCTATGATATCGGAAGGCAGCTCGGCGGCTCTAAAGAATTTACTTAATTTTCGACCAGCAATTCAAAATCAGAATCGCATGGATCCTATAGCGCGATCTTTGGGCTTAAAGAAATTACCAACTCTAAATGCAAGAAAACAGAAAGCATTGCAGCAGGAACTGGGAGAGAAAACGCACTCAGAAACATCGGATATATTAGATGATATTAATCCTCCGTCAACAAGTCGTGATGCAAATATATCATCTGGTACAAGTTCTGAATTGCGTTCCCGTTGTCATCCTTTGATGACGGGCATGGTGGAGGTAGTGGGAGGAGGAGGAGTCCTTGCTGTTACTGGGAACGCAGACTCCGGAGATCCAAATTCAATGACAAATAATAATTCAAGAATTAGTCGATCGGCTACACTTGCTAAAAGTGATAGTCGCGATTCAATATTTTCCTCCAAATCAGACTCAGAATATGAGAATATTCGACGATCGCATAAAAGTGCCAAAGTTGTTGATCGAGGAGGAGGAGTTGTAGTCACTACAGCTACATTTGAATTAGTGAACGACGTGGAGATAACCGAAGAGCAACCGATTGATTATTCTGTCAAATACAATGAGAACTCTACGCTAGCAAAAGAAATGATTGATGGAAATGATGTTGAGAGTGGCACCGGAGGAAATTCGAACTATCCAACATATCAAGAGACAGACTTGGATCAACCAACTGACTTTAGCTTGCGTTATGCGGAAAATCAAACCGAATCAGATTTATTTATACCCCCAAGGTCTATAGCCAGCAGCAGCAACAAATTGGTTGAGGAAAACGGCAAACAAAAATCAGACGATGGCAATGAAATATTACTTATTTTGGAAGACAGTGTAAAATGTTATCAAACCGAAGATACACCCTACATCATATCGAATGCGGCTTCCATAACAGACCTAAGACAAGGAATCAAACCAGATGTGGTGGAATCAGCAATAGAAATGAAACAAAGTGCAGACGATGGTGGTGGTGTCAACATATCATCAACAAAGAAACACTCAAAAATAGCGGTTCAGTATGGTTCATATACACCAGAGAAACCTATCAATTACTGTGAAGAAGGCACACCTGGCTATTTCAGTCGCTACGATTCGTTTAGTAGTTTGGAAGAAGCTATGCCACCATCTGATAGACATAAGATTATTGACAACAATGCTGGCGGCCAAAAGAAAGAATTAATACCCGAATTAAAGGCGACCAGTGATCATCATAAACCTGTTATTCAAGTTCTCCAATCTACAACGAATAACAATTCAGCATTGGAAACTCCCTTAATGTTCTCACGACACAGTTCAATGGATTCGCTTGTTAATGAAGATGTGGGACCTTGTGATGACAAGAGTTCAGTGGTCAGTGACTTTAGCCGTCTGGCGAGTGGCATCATTTCACCTTCAGAAATACCAGATTCACCTACGCAAAGCATGCCGCAAACCCCACGTCGCAATAGTGTGGGCACAAGTTCAAATCAATTGGCACCAGCGGCAGCAGCAGCATCAGCAGCACAACAACAACAACGTTGTAATGCTATTGGGAATAGTGTGCGTGGGAATGAAGTTAGGCGTCCCCTTAATAGTGTGTTTGAAGATGATCTTAGCACTTTTAATGTTGAGAACACACCAGCACAGTTTTCGAATGCAACCAGTTTAAGTAATCTGAGTATTGTCGATGAAGCAACACTTGATGCAAAACCACCAGCAATGACAACAACAACAAGAAATGAAGCATCAGCATTATTGCAAAATAATTTACATCGAAATACAATATCCGAGGGTGAAGAAGATGAATCCAATATAACTAACAATGATGACATTCTATTGGCAAGTTGCATTAATATTGGAATGAATAGAACAGCAGCAGCAGCGGCTGCAGCTGCAGCAACAGCAGCAGAACATTGTAATATGAATAGTGGAATAGACAAATGTACGACTAACGCCAATGCTCAGATACTTGGTGATGAAGCCAAGCATTACTGTACGGAAGATACACCAGCTTTGCTATCAAAAGTTGGTAGTAATACGAATTTGTCATTACTTTCTATGGATGACAGTAGCAGAAATGAATTAAAAGAAGTAAATGTGATGTTCGATGATATCTCATCAAATGCTTCAGAGTGTGGTGCCGTTGGTTTATCCTCCGATATACTGCAGCAGTGCATTCGTGATGGAATGAAAAAGCAAACTCCAGCGAAAAACATAAATTGCTCTGATCCCATAGCAATGATGCGTCGTGGCGGTAACTTATTGCCTCCTTATCTACCTGTTTCCGATGAGATGAGCAAATATTTAGTGGAGGATAGTCCATGCAACTTTTCTGTTGTGTCAGATTTATCAAATTTGACTGTAGGTTCCAGTTTAGTTGGACCAGCGGTGCAATTAAAAGAAAACTTGGGGTAATTATAAGGAATCTTTTTGAATGAAATGGTAAATAGTAAAAAGAGTTTAACAATTTCAGATCTGGTAGAAATACAGCTGAAATGGCATCTGGCTCAAGAGTTATGGATGCTTTACCAAGAGAGGATGTTAGACGGGAACATCATCATCATCATCAATTTGCGGATGATTCACTGAGCTCACTTTCAATTGACTCTGAAGATGATACGAATCTTCTAAGTCAGGTAAGTGTATAAATATAAAATTGAACATATAAAATTTATTTCCATTTACACACTTTACACTTGTCTAATTTTTGTAGGCTATTGCCGCAGGCTGCAATAGACCAAAATCGAATCTTGGCTTCAATTCAGCCACGTCGATTAATAAGAACTTGAATTCAATATCATCATCCCAGCCGATACCAATTTTAGCGGCATCCTCAACATCCTCTTTGTCATCAGCAGTGACTGCACGGAATTACAAGAAGCAACAACAGCAGCATCAGCAGCTCCAAGGCAAAAATCGTATGTTTGATGGATCGAATATAGGCAACAACGAATCATACAGTTCAGTGGATTCTAGTGACTCAAATGATAATCAATCGAAATCTCTATTTGAACTATGTATTTTGAGTGGCATGTACAAAACCAAAGATGAGGCAAAGCATCACAAGCAGAATCGCCTAGGTGGCATTGGCACTAGTTCTACACAATCTAATCCAAATTTGAAGCAGTTTGACTCGTTGCCAATGCCATTGACACAACAGAAATCGTATACAACAAGTCATCACCACAGGCATCATCATCATCATCATAATCACAACCATCATAACCAACAGCAACAGCAACAACATCACCAGCATCATCATCATCATCGCGAACGAGAACTTAAAGATGAAAAGTTGCTGCTGGAATGCATAAATACGGGAATATCAAAGAAAATTGGCGCTGTCGGTGATTCCATTGATGTGGGCATTGAAACGCTCAGAATAAGCCAACATAATCCGATTCCAAAAAACGTGGAAGCTACGTCTGCAGCTGTATTGGGTCAGTGTCACCCGGTGGCACCTACTACATTAAAAAATGCAAGCAACACAGCAGCTCCAGACGTAGAAAGGAACAACTCATCATTGCCCAACAGCAACAGCAACAACAACAATATCAGCAACAAACAGTACATCAACAACGACATAGTAACTCGTCCCGTGGACACCACAAACGTAGCAAAAAGTTATCAACTCACGTCAGCAATGCAGAAAACCAATTTGCCAATCACAACAAACCACAACGAAAAACTACAAAAAATCGAGATCAACAACAGCAGCAACTCAAAGGAGACAGCAATGAGTTATACTGGGTTTAAAGGAGATGCTGCAGATAGAGATTATGATGATGATGAAGACACCACCACAAGCGATGGATCGAATCAATCATTTCTTTTGGAAACAACAACCATTCTTCAACAGACAGCAGCAGCAACAAAGATTGCAGAGAAACAAAAAGATCCAGATTTAATGCTGAAATCCGTTGAGCGTCTCACTTTGGAATTTGTAACATCGGCAGAGCAGTTACGTACTCAGGTTAATGATAACACAACACAACAGGCGCCACAACTAACAGACAAACGTCTCTGCGCAATATTGGCTGATGAAAACCATTCAAACAATTCTAGTTCGAATAATACGTGGAACGAAAACTCCTGTCCCAATGATGTATCCTTTCCAAGCATTTCAGTTTCTGCACCAATTTTGGCTTCACTGAGTGTCAATGATGATCCCCCGGCCAATGATGAAGCAGCAACAACTGATGTGGACTGTAAACATTTAATGGAATTTGATAATACTTTAGATCTAATTGATATGCCAGAGCCAGATCTCTTTCTGGATAATACACAACCAAACTCTCTGGAAACAGAAGCTGACACTTTGGTCAATGAAAATTTATCAGTGGAATCATTTAACAGCTCTCAATCACATCCATCAAGTGGTATCAATTTCGAACTTGGTGGTCAGGTACAAACTGCAGCAGTGGGTGTTACCTCGAATTTACTTTTCAACGGCACCAGTGGTTCTATTATGTCGAATTCAACAATGATTGCCTTTGAGGCACGAGCATTGTCTGATAATCTAAAGCAACTGAATGATGATTCGAACACTGATTTGACATTTAGCATTAATAGTCTAGATTTGGACAATGTACAGCCACCATCAGGCATGGATTCACTCAATATATCTAGTTTATGCAACGATTATCATGCATCAACGCAACCAAACTCCATGCAACATTCTGGTGCAGCACGTTTACAATTGCCCTGCAAATCACCTAAATTTCCACGGAAATCTTTGCAATCGAATTTGCTTGCACGTCGTGCTCTTGGTCAATTGGCTGGTAGTGCTGAGAGTGTCAACTCAAGTTATAATCTCTTGGATAATATTAAACCACCATCACTTATGGATGAATTATTAGATTCAATGGTTAGTGTTGCTAGTATACAATCTGAGGTAGCTGACGCAGATGCTGAAGCTGATATTACTAGTATTGAGTCTACATTTTCAATGTCAAACTATGAAACTGCTGCTGGGGTAAATACCTTCTTTGATGACAACACTGTGACATTGGCAAGCTGCCTTGAAAACATACCATGCGATGATGGTGATGGTGATGGCGATGGTGATTTGGATGATGAAGCCACATTCAATGATTTTAATTCTGTTGCATCTACCCCGAAGAAAACATCACCAAGTATTGGCAAACGTACTCTTACTCCAAAACAGAAACGTATCATGAACAAAGACCGTTATCGAACTTATACAATTTGCTCACCTCTTACCTTAAGCGAGGAACATCAAAAGATACTAAATCTAGATGAGACTTTACAAATTGAAATAATTGATCAACCATCCAACCAATCAACATCACTAGTAACTGCTGATTATACTCTACGAATTACAGAATCTGCGGAAGTATCTGAAACTGTTAGTGATGAGAATTCCAAATGTAATGAACAAATTGAATCTGCTGAATCTACCATAACGCAGAACCACCTAAATCATATTGATTCTGAAGATCTTGACATGCATCAAAATTCCGAAACAGAATCATGTAATGGACTGCAGGATATTAATATGGAACGACGCGATTCTAATGATAATATGGAAGCAGCACAAAAAGCTTGTGTCACAAAACCGGGTGATGATGGTGGCGGTGGCAATGATATTAAATTAGAAGCAAAAAATCAACCAAGTGACACAACAGCAGCTGCAGCAGCAGCAGCAGCAAAAGTTGTGCGAGGTCGCAAAAAGACGCCCTACATATCACCCTATAGTCAGCAGTTAAATAGTGCCAACAAGGTACAAACACGTTTGGCTACGAAAAGTAATGCATCGACAAAGGCGGCGGCGGCAACAACCGCCACACCACCACCAACGACTCGTAGAACGAATATGAAAACTTCCAAAGTAATGACAAATAAATCAAATAAACCACCAGATACTCCACGCACAACTGCTGCTGCAATTAATCGTCAAGGTACTTTTGTCAAGGATGAGCCCACAAATGTTACAACTCAAGTACCAGTAGTGGTCGCTGCAGCAACTGCAACTTTGACTACAACAAGTCCAAATAATCGGGCTTCCAAGCTACCGACAAAACGCATTTTATCCACTTCTTCGAGTGCCACAAGTTCACCGAAATCAACAGCTAGCACAATTCGTAAAACTCAAGCGGCCAATACCACAAGTTCCAGTACAGTAGCTCTTCGCAAGACTACACCAAAAGCAGTACCACAACGCGCAAATACCAATTTACGTTTGTCTGGTGCTGGTGGCGTCAACAAACCAAAACCTATGGTGGCTCAAGCAAAAGCTATATCAAGAACTACGCCACCATCTCGCAGTAACTCAAATCTAAATGCCAACAATAGTAGTAGTGATACTATGGCAAATATTACTCAAGCTCAAAGTCGTATAGCGAATATATGGAAACGTGTTGGCAACAGTGAACCCAAAGGTAAGCAACAACAAAAAACACCACGTCCATCAACGAATTCCAATGCAAAAGAAAATAAAAAAAACAATATTCTAACGACAAAAACTCTTAATTGCCAAAACCGGGTAGAAGAACAACAGCCGTCGACACTTATACGCAGTTCGACTTTTGACAATACACCAAAAAAAAGTGAGAAAAATTCTGTTGGCAATGGCAACAAAATCTCCAATGCTGTCACCCCCACCACCACGACCACGACCCCTGTGTCAGTTACCAATACGCGCAAATAATAAAAGTACGAAGCACAAAACTAACTAGTATTACATAAAATATATTGAATTAGGAAGAAGGAAGAAGGAAGGAGGGAGACCACCTACAAGACAATTATAAAGATCTTCCAATAATGGACACCAGCAACAACATCATCATTATCCACAACAAACAACAAGAAGTCAGATCTGGTCTGTAGAGAAAAGGACTTAATCAAACTCGTATATAGCCAAATGTATTTAGGTATTATGATACAAAAAAAAAAAAAAAAAATTTTGAAGATTTTACAAAGTTTTATTCTTCGAGATATAAACACACACATGTATTTATAGATTTAGTTATTTGTTGTTCATTATTAACATGGACATGGACATGGACATATGAACAGCCAGACAAATTGATTATTCGAGCCGAGATTCATTAACTTATATAACTCTTAGCAGTGTAACAATGAAATTCATAAGAATATAACTTAGTAATGAAGGCATTTTCTTTCTTTCTTCGATATACTTATACAACTAAATGTAACTTTTAATTTAAATTTTGTTTAAGCAAAAGAAAAAAGAAAAAAAAAATCAAAAAATATTCTTTATTTGGCAGCTTCCTTATCAACAAACCAAATATTTATTTAAAAAACAAAAAACATCTTTCTAGTCTATTCAAAATATATATTAAAAAAAAAAAAAAAACAACTGTATTTAAACGCAATTTCATACAAGAAAACAAAAATTTATAATTATAATAATAATAATATACTATTAATAAAAAGATAAATAGATCGAATCAAAGAGTTTTCCATTTTAATCAGTCTCATGGCAATTCATGGCAAAATCCATCAATCTGTCAAAAAAATTTTAACCAAGTGAATCAAAATCAAATTTGTGTATAAAAAAATTGATCTCTCTTAATGATCTCTTGAAAATGCATCAAAGCAAATCGGAAAAAAATGATGTTGTGGAAGAATTAGAAAATGAAACGAATAGAGAAAAATGGTATTGGATAGTGACTTTAATAAGCTTACCGTTCTTTGTAGCGGGTCTAGGAACCATAGCGGCTGGCGTTATACTTGGCAATGTTCAACATTGGCGTGTTTTTCACGAAATCCATGGACTCTTTATACTAGTGCCTCCCATTTGTGGTCTCAAAGGTAACTTGGATATGTGTGTGGCGGCACGCCTTACAACGCATTCGAACTTGGGACAATTGCGTGATCGTAATAACATTCACAGTATTGTCATTGGCAATTTGGCTTTGGTCCAAGCGCAAGCCATTGTTTGCTCCTTTGTTTTGGCCTGCGGAACAATTTTTGTTGTTGGAATTACTGAAGCGGATTTTAATTTACACCATGCTCTCATAATCATTGCTGCTGCTATGTTTACAGCCAGCACATCGTGCTTTATCTTGGACACGGTTTTACTTGGAGTAATCATTTTTTCGCAACGATATAATTTTAATCCAGACTATATGGCGACACCCATTGTTGCCTCGATTGGTGATGTTTCGGCACTTTGTCTGCTCTCCTTCAGTGCAGCTCTAATGAATGACCTAATAGATACTTATGTATGGATTGGAGGTGCTGTATTGATAATATATGCACTGTTATTGCCCATGTGGTGCTATACAGTTTGGAACAACAAATATACGCGAGATGTACTCATGTATGGTTGGTGCCCTGTACTTGGTGCCTTGGCAATCAGTATATGCGGCGGTATTGTATTGTCAGGTGCTGTTGAACATTACCTTGGCTTTGCTGTCTTTTCACCCATAATAAATGGTGTTGGTGGAAACCTAGTCTCCATCCAAGCTTGCAGTATGACTACTATCCTTTATAGACAAAATGAACTGGGTACTATGCCGCATGGTACGAAAATTTGTGTTCGACCGGATCGTACACTATTTTGGGGTACACCCTATGCAAGAGTCGCACGTCTGCTAATGATCATCTCGATACCTGGAAATGTAATTTTGATAGGAATTGCAGATTTCTTCTTCAAATCGCGTTTCACGCTCACATTCGATTTTATAATTGTGTTTGTTCTTACAAGTTTCATACTACTTTTGATTTTACTCTGGGCCGCTCATGTCATAGTGCACTTTGCATGGAAAATTAAAGTAGATCCAGATAGTGCATCTATTCCTTACTTGACAGCAATTGGCGATGTCTTTGGTACTGGACTTTTATATTTAATGTTTATCTTCTTGGAATCAATTAATCGTGAATACCAAGATAAACCAAAACCGTTAATTAAAATAAAAAGTTTGGAATTAAAGTAAATAAATATCTTTATTGGAAATATGTATAGAAATTCTGTTGAATATACTATTCCAAATATATTTCTAAAAAAAAAACAACCATATGGGTTTCACATCCGGTTAGAATTATCTGACATCCGGCAAAACTCTCTTCGCATCCGGTTTGCAATTTTTGCTGAAAACTTGACGAAACCCTTGATTAAGAACCATCAAAACAATAATTGCGGAAAAAAATTGAAAAAAGGTAAAAAAAAATAAATAAATATATTTGTAAATGATATTTAAAGTTATTTTAACCCGTATTTCTTGTGTGTATAGCATGTGTGTTTAATAGAAAATTTGAAGAATAAGGCGTGATTCATATTTCGGAGTAAAGCATTCGTCGCTTTGTGATAAGAAGATACTCGGCAAAAAAAAAAGAAAAATTATTTTGTAGTTATCAAATTACAAAATAAATAAATTTGTATTATAACATACAACATAATTAAGCGATAAAAGATATCTGTGCAAACATGACAAATTTCTATTGTAATTGGTTACTGGCGTTGCTCTGCACGCTGTTAGCATCACAAATTGCCGGTGAAACGGCAGAGTACATGAAACGAGAGCATAGTCTAGTAAGGCCTTTCCAAGGTAGGTTATCTAATATTGTTTTACATAGAATTTGCCATGATTTAATTGAATGAATGAAATGTACAGGTGTTGGCGTGATATTACCACATTGGGATTTCATTGGCAACACAATAGTCACAAGCAACTATATAAGACTGACGCCGGATCTGCAATCGAAGAGTGGCGCTTTGTGGAATTATACTGTGAGTAGACACACTAACACAATAACAACAATGCACTTTCAGAGTTTACGGAGCTGTTTTCCTTTGTTTGTTATTATTAGCCTGTCATAGCACGCAACTGGGAAATTCATGTTCAATTCAAAGTGCATGGTAAGGGTACCGAGTTGTTTGGCGATGGATTCGCCATTTGGTACACTAAAGAAAGAATGCAACCAGGTAGTGTGTTTGGCAGTAAAGACCACTTCTCAGGATTGGCTATAATTTTAGATACTTATAGTAATCACAATGGTCCACACAATGTAAGTGGTTTTTGTTTTTTTCTTTTTGTTTCGTATTTTAATCTTAATACATTGATGGTACTGGTTGCCTTCTTATAGCATCAACATCCATACCTTAGTGCTATGGTAAATAATGGTACGTGGAGTTATGACCATGACCGCGATGGTACACATACACAGTTGGCCGGTTGTGAAGTGCGCTTCCGAAATGTCGATTATGACACATTACTCAGCATACGCTATGAAAATGATATACTCTCTGTCTCAACGGATCTTGAGAATAAAAATGAGTGGAAGAGTTGTTTCGTGGTGACCAATGTAGAGCTGCCCACAGGTTATTACCTTGGTTTATCAGCAACAACGGGAGATTTGTCAGATAATCATGACATTTTGGGTTTTAAATTCTTCGATCTGGACACTGACATAAATGTAAGCCGACTGTTCTTTGTTTTTAATGTATCAAAATAGAAATTTTTATTTGTTTCCATTGTAGGCCGATGATATGATGAAACGGTCCCATATAATACCTAATGCCAAAACATTTGAAGCGCCGCGCGAGCATAAAGAAGATCCCAAACCTGGCATGTCCAATGCGAAAATCTTCTTCATTTTGCTTTTCGGAATGTTGGGCTGCATTGCGGTGGCTATTTTCACCATTTCATACTTTAAGGAGAAAAATTCACGAAAACGCTTCTACTAACGTACGCTTAATAACTCGACATCACATCGAAGCAATTCTTCGATCTGTTTATCTTCTATATGACAGTATAACTTCTGATATCAGCCAAGTTTTTAGTAAATTTCCATTATGTCTATATAATTGTTAATTAAAGTCAAGTGTTTCATAATTCAAGTAGAGAAATTAAGATTGTATTTAATAAAATGAGAGAGCACATTTTAAATTATATATTTATTCTGTTAACTTTCATATTTCTATGCATGTTAAGCTAGCTAAGTCTTGATCAAAACACAAATGGAAAATGAATTGAATATAGCAAAAAAAAACTAAACAAATAAAAGAAAGAAACCAATAAAAGACCTTTTAAATATATTTGAAAACTACATCTTTTCTGTCAGCAACTGTTTGTAGCTCCAAAGTTACAGGACATTGCAACCAATACGAAAGCAACTCTTCCGTATAACCAATGAGGAAGTACATTTTCCGTGCATTGATGCCTTGCCGAACAATTGCAGCTATACGAATCATATTATGCTGTCGCTTTATAATCACCTCTGAGCAGGTCAAAGCATGCCAAGTGCCAGTGATGAACTTTCTAATGAAAACATCTTCGATTGCTGTCTGGGATGGGCGAAGTGAATCCAATAAAGTTGCTGTTTGCAAACGAAACGTTAATTAATTGTTTTAATTAATTAATGATGAAAATGCAAAGTTACATGTATTCCAGGAGTTCCATGCCTTGCGATGAGCTATGTAATGTGGTGGATTGGCCATTTCATATGTGAGGGGCCTATCACGCTTTGTAGTTATGCGATACCGGCCTGATTGCGTGCGACAGCATACTGCACTGGTATGTATGGCCGATTTGCTGGACAATTCCACACCCAATGGTATTTGTGTAACAATCTACCAAATATATATCAATAATCATTAATAAAAATATTCATTAATTATAATTTTAACTCACTTTTCTTAAGAAACTCATTATTGTGTAAAGTTCTTAAGCTCGCCCGCCGCCACAGCTGAGTGCTTTTGTTACGTAAAACGTAAGTTTACAGCTGACAATTTCATTTAATGCAACACTGCATAAAGTGGTCTCTGCACGTTTTGCAAACATTTTAATGTTTTACTTGAAATCCAGGAAATTACATCAAACTAATGAAAATAGACACATAATTGTATTTATTAAATAATATTGCAATATATATTAGTATTCAAAACATTTAAATCAAATTACATTTTTCTTGCACCTGTTTCAATTCATTTAACTTCTATCAATTTAACTGTGTATAACCTACTTAGCACTAGTGTTTTTCCCTTATGGTACAAATAAGAAGAAGAGTGCATAATGTGAATAGTTCTTAAAAAAAAAATGCATAATTAATCTATAATAATGTTAACTACGTTAATAATTCTTTAAGTTTGGTGTTCAATTTCGATGTTATTAGTTATAATGAAATCTATTTAATGAGGTAACACTTCTATTTGCGGTTCAAAATAAACCAAAAATCAAGTATTTTTGTCCTTTCACAATATAAACTGAGTAAAGTGTATAATATTTTTCCACAAACAAACACACACACGGTATGTGTGATGGCGCGTTGTAAATCTTCATGTTGTAATTGTCAAATGCAAGTGGTGCCCTTAAATGCAAATTGTGTGATTCAATGGTTTTGGTTTTCTCCGGGCAGGCAGTCAGTCAGTCAGTCAATCAGCTATAGAAACAGATAGAAAAGCAAGCTCACAACAATACAATTACTAAAATCGATAATTCAAACAATCAAAACACAAATCGTTGCAATAAGACATAAACAAAGAAAATCTAAAGTAAAATTTTGAATCATGCAATTCTTTCCGTCTTCTTTCTCTACACTTGTCCTTCACATCACATCACACATCACATCAGTTAATAGACATTAAGACATTAAGAGCGGACGTAAAACGAAAATGGAGCAGGAAATTGGCACATGGGATTCTGTTCTATTGGAAAATTTGTCGGAGGATAGTTTTATAGGCAACATACATCAACGTTATAAAAGGGATCATATATATGTAAGTAAATATTATTTGAAATCATAATTTAAATATTATATAGATTTTAAATGAGTTCACGTTTAGACTTACATTGGTACATCTGTTGTGGCTTTGAATCCATATCACTACATATCGGAGAACTCACTAGACAATATTCGTAATTATGGCAGTAAGGGTATATTCCAAATGCCACCTCATATGTAAGTGTATTAATAATTTTGAGAATATTATTGCATTGATGATGATGACCTTTCTCTCTTTTTAGTTATGGGCTCACGAATTTGGCTTTTCAGTCGCTCACGGATCAAAGTGAAGACCAATGTGTTCTGTTAACAGGTGAAAGTGGTTCCGGTAAAACAGAGTCCTTTAAAATGATAGTCAATTTCCTGACAAACATACAAAACTGTTCAAAAAACACGCCAAGCCAACTTAAAAAACAATCTTCCATCAATGTGTCAAATGTAGCGCTGCATGCACATCGTCGTTCATCAAGCAGCTGCTTGGGTTCAGCGAAAGTAATTATATGTAAAAACTCATCATCATCATCAACAACCGGTGGTAGTCATCCAGCATCTATATCACGACGACAATCTCCCTCACCTAGTTCATCTCAACATACACGCCTCCGTGCCGAGAGTACCGAAAGACACTGTCGACGTAATGTTCGCGATAAAATCGTAGACTTCGATTTCCTACATCACAAGAGCTCAGAGAACGTTTCAAATTTGTACGATCCAACAGGAGCGGGAGCAGGAGTAGGAACAGCAACAGCAACAGGTCATTCCGGAAATCCACATCCAACAAAATCTTGCATTAAACATCAATCGAACGAAGCCAGCTTATGCACTGCCAATTATGCCACATCCTCAAAATCCTCGCAATCAACGTCACCTAGATACATGTATAATCTCAGCGGCAGTGGGAGTTGTCGCCAGTGTGGTCATAGTAAATGCACACGTGCCCAAAGCGTTGAGCGTGGGGACGAAAACGATATGATGCACAGAGGCAACGGTAGTCGCTTGACTGCCTCCTATCAAATTCATTCGCATCACGGCAGCTGTTCAAATTTAATTCGTCAACATTCCACTGAAAGTCAATCCGATCGCCATTCGCTCGAAGGTTCTACGCAACGAATATCATTATATGAAGCACATAAGCTAAATAAGGCAGCAATGGCAATGACAGGCTGCAGTAGTCAAGGATCACATATGGCATCGACAACAACGCTACATCGTCGGCAAAAATCGCCAAATCAAAAATTACGTGAATGTGTGACATGTGCAGATGTATTCCTGGAAGCCATGGGTAATGCGGCAACTATTAAAAATAACAACTCAAGCAGATATGTAAGAGAGTCTTTTTGTTCTTTACTTATTTATGGTTATAAGAAATTGTGTTTCCTTTTTTTTTTTGTTTTTTAGGGTAAACTATTTGATATCGAAATCGATTTTAAAGGCGATCCCAAAGGTGTTCACATTACTCACTGTAAGTAGACTTTTATACTAAAAATTTCCTTTAGAGTTTATTATACTTAGATCATTTACTATTTACATGCATAACCATATAATATATAATATATAGATATGTTGGAAAAGGTTTGTCTTGTCGTCGACTAATAATAATCAATATATCAAATATCTAATAAATTTACCAAAAAAAAAAAAAAAAAAAAAAAAAATTTAATAAATTTTCTTAATTATCACAGACCCGCATAACGGACACAACAATTGGAGAAAGGAATTTTCACATATTTTATCAATTATTGTTGGGTGCTGATTTGCAATTGTTAAGTAAGTACAAATAATAAATCATTTTCTTAAAGCTTTTTCATCTATTAATTATATTTCAGAAACCTTAAAACTCTATCGAAATGTGGAGAAATATGAGTTATTGAAAAATACAACAGCCATGGAAGAAGATCGAAGCAATTTTCATTACACAAAGGTCAGAAGAAGCTTATAATTAGATTGAATATTTAATGTTCATAGAATTTATTTAGAAATCTTTGGATGTTCTGGGACTGTCAAGTGATGAAATCAGTGCAATATTTCGTGTCATTGCCGTTGTACTTAAGTTGGGAAACTTTATATTTGTGCCGGTAACAAATATTGATGGCACCGAAGGCTGTCAAGTTTCTAATGTTTATGGTAATTCAAGATGATTAATTTGTTTATTTGAAAATTTATTATTATTATTATTATTTTTTTTTATTTTTTTGTGATTATTACAGAAGTGCATGAAACAGCGCAACTACTAAATTTGGATACACAGATTTTAATCAATTGCCTTACTAGGGCTTCCAGCTCGAATAGTTCACATGAGGATGTTGGAAGTGAGATGGACGCTCGTCAAGCTGCCACTATAAGAAATACATTGTGTAGAACGATTTATAGTCGCCTGTTTACGTGGCTTGTTAATAAAATTAACGATTCTCTGAAGTCAACGCAACGCGAAAAGAATTTAGCTTTATTAGACTTTTATGGTTTTGAAGTGTTAGATAACAATTCATTTGAACAATTTGCCATTAATTATAGTGCCGAAAAAATACATCAGGTAATAAGCTGCTGTATACATAGTTTGCTGCTTAACAATTATTTTTATTTGTTTGTTTTTTTTTTCAGAATTTTGTTAAAAATGTATTGAGATTGGAGCAAGAATTGTATGTGCGTGAAGGTTTAGAATGGGTGCGCATTGATTATTTTGATAATGAGACAATATGTGAACTAATTGATAAGCCAAGTTATGGAATACTTAGTTTGATCAATGAACCGCACTTGAATACAAATGATGGTTTACTCTTGCGCATTCAACAATGTTGTGCTGGTCATCCAAATTTTATGATTAGCAATAACAATTCAATGTGTTTTCAGTGAGTTTGATGACATTTCGACATATTTGTACATACATATTTCTAATTAAATTTAATTTAATAAATTTGTTAATTCAAAGGATTCGTCATTTTGCCAATGTGGTGAATTATTCAATAAGTCGTTTTCTTGAAAAGAATTCGGATAACCTGCCGAAATATATCAGCACATCACTGTATCAAAGCAAACTGCCCCTTGTACAAAGTCTTTTTCCAGAAGGTATTTATTATTATTATGTTATGATTTAATTGGATTTCCTTTATTTAATATTTTATTGTTTTATATAATATTTTATAGGCAACCCGCGACGACAAACCACAAAAAAACCAACCACACTCAGTTCCAATATACGCACGCAATTGCAAACACTACTGGGAGTCGTTAAAAATCGACGAACTCATTATGTATTTTGCATTAAACCCAATGAATGCAAGCAGCCGCATTCATTTGATTTGGCACTCGTTCAACATCAAGTACGCTACATGTCCCTAATGCCATTGATACATCTCTGTCGTACTGGTCACTGTTTTCATTTATTACACGCGAAATTCTTTCATCGTTACAAGTTGCTTAATAGCGCTACATGGCCTCATTTTCATGGCGGTAGCACGGTCGAAGGTATTGCTCTTATCATACGCAATCTGCCTTTACCATCCGCTGAATTCACGATTGGCACAAAAAATGTTTTCGTGCGTAGTCCACGTACTGTCTATGAATTGGAGCATTATCGCAAGGAGCGTATCAATGATTTGGCAGTACTAATACAAAAGACATTCCGTATGTACCATGCCCGGAAACATTATCAACGTATGCGACATAGTCAAATGGTGATATCGAGTGCATGGCGCACATGGCGTGTGAGTTAAAACAATAAACAATTTCCAAATTTCCTAGTTTAATGTTCAAAAGTTCAAGCAGTTTGTGTGTGCATTGTTCTTGTTGCTTTATTTATTTAAAAATATTCTTTGCTGCTGCGCATAGCTTTGCTGTTTATTTTTTTTTATTAAAAAGAAAATAACTTTAATCTTTTAAATAAATCTTTGCATGATGTTCTTTAGGAATGCCGATTTGGTATTCCATTTACGGGACGTAGACATTTATGGAGTTTATATCGAGTTGTAAGCATGAAGTTCATTGTGTTACTTTTGTTAATTGATTAAATATCCTTACAATTACAATATTAATATATTTTTATTATTGTAATTTTCTGTAGGCTCGCGAAGAATATCGCTCATTAAAGTATAAAAGACAAGTGAAGTGGGCCATTGATGTGATTGCACGTTATTATCGTTACTGGAAAATTCGACAATATTTATTGACAATACCATTACGTTTGCCACCGAATACATTGAGTCCTCTTTCAACGGAATGGCCAATGGCGCCAACATTTCTTGCTGATACTTCACGTTTATTGAGAGCCATTTATCATCGTTGGAAATGTTATATTTATCGAAATTCATTTGATCAAACAGCAAGAAATCGTATGCGTGAAAAAGTCACCGCTAGTATTATATTTAAAGATCGAAAGTCTTCCTATGCAAGAAGGTGAATAACAAATAAAAATCAAGATAAATTCCTATTGAAATACTAAATTTGATCTGCTTTGCAGTGTGGGACATCCTTTTGTAGGCGACTATGTGCGACTGCGACACAATCAACAATGGAAGAAAATCTGTACAGAAACAAATGATCAATATGTTGTCTTTGCTGATATTATAAATAAAATAACAAGATCCAGTGGAAAGGTAATTACCCTATCTCTGATAGATATAAAGTATTTGCTATTTGCTAATCAAACTAAGTATGTTCTTTATTGATTACAGTTTGTGCCTATATTGTTAGTACTTTCTACTTCATCGTTATTGTTGTTAGACCAACGGACATTGCAAATTAAATACAGGGTGCCTGCATCAGAGATTTATCGTATGTCGTTAAGTCCATATTTAGATGATATAGCTGTATTTCATGTCAAAGCAGTGAGTGATGAAATCACAATTATTCTTTAACTAATTTATTTATTAAAATTTCTATTTGTTTTTTTTTTTCAGTCTGAACTTGGGCGTAAGAAGGGTGATTTTGTGTTCCAAACTGGTCATGTCATTGAAATTATAACAAAAATGTTTTTGGTTATTCAAAATGCCACCGGTAAACCACCAGAAATACACATAAGCACAGAGTAAGTCAAATCTATCAATCAATCAATCAATACATACATACTACATATTATCTTATTTATATTAATGACAATTATGATGATGATGACTATGACTATGACAGATTTGAAGCAAACTTTGGACAGCAAACGGTTATCTTTTCCTTTAAATATGGAGGGATGACTGACTTAGCACAAGGTCCACCAAAAGTAACAAGAAAAGGAAATCGCATGGAAATCATTGTATGATTGCCAATAGAGCAACACAACAACAACAACAACAACAGTAACAGTAACAACTTCAAATTGACTTGTCCTTTCTCGAGTCGATTATGTTTTTGATTTTGTTCTATCATTTTTACTTTCGAGTTTTCTTTTTTTTTTTTTTTTTTGATTTTTTTTATAACTGACAATCAGTAAAAAATTATAAATACTTCCATGCATTCATTAATAAGTAGTGTAACCCTCTATCATCTGAAATACTCACCATCATTCATCATCATCATCTTCATGATACTCTACTAAATACAATAATTAGAATATTTAACTTAACAAAGAACAACAAATTTTGAACAAAACTCTGTTTTCAGTCATGTTTTCTGAACTTGTAACGGTTTCAAATAAACACAATAAATTAGGACATAACTCTTAACTCTATACACATACCTACATATAGTACTATTAGCCTGAAGATACAAAATATATAAAATCACATACTTATAATATAAATAAACTGCTGTTTATCATCTTCATCAAATTTTTTCAAATGCGTTTAAAGAACCATCAGAAGAAGAAGAAGAAGATATAAAAATACTAGTATGCAACAAAGTGAATTTCATTAGTCACCATTCACCCCCCCCCCCCACTCACCCTCTTCATCATTCAATATCTTTTTCAGAGATATAATAATACATATATATAAAATGCCAAAATTATACATATAATAACATAATAATGCCTTTGTAGTTGTCATAAATTCCACAAGTCAGTGTTTCGAATTTTGTTGCACACACTTAATTTATCTTTAAATCTTCCCTTTTAAAAAAAAAAAAAAATAAGAAATAATAATAATAAAAATGAATAGAGTTATAAGATTGTATGTAGTTAACTACATCATCTATAAATAAATTCAATGGCATATTTATAGTTAATAAGTTCATAATAAGGAGAGTCATTTTTAGAGAAATGTTTTTTGAATTAGTCAAAAATCATATAAAATTAAACAAAGAAAAGGAAAATTTATAGAAAAAATTATATGAAATATTTACATACACATAAATAAATTATTTAGTTTTTAGAATCGATCGAAACGAAATACAGAAAAAAAAAAAAAAAAAAAACATTGTCAATGAGCATTAAAAGAAAAAATATGAAATATAGAAATTGTTCTTTAATAAAATGTTAAGAAAAAAAAAAAAGAGATAAAAGTAAATTGTGGTTTTGGTTTACAAAAGCAAATCATTTTTAATATATGGTAATGGTATGTGTTAATAAAGTCCTCTTATTCCATAATTTGTCCAGCATTACATATATTTATATATTGGTAGTATAAAATGTAATTCTAAATGTAAAATGTTTTGGAAATACTTGTGTTCCATTGTCCATTGTTTAAATGCTACTGCACTTAATGTTATAATTATAGTTTAGACTTTGGAAGTTTCTTGAGCATATCGCGAAGAAGACGACGCAGTATTTTGCCGCTTGGATTCTTAGGAATTTCATCAATAAAACGTACACCTCCATGTAATCTTTTAGCGGGCGAAGCCTTTTCAGCAACAAATTTTTTAACTTCCTCTTCAGTCAATTGAACATTTGCTTGTTTCACAATAAATGCAAGTGGTAATTCGCCAGCTGCTTCATCGGGCAAACCAATGACAGCGGCATCCTTAATTTTGGGATGCGTCAATAGTAAAGCCTCAATTTCTGCAGGTGGCACTTGGAAGCCCTTATATTTAATAAGTTCCTTTATCCGATCAACAATAAAGAATTCAAATTCATCATCATAATAGCCAATATCGCCAGTATGTAGCCAGCCATCTCTTATTACAGTTTGTGTAGATTTTGCATCGCCAATATAACCTTTCATAATGCCAGCGCCTTTAAAGCACAATTCGCCTCGTTGATTGGCGCCTAAAGTTTTCCCCGTCTCAGGATCAATGACCTTGGCATAGGTGCCCACTTTCAGGGCACCCACACTGCCCGGTTTACAGTGCTCATCGTTTTGTACAAGTAAACTCAGTGTTGATTCACTTAATCCATAACCTTGGCGTATAAAAGGCACTCCTATGCGTTCCTTAATTTGATCTTCGGTCTCTTTACTCAGTGGTGCCGCACCACACAAAAGTACCATTAATGAAGATAAATCATATTTATCAACAATGGGATGTTTAGCAAGGAAAACCATTAATGGTGGAACCATGAAAGCCATTATAACTCGGTATTTCTAAATTAAGGAAAGAAAATACGATTACATAGCATTAGGAACACATAATCCCCACACTACCTACAACATACCTCAATAGCCGATAAAAATAGATTTTCTTCAAACTTCGGTAAATACACCAAACGTGTGCCCATGCATGCAGTAGTCACCAAAGTTAGACAACCAAATGCATGGAACCATGGAATGACAGTAAGTAGAGTGATTTCTTCCATCGGAATCATAGTTGGTTGCCTAATGTATAAATGAAATGTGTCAAATAACAAATAATAAATATGTTTAAATTTCTCTACATACAGCTGAGAATCGAGAGTAGCCAACAGATTGTATTGCGTCAATTGGACACCTTTTGGCAGACCAGTTGTACCAGAGGAGCATACAATTAGTGCAACATCATTTTCCTTGTCCGCAACTGGCGATAGGAAATCGGGGCTCGATGATATATTTTTACTTTCCATTAAATCATTAAACGAATATATCTTTGAGTTAGGCGTCACCGGACTAAACGAGACAACTCTCTTTACGAAACTATTCTTCTTAGCTACTTTGGCGATACGCTCGATAGTCATCTTCGAAGCGAAAAGAATCTTTGGCTTGGACAGATTTATAGCATGATCTACTTCACGCTCTGTATAGGTAACATTTAAAGGAGCCACAGTGGCACCAACTGCGAATGAGGCAAACAGAGTTATCGCATATTGTATGCTATTTTCACTGGAAAGGCCAACAACATCGTTTTGTTTAAGGCCCAGTTTTTGCAAGACATAAGCCAGACGAACAATTGAATCATGCATAAATTTTGCACTGTACTCTTGCCCACTGACGGCATCGATCTAAAATACAAGAATACAAGTTTATTTATGAGGACATTAAGTCAATTTCATAAGTGTCAACCAACTTACCATAACGGTTCGTTCGCCAAAACTCTTGTATTTATCCAGCACATACTGACCCAAGGATCTATAGTTCATAGCCTCGTTTGAAGTGATTGGTCCACCATAAATAATGTTACCGGGAAGTAATGAGGCCATAGTTGTGTAGTTAGCTACAAGTGAAAAACCAAGCGATCTTTGTACTACAGAAACTGATGTTGACACACTTATCTTATCATTGATAATTACATATATTATTTTACATTTATACTATATATTTTTTTTTTTTTTGTCGAACAACACAAAAAGATCTTTGGACTTTCGTTCAAAAACAAATTTTTGTTTTATGTAAATTTCCTTTTGCCATGAATATTTTCCAATATTTCAATATTATTTTATTTGTTGTCCATTGATACACATATTTCTATTGAAAAAATGCTATAAGGGTGGAAAAATTTGTGAAAATTCACACCCACAAAATATTATCACGCACATTTTACTATTTATTGAGTAAGAAAATTATTAAGTTTTATTGTTAAGGGTTACTAAGACATATCACATCGAGAATAAATTATATTTAATGCTTAAAACGACACACAAAATGAATATAATAATGTGTAGGTATAGAAATATAATTATTCAAAAATCTTCCTTTCCTTACCTTAATTAAACAAGCACGAAGCACGCACACCTGATAAGTAAGTAAGTAAGTGCAGCGAAGATTTTTGGCACTGCAAAATTTTAATCGTTTTGATAGTAATACTACATTCACAGTGCGAGTTCACGGGTAACCGTTCACAGTGACCTTTTGCGAGTTTATGAGTTCTGAGAACAGCTGTAGTACATACAAATAGAAAATTGTGAGAAATTAAAATGAGTATTTACTATAAGAACAACCAATTTCAGTCATTTTCCCTGTGGTTGTTGTAGATTTAAACTCGAGTTCAGCTCAGTGTGAATACGCTATAAATCTGCAAAGTCGAAGCCGCTGGTGAAATCAGCTGTTCGCCCTTGAAAAACAAGAGCTGCACAATCAACTATCGATAATATCATTTACAATCGAAATCGATAGATACCGTTGCCATATCATTCAAAAAAAAAAAAACATTTTAAAACATCAATGTTATTTTTAATATATAATTTATACACATACTGATACACATTTGTAAATTTAATAATTTTCCTGAATTATTTATTGAGGAAATATTTCCAATACCACGAAGCTTAAGTCTCAATTAATAAAATATAAGTTTAACAACTTTAAATGCGGCAACTCCATTAAGAAAAAAGCGACACAACTCTATCTACAACTAAGCCGCCCCCGCACCTATAATGATCTTGTTGCCAAGCACCAAAAGCACCAAACAACCTATGTAAACACACAACAATATTATTTTTATCTTCGTTTTGTCGGTATTGTGCTCTTTATATTGGTGGCCAGTGCGTGTTTAATTGTAAATTAATCTGCCGGTGATTCACACGAGATTATCAATTTGCAATGTTTAACTGGACGTGCACACAATTAGTATATAGATTTTAGTTCGTATAATCTTCAATTAAAAATCAAAAATTGCAATATCCCACCTGGTGCTTTAAGCTTTAAAACAGAATGCAACAATTTTACAAAGTGGAGATTAACCATACAGAATGGGAAATACGGGAAATTTACCAAGATCTGCAACCAGTCGGCTCCGGCGCATATGGCCAAGTTTGCAAAGCCAAAATCAAAGGCACAGATATTTTTGTGGCAATCAAAAAATTAGCCCGCCCTTTTCAATCAAATGTCCATGCGAAGCGTACATATCGAGAGCTTCGCTTGCTGAAACACATGCATCACGAGAACGTCATTAGTCTACTGGACGTGTTTCATCCTCACCCACCTGACGTTACATTGGAAAATTTCCAGTACATTTATTTGGTGTCCCATTTAATGGATACTGACCTCAACAATATTATACGCACCCAACGTTTATCAGACGACCATGTTCAGTATTTAATCTATCAGATGCTACGAGGCCTAAGGTATATACATAGTGCTGGTATAATTCATCGTGATCTAAAGCCATCTAATATTGGTGTCAACGAAGACTGCGATTTGCGTATCTTAGACTTTGGCTTAGCGAGACCCACCGAAAACGAAATGACAGGATATGTAGCAACCCGGTGGTACAGAGCACCAGAAATTATGCTTAATTGGATGCACTATTCTCAGGCTGTGGATATTTGGTCAGTCGGATGTATAATGGCTGAGTTGTTAACTGGGAAAACATTATTTCCAGGAACGGATCACATACATCAATTAAACCTTATTATGGAGATGCTCGGCACACCGAATGAGGAGTTTATGCAAAAGATTTCTTCGGAGATGGCAAGAAACTATATTAAATCGCTGCCGCCATCGGTTCGTAAGGATTTCAAAGAGGTTTTCACAAATGCAAATCCCTTGGCTTTAGATTTGCTTGAGAAAATGCTGGAACTGGATGCTGATTTACGTATAACTGCTGCTCAGGCTCTGGGACATCCATACATGGAGAAATATACTGAGGATTTTGATAGTGAAATTTCACCAGTTTATGATCAAAGTTTTGAAGACATGAACTGGCCAATGGAGAAGTGGAAGGAGTTGACTTATAAGGAAGTAATCGAATTTAAAATGCCACCATCGTATGCTCAAATCTTAGAACAGTCAAATTAATACTTATTATATTTATGATTATGTGTAGACCTTAACATGTAACTTGAGTACCTTAAATATACCAAATAATTTTAAGACACAATAATACATACTATAGCAATCATAAATAGCGCTTAGCGTTCAAATGTGTGCGATAATTAATAAAATTAACCATTCCTTTAAATAAACTTACAAAAAACAGTTTCTATCTTTAGATATGACGTACATAAAAGAGTTCCATATGTAAAATGTTACAAAACCCTCTGTACTTTCGCAAATAACATAACGTGTAAGACCGCCTTTTAAACATACAACAACTCTGTTTATCAGCTGTTTTTGTGCCGGTAGCAAATTACAAATAAATAAAATGTTAAAACTTCAGCATAAGATTTTGCTATCAAAAAAACAAATCTTGTTATCTGCATACCGTCAGATATCTGCTTTATATATAACTGGAGACAAAGCAAAGGAGAACTATGTCACACTGCATCCGTATTTGGACTTTAAAGGGACCTTTGACGATACGCAACAATTGGAGAATAGTATAAAAAAACGAAAGATGCCTATAGATTTGCAAGATGTTATAAACAAATATAAAAACTTTCAAAAACTTCACGGACAGCTGGATGCTATAGAAGAAGCACAAAATGAGGTAACAACAAAACTAAAGGAATTAACGAAAAACAAAGATGCTTCAATTAACGAGTGCAATGATCTGAAGGAACATGGCCGAACATTACGAAATAGTGTCAAACAACTGAAGCAAACACTTTATCCCATTGAAGATGACTTTATACATTGTTTCTTGAATTTGCCTAACACACTACATCAGCGGTGTCCAACCGATGGCTTTGATAGATTGCTTTTCCGTAGTCCACTGCGAAGCACAGAGCAGCAAATTGAAACACATGCAGCGCGAAATGATCTGATAAAATTTGTCGATGGAAATCATTACTATCTGTTGAATGAGGCAGCACACTTTGATATATACAGTGCACAGATTTTCACACGGTTTTTGGTACAAAACGGTAATTTTATTTCTAGTGCTAATCCGGATTTTGTGCGTTGTGTACTGCTTGAAGCATCGAATGCAACACCAATGTCCAACTATCATTTGGTGAAAGAGGAAAACCTACAAAATAACCTTAATGTTGCATATTTAACTGGTGGTGGATCATTTGAAAGTTTTCTTGGTGCTTTAACAAAACTCAGCATCTACCCATCAGTGCTGCCATTACGTTTGGTCTGCTGTGGACGAAGCTATGTCAAAGTAACAGAAAAATTTACACCTCAAATAGATCAACCAAGTTTATTCACGACAACACAAAGTAATAGTGTGCAAACACTTGTGGCTACACAGAATGCCACTGAAGCGGATGAACAAATGGATGAAATACTTAATTTGTGTGTGGATTTCTATAAAACCCTTGGCATGCCATTTCGTATTTCGTATGTTGATGCAAGTTCTCTAATGCCTTCGGAATGTTTGCGTGCCCAGTTGGAAGTTTATTCGCCGGCACTTAAGCAATACATATGTGTTGGACACATAAGTAATTATGGTGATTTTATATCAAAGCGTATTTTGTTTAATATGCGTCACGAGAAACACTATAATTTCCCACATTTAATTGGGGGTTCTGTGCTCTACACGTCGCGGCTTATTGGTGCTCTTATTGAAAATGGTGTAACTCTTAATACTACGACAAATCTGAATACCTTATTGAAGCAGCCAGAGAATGGAATTAAAGAAAGTGCAATGGATGAGTTTAAAAATATATTTAAATAATAAAAGTTCTCACGTTAAAAAGTAAAAGTAAATTCACATATATGACTACATATGCATATGACTTCTGGGAATCATCTAATCTAACATTTAACTTGCATTTCTGGAAAACGTTTACGAAAGTTTTCACACTTTGGCGTAGAAAATATAAACACCTCTGCCGGATCAGATAGAACTGAATTGGTGTGCAATGGTTTCAGCACATAGTTGGTGTCATATTTCAACTTGTTGAATTCCAATGAATTTTTCTAAAAATTCAAGAGAAACAATATTATTTACAATTTACATATTAATACGGTACTAATACAACATGTTGCTTACCCTGGCTCGAATTGCACTAAAGCCTCTCATGTCACAATTGGCCTCTTGCTTGCAGAGCTCATAGATCCTTAAAAAAAGTGAAATGTGAATATCCATTCATTTTTGAAAACATACGTACTTGTCGTTATCCTCACCAAGACCAGATATATGGGCAACCATACCATATTTCCGGTTCATACGAAAGCGAACATCGTAACGTAAATCCGGTAATTTAATTTTTGTACTGTTATTATTACTATTGCTATTGTTATTGTTATTGGATGAGTTCAATTTATCCATTATATCAATATTCGGATTACGTTTATTATTGTTATTATTATTATTTGGATGCCTAAATTTATGAGTCGCGCATTTCAGAGGTTCATATTGCTCTAAGGGAGCCACCGTTGAGTTAAACAGTATTGATTTCTTATCCGATTTCAAACGTCGGCTGCCGCTTATGGACATTCCTTGGACTTGTATGTAATATGATGAATCAGGTAAGAGATTTGTGATTTCAAATTGATGACTCTATAAAGAATTGGTAGTAGAAAACTTTGACAACGAAAATCAAAAAGTATCTTACATCACGAACATAGACTTCATTCGTTATAAGAGATTCATCTTTCATGTGTACATAAAGTGACCACATGATCTTATATTTCTCAATTGGTAAATTTGATTTGGACGGACACCATACAATCTTTGCAGTGACATAAGGACCGGCATGTTTTTTTGAAACCACTTTTAAATCTTGTGGTGCTTTTGGAGGTTTTGGACCTACAAATATATTATAATATAGTATTATATTATTTTGTTGTGCACATAAGATCACAATAAACACACAATATTACTTACTATGTTTTAATGTAAAAGCTTTTGATGGTTCTGAGTAGCCACGAAAACCATAACCATTGATAGCAGCCACACGTACCTGATACCAACGACCTGGTCTCAAATTAAAATAGATATCGGTCCTAATGTGTGTGTTTATATGAAAATGAAAATGAAAATTTAAACAAATAATTTGACTGATTGACCCGAACTGCGATAACTTTGAATCTCTGTTCATACCGTTTGCTTTTTGTGTTGGCTATCTCTGCAATCTTCATCACAGGTTGCCAATGCCAATTGCTAAGTTTACGAGCGGCAAATAATGATCCAATATGATAACGTACTTCGACATGCCAATAATGTTCCGAATTTGCAGATGACTCTATGGTCAATTCTACTTTATGACTGCGTGGTAATTTATATTTTAAAATCTTCGGTATTGGAGGTAAAACAGGGTCATCTAGAATGCCAATTGGATCCATACAAATAGGTCCACATGACGATGAACAACATTTTTGTACTTCCGGACAATCGTAACGACATTTACAATTATCCAAGCAAGAAAGCTTCTGAAGTGGTGATATATTTTTAAAAATTTGCGAATTTATTGGATTCGGACATTGGCCACGACGTGGTTCTCGCATAACTTCATATATACATTGGTTGTGACACTGAACTAATTGTTCAGTGGTGTGTCCACATTTTGCATAACATTGCAGCTCAATAATCTTATCTTTGATATCGACACTAGAACGTTGCGGATGAATCTGTGTGCGGTATCTGTGATTAATATTCTGCTGAGCAACCGTCGTAGAAATTATGATGAAGATTAGACAAAACATAAGAAATGCCATGTAGGAACGTTGATAATTGCATATGATCATAATCTGTAACGATGTTTCAGATATTTCAGAATCTTCTTTAAGCCAAGGGATCAAACAAGACAACAAATTAACAAAGCGAAAAATGATGGTGTTGCCTTTTAGATAAGTACTCGTACTTATAAGAAATCGATGTCCACCATATAACAAATTGTTTCCGATACGCAAAGAAAAACATAAAATTAAGAAAAACAAGCATTTAAAATACAAGAGCAGCAAATTACTATACATAAAGACATACAGACGGATTGACTGACTGGCTGACTGACTGACTGACAGAGTGAAAGACTGACAGGCATACAGGCAGGCACCCTGAATAAGAGATAAATTTGCAAATGAAACTATTGCAAAAACAAATATAAAGCAAAAGTGTATCCAATAGAATGCTCCGATTTCAACGCCGCAATGTTTGAAAGAAACTTGAACGGTTTAGAATGCAGGCAAATAACAAACAAACAAACAAACTTGTTGCATAGTCCTCTTGAATGAATGAATGAATGCTTGCTTGCCTGCCTTTTAACTGATCACTGAACTAAATGTCTCACTGACTGACTGACAGACTGACAGAATGGAACACCAAAGGCATACAATATATGCACACATAAGTATGTACTACATGTATATGCAAACTACTACTAAACGCACCCAGCAATTTCAAAAATTTGCGCGTCAAGACTTGAAAGCCTTATTTGTCGACCGAGATTCACTTTAGCACAACCGTTCGATAGCTCCTACGAAAAATGACTGCCTGCTTCTGCTTTGAATGGTTTCGTTCACTGCGGAGCTGTGCAGCCAACACTTGTCAGTTTCGTATTGTCTCCTTGCACTTAGCAGCAGCAATACTTCTCCAATGCTTTCAATGCTTTTACTTTAATGCGTGAATATGCTATGCGCTCTCTCTATTTAGAACGAACACAACAAATTCAGTTCACTCTCATTTCTGCCTCTTGACGTTGTTTTCGGAATTTTAACTTTGCTCTTTCTAGCCAAATCGATCGGCGCAGCATCGTGCATCATCGTTTAAAAAACGATTTTTGTTGTTATTGTTATTGTTTATGTTGTTGTTTTGTTTTGTTTTGTTTTAAGGCAAATCCGAATGGGCCACCAAATACACTTAATTTTTATTGTATTTTGTTTTTATTTTTGAAATATTGAAACTACACAGTTATTATAATTGGAATTTCAAAACAAATTAGGTTGACATTATTCTCATTAACAGCTTCCCAGATCATTTTTCCGTGCATCTGAAATATGAAACATAAGCATAAGTTATTTAGGGCTTAACATACTTATTTTGTGATGAATAAATAAAATGTGTGTGTGTGTGTCTGTCTGTGTGTCTACATTGAATGAGTTGTTTTTGTTTTTCAATTTAAATTTAAATAGTAAATATAACGGATAACCAAATCTACTACTGCTATGTTTGTATATGGGGATTAAAGATTTTAAGATATCTTTTAAAACGGAGGAACCTTGTAAAGTTCTTACATATAGAAGTTACATTGCCATTACGCTATAACCCTCTATTAATCAAAATCTCAAGGTACAACTGATTATCAAAAGACCCAATATACTTAGTACGTAGATAATTTTAATGTTTTAGGAAAATTTTTTTGATTTTAATTGAAATATCAAATTGTTGTAATAAATTAAATACTGACCACAGGCAATGAGTCATTAACGAAGATATCAGCCCAATATGTCTTGCCTTTATTGGCATCCGAAATGCAAGCATGATTACCATCACATGGATCTGGTCGAATGGTAGCATCTTGTTGAACATAATTGAATGTCCAACGTACTTTGTGTTTGAGAAAACTAATATCATTACCTAGAATTAAAAAAAAAAAAAACAAATCAAAAGATTTATATATTTACGAGTATTTATGATTTAATAGTGTAATAACTACCATAATCATCAAAAAGTACAGTGACTTTAGCGAAAGTGTTTCGTTTCATAGAACATGGTATTTTCGTACAACTGTCAATCTCCAAGTAAAGTACTTGATATTTGGAACCTGTAAGCATACAAACTTAATAAATCGAAAGCTATTAATCGCATTCAAGGTTTTATAAGATCGGATGCAGTGATCGTGGTGTTGAACTCTGTACTGCAATGTTGGTCACGGCCTGATGACATTTAGTACGTGCCTTCTAAAAATACTTACGCTTCACTGCAACGACGAAAGGGAATTTGAATTCTACTACATGATATTTTCTAAACACGTGATAATTTCTTAAATTGTAAACAACAAGTTGTTAAAGAAAGTATCAGTTACAAATATAAAAAAAACTACTACATACAAAATTTTGAAACATTTCATTTATTATTTTGTCTAAACGAGAGTTGTTTACATTTTGTTTACAAATAATAATATTTAAATAATTTCAAATACCTAATTGTTGTTACAGAATTTCAATTTTTTTTTTATTTTTGTTTTGTTAATATCCTTGAGAATTTGATTTGGAAAAATTCTTTGTTAATTAACCTTCACCTTTTTACGGATTTTTTTGTTTTTGTTTTTTTGCAATTTATTACAAGATTATTTCGATAATTCTATATTTTTATTACGGATTTAGAAAATTTATTGACCGCGAAAATTCTTAATGATACGACGACGACGACGATTGGTATTGGTGTGTCGATCGATCGATCGATCAATCGATTGATAGATAATTGTTTTAATAACCAATTGATATTTTTATGATTTAATGGAATTTCCAAAAAGAAGATGAATGAATGAATCTCTTATCTAAAAAAAAAAAAACACAAAATTTACCACAATCCTCGAAGGGTAATGGCATTCCATGTGTTGATGTAGAGTTTATCGGTGCTGCATCAACATCAGTTACATACTGAAGTAGAACCCAAGTGATTAGTAGTTTTTTCAAAGAAATGTAGTAATTCATATTCATATACTATATGAATATTAAAAATTGAATTTATATTAAACAAACGCTTCACTAAAAATTATTTTTAGATTTTATTCTAAATTTTTTTAATAAATTTATTTCAATCCACTTGAGTGAGTTTCTTTTTTTTGAACAATTTGTTTTTAACGCGTCAATGGTTTGTATGCGAATGATTGACTACCATATAGAAAGAACTTTGGCATTGATGATTACGACCATTGTCCATTTGTCAATGAGTGTTAACCACTTACGATCGGTCACCAATCTATCCAGGCGCCTTAGATATACACACCTACTTATGTATATGACGAAATAGGACAACAACAACACGACACTTGTAAAGTTTTGTTTGATTATGCCCAATGGCAGTGATTTATTATATTCAACGATTTTTGGTTATTTTTTAGCTTATCGCCATTTGATAGCGTAAAATTCTATTATTCTAAGTATATAATATCATTATACTTGCTATGCATGCATAAAGATTATTAAGATTGAGTGAATAGAATTGACAAAAAAAAAAAAAAAAAAAAAAAAAAACAAAAGAGATGATGATGGGATGATAATAATGAAGGTATTGATGGAATGATAAATTAGGGAGTACTTGAACTTAAAAGAGTAAGAAAATAATTAATACGTAGATAGATGGTAGACATTTAAATAATAACAATGAGACAAGGAATGCTTCCAATTTTAGTATTAGTGACTCAGTGGATAGATAGACAGAGACTATATTTATAATTTATAAGATACATATTTTGATTTATTCAACGATGCCCTTAAGGTAATTTGTATTCTTTATGAAACGATAATCAGTACGCAATTGTATAAATTGACGTACAACTGACTTATCAAGATAATTCTGAAAAAGAAAAAATACATGAATGTTTATGGATTCCAATTTTCCGAATTTAAGACAATCACTAAAAACTCACCAAAGTATCCCCTGTACAGACTTCCAATAGATTTTCAGGTTTCACTAATAGCAAATTACACAATGCATGAAGAATATCAAAAAGTTGCGACACTAATGGATTGTCCAATTCGCGTACACATTTGCGATACTCATTGACATCGCAAATAGCACACATGGCGCCTGCTGTATTAAACTGCATTGTTTGCAGATGATCATATATGATACGATGAAAACGTGTACCCAATTCAATGAGTACATTTCGCATATTTTCACCATCTACACATTTCTTAATTTGCACAATGACTGGTTGCAATTGTTGAACAACATGTAAACAAGCCTAGAAAATTTAACAAAAAAAAAAAAAAAAAGATATCCAATGTATTGAGATTGAAATATGTATGTACTATATAAATAAATTAATTTCTATTACCGCTGATGAAATGGTATCGACATCAGTTTCTGGTTTATAATCGCTTTTCTTTTGCTCATATTGCAAATATATTTTCACCCAACCTATGACGGTACTTATAGATCGATCTAAGCCTTGATCCAATTTATTTTCAATTTGTTCCATAAGGATGCGTTTCTTAAATGCATATTCCGAGTATTGTGGTGTATTGCTAAAATGTTTATTGCCATAAATATTATTAGATTGAGGCATTCAAATCAATCAATTATTACATTATACACTTACCTAAGACATGGAATAGTTGATGTATTGCAAAGCTTTTCGAAAAGATGTACAATAATATTAGTTTTTTGTACAACATCGAAAAAATATAATTGTGGAAAAACTTTGCCTTCAGCTAATGGTATGGCATGCAGACCCAGATCCAATGCATAATCAACATGTTCATGCATGAGGAAACGCATAACAATATCATTTAATTTCATTGCATTTACAGGTAAATCTGTCTCAGAGGATAAGAGACGACAACGCTTCAATGAAGTCTTAGCTTCTTGTATTATATTAATAGCTAATTCCTCGGATAGAAATGTTTCACCACCGTAATCCTCTATTTGTGCAATATTAATATTAGTTCTTGCTCCAATCAATGCCTGCATATCACGTCGAAGTACTTGAAAACGTTCCACTTGCTTCTTTTGATGTTTCTTATTGGCATAGAATTTTTCCAATTCAGTTGAGCATTTCGTGGTTAAATATTTTGTTTCCATTTCTGCATAGCCAGCTAAATGCTTTATGAAAATTTGTTGTGTTAGCTTTTGCAGTAAATCATCATCGATGGTAGTCATATAGACTTGCAATTCCGTTGAAAGATTTAATGTTCTATAATGAAATTCAAATACTAATTTCAATCAAGCAATCAACAAAAACAAATTGCATAAAAGCATTAAATATTTACCGCGTATAGAGCTCATAAAGTGTACGTAAATATTTTTCCTCATCTCGTTTGTCCTCCAACTTGGTCATGGCATATTGATGCAGTTTCAATTGATAAATATTTAATATAAACTTTGACATTACTTGATTGGGATTGGCAAATACTTGTTTGATTATTTCATAGTTATGTTTGCACATTGGAACAATGCTTATGAATATATCCTTTCCACTATATGGTGTCATTTGACTTTGCTCAATATATGCATCGATACACTGGGTATAACCTTTGAACTCCAATAAGATCTGTGCTAACTTCTTCATTTTCGGTATGTCTTCACATTTCTGTGCCGTGGCAAATTCTTCAATTAAGCGTCGTTCAACTTCATCGTATTTCTTTTCAATCTTCCTCTTTGACTCTGCGAATTTTGTGCTTGGTAGATCCTGTGATATGGCATAAAGTTTTTGTATAACATCAGCCGCCTTATAAAGACTATCTGGATCAGTAAATATGTCATTTACAATTGGACCAGAAACCAAAAACTCGGACATGTAACTTAAAAGTTTTTGTGCCTCAACTGAGCGACTCCGTGGTGTGTTTACATTCTCCAATTGCTCACCCAAGTGTATAATTTTACCAGCGACTGAGTTAATTTTTTCATCAAGTTGCCCAAACCAATCCAATGCCACTTCATGTCGATCCTGTAATTTGGATATCTTTTTTCCGTGTGCCTCTTGCTCCTTTCGCAATGATTCTTCTAAACGTTCACATTTCACTTGTTGTTTCTCTTGTAAAATTTTCAGATCTTTAATTGTTTGTATGAATGTGTCCTGCAATGCAATTGGATTAAATTCTTCGCCACTGCTTAGTTCATTGTTTGTGCGCCAAGTCAAGCGCTCGATAAATTCAAAGACTTCGAAAGGATCTTGTTCAAATTCATCCATATATTGGGATAACATAATTAATTAATTATATTATAATTTACGAATAAAACACAAATTCAGAAGCGGGCGTATATCAGCAATCAGCAAACAAAAAACAACGTAAACTTTTTATTCTTTTTTAACACTACAAAATCAGCTGATCAGCGATGAGAGATGTTCGCCTTACCAGATCGGACATCACAACAACACAAAAAACAAAAATATCAGCTGCTGGATGGTGTTGCCAGATGGAAAATGCTTTAAATATTTCTTTAATCCGTTATACAGGGTTGGCCATATTAGGTGAACCCATCAGGCAACACTAATCCTTTTGACAAGAAAATGTCAAATCGACTAGTTGAATGAATGTTGGATTTTTCAAGTCCTTCGGAAGTTTTTTTTTTTTCTGGTATGGAGAAAAATCAGTATACACAAATTGAACGGGCAGAAATTATTGAGCTGTACACTCAAAATAACTTCTCAATTGTGAAAACTCAACGGGCGTGGAGAGAAAAAAATAATGTGAACAGTGCACCGTCAAAAAACACAATAAAGCGTTTGCACAAACGATTTTTGTCTTCTGGTAATGTTGCTAATCCCAGGCGTCCGAATAAAAAACGTACGAGCCGATCCGAGGAAAATATTGCGGCCGTACAAGCCAGTGTTGAAAGCTTACCACAGATATCAGATTCACGTCGTTCTGCACAATTAGGCATCTCCCGGACCACTTTACGGCGCATAATCCGTGATTGTGATTTAAAGCTTTTCCCGTACAAAATTCAATTGACTCAACGACTGTTGCCCACCGATAAGCCTCGTCGCTTGGAATATGCGAATTTCGTCGTACAAATGGCCGAAATCCATGAGGATTTTTGGCAAACAATCATCATGAGTGATGAGGCGCATTTCACACTAAACGGAACCGTAAACAAACAAACTTGTCGATTCTACTCCACCGAAAACCCTCAAATTTGTGAAGATGCCCCTCTTAATGATCCAAAAGTGACAGTATGGTGCGGAATATGTGCGGATAGAATAATCGGACCGTTCTTTTTCGAAGACGCCTGTGGAAACACAACCATCGTGAATCAGGAGCGTTATAGGGCTATGATATCCGATTTTTTGATGCCAATTCTTCAAGTAAATGGTATGGAACACTTCTGGTTTCAACAAGATGAAGCACAACCTCACATAGCTCGTGCCACAATTGAATTTTTGAAGCCATTGTTTCCCGGTCGCTTGATATCAAAAAATGGAGATTTTGGGTGGCCTATGCGTTCACCTGATTTGACGCCGTCGGATTTTTTCCTCTGGAGCTACTTGAAGTCAAAAGTTTATATTAAAAAGCCAAAGACCCTAGACGAACTTAAGCTCAACATTTGCCAGGAAATAGCTGCCATATCAACCGAGACTTTGGCAAATACAATGGAACATGCCGAAAAACGGGCACATTACGCCGTTCGAGCTCAAGGCGACCATTTGCGCGATATCATCTTCAAAAAGTAATAAGTAATTTAATTTCCTTAAACCAAATTAAATGATCTTTCTTCTTAAAGATCAAAATGATGGTTTATGTTTTTCTAAATAAATCTGTCCACCTAATACTTATAGTCATTCTGATAATCACTATAATTCACTGCCTATGTGTGTGAAATACATATGTATAAGTTTGTATTTGTAATTTGCGTATTTGCGATTTATTAACATTCTTTTTTTTTTTTTTTTTTTAAATTTGATATACACATAACTGATTTTTACATAGACGCTTTGTGCAAACAGTTTAAAATTATGTTTTTTTGTTTTTGCTTCTTTGTTTTAAATATGGTACATGGGGACGCGACGTCTACTACAAATCTGAATGGCATACGAATTATGAATTCAAAAAACATCTTAAAATTTATAAAATTAATTCAAGATTTACATATAATAAGTTTCGGTTTACTGTTGCTGTTGCTGTTACTGCTACTGCTAATTTGTATTATTGGTTGTATTGGTTGATGTGATAAGAGGAGGCGGCAGGGCAGCTTTATGTTATTTTGGGATCGTGCTACAGCTGCTGTTCGTGTTTATCATGCTGATATTGTAGATGTGCGTGGGGATGTTGTAGATGACTGGTTGATGTTGAGGGTAGATCTAGCAGTTGTTGTCCTGACGGTTGGATAACATCAATAGCATTGCTGGCTGATGATGCTAGGTCTATAGAAGACATTCGATTATCACCGAAATTATTGGCAATAATCGACACCTCCGGAATGGGAGGCGTCTCAACTAATTGTTGCAAATTTTTCAGTTCTGAAGAGCGTAAGCTTGCCGAAAGACTTTCGCTAGAAGCAAGTGAAGTCGACAGTGGAGAGTTTCGTTCCATTGAAGAAGCTATGTCTATAAAAATAAAATAAATAAAATTCGAAGTTGTCTATGTAAAGTGTCTTTGTTACTTACCTGTTTTGTCAGTATCTGGAGAGCAAGTGGTTTGACCAACCGGTACCAGAGGTTTTTGTTGCGTCATCACTATTCTTTCTTCCAACTGCAAGTTTATGTTCTTTTGAACTTCATATTTTTTATTTAATGCCTAAAGAAAATTGAATAAAATCAGTAAACTCATCATCTCAGTACGTTCGACCAAATTTTCCCCGACTTACCCTAAACATTTCATCATACTCATCCTTAACTGACTTTAATAATCGCTTTTGTTCGGTAATTACTTTTTCACAGTTAACTAATTGGGCTTGCAGTTCAACGATTTTATGTTTAGAGCTATCAAGCTGACCTGTTTTGTCTTCCAAATTATGTCTAAGTTCTGTGGATGGATAGTGGATAGTCAATAAATATTTAACATTTTCTATAAATAAAATATCGCCATTTCTTCTTACCCTTTAACTCTATGTTGTAACTATCTTGGAGCATCTGCAATTCTTCATCGCGAGCCCGATAATTGTTCACTTCAGAGAGTCGATCACGACAACGCACCTGAACTTCACCCATTACTATGAACTCGGCTTCTAGTCGCTCCAGCTCCTGTTTGCATTGCAGTCCTTTGTCAGCCTGTTGTTGAACATGATCGAGTTCATTGTTTAAACTAAATATTTGACCACGCAAGGATTCCAGTTCATAGTTAACATCTTTGCGGTGGACTAACTCTTCATTAAGTCGAGCTTCCAGTTCATCATTTGCTTGTTGCAAACATTTCTTTTGATCCATTTCGACTTGCAATTTCAATTTCAACTCGGCTATTTCATCTTTATAGGTTTGAGCGCTCTTCTTAGATTGCTTCAATGTCTTGTCGACGTCGTCCTTAAGGTTTTTGTGTCGAATATCGAAGTTTTTGAGTTGCTCCAGAAGACGATCACGTTCCATTTCAAGACTTCGCTTGTCACGACTTCGTCCCATTAAGCGGCGATTTCGTTCAGAATGTATTCCGCGCCGATAGCGCTCATATTCCAATTGTAGCCAGAGCAGTTGATTCTGACTTTGCTGTAAAATTTAGATAGATTTAGTTATTTTTTATCCAAAACATAAAAATGGGATAAAATAAAATATATTAACATACCACATCAATGTTTTCCCTTCCTTGAATAGATCGAATAATATATTGATCTAGTAAGTCCTGCGGATACAAAATGTTACGAGCATAGTTATTTCTTTGCTCCTTGGTTTCATAGAGAATCTCAAAAAGTGCATTTTCGTAGTGTTCAGGCAGTGCTTCAGTCGTTTGAGTGGCAACATCTATTACTTGATCTTTGGCTTTTGGAATTGCCAGCATCTTACCACTCTTTTGAAGTCGGCCACCCCCAGATTTTGGTAGTTGTTTTAGTTCGAAAGTGATGCCACCATTTTTCTGTGGTTTTACAACAGTATCCTCATCTGATGATTGTTTTGCAATAATCAGTAATGCTGAGCAAGATTTTGTGCGTCGCACCGAAAATTCATCATTTTCACATGAACCTGTCAGTCCAGATTTTCTAGAAACCGACGAGTCTATTTTCTCGCAATAGCTTACCATCCGATTACGACGTTTAACACCTTTGACAAGTTGTTGCATGGAACGACTTGTCGGCATATGCAATCCACCAGCACTGCACATGTTTTTTTCGGTTTCATTACATTCGCCACATGTCGTGGGCACCATCATTGCCGGCGTTGCTGGTGGTGGTCCTCTTACAAATGGATATTCCCTTTTATGCTCCACATCGATCTCAGGTGTTGTACAAGTGTAATTTGGTGAGCGCAAGTCGTCACGTTTTCCTGATATCGCTTCGATCTCTACTCGATCTTGAATGACTTGTTTCAAGCGTCGGTCATAAGTCGATGTAATTGTTGTAGTAGTGTTATAGAATGTACTTATCTCGTGATCAGTTAAGGATGGGCGAGCTGTTGAAGTACTCGAAGTTGTTAATATATCATCAGCAGTACTGACTTCGGCGAAAAAGTATTGATTTCGATCCTTTCGCATTGGAGATGATGGTTGACTTGACATCAATATAGCACGAACAGCATTCGAATTGGCAATTCCTGTTGCTGAAGGCATTTTCAGTTCTCTAAAATCTTTCATAGGAGTCGTCTCAGGCGTAGCCTCAACAGCTGCTTCCGGTGGCGAAGAACCAGTCACACTCAATAATTGCGTACTAATTGACTGTCCGGTCAATGTATACGGAGCCGTTGGTGTTAGCGGTATTGATCCGGCGGTGGAAATTTCATTAAGTGGACTCCAAAGAATTGTTGGATTCGCTTCACCAATATCGAAACGAGAAATTGGTCCACGAGCCTGCCGCAAGTCCTTCAATTGGTGTTTGTAATTGTTGATACTCGTTGCGCTCGAGGAAGTTAAATGATTTATACTTTGAGAACTGCAAAACATACTAATCGGCGTTATGGGACGCACTAAAGAACTAGAATCATTATTGTAATCTGTATGAACTACTGGTAGCGATAGATTCGCACATTCCATAACAACATCGTGAGGTTCCATTTCTTTCCAACGCGAATTACCAATTTCGGTTTCTGTCGTTGCAGTCAGCAGCATTGGATGAACACGGACTGTTTCCAATAAAGGTTTTATCGTGTGCTGAAAGATGCCGCCACCTTTGTCTTTCTTTATGAAATCACTTAAGTAGGCTAGAAAATTACAAGGATACATGCCATACAAACGATGGAACAACATTTGCAAACCCAATTGTAAGTGTATTAATTTATCATCCGGCAGTTTGCTCGTATTCTGCAGTTTCCATGATGCTAAATGGCCAAACACCTCAAATAATTCATTCAAGAAATTTGTTACTGAATTCGGTATTATGGGCAATAGTGTAATTATGCCAAGTAAAGCACCCATCAGTGGTACTATTTCTTTTTCTTGCTGCAAAACAATCAAATATAGTATTATTAGTATTTGTGTAAATACTTATAGTACATAGAAAGATGCTGAAAATAACATACCATTAGTAGCTTAAAAACGCTCTTTATGAAACGATGTTTCTCTATTTTACACAGCCATGTAGGATGATGTCGCACAACGAAACAGAAGATGTTCAATGCTTGATTTCGGTGTTGTGGAGTCTTTAGCCAGTCATCAAGTCTATCAAAAATGAAATTGTCATGTGGCGACTTAACTTTAACGAGTACCTCCATTATACGAAGAGAACCTGTCTTTAAAAAATAATCCATCATCCCATGCACCAACCACTGATCCTTATCTGTTGGAATAATAAGCATTAGTATGTTCTTATACAAAATTTCTTTTTAATAATTCATTAATTACTCTGGCTAAACCATTCTAAGAGTTTCTTCTTAGATTCTTCGCACTCATAGTGCTGATTAGACTCCAAATCATCAAATATTCTGCCAATTTCCATTTTAGTCTTTTCTCTATTCACTCTGCCAGACCAAGTTTTGTAGTGTTGTGAGTAATTTTCAAAGAGTGAGTTACTGGACGACAATCACTCCTCATGGAACAATCAATTTGATTAAAGTCTATAAATTGCTTAGACCCACCAAACGAACAACACCAACAAATGTGGTCCACTCTATTATTACTGAAAACAGTCGCAACCCGAGCTGCTGCTGCTGCTGTTGTTGGTGACTCTTCTTCGTCGATTTCTGTGCTGCGTGTGCTACAAGTTTTTGTTGATGCCAACTAAAATAGAATTTTTCATTTAATCAAAATCACATTTTATATATCTTATTTATATACACTAACCACTTCGCGTTTCATTTTCCATACGTGATCGTGATCTTTAGCGCTGGTGCAAACATTGATTTAGTAATAATTTTTTCTCCTAGTTATTTTTCATCATTTCCTCATTTTCAATTTTCAACAACTAGTAGTAAGTAGTAAGTGACTCCCAACACACATGAACGAATATATTGCAAAAACAAGAGAATAATTTAAAGCGGCCCAGAGACCAAGACACACACCTTACGCCTTACGTTCCAACCACACAAAATAATATGTAAAATACACAAAGCACCAACCAATGGAGTTTTGATATTCGAATTAAATATGATTATAAATTATATTAAGATACTTTTATAAGATTTTGCATGCTTATAAATTGTTTTAATATGATATTTTTATTATAATTATTAATACATATTATTAATTAAGCAAGCTTTCGTCGTCGTCGTTGTCGTTGTTACAGATTGCAGTCTACCCCACACTTAAAAAAAAGCTTACATATGTGCATGCAGTGTTGCCACCCTGGTAAAAAATGGCGCTCAAAACACATGGTCGATCAAATCAGCTGATTGCTGTTTACTGCTTATCAGTAAAATTTGTTTTTATTTGGACTGCAGCAGCAATTGGATTTGATTGGTGAAGGCAATTGAATTGGCCTTTTTTCAAAAATGTTAAGCAGCAAACTAATAATATTATATCGTAACCAAGTTAGAAGACTGGCGACTGTGGCAAAACCAAAAATAGCGCTAGCCAAGTAATTATTAATGAATAGTTAAAGTACACAGTAGTATTTTAATTTATATTTCTTTTATTTATTTAGAGAATGGAAGAGTGTCATCGGTTTAGAGGTACATGCACAAATCCAAAGTGAATCAAAGTTATTTTCCGGTGGAGCTACTGCCTTCGGATCACCACTTAATTCTTCAGTGGCTTATTTTGATGCATCGATACCAGGAACTCTGCCGGTAAGTCTAACCGAGTAAACTCAAATCACTAAAATTTGTACATAATTTACTCCGTTTACTTACTCCCAGGTACTAAATAAAAAATGTGTAATGTCTGGTATTAAGACTGCTTTGGCGCTTGGCTGTCGCATTAATGAAATTTCGATGTTTGATCGTAAACATTATTTCTATGCTGATTTACCGGTAAATTCTTATTGGTTCTATTTACCTTGCAATTAATCAATAAAACTTTCCAATTAGAACGGATTCCAAATAACACAACAACGTGCTGCGCTGGCAAATAATGGTAACATTATATTTCCAGTCATTGTACCTGGTCAGAAAATATACTACAAAACTGTTCGCCTACTTCAACTACAATTAGAACAAGACAGTGGCAAATCTTTGCATGATGATGAATTGAAAAGGTTCGTTTATTGTTAATAATATTTGGATTTTCATTAAAACAAAGAAAACTTTTATGCAGAAGTTTAGTTGACTTAAATCGTGCTGGAGTACCGTTGATGGAACTTGTTTTTGCACCAGATTTGGAAACAGGAGAAGAAGCTGCTTCATTAGTAAAAGAACTAATGTTGATATTAAATTGCTTACAAACATGTTCGTGTAAAATGGAAGGTAATAATAATCATTGGATTATGAAGACAAGTTATATTAAGTATCCTTTTACACACAGAGGGAGCCCTTAGAGTGGACGCCAACATATCTGTTAATCGTGAAGGAGAACCCTTAGGAGTTCGTACAGAAGTAAAGAATATTGGTTCTGTACGCAACATTTCACAAGCGATAACCTATGAAATCAACCGGCAACTCGATGTAATAGCACAGGGAGGTGTTATTACAAATGAAACCCGTTCCTGGGATGCAGAACATAGGCGTACCGTGGCAATGCGAGACAAAGAAGTATTGCAAGATTACCGTTTCATGCCAGAACCAAATTTGCCACCATTGCGTTTGAATCTGTCTACGAACAGCGGTGCTGATTGTATATCAGTGCCAGATATTGCCAAAGAACTACCAGAATTGCCGGAACTAACACGCAGACGAATGGTAGAACAACATAAACTGAGTCAAGAAACAGCAATTATTTTAGTAGTAAGTTTTCATATTTATGCTATAATTCCAAATCTACTTCATGTTAACCCTTTTTCAGAATGAGCCTATATTGTTGGAACACTTCTTACACATAATCAGAGATCTAAAAGATGTGCCAACAAAAGTTGTAACCAACTTTTTAATAAATGATTTGCTCGCATATTGTAACAAGAAGAATTTGGATATCAATGAATGGTAATTTCATTATATGTCTTCATTTATTCACCAAGAGTTTTTAAATAAATATTGTTTATAATTGCAGCTCCTTGAATGCCACCCATTTAAAGGATATACTGCAAGCCCTGCACAATGCTCAGATCAATTTGCAAGCTGCACGTCAACTTATCGATTTAATGCATAATAATCCATCGTCCAATATCAATACTGTTAGTATTTAACCATATCTACCATATCTTTATGTTAATAACTAACTAACTAACTAATTTCTTTTCATTTTTTAGTTAATACAAGAACATAATATGGCACAAATATCTGATACAAAGGAAATTGAGAAATATTGTATGACTGCGATTAAGAATCAACAAAAAGCTGTCCAACAATATCATGCGGGCAAGCAGAAGGCAATTTTCGCAATTGTTGGCGAAGTCGCAAAGATTTCGGAACAGAGAGCAAACATGAAATTAGTAATGGATTGTTTAAAGCAATTATTGGTTAAAAACAAATGAACTGATTAACACACTTTACATTACATCATCCATCATCATTAGGATTACGAATTAAAATAAGCATTTCAATATATTTTGCTTTTTATTTTAACTAAATACTAATCACTACACTCACTACACGTTAATATTTAAAGAAGCAAAGAGATAATGATGATTCTGATTCTGATTCTCTTCTTATACTGTACTAGTATAGGTAAGTAATGGCGTGAAATGGCTATGATTAATAATGAATTGAACTTACGACATATGAAAATGTTCTTTAATAAATGCAATGTTATTTTTTTTTATTTTTTTTTTTTTTTGTAGGTATAAATTAAGTAGTTCGGTGTTCTCCTCTTTCAGGAGAATTGGAACAGTAGAGTTTTAATGCTTTAATGACAGGATTCTATGTATTCTATACCTTTCACACTATGTGAATCGAATGGCTTATCAGAAATCCAACGAAACAAGGTTAGTTATTACGATATTATTTACTTCTTTCTATTTTTTTTTTTTTTGTCTGCCTATCTAAATTTGTTCGTTTCTGTATTCATTTATTTGGAATTTGATCAGACTTCTCATGATGTTGGATATCAAAAATTTACTTAGTATGTTGTAAATTAATAACTTTCTTTAGGAAATTTGTATTTAAAAGGTATAGAATCTTCATATATTCTCATTTTCTTGAGTTCTTAGTAACTTTTGAGTACGTGTTCGTCTTCATCTGTCCTGATTTCTTTTCTTTATTAAGAATTTAATGTTTTGTTATGAAATTTGTGTATTTAAACATACTATACTCTATTGTCTATCGAGCAGACAATGAAAAGTTTAAATACCATTTTATAGATTAGAAAATAAGGCAAGTAGTATATGATTATGATTTTTGTATGTTGTATGTTGTATTGATTGATTAATATGACTAGGAGCATCGATCTTTACGAAAGTGCAATCAAAACATTAAAATACTTTTGTGATTTTGTGTGAGAGGAGAGGAGGTGTAAATTTATAGATTTTGTAAAATAAATGCATCATGGCTTTCGATGGCAGTGTCCGGATTAATAAGTATACAGTATAGTACTCGTATATCAGCGATAATCCAAAAATATGTATTTCTTAATCGCGATCATAGTCACGGCATGTGGAGGGCGGAAGACTCATGGAAACTGCAGAATCCAAACTGAAATAAATTTTTAAAAGTTCCTTACATTATTCTGTATAATAGTAAGTAGATAGTAATTTTTCATTATTATTTACCGTCTAGATTCACTCTCGAGCAAATGAGGGTCCACTGGATGTTGAGAAACATTACGGAGAGAGTCACCTAAGGTGTTACGCAAGTGTTGCATCTCACGATTGGCCTTAGAACTGCGCAATATATATTGTTGCCTGCGTTTGGCTTCTTGTGCCAACTGCTCACGTAAAAGGGAAATCTGTAAGTTCAAATAAAAAGATTTATTTTATTATTGTTATTATTTCAATAAAAGATAATAAATGGCAATGAAATGATGTTGAACCTGATTCTCAAGGCGCAAGACTTGCTGCCTGTGTGCTTGTTCACGTGCATCGAGTAATTTTTCAGCATGCATTTGAGCATTTCGATAACGTTCAGAATCCATACCATCCGTACACTTAATGCTATCATGCATGCGTGCCTTGCATCGAGCTAATTCCGACTCTTTCTCGGCTAACAGAGTTTCAAGGCGTCTAACTTTTAAACGTAAGTCGCGTGCTTCTTGTTCGATTACTGCATGATCCAGGCCACAGTTAAAGGTATTCTTTAAGTAACTGGGACCTGCTTCTGGCTTGGAATTAGTATTGTCAAAACGATTGGAGTCGTATTGGCCATTATCATAGTAGGGATCAGTCTTTTCAGATCGATCATAAGCATTGCCTCCCGAAAATTTGCTTTTGCGTTCAGATTCCAATTGTTTTACTTTCTCCTGTAAAGTTTGTAGCTTAGTGCGCAATTCAGATTTCTCGCGTTGTGATGATTTAAGCTGACGGCTGAGTTCATCCTCTTCACGTGAGGCCCCATTACCATTTCCACCCTTATCGTTTGATTCCTGATTCCATTTAGCAATCCTTAACTCTGACTCGAGTGCGGAGCGCTGAACCTCCAGATCGGTTACTTGCTCTTGTAGACGTTGGTTGCTATCTAGTTGAGCTTGCTGGCTACGGCGCAACTCATTTAAGGTGGATTGAGCATTATCTAGGCGTTCAGTAAGGATGCGTTTTTCATTTTCAGCACTCTGCAGTGATTTATTTAACAGCTTGAGTTTGTCTTCATTTGCTTGAGCACAGTGTCCTTGTTCAGAAAGTTCCTTAGACAATGTCTTAATCTCGCCACGAAGTTCTGTTTCAGTCACAGCTGCCTTCTGTAAACGTTCTTTCATCTGGTCCACGGTGGTCTTAAGTGAAGTGCATCGGTCTTCCACTTGGGCAATAACGCGATTTTGTGCATCCAACCGCTCTTGCACTTGTCGTATGTTACAGTCCTTTTCCTGAAGTGCCATTTGCAAACGCGTTATGTCACCTTCCAAAGCCACTCGTTGCAAATCCAATTTACATGCACGTCCTTCAACCTTTGCCAAATCTTCTTGCAATTGTCGTTTTTCGTTTTCCAATTTTGCACCATGTTGTCGGCATTTCTCTAATCGTTCCTCATTTTGAGAATTGTCTTCAGTGCAAGCGGCCAATTGCATTTCGGTTTGAGACAATTTTTCTCTTAACATTTGACACTCTTCGCCCTTCTGTTTGAACTTCTCATCGAGTGCGTTGAGAGCCGATATCTTCATATTACGATCAGTTTCAATATTACTTTTCTCTTCCTGAAGATGACGCAACATTTGCTGCAACTTAGTAACCTTTGTATTGCAGCGATTCTGTTGATCTGCAGCCTCTTGAAGTTGTTTCCTTGCTGTCGTTAACTGTAGTTTATAATCATCCTTCTCACGTTCTAACTGTGCTACTTGATGCATCAAATTTCGGACACCTTTACGTACTACATCTGGATCTACATCGATTGGCCCATCAGGACACTGTGAGGTGCTTCTTGTGTCATATTCATGGCAACTTTGACCGGCAACACTGCGTGAAGGACTAAAACGACGAGAAGGACTAACAAGACGATGCGATAAATTAACAGATCCATCCATTTGTATACCGGCAATGCGACGAAGAGTGTGAACAACAGAACTGAGTTTGTGCTCAGTGTCTCGCTTCTGAACTTCAACGCAAGCTAATTGTTCATCTAGAGCACGAATTCTACCTTCAGCGCCACCCAGACGTGCCTTCAATTCTTGAATCTGTTGTGTAGCATCGGCGAGACAAACCTCTAAATTATGCTTCTGATCTTCCAACCGTTTTTCGCGTCCCCGTGCCTCTTCAATGCGTGCAGTTAATTCTTGTTCGCGTGCATGGAAACGATGTTCTTCCTGATTGCTATGGCAGCGCGCACGTCCCAATTCCTGTCGTGTAGCGCAAAGATTACGTTCCAAGTCAGACAATTGTTTCTTAATTTGGCAAAGTTCCTGTTCGGCCCGTTCCTTGAGTTCAGTTTCTGCACTTAACTTGTTTTGCAATTCTTTACCGCCTTCATCCTTCTGGGCAAATTCTACTTGGGCCTTCTGGAGTGAGTTTTTGGTCGCGTTCAGTTCTTGCATTGACTTCGATAAATTATTTTCCGTTTCCTTAAGAATCGTTGTCAAACGTGTTCGTTCATTTTCCAAATTATTTTTAGTTTCCTCCAAATTGCTAATCTTCTGAAGAGCTTCCTCGATAGCACGTGCTTGTTCACGCTTAGCTCCCTCCACACGCTTAACATGATCGCGGAGCTCTTTGTTGCTGTTTGCATACTTGTCGCGTTCAATGTTACTGTCAGCTAATTGGCGGCGGCTGTCAGTAAGATCTTTGCGTAAACTCTCAATGTAACCTTCACCTGTTAAATAAGTAGGAAGAATGTTTCAGAATACATACATACATCCATAGAAAATTACTTGTACCATATTACCTTCTTTGGATTTACGCAGAGCATCTTGCAGCTCATTATTAATGCCATCCATTTTATCCTCTTTCAGCCGTATTTCCATTTTCAATTCATCACTCAGACGGAACAGCGTATCGCGTTCCTCCTTTAAACTAGTCAGCTGTATCTCCTGTTTACTGATACAATCCTCCAGCTTTATTCTGATGGATAACAAATCATTAAAGTGAGAATGACTATTCTAGTTTATAAGAGATATACAAACCTATTTTCCTCTTCCTTTGTACGTGTAGCGACAATTTCGTCTTTAAGCTGAGCAATAGCGCCGCGTTGTTTCTCGTCGCGAGATTTATGTTCGCGTTTGCTTCGCTCTAAGGCATCCTGTTCAGATTTTAACTCTCTGCAAATTGCATCAAGTTTCTCGGCTACTGCCTGCTTATCACGATGCGCAATAAGGAGTGCTTGCTGTTTCTCGTTCTCTGCGCGGATTAATGCTTCTTCATGTTGTTGTACCAGACTTTCCATGTGAGCTTGCAGTCCCGCCAATCGCTCTTGCAATTTATCAACTTCATCATCCTTGGCCGTCTGTAGAGCTTGCAACGCCTGTTGCATACGTTTCTCTAAAGCATTTCGTAGTAGCATAAGTTCCTCAGCATGTTTCCTGGCCGTATCCTCCGCAGCCGCCTGCAAATTACTAATTCTTTGATTAAAATCATTCTCGGCTGTGCGTGCTGCATTTAAGAGTTGCGTCTTTGTTTCCTGAGCTTTGCGCTGTGTTAGCTCTAGTTCTTTTTGTAAACGAGTGACATTGTTCTTAAGCGTTTCTTCACGGACTAACGCCTCCTGTAGTTCACGTTCTAGCTGATTGCGCTTTTCTTCGGTAGCCTCAAGTGTTGTATTTGTATCGAAGAGGACTGCATCAAGAGATTCCTTTTCAGAACGTAAAGCTGCTAAAAGTTCCTGTAGACGATGTATTTCCTTTTCATTCAGATCAATGACGACTTGTTTCTCTTCATTATCTTTAACCATTTCCTCAAGGTTTCTATTTAAGCGATTATTCGTCTCACTGGTCTGCTCTAAGCGTTGGCGAGTTCGCATAAGTTCTTCATTGATTGCTTCCTTCTTGCGACACATGGCTGTTAACTGATTGTGTATATCGCCACGATCACGTGTAATACAGGCAAGATCCTGTAATACCTTTTCTTTCTCCAATTGCAAGCACTTTAACTTCTCACTATACGATAAGTTATCTGTTTCCAGTTCAAGGCGTACTTTATCTAGAGCGGACAACTCTTTTCGTAATTCACAAATATCTCCTTCTTGTTCCTTGACTTGTAAGCGAAGTTTTTTGCGATCTTCCTGAGTCTCAGAAAGGCAACATTGCAAAGATTTTAGCTCATCTGAGGCTAGGCAACTGCTATTCGAGAGTTTATCTAATTTCTCTTGCATTTCGCATTTATCCAATAAGAGTTTGTCGAGATCATTTTCTAACTCGGCTTTTTGTCTCTCAAGCATATTGATAATGCTATCAGCTTCAATGCGTTGTTGCTCAAGCAGATCTCTATTTAAACTTACACGGTTTAAATCTTCGCGAAGTGAAATAGTTTCCTCCCGCAAACGGCTACTACGATCTTCCTCAGATCTATAAAAAAGTATCTCTCGATTATTGTAATGAGCAATAACTTTAATTAATACTTACCTAAGATTCAACTCTGTTATGTTCTTATCCTTGAGTATTCGCTGTATTTCCAACTCAACTGCCTTTTTATCTTCCTCTAGTGAATCAATACGCTTTTGCTGTTTGCCGTAGTTAAGCTGCAATTTCTCAAATTCCCCACTCAAGGTTTCAAACTGAAAGATTTAAAAATTGATAACGACCCACACTAATATTGATATGGCCTGCGTCTGCTACTTACAGCGCTATTTAAATCGGAGCGACCTAGCTCGATTGCTTGTTTTTGGCTTCTTGTCTCATCCAAGGTCTTTTGCAAGCTCTCACGTTCCGTGAGCAGTTCCGATAGTTTAGCATTGCTTGAATCCAATTTTTCTGTGAGATGCTGTATCTTTGTGGTGAGCAAATGCTTAGTACCTTCACTAGTGTCTAACTGAGATTTGGCGGTGCGTAGATTTTCATTAGTATCCTGGAATTTCACCTGCATATCATGCAATGCCAGTTGGTACTTGTGAAGCGCGGCTTGAACAGCCGAGATAGTACCTTCGGCAAATGCTTGCGAGGCGCGCGCTGAACTACGACGCGGCGATTTAGTGCTGCCGCCCACAACGGAAGCAGAATCACGCGTCAAGTGCATGTGCTGCATAGCAGATGACCCGTTGACCTCGTCTGCTTCGCGATCAGCGTTCTCAGCATCTTGCACGACAGCTTGCGCTATTTCTCTGATGGAATTGTTTAGACGTTCGATTTCATCATTATAGCGGTTTGCCAGCGAGGCTTGCGACTCAGCCTGTCCGCACCTATCTTCAAGTTTTTTTAACTGATTCATTAATTCTAGAAGGCGCTGGTCGCGTTCCATTATCTCATGTCGAGCACTTTCGTATTGCACTTTCAGCGTTGCTATTTGGCTGCGTAAATCATCATTTTCTACTTTCGAGGCCTTGAGTTCTTCATCTGCCAAACGCTTAGCCTGCTTTGAATTAAAAAGTACCCCAAGAACAGAACCGTTCACATCCTTAGAGACAACATTAATCTCTGTCCCCATTTTAGCCAACTCATTTTTCATATCCGCTTGCATATCCCTGAAACTACGTTTAGCGTCAACAATTTCCCGCCACATCTTTAACAGACGATTATGCTCGCTGCTATAGTAGTCCTTAAAGGCCTGCTCCTCCTCTTTGAACTCATCTTCCTTCAGCATTAGCTCATCACGTAGATTCGCCCAATCGTTGGTCAATTTTTGCAAATCATTGGTTAGCGCTTCATTTGTGCGATTGGATTCTTCCAATTGGCTGCGTAGCAAATTATTTTGGGCGATTAATTGCTCACACTTGTTGTGTTCATCTTCCAATTTACGGCACAATTCCCCACTGTCGTCATGCATGACAAAGTCACCACCACGGGCACAGCTTGTGGGTGGCGAATCTAATGACGATGAACATGGAGCACTCGACTGACCAAGCGTCAAAGAAGTTGAACACTGAAAATATATATATAATGAGGAGTCACTCAATAGACAATTGCACAATTGCATGAATTAAATACTTACCAAAACTTGACTTGAAGTTGGCCCTGTCATAATTTTTGGCGGACAAGTCGTAATCGGTGGTTTAATTGTCTCATGCATGCGTTCTTCTAAGTCATTGCAACGTTGGCGATACTGTTGTATCTTCGATTGTAAACGACTAACCAAATTGGCCTGATTCTGCTGGGCTTGCTTATAGGTGTCCAGGCGACGACGGTAGCTATTTGATTCCTCCGATAAACGTTGACGAAGTTCTTGATTCTGACGTAGCAAAGCGCTAGTGGAAGCGGGTTGCTCCGTATATGATATTGGACTCAACATTCTGGGTGTGACAACGCCTGTACCGTTGGTGTTGTTGTTGTTGTTGGCGCCAATGGAGTTGTTTGTATTGTTGTTGCTGTTGGTGGTGGCTTTATTATTAGTTATGTTAGTGGCGGTATGATCGGGTGTAAGACCACGTCCTCGATTATTCCTTGAGAATGGAAGTCGTGTTGTTGTTGTTGAATTATTTTTCGAGGACGGATCTGGGCCTGAGGTTTGCTTGATATCACGATATGTTTGCATCTAATAATAATAATAAGTACATATTGTAGTAATAAGTAAAGAAAGGGGAAGAAACTATTAATACTCGATTCATATTTGCATTTTATTCAAATGTGGTCGCGTGATTGTAATCGGTTTTCAAAACCTTAGATTGGAATTATGGTTGAAAAGTTGGTGGAAAGTGGAAAGTGGAAAGTCATCTAGTTGAAATGTGCACCCCTTCGTTAATAATACATTTTTTATGCAAAATAACAAACGCTTATATTGATTTATGATACTTTTATTTAGTATATCTAGGCAGGTACCACCCACCCTTTATTGCGTCGTCTTCGTCGTCGTCGTCATAACGAAAGATTTTTATGCTTCTCTGGTAAATAAATTAGGAACTTTGTCTTATTCGATTGCTATGTGAACATAATATTAGTACATACTCGTATTATAAATATGTAATACATACAATTGATTTGTTTTTCTTTTTGTGATGATAGTAGTAGGGGGAGATGTGTGATTATGTTACAACACAAGTAGTTTAGTTTTTTTAACACGCATTGTACGGTCTGTCACCGACCGAGTTTCTTTCCTGAAACTACTGAATCATCATCATCATCGTTTAACTGCAGCTAAACAACAGAATAACAGAATAACACAACAACATAATTACATTTTGTGTCACGAATTTAATGTCGTCAACTTAGGATATGAAAAAATATGTACGAGTATCAGAAGCTTAACCATTAAATGGTTGCTAAGTCGGAAACAAAATCACCAATTATTATTAGTAATACTTAGTATTTTATATACCATAGAATGAATATACATGTCAAAATTACATCATCTTCATGAAAATCTGTCACACATTTGAAGGAGTAGCACATTGATGAGAAACACAAATGCCCGGCGACGACATACAGATTACAAAAATTCTGTTGAATTTGCATTTCAGTAGATAGATTCATTCAACTAGATCAGAGTCTAAAATTTCAAGAACTTGCTCACACTTAAATGTGGGGTTTTTAATTTAAAAATATAATATATAAATTCATCACTTGAATTATATTACAGATGAAAAATTATAATTACTCGCATTATTCACTTTAAGTTTTGAAATAATTGAGTTATTTTGAAAATTGCACACACACACATATATATATATAGTAGTACATAATTTCAGGATCTAAATGATAATAGAACTATATATATATATGTAGTATGTATATACCTACTTACATTATCGAGTTTTCTGTTTTTTCTGGTATTCAAACAAAAACTTTTTCAATAGATTTTGTTTTTTTTTTTTTTTATCTTTTCTAAATGGTTTCAATGAACTTTACATTCAAAAGTTTTTAATTGAATACGAAATGTGAAGTATCAAGGCGGTTAAAAGCGACGCCCACTTTAGTTTTGTATATAGCAATATTATATCCAATAATTGCAAGTAGTATCCCGTTATACCATTTGGTGCGCCACTTTGAAGGCCCGAATCGAACTGAACGCCAACGCGGATATTACAGTTGTTAAATAGTTCTAACCACGATTCCTGTTGGAGTGGAGCTATTGGTCATAATGTTTGCATAGTTAGTTTGCATTTCCCTTTATTATACATTACATTTTTGGCATGGGGGAAAATAAACATTGAATTAACAAATTCTTAGTAACCCAGGGTAACCGAATTGATTTTGCATTGATGATGGAACAATCACAAATGTTGCTTCCGGGAAATGGCGAACGGGTATTAAAGCAACAAATGCATTTTAGTTTAAATGGCTAATACCTGCCATATCATATCAGATCAGATCTAGATCTCTATTGCTTTCTATTATTTTCTATTTTATTTTTAGTTTTAGATTAAGTGAGTATCCCCCACCACATTCTTTCTTTTGGTGGTTATTTTTTTTTTTTTTTTTTTTTTGATGATTATTTACAATGGATTTCAACAATAACAAATATACGAGTATAATAAGAAATAAATGAACTTTGCTCCTTTATAGTAGATTGCATTTAAATATTTATTGAAGAATTTCTTAATGCAAATACATACTCGTATTATATTGTATACTATACTATATATAGTATAGTATAGTATAATAATGTATATTGTCAGTCTGGCTCAGATCAGAGAATTAATTCTGAGTTTGTAACTATTTATTGAAGCGCTGATAAGGGCCAGACAAGGAAAAACAGCTTAAAGTACAATTCAATTGAGAGTGAAAAGCAAAAACTTCCGGCTGACTGACTAACTGACTGACTGACTGACAGTCAGTTAATCCGACATAATGATTGACTATCTTATTTGTTCTATCAAAATCATTATAGGTTTCATCAGAATACAATATGCAATTATGGCAAATGTCTGTCTATCTACTCATACTATATACTCGTATGGTATATTATTAATACTAAGTACAATATGTAGAAGGTATTTGGACAATGGCGGCAATGCCGGCATTGTAGTGCATATGTATGTAGTGAGTGTAGTATCTCTCGAAGGTTATCCAGGTTACAAATGTTTCATATATTCAAATGGTGGTGGACACAATACAAAAAAAAAAAAAAAAAAAAAACCAATTCGAGAAAAGCGCATACAATACTGATAAGAAGAGCACATGCTTCAATTGCTTCTTATGTATAGGGATCATGCATGTACATATGTACTCAGTATAACAATAAATCTTAAGTATTGTATTGCACCTGGTTTGTTTGTTTGTTTAGCAACTTAGCAACTTTAAAGTGACCAATCTTTCAAGATAAAGATATCATTTCTAGTTAGATTTTAAAATAACTGGCGCTTATACTGGATGCACACTTGTCCTGATAAGATGTGTTTGTTCCACGCAGATCATCTTCTGCATCACCCGCCCGCTCACAAAGATTACGCCACCGTCAACGCCACCGTCAACGCCAACGGCAACGTCGTCGATAATTACGATTGCAATACGGGCGCGGCAGCGCTCTATGTCGATTCATAGATATGTATTCAGCTTAGTTCTCGTCAAGTAAGAATAGGAAGAAGACGCCGCTTGTAAATCGCGCTCGCGTTTCCAATTTGCGAAAAATCTCTTCATTTCTTTGAGTTTTGTTTTATGGTTTCAATTTGTAATTTTATTAAAGCACAAACAGCAAAATGTCACGGCCTTTTTCCAAAGACTACCAATATCAACTGCGTCAAGCTTCGCGTTCGAAATTCAGGCGCATTAATTCATTGGATTTGATACCAGAAGAGAATACTGATCTATCATCCACGGTGCCATATCCGGCGAAGCCACAAATAATACAACAGGCGGTTCGAAGAAACTCAAGTTGCTCCCTGTCCAAACGGGTCCAGCAATTTGTTTTCTTTTGGCCACATTTGCTCTTTAACATGTTGATCGCTGTAATCCGATATATACTTTATATACCGCTATCAATTGCGGCTCCTAGCTTTTGGCTATCGGCTTTACTATGGATATTTTGGAAGTTTGTACGTGGACCTGTTGTAATGGTGAAGTGGCTTATAAGTTCCGATACGCTTGCAATAAATGCTGGAGGGGGAGCACCCACGCACACTGTACTGCTAAGTTCTGGTAGTACAATACAAACTCTACACCTGGCAAGAAATTTTTATTCATCTGGCGCTCGCGTTGTTGTCTTTGAATTTGATGGTCTTTTTGGTCTTTCACGGTTTTCGACAGCTGTCGATAAATTCTATGTTGTGCCTCGTCCAACTACCAATAACTACGAAAGTTACATTGCTGCTATCTGTCATATTGTACGTAAGGAGAAGCCACAAGTTTTTATACCTGTTTGTGCCACTAGTCCAGCTTATTACGATGCACTTGTAAAGCCACATCTTGAACTGCTTGGCTGTGCTACGTTTATACCTGGCACAGAAGAAACTCGTATACTAGATGATTGTCTTATGTTTTATCAGAAATGCGCTGCTCAAAACATTCCGCTGCCGCCGCACACCGTATTATCTTCTACGGACGATCTGCACTATCTTTATGAGAGTGGTTTTATCAGTAATACTAGAAACATATTGATGGCTGTTGGCATGCAGGGCATATTAAAACGCTATAAATACATTTTACCGAATAGACGGCAAGATTTAAAGTTCAATCACGAAATTAGCGAACGTCAACAATGGCTGGTCGTGCGTGATCAGCCGGGTTATCACCACTATGTCACTTGCACAACGGTCAGGGACTCGCGTGTCATGGCGAATGTTACCTGCAAGGTAGACTATCATACAAAGAATCTTGTGCCATTGTGCCGCACAAACCGACAACGCAGCAGTGACAACGGTCCCGATGAAGAATCACAAATCGAGTTCTGGTTACATACGTTCTTTGCCAAGGTGCGTTTCCAGCGTAGCATCAACGGTCACATTAGTTTTCGTTTTATAAAAAATCACAATGGACAATTTGTACCGTTGGGTGTGCGTTTGGGCGTCTCATTGCCATACATCTGTTACAGTCGCTCCCATACAGGAGGACTTTCTACTTCCGTGAAATGCATACACCGGCGTCACTTTGGACAGTCCGATGATGATCGATCCGAATCTGAGTCAACGGTGGAAGCAATGCGTAATAGTTGGCGTTGGTCCAATGTTCAATCACAAGAAGTACTGGACAAATGTGAGGCGCTTTTCGCATATTGGGACCCGTTGCCGTATTGCGCTTATTATCATTTTCAAATACCCCTCGAATCAGTAAAGTTGTTTTTGCAAAAGCGTAATCGCACGAAAAGTTTATCAACAAGCATCGCCGCGGTGTCGGTTCGTTGAACAAGCGGCGTCAGCCTACGCTTACCGCCGCCGTAGCCTAGCCATAGTGCCGGCAGCACACAGCAACAGCAGCAGAAGCAGCGAGCGACCACAATAATAACAACAGCAGCAGCACCACCACCACCACCACCACCATCACCACCAACAGCAACGGACAGATTAAACAAAGAAGATGAACCTAAGATTAGCTAAGTTCATTTCAGGATTGGTAATAAAACGAAAGATCGGCGCGAGAGAGATTACCGCAGACTGAAGGAATTCTTATTTAATATGCATTTTTTTAATGATTTGTTGAAATCCCGTAACTGGGATTATTTTATTTTATTATATAAGATACTTATGTTAAACCTAACGAAACCAAAACCAAAACCCAAAGAATTAAAATAAACTATTAGTACAATGTAATAATAAATAAATTACATTTGTATGGTAAATTGTACTTGGCCTTCTTTTAACTTGGACGGCAGCATAGTAAATTATAATAACAGATAAGTTTAATGTTGTTTTTTTTTTTTTTTTTTTGTGAAGGTTTTAATAATCTCACCCATTTCTAATTTGGAATTTTTTTGATATGTAGAGGCTCCTCTAATATTGTTCTAATAATAATATTATTAACTTTTTGAATTGAATTTACTTAGTAAACTTTTCACTTTCATGTAATAAAAACAACTTCATTTAGAAGGGGATGAAGAACATATTGTTGGTTGTTGGGTTTTTTTTCTATATTCCTATGTTTATGGATCAGTAGTTGCCTTGGCAACGGAAGGCGCTGGCAAGGGGTTAATTCAAATTGGCCCACATTCTTAAGACGCCTTTAAATTTTGTGCGGTTACAGTTTATTTATTTTTTGACATTCACAATGAAACTTGTCACGGGGTTTCCCATGTCATTTCAATTTTATTGTTATGTTTTAAGTTTTCAAATTATAATTAAATCAGCATTAGATGTTTTATTTTTTTGTATTTTTTGTAGTGTATAATTTTGTTTGCGCCATTTTAGATTTGAATTTTTCCAATCAAATCCGTTATAGTAGAACCCAATCGGAATCTAATAGACAATCAATCAATCTATCATCTGGCAACACTTAAGGATTTTTCGAAAGAGGAAGAGTGAGGAATATTTTCTATGTAAATAATTTGTAGTTATCGCGAAAAAAAAAAATATTTTTGCACGTAATGAATAATAATAATAAGAATGTGGTTAACGAATCTGCAGGGGAAACTGAAACTGAGGAAGAATGTTCTCGAAGTCAAAGACCCGGTAAAGAAATTACAATAAGTATAGATAGTGACAGTGACGGTGAATTTTCGGAATCGGAAAGAGAACAGACGCATTTGTTGTTGCTACCGCAGCAACAGCAACAACAACAGCAGCAGCAGCGGCTGCAGCAGCACCCAGTCAACATGGAACGTGAACACAACGCTTCAATTGCCGTAGGTGAAGACAACAATACACTGTTGGGCCAAACATCATCGTATCGCAGTGAACGAAATGTTCCTTCAAATTTATTATCGCTTCTCAATAATCAACTTAGACGACAACGATCCAGTCCCGGAGAAACCTCAATGCGCCACCAACAAACACAATCCCGTTTACCATCATTAGGTAGTCGCAGCAGTATGGGTGAAATAACTCCCACTCTTGAGACTGGCGAAAGTCTACCCAGTGTTCGTTTCTGGGGTGAAGCAATACGAACATTATTAATTCATCATTCCAACAACTTTCAATATACAACACTGACAAATGAGCGTACCACACTTTCAGAAATGCCATCACCGGCGGCGCCAGTTATTCAAAATCAAGTACAAAATAATCATCGCCTGAGCAATATCACTGAACCTGCATTGACACCCACATCAGCTTTACGTTTGAATGCCAGATCAAATGTACCACGAAGTATATCACTTCGAGATGGCGAACCTGTACAAGCAGATACTTTAAATAATACTGCACGCTTTTCTGCACCAACAATTTTCAATATTGATAATAGTATGGATGAAGGTGGCGGCAGCGTGACACGACCACGACACATAGCTTTGAATGAGGCTAATAACATAACGAGTGCGTCTGGTGGATCTGATAGTACAAATACTAGTGATGGTGCTGATGGTGCTCAACAAAACGTTGATTCTGATGATATCAATGAATTTTCAGAGATTTTTATCAAATTCCTCAGTCATTTTGTGCGTTACTTACCATTTATTTGTATATTGTTGATAAAATTTCTCCATGATCATTTGGTGGGCATACTGGATGTCCTCTTTTTGCAATGCATAATGTACAATATGAACAAGAATGTACGGGCACAAGTGACAAAGTTATCGCAAAAGAGCCACATTATTTTACTACGCGACTTTTCTATTGTATTCTTTGTTGTTAGCTGTCGATTGTTTTTGTCTTCAGAGTCACCTGATCCTTTCGGCTTGCTAATCCAGCCGCCCTCACATCATAATATAATGGATCTAATACCGCCGCCACCAACACAAAGCAGTAAAATCGTTGAAGAGGAGGCATCTATGATGACGCCATTGCCACAAAGTGTGAATGCCGGCGGCGCTAATGCGAATGTAAATCGGGAATTTGATACTCAAAGTCAACTTTATTCTATACTTAGTGGAAAACCATCAGAAGGAGAAACTATTACCAAAACTATTTCGCTTGGTATGCTGATCTATTATGTTGCTGTAAATGATCTCGTCCTTAAACTGTTGACCATACTGGCAAAATTGTTGGTTACATTGATGCCTATTCGGGTTATTCGTCATAAAGCAAGGGTAAATCAACAATCAATGTTTGTAATTATTATCAATTGGTAGCTGATTTAAGTTGATTTCTTCTGTATATATTAATATTTCAGGGCCGTTTATATGTGCTTCTCGAATACTTTTCACAGTTCTATCGTTCCTTAGCACCAATCCGTCAGTGGTTGATGTTCTTGTTTGATTCATACTCTGGCTTAGAAGTGATATCGGGTGTACTATTTTCTTCCTTTTATCTTGGCGCTAAGGGTTTCGAATTGGTGGAACGTGCGAAAAATCTAAAGAAAGCTTTCACAAAATTTATTCGAAATATGGTACGATTATCAAAGATTAATCGACTGTAATATTAAAAACAAGTATGTATGTATGTATGTATATTTGCAGGATTCTGAGAGACCGCCAACAAAAGCAGAACTCGAAGCTGCTGGTTCCCATTGTCCAATTTGCCATGACGCCTTTACATCTCCCATAGCTTTGAAGTGTGGACATGTTTTTTGTGATGAATGCGTAAGCACTTGGTTTCGACGTGAACAAACGTGCCCAATGTGCCGCGCAAAAGTGAATGATGATCCGATTTATCAAGATGGCTTTACGACATATTTTTGTCAAATATTTTAAGAAATCCAATCCTCTTAAGTATTTAATTAATATATTACTCCTAACTTGTTTTTGTTGTTATTAATTTTTGTAATATTGCACGCTGTTACAATTAGACATGTTTCAACCCAATACAAAAACGCGTCTACTATACACTTACTTACTTACTTACGTTTTAAGAATGAATTTGACATGCTAAGTTATGATGAAACTTACATACCTACATACGAGTATATATATTTTATTACAATGTATTATAATCCTCTGTGCATACAGTTTACGAGTTTATGTAAAGATTAATAATATACAGTTTATTTAACATTATGAAGAAGAATTAAACAAACATTTTATTTGGATTTCTTTCGATTTTTTGCTACAGCAATTGCACCTCTTTCAAAGAAACTACCATCTCCACGCGTTGCTGCCTTATTTATATCTAAATGGCGTTCACGACTTACAATCTCTTCAAGAATTTCACCATCACCCTTAATCAGGCGCGTTCGCCCAGTAACTGGATCGACCTCCCGACGTATTATACTCTGTCGGTGTTCATATTCTTTCTGTGTCTGTGGTGCATGTGATTTGTTATTCATAAGTTCTGAAATTTAGGAAATAGATTTAAAAAAACCCAATCAAAACCACACACACACACTATCCTTACCAAGTGGTACTGAAAAATCGTTATCATCATTCTCTTCGGTGGTGATCTTTGACTTTTTCACCTTAGAATCAGTGTTGCAAAATTTAAGCTTCTCCTTCTTCTCCTTCCTCTTACTCTTATGTTTTTTCTTTGATTCTTTATCATGCTTTTTGGATTTACCCATTTTAAGAATAAATAAAGAAAAAATTTTAACAAAAAACAAAACAATGAACAAGTGTTGCCATATTTGGAAAGTGTTGCCAGATCTATACAAAAAAACTTCTACTGCTATAATTTGTAACATCTGGCAACGTCACAAACAAGTGTGTGCTCGCTTGTAAACAAACGTGTGTCTGTTTGTGAATTTGCAGGTGAATCGTAATATAATAATATTCTTAAAATGGATACTGATACAGAATCCTCTAATGCATCTAGTGAAAATGAATCTGAAATTGATTCTAACGAAGAATTGGTAAAGCGACAAATATTTCTTTACAAAGAATAAATGTATAAGAGTGTAATTTTTTTATTGCAGAATGGTTTACCAGATGATTATAAAACTTTGTCATTTGAAGAGTTGATAAAGCTAAAGGATGAATTGGGTGACAAGGTATACAAGGAAGCTGTTTTCGGCATAGATAAGAAGAAAAAATCGTCCACAAAAACTTCCAGTTTAGAAGCAAAACCTACAGCAAAAAGGTTAAGTAAAGCGGAGCCACGCGAAATGAGTGCAAAAAGACAAGTACCTTTCCTTGGGGCAGATTTACGAGCAGACCGACAGAAGACAAGCATTCGTGATCCTCGTTTTGATGAAAAATCTGGTTCATATCATGCTGATACCTTCAAACAAAACTACAAATTCATTTCGAAAATACGTCAAAAGGAAGTCGTACAGTTGAAGCAGCAGCTTTCTAAAGAGTCCGAACAGGAAGAGCGTGAAAAAATTAAATCTGCAATGCAACGTTTGGTAAATAAAAATGTGGAACAACGAAAATGGCAAATAAAACAGACAATGCAGAAAAAGGAAAAATTGGATATACAAAAAGCACACAATGAGGGACGACAACCTCATTATGTGACGAAAAGTATGAAATGAAATTAAATTAATTAATATTTACATATAATAAAGTTATGATAATATTTTGTTTATTTTGTATCTCTTTACAGAGGAACGTCGCGTCAAGGAGTTGGTAACGCAATTTGAACACTTGAAAAAATCTGGTAAACTAAATAAACATTTGGAGAAGCGAAGAAAGAAGAACACAGCAAAGGATCGCAAAAAGATATCTTTAGATTAGGTTAAAATATTACAATATATTTGTTTGTACAATAAATGATTCTACTTGATGATGATTATTATTGACATTAACCAGTACGCAACATTTTTGCTTCGCGTTTTTCTTGTAACTCTCTACGCTGATCTTCGACGATGATGCGTCGTTGTTCCAGAAACTCTGAATATTCCGTAGGATCTAATTCACGAACAACTTTGATGCCACAGGTGCGCGCTATGCCGATAAGCATTTCACACATTTGCTGCAATTTAAAATTCATAAATTAATAGAGTTAAAATTGCCTCCCTCTCTCTCTCTCACACACTCTGTGAATAAACTTACTTTCATTGTGAGAAGGGCATTACATGGATCTTGAATTTTAATAGCAGCAATTTCGTACAAATGCTTTAAAGTTATCATACCAGCGACTTCTTTGCCAGGTGTCATTGTTCCACGCTGTATACCAGCAGCTTGCTTGAGGAAAAAAGTCGCAGGTGGATGATGTATAACCAATTCGTAGGTGCGATCACTATTTACAGCAATTCGACAGGGTAATGGGACACCTTCTTTCATTTCGGAAGTTCTCATATTAAAATCCTTACAAAAAGCAGCAATATTGATAGCACGCTAGAGAGATACATGCATACATATTAAATGCAATAATAATTTCGAAGTGATAGTAGCAAGTGAGAGTTTACCTGTCCCAACATTGGGCCAAGTGGTGGACCGGCAGCAGCCATTCCTGCTGGTATATTTGTCTTAAGTTTAGTTGTGTGCGTTATTTTTTCCACAGTTTTTTTCATGGATTTTAATTTACCCGCTAATTTTGACATTTTTATTTAGTAAATCTAATTTATAATTTTCGAATGAAATCTCAACTAAAAGTTTCTTGGTTATGCAAAACCAACACAGAACACACACACACACACACACAATCAGCAATCAGCTGTTTAATCATATAAACCGCAAAAGTTCAACACCAAGCAGCATGCAGCATGCAGCATGGTGAATGACAAAACTCTTCATTTTGCTTCTTCATATTCTATCAACAATTCGGCAAACGGTATCCAAAACAATATTGTAATTCGTAAATCGTGAATCGTGTTAATTACAGTAGATGCAAATGAAATGGCGGACGCATGGGATTTGAAAGCATTAAAAACAAAGCGAAATACTTTTCGTGAAAAATTGGAAAAACGTAAAAAAGAACGCAATGATATCCTACAATCAGAAGATTCACAATGTGCAAACAAAAAGGAAACGGGTAGATACATACATACACAATTATTTTGTTTACATATACATAATACATAATTATTGTTAATTTGTTGTTAATCAACAGTTGAAACCGATGATGAAGTCGAGAAAGTCGTCCTGCAAACTTTATCAGCCAAATCGTTAGTGCTTCCCATAGTTTCGACGCAACTTGTTGATAAAGTCGCCACATTGATGGAGAAAGCACCAACAATGGAAATGATTAATCACATTTTAGAGAAACTGGCAAATCAAAGTATAATTCATATTAAAAGTGTAACAATTGGCTCAGAAATTGGCTGTGAAATCATTTCTGTGGAACCACAAATGTTGCTTGATTTACTCAGTGAATTACTAAGTGATGAAGATTTTGGAACTGCTGATGAAAAGCGGAAATGTAAGCATACAATTCCATACAATATTTTTTTTTTTTATTATACAAATGTATATTTATGCTACATTTGTTTCATTTGTAGTCGATGATTATGATGATCATAAGCTCAAAATGCAGAAAAGCGATTCAACTCGTAAAGAATCACCTAAATCTGATCCATCTGATGATATTATGGTATGTTATATATATTATATATTTTATATATGATGAGTCATTGGATACAAATTGTTTTTTCTAGTCCTTACTGTCCATGCCTTCGACACGAGAAAAGCAAAGTAAACAGGTTGGAGAAGAAATACTTGAGCTTTTAACAAAACCAACAGCGAAAGAACGTTCCGTGGCGGAAAAGTTTAAATCTCATGGAGGCGCTCAGGTAATGGAATTTTGTCCGCACGGTACAAAGATAGAGTGTCTTAAAGCACAACAAGCAACAGCTGAGATGGCAATCAAAAAGAAACGTGAAAGGCTTGAAAAGAAACAATCATCTGGTGAAAATGTGGAAGAGAAAATTAAATTTCCTACCAATTTCAAGTTAACTGATTTTCAATCAACGGACTCTGGCGCTGAGGATGGTGAAATCGTATCGGAAAAGCCAAACCGAGCCAAGCCATCTGAACCTAAAGAGGCGGTCGCAGAGGGAGGAGAGGACAGTAGTTCTATTAGCGATAAGTGCACCAAATTGCATTTTAAAAAAATCATACAATCACACACAGATGAATCTCTGGGAGATTGTAGTTTCTTAAATACATGTTTTCATATGGCTACCTGCAAGTAAGTGTTACAATTAGCATTGCATCCATCAATCATTTATGACTAGCAACGATTATTGATTGATTTCATTTAGATATGTTCATTATGAAGTGGATACCCTGCCGAATATAAACACAAATAAACCAGTTGATGTTAAGACCAAGTTGAGTCTGAAACGCAGCATTGACCCCAGCTGTACTCTTTATCCACCACAATGGATACAATGTGACCTGCGCTATTTGGATATGACAGTTTTAGGTAAATTCGCCGTAGTAATGGCAGATCCACCATGGGATATACATATGGAACTGCCCTATGGCACAATGTCTGACGATGAAATGAGACAGCTAGGTGTGCCGGCGTTACAAGATGATGGTCTGATATTCCTTTGGGTCACTGGCCGTGCCATGGAATTGGGTAGAGAGTGTTTGAAACTGTGGGGTTATGAGCGAGTCGACGAACTCATTTGGGTGAAGACAAATCAATTGCAACGAATCATACGCACCGGTCGCACTGGTCACTGGCTCAATCATGGCAAGGAGCACTGTTTAGTGGGCATGAAAGGTGATCCGAAAGATCTTAATCGTGGCTTAGATTGTGATGTCATCGTTGCTGAAGTTCGTGCCACCTCACACAAACCAGATGAAATATATGGCATTATAGAACGTCTTAGTCCAGGTACACGTAAAATCGAACTTTTTGGTCGTCCGCATAACATTCAACCAAATTGGATAACTTTGGGTAATCAATTAGATGGCATACGCCTGGTGGATCCAGAATTAATAACACAATTTCAAAAACGCTATCCAGATGGCAATTGTATGTCGCCAGCCACAGCAGCAGCAGCATCATCATCATCGTCATCATCATCATCAACGTTAAACGTTGCCAAGAAATAACATTTCCAAAATGTGCTCCACTGTTTTCTCTTCTTCCTGCTCCACCAAGCTTAATAGTACTTAGGTTAAAGTATAAAATAGAAAAAGAACAGCAACAACAACAACAAAAAACAGGGCGCAATATCAAATCAAACAAATAATATAATAGTATTCATACAACAATAGCAACAACAACAACAACATACATACAAATGTCCATTAGTTTTTCTGTTTTAATTATTCATTTTTTATAATATGCTACTTACTAAGCATGCATGATGGTGCATATGATTTTTTTTTTTAAAATTTTATACACTGGTCAAACTAACTTTCTTTACACAGATACATTTAAGATTAAAGTTGTTTTCATTATACATAATAATATATAATAAATGAATTAATTAATTAAATGGTGGTAAAAGAATGCAAAAATGTACATCAGCAGATTCCTGAATTTTAATAATAAAAAAAAAAAAATAACATTGAATTTTTTTTGATAAAAATAAACGTATTTTATATATACATATAATAATAATAATAATAATAAATATGTAGTATGTGTAGTTGTAAATGTTGTGTGAAACTACTAAACACAAAAAATTTTGGGCATTCGACATAATTATGTATGTATAATCATCAATCATGCCAATCCAATTCAATCCAATCCAATGAAATCAAACAGTGACATTTGTATATGTGTTGTATATTGCTTTATATCATCCTTTTATTCAATATTAATATATGGATTATTATCGTGATTGTGGGCTCATGACATGGAATGCACGCAGCATAAAAAAGCCAAGCATTGTAGCTGCAGCAACTCCTAAACCAGCCTTCCACCATATTGTTGGATCTTCAGCCATGAGTCCAAATTGTCGTAAATGTCTGTGAAAAGTTGAATAGAATATAATTAATAATATACATAGTATATTGGAATGTTATAACACCAAAAGAAACAAATCAAAATCAAAATATGTACAACAAAAATAACATAAAAATAAAGTTAAGAAAGGAAATTGCTGCTATGTGGTTAATGGCTATCAAAGACAACAAAAACTATCACCATTACATCACATCACATCACTAACATCAAACAACAAATGAAGGTAAGCTTAATTTAATAATTTTGATTTGATTTGATTTGATTAACAACTAATAAATTATAATATGTAATAAGAAGGCAGAGATAAACTCAGAGTTTTAGGTGCTTTTCTTTTGCATTTTAAAGAAAGAAAGAAAGATGGTAAATACATTTCGTTAGTAAAAGGTTAATTCAAAATTGCAAAACTTACGCTGATTCCCACAGCTGTACCAACCTGTGCTTGTAGAACAGTATCCAGGCCGCTTGGAAGCGCCTGATGTTTATCCAAATGTTTCGAAGGCAAATTTCAACAAAAATAATTAAATAAATTCAACAAAAAAAAAAAAAACCATCACAAAAAGGAGAAAGAAAAAAAAAAGAAGATAAGAATTTCATCAATCGAATAGAATTATAGATTTTCATCATAATGCTATATACTATATATGTTATAAATTCATGATGGAGAGAGATGATAATAATAATAATAATGATGATGATGAAAGAAAATGAGATTAATCATCAATGATCAATTTAATGATAAACCTAAATCAATGCAAATGCAATTTATGATTAATTAAGACTTTGAAAAGAATAGTAGATGATGGATGATATCTATCTATCTATCTCCCATTAAACATAACACAAGAGAAACAAAAAAAATCTATAATAATATGTTGTATTGTGTTGTGTTGTGTGTGTCATCACCAAAATTGATATACTCACGGAAAGGCAGCCATTGTTGCCAATTTTGTATACATATCCTTTTTGTTAATCTTTAAACTGAATATGTGTGGTGGCAATAATTTGTATTTTTCACAGAATTCAGTTGGTTGCATTAAATAATCCTGTCGCCGCTCATCTAAATCACCTTTGGTGCCAACAATCATCACTGGAATTTTGCTTTCAGCATAATATTTAATATAAATGCGTGCAGCATATTCAAATGAACGTGGATTTGATGAATCATATACAAGACAAGCGACATCACAGTTGACTTCTTGTGGCTGCAAAGGATCCAAAGCATGACGTACGTCAATATCACGCAGAATTAAATATTTCTCTTGACCATACACTTGCACAGTACTAATGCAATGCATAATATTCGTTTTGAATTCTTTGCCAATAAGTTGTTTCATATCTTCCACAAGAAAACCACGACACAGACCAGTTTTGCCACAGCCTTTTGGACCAATTACATGGCACTTGTAGACTGAACGACTGCTTTGTCTCTTTGCCAAGTCAATACGCCGCTCACGTGTTACATGTATGGCAGCCAATTGACTGTCGTTCTCATGGACATTAAAACCGAGATAGGCCAGATACTCCAAGGTCTTGGGAACATCAATGAGCGTCATCAGTGTCCAACGGCAAAGCCAACCATGCAGTGTCACCCAACCGTTGTCATTAGTTGGGCATGATTTCCTTATATCAGTTGAATATGACCATGGTGGTGTAGGACACGTGCTGAAGAGCATTTTATGTTCTTCAGGCGACAAAGCACCATCACCATCTCGATCATAACGCTCGAATAGGGCAATTAAGAACTGTTGACCACGATGTGATAGCTCTGTACTGCTGCCAGGCGGAATCTTTAGTGATGGCCGCAAATAATCACCACACATCTCCAAGCGATCATTGTAGCCAAATCGTCGTAACACTGCCCAAGTTGTCTCATTTCGTCCACGCTGTATGAAGAGACAATGCAGAAATAGGAAACCCTTTAGTGTGACAGCATCATTGTGTATTCCCTCTGGTACATTCTTCTGTATAACAATTTTTACTTCGTCAAGTATTTGTGGCTGGAGAGGAGTGTTGAAGCAACGACGTTGAAACAAATTCAATTCGTAGTCATTCAAAAGGTTGTCACCATCAATATCGCAAATTTTAAATATGCGAACTAATGATTTCTTGCATGATGGAGTAAGCTGCAAATTAAAATTTTAGATTAATGGGATTTTACAATTAAAATAACAAACAAAATCAAATCAATTCAAATCACACTTACATCCTGATCCTCCATTATGTAAAGTGGGGAAGTTGGATGTAGAACAGCCTTTTGTGCGTAATAAAACATTTCCGATATGTTGTGCAGTGTCTTGGCCGAACACTCAACACAGCTCTCCACCTCAGGATAATCTTCCATTATTGACAGAACACTGTCTATTGTGGAATACTCAATCAAGTCAACTTTGTTACCCACAAGAACGATGGGTTTCCGCACCTGCTCCGGCTCACCATCCGATGAGCAAATTGAACGAACCAAAGGCAACCAATGCGACGTTATGCGATCCAATGAATCATCATTATCCACAGCATATACAATACAAACAACATGTGCTCTATTGATTTCAGCAGACAATGCTTCGTCTGTTTGTTCTAAACTGGAGTAATCAACGATATTTGTGGGCACCTGTTCGGGCGTAACATTAGCCGGTATCGTGATCTCTTCAGCTTTGGGCGGCACATCCTCAGGAAACTCTTCGCTAACCAGTGACAATATTAATGATGTCTTGCCAACACCACCGTCACCGATTAGCAATATTCTGACATTATTGCGCTGTGTTCCTGTGTATTGTACCATGACGTTTGATCTACACTGTTTGCTCATTAAATGTGTTGTTTCCCCTGTCTGAGATCTGCTCACTGCTCACTCACTGTTCAACGACGACCACCCAAGATTATGATGATGATGATGTCGATTTATTCAGTCAGGGTCCCTTCTTCTTTCTATTATGCAAAACGCAGATACAGACAATGTTCAGCTGATTCGGTAAGGGTGACAAATTTTTGCGAGATCCCAAAAGGGATGCCAACCTTTGAAAGTGATAATAATAATATTAATAATAATAATTCTACTATCATTACTTTGTCAATTGAATGAATACCATACAAATTTTAATACTCAAATATATTCAATATATTTTCAAAACAAAAAAAAAAAACAAAACAAAAAAAAACACTTAAATTTGCTTGATTATTCATCAATTTACAGGATAATTTTGTTATCGATTTTCTCAGCGATGTGGCAGCCCTGGTCATGATAATATTTTGAACTTTAGATTTTGGCAACCCCAACACGACGCACGCACACAACACAACACAACAAACACAGATGGAATTTATGGGGTTGGCTTGGAGTCGTCAATCAAACAAAAAGGCAAAAAGTTCCTTCATTAATGTACCAGCGAAGTGGTGAAGGAATTGACAGATGAAATAAAGGAATAATCTGGTTTTCATTGGAAATGTAGTAAAAAAAAAAAAAAAAGAAAGAAAATTGTATAAATTTTATCGCTTGATATTTTATTCAGTAAATGTGATTGTGTGATAATTTTTTGAAAAGGCAACAAACTACTGCATATATATACTGAATATATACATAGTATAAAAATCAAAACCAATCTAATCTCATTGTGTGCGTTCATTGCATTCAGTGTGCAGTGTGCATATTTGTGTGTGTGTGTCGGTGTGTGTGTGTGTTTGTGTAGTGAAAATATCGATGGTGCGTAACAAAACCCAATCATCTAGCTCCACGGTCAGCAATAGCAGCAGCAGCACAAAATCCCCCATAAGGCAAAATCACAATCAAAATCAAAATAATAGCAGCAATAACGTAAATCGAACACATCGTAAATCATCTAGTTCGTGCAGCATAGCCCTGGTCGATGAGGCTACCAAATCTACGCAATCAGCGACAACGACGACAACAAATCGCCGTACCCCAGGCAGTTCACCTGATGACGATACTGATGGTGACGACATAACCCCAACTATTAGTATTGGGCCATCAATGAGTTCAGTGCACAAGCAAAATCTTTATGTGGTTTCATTTCCCATTATCTTTTTGTTTAACATTTTGCGTTCGCTGATTTATCAGCTTTTTTGTATTTTTCGTTATTTGTACGGTGCGAGCACCAGAGTCATTTACCATCCACACAAGCGTGAGTGCAACATCGAGATTGTTGTCCAGAATTCAAAAGAACAACAACATCATCAGCAGCAAGTTTCGCAGCAGTCACATCATAAATCACAAGACGCTCGTGGTGGTAATCAATTGGTTGGTGATTTGAGTAGTGCAGAACTCACTCAGCAAAGGCCACGTGTAACGGAATTGGAAATGTCATCGCATAAACGTAGTTCCAGTGGTGGCATCTATTCGCCAGGTCCTGGTGATCCATTGTTGGCAAAGCAAAAACATCACCATCGTCGTGCTTTCGAATATATCTCAAAGGCTCTGAAGATCGATGAAGAGAATGAAGGCAAGTGTAATAAAAATTTGATACATGTATGTATGAGGAGAATAAGAGTAGATTATGTATTTCGTTATTACTAATTGAGTGAGGGTACAGAAACTTCAGAAATCCCAATAACACCTTTTTTCCACTTGTAGGTCACAAGGACCTTGCTATTGAACTATATCGCAAGGGCATCAAAGAATTGGAGGATGGCATTGCCGTTGATTGCTGGAGTGGCCGTGGCGATGTTTGGGAACGTGCCCAACGTTTGCATGACAAAATGCAAACCAATTTGTCAATGGCACGTGATCGATTGCATTTTCTGGGTAAAAACATACATAAAAATGCATGTCTATTTAATTCATAATCACTCGCACTAGCAAGTTGATGTTAATGTTGATGATGATGTGTTTTTGATTTTGTTCTGCACTTTTTATTTTTAATTTCCTTATATTTTTTTTTTTTTTTTTTGTATTTTTGATTTTTGCCGAATGAAGAATTGAGAGAAGAACATTTGCATTTACATAAATTAAGTTTGCAAGATAAAAATGAAGAAGTTTTAGAAGATAAGCCAAAGAAACCTAATGTGAAGTCAACAGCTACGATGACGGTGCCACAAAATAAACTGAAAGCAAGCAACAGTTGCAGCAATGTATCAAAAGGTCGCAGCAGCACAATTCCCACTGTGGCATTGAGGCAAACTGTGAAATTTAGTGAGCCGGCGGCACCAACAACAACAACAACTAGTAAGTACATAAGTAAGGAGAACAGTTGAGCGTTGCGGGGCTGCTGCTTATTTGACTACTTCGACAACTTCTAAAAATTACTGCGAATTTTTCCATACATACGTATTCACCTTACCTTACACTCTCTTTTTTTTTTGCTTATTTTGTTTGCTGTTAACTTCAGTTAAGTTCAGTTCTGTTGTTTTGTTTTATATGATTTGGAAATGAATTTCATCAAAAATTCTAATCAATTTGTATTTGTATTTATATTTATATTTATATTATTATAAAAACCATAGCTTCAGGCCGCAAACTAACTGTCAACTCTAAGCGCCCTGGCAATCTGGCAGTCATCAATAAATCTCAAACTTTACCACGTAATCTGGGCTCAAAGACAACAGTTGGACCACAAAGACAACCAGCTAAAACAGCTGCAACACCACCAGCAGTGCGTAAGCAATTCGTAAGTAAATTTGATATTCATTGAGTTTATCAACATCATCATCATCATCGTCATGATTATTGAATCTCTTTTTTTTATAAGTCATCGGGTCGTAATACTCCACCTCAGCGTTCTCGTACTCCAATCAGTGGTTCTATTGGTCAGGCAAATGGTGGCAGCGGTGGCGGTGGACCCACAACGCCAGTGGTTACTGTAAAGGGTGTAGAAACAAAACTTGTGCAGTTGATTCTTGATGAAATTGTTGAAGGTGGTGCAAAAGTTGAATGGTCTGATATTGCAGGCCAGGATATAGCCAAGCAGGCTTTACAGGAAATGGTCATACTGCCCTCTATGCGACCAGAACTTTTTACAGGTTTGCAAACATTAAAACTAACCAACCAACTATTTTATAAAATTTTTTTTTTTTGCTTTATTATTTCTAGGTCTTCGTACACCAGCCAAAGGTTTATTACTGTTTGGTCCACCTGGCAATGGCAAAACACTTTTGGCACGTGCTGTAGCCACTGAGTGTAGTGCTACATTTTTGAATATATCTGCAGCTTCCTTGACTAGTAAATATGTTGGCGATGGTGAAAAATTGGTACGCGCACTGTTTGCTGTAGCCCGACACATGCAACCATCAATTATATTCATTGATGAAGTCGATTCTCTGCTGTCGGAGAGGAGCAGTAATGAACATGAAGCTTCACGTCGTCTCAAAACAGAGTTCTTAGTTGAATTCGATGGTTTACCAGGAAATCCAGAAGCTGATCGCATTGTTGTATTGGCGGCAACTAATCGACCGCAAGAACTCGATGAGGCAGCATTACGACGTTTTGCCAAACGTGTTTATGTTGCCTTGCCGGATGTCGAAACACGCAAGTTATTGCTAGAACGACTACTGCAAAAACATGGTAGCCCCTTGAATGCTGAAGCTTTAGGTCGCTTGGCAAAACTAACTGAAGGCTATTCGGGTTCTGATCTTACTGCCTTGGCTAAAGATGCAGCCCTTGAACCCATACGCGAGATGAATGTGGAACAAGTGAAGGTCTTGGATGTCAGCGCAATGCGTCCGATTACCGAAAAAGATTTCCACAATTCATTGAAACGCATACGTCGCTCCGTAGCACCACAAAGTCTTACCTCGTATGAGAAGTGGACACAAGAGTATGGCGATATAACAATCTAAAACGTTTTGCTGCACATCACATTCGCTCGAATAGCAACACCCACCTAATTACGAGCGGCTACATACATACAGTATATAATAATAATCGAGCCATCACTAGTTTTCAGCGGCACATTCTCATAATGAGAAACACTGTGGTGCTTCCTTTCTAAATTAACTATATACTTACTTACATACATAAATCATATTTGGCTGGCACATAACAGTTTAATTGTATTCAATTCCAACACTGTGACACGTGTTTTCCATTTTGTTTTGATTATTTCTTATTTGAAAACCGAATTTACAAATAAGATATTTAAAACAAACAAAACTTACAAAATATCAAAGTCTTCATACATTTCACCAACACCAACACAAACATCCACATTCACACAAAACACAAAATTGTTAGCTTCATTTTAACTCGCTCGTCACTCACCACCTGAAAAATCATAAAATATAATAAATAATTCCATCGAAAAGATTTATTGGCAAATGGTTTATATAAGATTGTATATAGAAACGCACATACATCATTTTGAGATTTCCTTAGAAAAGAAACACCAAACAAATAACAAAACAAAACAAAAATCAGGCATTCAAACAAAACAAAAAAAAAAAAAAAAAAAAACATATGTCATCTTCGTCACCTTCACCATCACCGTGATTATATATCTATATTTAAGTATTTTTGTACACTTTACATAAAACATTCCTATCCAGTCCATTAGTCCATAAGGTGCTTGCTCAGTCGATCGATCGGACGTTCACTCGCTCGGTCGTTATAAATCACGTGCATACGGGATACTTTTTTCGTTTATTAATAAAATACTTATTAATTAATTTCTGATATTTTGCTTAACAAAATAAAATAAAATAAATTACTATCTCTTATATTGTTAAATTCTCGTTGTAGTCGCAGCGAAGCAAAACTCGGCTTATAAACTAGTTTAAGTTTCCTAATTTTTATATTGTTTCATTGTTGTATTTCCTCACTAAATTGCCATGTGTTTAAATAAAATTTAAAACAAACCAAAAAAAAAAACCTAAAATATTCCAACGATATTTGCTTAGACAACAAAAGCAAAAAAAAAAAAAAAAATTAAATCCTTTTTAGATGATTTTTCAGATATTCTCAATATATTCCTAAGACATGTGAATTGATCTGTACTACTACTACCACTACTTATATAAACACGCCTAGTCTTCAGCATATATAAGAATAAAAAGATATTTTAAAACAACATTTCTATTGTATTTATTAAAACAAAAAAAAAAAAAAAAGAAGCATTATGCAGAGATTTCATTTAGAAACAAAACTGGGGTTATTTCATAACATTTCCAATGAAAGTTCTTCCATTGAAATCGTTTAATAAAATGTCCTTCCGTTAAAATAGAATTCCAAAATTATTGACATTTCAATTCTCAGTAAATAAAATAGTGAAGCATACCTTGCAAAGATGAATAGTAGAGCTTTGATATGAATTCACACAGAATCGAACCCAAGTTCTGGAAGTGGGTTAAATCTTAATAAACGAAATTTGTAGTCGTTTTTTGACCTTTAATTGAGGTCAGATAAAGGTCAAAGTTTAATAGCATAAAGCTGAACTCATGACCTTTCCAATGACATTACATTCATCGAAATCGACCCACTCGTTATCGAGATATAAGCCTGTAAACAATTTTGAATCGGCGATATCGACCTACCACTTTCTGAGCATTTCTGTTCGCCTGGCATTTTTCCAAAATTTTAAGAAGAAGCAAATTTTTTTTTTGTATTTTTAATGAAAAAAAATTTGAAATGTTCTATCTCAAAAACTACTGACCCGATTCGAATGAAAGTTCTACGATTATATAGACCAAGAGTAGGGCTTTGATCTGAATTCACCCAGAATCGAATCTAAGTACTAGAAGTGGCTTAAAACTCGGTAAACGTGTTCTCCAGTCAATTTTTGACCTTTAATTGAGGTCAGATCAAGGTCAAAGTTTAATAGCATAAAGCTGAACTCATGACCTTTCCAATGACATCACATTCATCGAAATCGACCCACCCGTTATCGAGATATAAGCCTGTAAACATTTTTGAATCGGCGATATCGACCTACTACTTTCTGAGCATTTCTGTTCGCCTGGTATTTTCTCAAAATTTTAAGAAGCAAATTTTTTTTTTTGTATTTTTAATGAAAAAAAATTTGAAATGTTCTATCTCAAAAACTACTGACCCGATTCGAATGAAAGTTCTACGATTATATAGACCAAGAGTAGGGCTTTGATCTGAATTCACCCAGAATCGAATCTAAGTACTAGAAGTGGCTTAAAACTCGGTAAACGTGTTCTCCAGTCAATTTTTGACCTTTAATTGAGGTCAGATCAAGGTCAAAGTTTAATAGCATAAAGCTGAACTCATGACCTTTCCAATGACATCACATTCATCGAAATCGACCCACCCGTTATCGAGATATAAGCCTGTAAACATTTTTGAATCGGCGATATCGACCTACTACTTTCTGAGCATTTCTGTTCGCCTGGTATTTTCTCAAAATTTTAAGAAGAAGCAAATTTTTTTTTTGTATTTTTAATGAAAAAAAATTTGAAATGTTCTATCTCAAAAACTACTGACCCGATTCGAATGAAAGTTCTACGATTATATAGACCAAGAGTAGGGCTTTGATCTGAATTCACCCAGAATCGAATCTAAGTACCAGAAGTGGCTTAAAACTCGGTAAACGTGTTCTCCAGTCAATTTTTGACCTTTCACTGAGGTCAGATCAAGGTCAAAGTTTAATAGCATAAAGCTGAACTCATGACCTTTCCAATGACATCACATTCATCGAAATCGACCCACCCGTTATCGAGATATAAGCCTGTAAACATTTTTGAATCGGCGATATCGACCTACTACTTTCTGAGCATTTCTGTTCGCCTGGTATTTTCTCAAAATTTTAAGAAGAAGCAAATTTTTTTTTTGTATTTTTAATGAAAAAAAATTTGAAATGTTCTATCTCAAAAACTACTGACCCGATTCGAATGAAAGTTCTACGATTATATAGACCAAGAGTAGGGCTTTGATCTGAATTCACCCAGAATCGAATCTAAGTACTAGAAGTGGCTTAAAACTCGGTAAACGTGTTCTCCAGTCAATTTTTGACCTTTAATTGAGGTCAGATCAAGGTCAAAGTTTAATAGCATAAAGCTGAACTCATGACCTTTCCAATGACATCACATTCATCGAAATCGACCCACCCGTTATCGAGATATAAGCCTGTAAACATTTTTGAATCGGCGATATCGACCTACTACTTTCTGAGCATTTCTGTTCGCCTGGTATTTTCTCAAAATTTTAAGAAGAAGCAAATTTTTTTTTTGTATTTTTAATCAAAAAAAAATTGGAAATGTTCTATCTCAAAAACTACTGACCCGATTCGAATGAAAGTTCTACGATTATATAGACCAAGAGTAGGGCTTTGATCTGAATTCACCCAGAATCGAATCTAAGTACTAGAAGTGGCTTAAAACTCGGTAAACGTGTTCTCCAGTCAATTTTTGACCTTTCATTGAGGTCAGATCAAGGTCAAAGTTTAATAGCATAAAGCTGAACTCATGACCTTTCCAATGACATCACATTCATCGAAATCGACTCACCCGTTATCGAGATATAAGCCTGTAAACATTTTTGAATCGGCGATATCGACCTACTACTTTCTGAGCATTTCTGTTCGCCTGGTATTTTCTCAAAATTTTAAGAAGAAGCAAATTTTTTTTTTGTATTTTTAATGAAAAAAAATTTGAAATGTTCTATCTCAAAAACTACTGACCCGATTCGAATGAAAGTTCTACGATTATATAGACCAAGAGTAGGGCTTTGATCTGAATTCACCCAGAATCGAATCTAAGTACTAGAAGTGGCTTAAAACTCGGTAAACGTGTTCTCCAGTCAATTTTTGACCTTTAATTGAGGTCAGATCAAGGTCAAAGTTTAATAGCATAAACCTGAACTCATGACCTTTCCAATGACATCACATTCATCGAAATCGACCCACCCGTTACCGAGATATAAGCCTGTAAACATTTTTGAATCGGCGATATCGACCTACTACTTTCTGAGCATTTCTGTTCGCCTGGTATTTTCTCAAAATTTTAAGAAGAAGCAAATTTTTTTTTTGTATTTTTAATGAAAAAAAATTTGAAATGTTCTATCTCAAAAACTACTGACCCGATTCGAATGAAAGTTCTACGATTATATAGACCAAGAGTAGGGCTTTGATCTGAATTCACCCAGAATCGAATCTAAGTACTAGAAGTGGCTTAAAACTCGGTAAACGTGTTCTCCAGTCAATTTTTGACCTTTAATTGAGGTCAGATCAAGGTCAAAGTTTAATAGCATAAAGCTGAACTCATGACCTTTCCAATGACATCACATTCATCGAAATCGACCCACCCGCTATCGAGATATAAGCCTGTAAACATTTTTGAATCGGCGATATCGACCTACTACTTTCTGAGCATTTCTGTTCGCCTGGTATTTTCTCAAAATTTTAAGAAGAAGCAAATTTTTTTTTTTGTATTTTTAATGAAAAAAAATTTGAAATGTTCTATCTCAAAAACTACTGACCCGATTCGAATGAAAGTTCTACGATTATATAGACCAAGAGTAGGGCTTTGATCTGAATTCACCCAGAATCGAATCTAAGTACTAGAAGTGGCTTAAAACTCGGTAAACGTGTTCTCCAGTCAATTTTTGACCTTTAATTGAGGTCAGATCAAGGTCAAAGTTTAATAGCATAAAGCTGAACTCATGACCTTTCCAATGACATCACATTCATCGAAATCGACCCACCCGTTATCGAGATATAAGCCTGTAAACATTTTTGAATCGGCGATATCGACCTACTACTTTCTGAGCATTTCTGTTCGCCTGGTATTTTCTCAAAATTTTAAGAAGAAGCAAATTTTTTTTTTGTATTTTTAATGAAAAAAAATTTGAAATGTTCTATCTCAAAAACTACTGACCCGATTCGAATGAAAGTTCTACGATTATATAGACCAAGAGTAGGGCTTTGATCTGAATTCACCCAGAATCGAATCTAAGTACTAGAAGTGGCTTAAAACTCGGTAAACGTGTTCTCCAGTCAATTTTTGACCTTTAATTGAGGTCAGATCAAGGTCAAAGTTTAATAGCATAAAGCTGAACTCATGACCTTTCCAATGACATCACATTCATCGAAATCGACCCACCCGTTATCGAGATATAAGCCTGTAAACATTTTTGAATCGGCGATATCGACCTACTACTTTCTGAGCATTTCTGTTCGCCTGGTATTTTCTCAAAATTTTAAGAAGAAGCAAATTTTTTTTTTTGTATTTTTAATGAAAAAAAATTTGAAATGTTCTATCTCAAAAACTACTGACCCGATTCGAATGAAAGTTCTACGATTATATAGACCAAGAGTAGGGCTTTGATCTGAATTCACCCAGAATCGAATCTAAGTACTAGAAGTGGCTTAAAACTCGGTAAACGTGTTCTCCAGTCAATTTTTGACCTTTAATTGAGGTCAGATCAAGGTCAAAGTTTAATAGCATAAAGCTGAACTCATGACCTTTCCAATGACATCACATTCATCGAAATCGACCCACCCGTTATCGAGATATAAGCCTGTAAACATTTTTGAATCGGCGATATCGACCTACTACTTTCTGAGCATTTCTGTTCGCCTGGTATTTTCTCAAAATTTTAAGAAGAAGCAAATTTTTTTTTTGTATTTTTAATGAAAAAAAATTTGAAATGTTCTATCTCAAAAACTACTGACCCGATTCGAATGAAAGTTCTACGATTATATAGACCAAGAGTAGGGCTTTGATCTGAATTCACCCAGAATCGAATCTAAGTACTAGAAGTGGCTTAAAACTCGGTAAACGTGTTCTCTAGTCAATTTTTGACCTTTAATTGAGGTCAGATCAAGGTCAAAGTTTAATAGCATAAAGCTGAACTCATGACCTTTCCAATGACATCACATTCATCGAAATCGACCCACCCGTTATCGAGATATAAGCCTGTAAACATTTTTGAATCGGCGATATCGACCTACTACTTTCTGAGCATTTCTGTTCGCCTGGTATTTTCTCAAAATTTTAAGAAGAAGCAAATTTTTTTTTTTGTATTTTTAATGAAAAAAAATTTGAAATGTTCTATCTCAAAAACTACTGACCCGATTCGAATGAAAGTTCTACGATTATATAGACCAAGAGTAGGGCTTTGATCTGAATTCACCCAGAATCGAATCTAAGTACTAGAAGTGGCTTAAAACTCGGTAAACGTGTTCTCTAGTCAATTTTTGACCTTTAATTGAGGTCAGATCAAGGTCAAAGTTTAATAGCATAAAGCTGAACTCATGACCTTTCCAATGACATCACATTCATCGAAATCGACCCACCCGTTATCGAGATATAAGCCTGTAAACATTTTTGAATCGGCGATATCGACCTACTACTTTCTGAGCATTTCTGTTCGCCTGGTATTTTCTCAAAATTTTAAGAAGAAGCAAATTTTTTTTTTGTATTTTTAATGAAAAAAAATTTGAAATGTTCTATCTCAAAAACTACTGACCCGATTCGAATGAAAGTTCTACGATTATATAGACCAAGAGTAGGGCTTTGATCTGAATTCACCCAGAATCGAATCTAAGTACTAGAAGTGGCTTAAAACTCGGTAAACGTGTTCTCCAGTCAATTTTTGACCTTTCATTGAGGTCAGATCAAGGTCAAAGTTTAATAGCATAAAGCTGAACTCATGACCTTTCCAATGACATCACATTCATCGAAATCGACCCACCCGTTATCGAGATATAAGCCTGTAAACATTTTTGAATCGGCGATATCGACCTACTACTTTCTGAGCATTTAATGAAAAAAAATTTGAAATGTTCTATCTCAAAAACTACTGACCCGATTCGAATGAAAGTTCTACGATTATATAGACCAAGAGTAGGGCTTTGATCTGAATTCACCCAGAATCGAATCTAAGTACTAGAAGTGGCTTAAAACTCGGTAAACGTGTTCTCCAGTCAATTTTTGACCTTTAATTGAGGTCAGATCAAGGTCAAAGTTTAATAGCATAAAGCTGAACTCATGACCTTTCCAATGACATCACATTCATCGAAATCGACCCACCCGTTATCGAGATATAAGCCTGTAAACATTTTTGAATCGGCGATATCGACCTACTACTTTCTGAGCATTTCTGTTCGCCTGGTATTTTCTCAAAATTTTAAGAAGAAGCAAATTTTTTTTTTGTATTTTTAATGAAAAAAAATTTGAAATGTTCTATCTCAAAAACTACTGACCCGATTCGAATGAAAGTTCTACGATTATATAGACCAAGAGTAGGGCTTTGATCTGAATTCACCCAGAATCGAATCTAAGTACTAGAAGTGGCTTAAAACTCGGTAAACGTGTTCTCCAGTCAATTTTTGACCTTTAATTGAGGTCAGATCAAGGTCAAAGTTTAATAGCATAAAGCTGAACTCATGACCTTTCCAATGACATCACATTCATCGAAATCGACCCACCCGTTATCGAGATATAAGCCTGTAAACATTTTTGAATCGGCGATATCGACCTACTACTTTCTGAGCATTTCTGTTCGCCTGGTATTTTCTCAAAATTTTAAGAAGAAGCAAATTTTTTTTTTGTATTTTTAATGAAAAAAAATTTGAAATGTTCTATCTCAAAAACTACTGACCCGATTCAAATGAAAGTTCTACGATTATATAGACCAAGAGTAGGGCTTTGATCTGAATTCACTCAGAATCGAATCTAAGTACTAGAAGTGGCTTAAAACTCGGTAAACGTGTTCTCCAGTCAATTTTTGACCTTTAATTGAGGTCAGATCAAGGTCAAAGTTTAATAGCATAAAGCTGAACTCATGACCTTTCCAATGACATCACATTCATCGAAATCGACCCACCCGTTATCGAGATATAAGCCTGTAAACATTTTTGAATCGGCGATATCGACCTACTACTTTCTGAGCATTTCTGTTCGCCTGGTATTTTCTCAAAATTTTAAGAAGAAGCAAATTTTTTTTTTGTATTTTTAATGAAAAAAAATTTGAAATGTTCTATCTCAAAAACTACTGACCCGATTCGAATGAAAGTTCTACGATTATATAGACCAAGAGTAGGGCTTTGATCTGAATTCACCCAGAATCGAATCTAAGTACTAGAAGTGGCTTAAAACTCGGTAAACGTGTTCTCCAGTCAATTTTTGACCTTTAATTGAGGTCAGATCAAGGTCAAAGTTTAATAGCATAAAGCTGAACTCATGACCTTTCCAATGACATCACATTCATCGAAATCGACCCACCCGTTATCGAGATATAAGCCTGTAAACATTTTTGAATCGGCGATATCGACCTACTACTTTCTGAGCATTTCTGTTCGCCTGGTATTTTCTCAAAATTTTAAGAAGAAGCAAATTTTTTTTTTTGTATTTTTAATGAAAAAAAATTTGAAATGTTCTATCTCAAAAACTACTGACCCGATTCGAATGAAAGTTCTACGATTATATAGACCAAGAGTAGGGCTTTGATCTGAATTCACCCAGAATCGAATCTAAGTACTAGAAGTGGCTTAAAACTCGGTAAACGTGTTCTCTAGTCAATTTTTGACCTTTAATTGAGGTCAGATCAAGGTCAAAGTTTAATAGCATAAAGCTGAACTCATGACCTTTCCAATGACATCACATTCATCGAAATCGACCCACCCGTTATCGAGATATAAGCCTGTAAACATTTTTGAATCGGCGATATCGACCTACTACTTTCTGAGCATTTCTGTTCGCCTGGTATTTTCTCAAAATTTTAAGAAGAAGCAAATTTTTTTTTTGTATTTTTAATGAAAAAAAATTTGAAATGTTCTATCTCAAAAACTACTGACCCGATTCGAATGAAAGTTCTACGATTATATAGACCAAGAGTAGGGCTTTGATCTGAATTCACCCAGAATCGAATCTAAGTACTAGAAGTGGCTTAAAACTCGGTAAACGTGTTCTCCAGTCAATTTTTGACCTTTAATTGAGGTCAGATCAAGGTCAAAGTTTAATAGCATAAAGCTGAACTCATGACCTTTCCAATGACATCACATTCATCGAAATCGACCCACCCGTTATCGAGATATAAGCCTGTAAACATTTTTGAATCGGCGATATCGACCTACTACTTTCTGAGCATTTCTGTTCGCCTGGTATTTTCTCAAAATTTTAAGAAGAAGCAAATTTTTTTTTTGTATTTTTAATGAAAAAAAATTTGAAATGTTCTATCTCAAAAACTACTGACCCGATTCGAATGAAAGTTCTACGATTATATAGACCAAGAGTAGGGCTTTGATCTGAATTCACCCAGAATCGAATCTAAGTACTAGAAGTGGCTTAAAACTCGGTAAACGTGTTCTCCAGTCAATTTTTGACCTTTAATTGAGGTCAGATCAAGGTCAAAGTTTAATAGCATAAAGCTGAACTCATGACCTTTCCAATGACATCACATTCATCGAAATCGACCCACCCGTTATCGAGATATAAGCCTGTAAACATTTTTGAATCGGCGATATCGACCTACTACTTTCTGAGCATTTCTGTTCGCCTGGTATTTTCTCAAAATTTTAAGAAGAAGCAAATTTTTTTTTTGTATTTTTAATGAAAAAAAATTTGAAATGTTCTATCTCAAAAACTACTGACCCGATTCGAATGAAAGTTCTACGATTATATAGACCAAGAGTAGGGCTTTGATCTGAATTCACCCAGAATCGAATCTAATTACTAGAAGTGGCTTAAAACTCGGTAAACGTGTTCTCCAGTCAATTTTTGACCTTTCATTGAGGTCAGATCAAGGTCAAAGTTTAATAGCATAAAGCTGAACTCATGACCTTTCCAATGACATCACATTCATCGAAATCGACCCACCCGTTATCGAGATATAAGCCTGTAAACATTTTTGAATCGGCGATATCGACCTACTACTTTCTGAGCATTTCTGTTCGCCTGGTATTTTCTCAAAATTTTAAGAAGAAGCAAATTTTTTTTTTGTATTTTTAATGAAAAAAAATTTGAAATGTTCTATCTCAAAAACTACTGACCCGATTCGAATGAAAGTTCTACGATTATATAGACCAAGAGTAGGGCTTTGATCTGAATTCACCCAGAATCGAATCTAATTACTAGAAGTGGCTTAAAACTCGGTAAACGTGTTCTCCAGTCAATTTTTGACCTTTAATTGAGGTCAGATCAAGGTCAAAGTTTAATAGCATAAAGCTGAACTCATGACCTTTCCAATGACATCACATTCATCGAAATCGACCCACCCGTTATCGAGATATAAGCCTGTAAACATTTTTGAATCGGCGATATCGACCTACTACTTTCTGAGCATTTCTGTTCGCCTGGTATTTTCTCAAAATTTTAAGAAGAAGCAAATTTTTTTTTTGTATTTTTAATGAAAAAAAATTTGAAATGTTCTATCTCAAAAACTACTGACCCGATTCGAATGAAAGTTCTACGATTATATAGACCAAGAGTAGGGCTTTGATCTGAATTCACCCAGAATCGAATCTAAGTACTAGAAGTGGCTTAAAACTCGGTAAACGTGTTCTCCAGTCAATTTTTGACCTTTAATTGAGGTCAGATCAAGGTCAAAGTTTAATAGCATAAAGCTGAACTCATGACCTTTCCAATGACATCACATTCATCGAAATCGACCCACCCGTTATCGAGATATAAGCCTGTAAACATTTTTGAATCGGCGATATCGACCTACTACTTTCTGAGCATTTCTGTTCGCCTGGTATTTTCTCAAAATTTTAAGAAGAAGCAAATTTTTTTTTTGTATTTTTAATCGAAAAAAAATTTGAAATGTTCTATCTCAAAAACTACTGACCCGATTCGAATGAAAGTTCTACGATTATATAGACCAAGAGTAGGGCTTTGATCTGAATTCACCCAGAATCGAATCTAATTACTAGAAGTGGCTTAAAACTCGGTAAACGTGTTCTCCAGTCAATTTTTGACCTTTAATTGAGGTCAGATCAAGGTCAAAGTTTAATAGCATAAAGCTGAACTCATGACCTTTCCAATGACATCACATTCATCGAAATCGACCCACCCGTTATCGAGATATAAGCCTGTAAACATTTTTGAATCGGCGATATCGACCTACTACTTTCTGAGCATTTCTGTTCGCCTGGTATTTTCTCAAAATTTTAAGAAGAAGCAAATTTTTTTTTGTATTTTTAATGAAAAAAAATTTGAAATGTTCTATCTCAAAAACTACTGACCCGATTCGAATGAAAGTTCTACGATTATATAGACCAAGAGTAGGGCTTTGATCTGAATTCACCCAGAATCGAATCTAAGTACTAGAAGTGGCTTAAAACTCGGTAAACGTGTTCTCCAGTCAATTTTTGACCTTTCATTGAGGTCAGATCAAGGTCAAAGTTTAATAGCATAAAGCTGAACTCATGACCTTTCCAATGACATCACATTCATCGAAATCGACCCACCCGTTATCGAGATATAAGCCTGTAAACATTTTTGAATCGGCGATATCGACCTACTACTTTCTGAGCATTTCTGTTCGCCTGGTATTTTCTCAAAATTTTAAGAAGAAGCAAATTTTTTTTTTGTATTTTTAATGAAAAAAAATTTGAAATGTTCTATCTCAAAAACTACTGACCCGATTCGAATGAAAGTTCTACGATTATATAGACCAAGAGTAGGGCTTTGATCTGAATTCACCCAGAATCGAATCTAAGTACTAGAAGTGGCTTAAAACTCGGTAAACGTGTTCTCCAGTCAATTTTTGACCTTTAATTGAGGTCAGATCAAGGTCAAAGTTTAATAGCATAAAGCTGAACTCATGACCTTTCCAATGACATCACATTCATCGAAATCGACCCACCCGTTATCGAGATATAAGCCTGTAAACATTTTTGAATCGGCGATATCGACCTACTACTTTCTGAGCATTTCTGTTCGCCTGGTATTTTCTCAAAATTTTAAGAAGAAGCAAATTTTTTTTTTGTATTTTTAATGAAAAAAAATTTGAAATGTTCTATCTCAAAAACTACTGACCCGATTCGAATGAAAGTTCTACGATTATATAGACCAAGAGTAGGGCTTTGATCTGAATTCACCCAGAATCGAATCTAAGTACTAGAAGTGGCTTAAAACTCGGTAAACGTGTTCTCCAGTCAATTTTTGACCTTTAATTGAGGTCAGATCAAGGTCAAAGTTTAATAGCATAAAGCTGAACTCATGACCTTTCCAATGACATCACATTCATCGAAATCGACCCACCCGTTATCGAGATATAAGCCTGTAAACATTTTTGAATCGGCGATATCGACCTACTACTTTCTGAGCATTTCTGTTCGCCTGGTATTTTCTCAAAATTTTAAGAAGAAGCAAATTTTTTTTTTGTATTTTTAATGAAAAAAAATTTGAAATGTTCTATCTCAAAAACTACTGACCCGATTCGAATGAAAGTTCTACGATTATATAGACCAAGAGTAGGGCTTTGATCTGAATTCACCCAGAATCGAATCTAAGTACTAGAAGTGGCTTAAAACTCGGTAAACGTGTTCTCCAGTCAATTTTTGACCTTTCATTGAGGTCAGATCAAGGTCAAAGTTTAATAGCATAAAGCTGAACTCATGACCTTTCCAATGACATCACATTCATCGAAATCGACCCACCCGTTATCGAGATATAAGCCTGTAAACATTTTTGAATCGGCGATATCGACCTACTACTTTCTGAGCATTTCTGTTCGCCTGGTATTTTCTCAAAATTTTAAGAAGAAGCAAATTTTTTTTTTGTATTTTTAATGAAAAAAAATTTGAAATGTTCTATCTCAAAAACTACTGACCCGATTCGAATGAAAGTTCTACGATTATATAGACCAAGAGTAGGGCTTTGATCTGAATTCACCCAGAATCGAATCTAAGTACTAGAAGTGGCTTAAAACTCGGTAAACGTGTTCTCCAGTCAATTTTTGACCTTTAATTGAGGTCAGATCAAGGTCAAAGTTTAATAGCATAAAGCTGAACTCATGACCTTTCCAATGACATCACATTCATCGAAATCGACCCACCCGTTATCGAGATATAAGCCTGTAAACATTTTTGAATCGGCGATATCGACCTACTACTTTCTGAGCATTTCTGTTCGCCTGGTATTTTCTCAAAATTTTAAGAAGAAGCAAATTTTTTTTTTGTATTTTTAATGAAAAAAAATTTGAAATGTTCTATCTCAAAAACTACTGACCCGATTCGAATGAAAGTTCTACGATTATATAGACCAAGAGTAGGGCTTTGATCTGAATTCACCCAGAATCGAATCTAAGTACTAGAAGTGGCTTAAAACTCGGTAAACGTGTTCTCCAGTCAATTTTTGACCTTTAATTGAGGTCAGATCAAGGTCAAAGTTTAATAGCATAAAGCTGAACTCATGACCTTTCCAATGACATCACATTCATCGAAATCGACCCACCCGTTATCGAGATATAAGCCTGTAAACATTTTTGAATCGGCGATATCGACCTACTACTTTCTGAGCATTTCTGTTCGCCTGGTATTTTCTCAAAATTTTAAGAAGAAGCAAATTTTTTTTTTGTATTTTTAATGAAAAAAAATTTGAAATGTTCTATCTCAAAAACTACTGACCCGATTCGAATGAAAGTTCTACGATTATATAGACCAAGAGTAGGGCTTTGATCTGAATTCACCCAGAATCGAATCTAAGTACTAGAAGTGGCTTAAAACTCGGTAAACGTGTTCTCCAGTCAATTTTTGACCTTTCATTGAGGTCAGATCAAGGTCAAAGTTTAATAGCATAAAGCTGAACTCATGACCTTTCCAATGACATCACATTCATCGAAATCGACCCACCCGTTATCGAGATATAAGCCTGTAAACATTTTTGAATCGGCGATATCGACCTACTACTTTCTGAGCATTTCTGTTCGCCTGGTATTTTCTCAAAATTTTAAGAAGAAGCAAATTTTTTTTTTGTATTTTTAATGAAAAAAAATTTGAAATGTTCTATCTCAAAAACTACTGACCCGATTCGAATGAAAGTTCTACGATTATATAGACCAAGAGTAGGGCTTTGATCTGAATTCACCCAGAATCGAATCTAAGTACTAGAAGTGGCTTAAAACTCGGTAAACGTGTTCTCCAGTCAATTTTTGACCTTTAATTGAGGTCAGATCAAGGTCAAAGTTTAATAGCATAAAGCTGAACTCATGACCTTTCCAATGACATCACATTCATCGAAATCGACCCACCCGTTATCGAGATATAAGCCTGTAAACATTTTTGAATCGGCGATATCGACCTACTACTTTCTGAGCATTTCTGTTCGCCTGGTATTTTCTCAAAATTTTAAGAAGAAGCAAATTTTTTTTTTGTATTTTTAATGAAAAAAAATTTGAAATGTTCTATCTCAAAAACTACTGACCCGATTCGAATGAAAGTTCTACGATTATATAGACCAAGAGTAGGGCTTTGATCTGAATTCACCCAGAATCGAATCTAAGTACTAGAAGTGGCTTAAAACTCGGTAAACGTGTTCTCCAGTCAATTTTTGACCTTTAATTGAGGTCAGATCAAGGTCAAAGTTTAATAGCATAAAGCTGAACTCATGACCTTTCCAATGACATCACATTCATCGAAATCGACCCACCCGTTATCGAGATATAAGCCTGTAAACATTTTTGAATCGGCGATATCGACCTACTACTTTCTGAGCATTTCTGTTCGCCTGGTATTTTCTCAAAATTTTAAGAAGAAGCAAATTTTTTTTTTGTATTTTTAATGAAAAAAAATTTGAAATGTTCTATCTCAAAAACTACTGACCCGATTCGAATGAAAGTTCTACGATTATATAGACCAAGAGTAGGGCTTTGATCTGAATTCACCCAGAATCGAATCTAATTACTAGAAGTGGCTTAAAACTCGGTAAACGTGTTCTCCAGTCAATTTTTGACCTTTCATTGAGGTCAGATCAAGGTCAAAGTTTAATAGCATAAAGCTGAACTCATGACCTTTCCAATGACATCACATTCATCGAAATCGACCCACCCGTTATCGAGATATAAGCCTGTAAACATTTTTGAATCGGCGATATCGACCTACTACTTTCTGAGCATTTCTGTTCGCCTGGTATTTTCTCAAAATTTTAAGAAGAAGCAAATTTTTTTTTTGTATTTTTAATGAAAAAAAATTTGAAATGTTCTATCTCAAAAACTACTGACCCGATTCGAATGAAAGTTCTACGATTATATAGACCAAGAGTAGGGCTTTGATCTGAATTCACCCAGAATCGAATCTAATTACTAGAAGTGGCTTAAAACTCGGTAAACGTGTTCTCCAGTCAATTTTTGACCTTTAATTGAGGTCAGATCAAGGTCAAAGTTTAATAGCATAAAGCTGAACTCATGACCTTTCCAATGACATCACATTCATCGAAATCGACCCACCCGTTATCGAGATATAAGCCTGTAAACATTTTTGAATCGGCGATATCGACCTACTACTTTCTGAGCATTTCTGTTCGCCTGGTATTTTCTCAAAATTTTAAGAAGAAGCAAATTTTTTTTTTGTATTTTTAATGAAAAAAAATTTGAAATGTTCTATCTCAAAAACTACTGACCCGATTCGAATGAAAGTTCTACGATTATATAGACCAAGAGTAGGGCTTTGATCTGAATTCACCCAGAATCGAATCTAAGTACTAGAAGTGGCTTAAAACTCGGTAAACGTGTTCTCCAGTCAATTTTTGACCTTTAATTGAGGTCAGATCAAGGTCAAAGTTTAATAGCATAAAGCTGAACTCATGACCTTTCCAATGACATCACATTCATCGAAATCGACCCACCCGTTATCGAGATATAAGCCTGTAAACATTTTTGAATCGGCGATATCGACCTACTACTTTCTGAGCATTTCTGTTCGCCTGGTATTTTCTCAAAATTTTAAGAAGAAGCAAATTTTTTTTTTGTATTTTTAATGAAAAAAAATTTGAAATGTTCTATCTCAAAAACTACTGACCCGATTCGAATGAAAGTTCTACGATTATATAGACCAAGAGTAGGGCTTTGATCTGAATTCACCCAGAATCGAATCTAATTACTAGAAGTGGCTTAAAACTCGGTAAACGTGTTCTCCAGTCAATTTTTGACCTTTAATTGAGGTCAGATCAAGGTCAAAGTTTAATAGCATAAAGCTGAACTCATGACCTTTCCAATGACATCACATTCATCGAAATCGACCCACCCGTTATCGAGATATAAGCCTGTAAACATTTTTGAATCGGCGATATCGACCTACTACTTTCTGAGCATTTCTGTTCGCCTGGTATTTTCTCAAAATTTTAAGAAGAAGCAAATTTTTTTTTTGTATTTTTAATGAAAAAAAATTTGAAATGTTCTATCTCAAAAACTACTGACCCGATTCGAATGAAAGTTCTACGATTATATAGACCAAGAGTAGGGCTTTGATCTGAATTCACCCAGAATCGAATCTAAGTACTAGAAGTGGCTTAAAACTCGGTAAACGTGTTCTCCAGTCAATTTTTGACCTTTAATTGAGGTCAGATCAAGGTCAAAGTTTAATAGCATAAAGCTGAACTCATGACCTTTCCAATGACATCACATTCATCGAAATCGACCCACCCGTTATCGAGATATAAGCCTGTAAACATTTTTGAATCGGCGATATCGACCTACTACTTTCTGAGCATTTCTGTTCGCCTGGTATTTTCTCAAAATTTTAAGAAGAAGCAAATTTTTTTTTTGTATTTTTAATGAAAAAAAATTTGAAATGTTCTATCTCAAAAACTACTGACCCGATTCGAATGAAAGTTCTACGATTATATAGACCAAGAGTAGGGCTTTGATCTGAATTCACCCAGAATCGAATCTAATTACTAGAAGTGGCTTAAAACTCGGTAAACGTGTTCTCCAGTCAATTTTTGACCTTTAATTGAGGTCAGATCAAGGTCAAAGTTTAATAGCATAAAGCTGAACTCATGACCTTTCCAATGACATCACATTCATCGAAATCGACCCACCCGTTATCGAGATATAAGCCTGTAAACATTTTTGAATCGGCGATATCGACCTACTACTTTCTGAGCATTTCTGTTCGCCTGGTATTTTCTCAAAATTTTAAGAAGAAGCAAATTTTTTTTTTGTATTTTTAATGAAAAAAAATTTGAAATGTTCTATCTCAAAAACTACTGACCCGATTCGAATGAAAGTTCTACGATTATATAGACCAAGAGTAGGGCTTTGATCTGAATTCACCCAGAATCGAATCTAATTACTAGAAGTGGCTTAAAACTCGGTAAACGTGTTCTCCAGTCAATTTTTGACCTTTAATTGAGGTCAGATCAAGGTCAAAGTTTAATAGCATAAAGCTGAACTCATGACCTTTCCAATGACATCACATTCATCGAAATCGACCCACCCGTTATCGAGATATAAGCCTGTAAACATTTTTGAATCGGCGATATCGACCTACTACTTTCTGAGCATTTCTGTTCGCCTGGTATTTTCTCAAAATTTTAAGAAGAAGCAAATTTTTTTTTTGTATTTTTAATGAAAAAAAATTTGAAATGTTCTATCTCAAAAACTACTGACCCGATTCGAATGAAAGTTCTACGATTATATAGACCAAGAGTAGGGCTTTGATCTGAATTCACCCAGAATCGAATCTAAGTACTAGAAGTGGCTTAAAACTCGGTAAACGTGTTCTCCAGTCAATTTTTGACCTTTAATTGAGGTCAGATCAAGGTCAAAGTTTAATAGCATAAAGCTGAACTCATGACCTTTCCAATGACATCACATTCATCGAAATCGACCCACCCGTTATCGAGATATAAGCCTGTAAACATTTTTGAATCGGCGATATCGACCTACTACTTTCTGAGCATTTCTGTTCGCCTGGTATTTTCTCAAAATTTTAAGAAGAAGCAAATTTTTTTTTTGTATTTTTAATGAAAAAAAATTTGAAATGTTCTATCTCAAAAACTACTGACCCGATTCGAATGAAAGTTCTACGATTATATAGACCAAGAGTAGGGCTTTGATCTGAATTCACCCAGAATCGAATCTAAGTACTAGAAGTGGCTTAAAACTCGGTAAACGTGTTCTCCAGTCAATTTTTGACCTTTCATTGAGGTCAGATCAAGGTCAAAGTTTAATAGCATAAAGCTGAACTCATGACCTTTCCAATGACATCACATTCATCGAAATCGACCCACCCGTTATCGAGATATAAGCCTGTAAACATTTTTGAATCGGCGATATCGACCTACTACTTTCTGAGCATTTCTGTTCGCCTGGTATTTTCTCAAAATTTTAAGAAGAAGCAAATTTTTTTTTTGTATTTTTAATGAAAAAAAATTTGAAATGTTCTATCTCAAAAACTACTGACCCGATTCGAATGAAAGTTCTACGATTATATAGACCAAGAGTAGGGCTTTGATCTGAATTCACCCAGAATCGAATCTAAGTACTAGAAGTGGCTTAAAACTCGGTAAACGTGTTCTCCAGTCAATTTTTGACCTTTCATTGAGGTCAGATCAAGGTCAAAGTTTAATAGCATAAAGCTGAACTCATGACCTTTCCAATGACATCACATTCATCGAAATCGACCCACCCGTTATCGAGATATAAGCCTGTAAACATTTTTGAATCGGCGATATCGACCTACTACTTTCTGAGCATTTCTGTTCGCCTGGTATTTTCTCAAAATTTTAAGAAGAAGCAAATTTTTTTTTTGTATTTTTAATGAAAAAAAATTTGAAATGTTCTATCTCAAAAACTACTGACCCGATTCGAATGAAAGTTCTACGATTATATAGACCAAGAGTAGGGCTTTGATCTGAATTCACCCAGAATCGAATCTAATTACTAGAAGTGGCTTAAAACTCGGTAAACGTGTTCTCCAGTCAATTTTTGACCTTTCATTGAGGTCAGATCAAGGTCAAAGTTTAATAGCATAAAGCTGAACTCATGACCTTTCCAATGACATCACATTCATCGAAATCGACCCACCCGTTATCGAGATATAAGCCTGTAAACATTTTTGAATCGGCGATATCGACCTACTACTTTCTGAGCATTTCTGTTCGCCTGGTATTTTCTCAAAATTTTAAGAAGAAGCAAATTTTTTTTTTGTATTTTTAATGAAAAAAAATTTGAAATGTTCTATCTCAAAAACTACTGACCCGATTCGAATGAAAGTTCTACGATTATATAGACCAAGAGTAGGGCTTTGATCTGAATTCACCCAGAATCGAATCTAAGTACTAGAAGTGGCTTAAAACTCGGTAAACGTGTTCTCCAGTCAATTTTTGACCTTTCATTGAGGTCAGATCAAGGTCAAAGTTTAATAGCATAAAGCTGAACTCATGACCTTTCCAATGACATCACATTCATCGAAATCGACCCACCCGTTATCGAGATATAAGCCTGTAAACATTTTTGAATCGGCGATATCGACCTACTACTTTCTGAGCATTTCTGTTCGCCTGGTATTTTCTCAAAATTTTAAGAAGAAGCAAATTTTTTTTTTGTATTTTTAATGAAAAAAAATTTGAAATGTTCTATCTCAAAAACTACTGACCCGATTCGAATGAAAGTTCTACGATTATATAGACCAAGAGTAGGGCTTTGATCTGAATTCACCCAGAATCGAATCTAATTACTAGAAGTGGCTTAAAACTCGGTAAACGTGTTCTCCAGTCAATTTTTGACCTTTAATTGAGGTCAGATCAAGGTCAAAGTTTAATAGCATAAAGCTGAACTCATGACCTTTCCAATGACATCACATTCATCGAAATCGACCCACCCGTTATCGAGATATAAGCCTGTAAACATTTTTGAATCGGCGATATCGACCTACTACTTTCTGAGCATTTCTGTTCGCCTGGTATTTTCTCAAAATTTTAAGAAGAAGCAAATTTTTTTTTTTGTATTTTTAATGAAAAAAAATTTGAAATGTTCTATCTCAAAAACTACTGACCCGATTCGAATGAAAGTTCTACGATTATATAGACCAAGAGTAGGGCTTTGATCTGAATTCACCCAGAATCGAATCTAATTACTAGAAGTGGCTTAAAACTCGGTAAACGTGTTCTCCAGTCAATTTTTGACCTTTAATTGAGGTCAGATCAAGGTCAAAGTTTAATAGCATAAAGCTGAACTCATGACCTTTCCAATGACATCACATTCATCGAAATCGACCCACCCGTTATCGAGATATAAGCCTGTAAACAGACCTTTTCCAATGACATTACATTCATCGAATATCGTTCTTGAGATATAAACCTTTAAAGATGCTTTGTTTACATTATTTGCCAACAGTGCATTTCTGTTTGAAATGTTTATATCTCAATTCGAACGCAAGATGTTAGCACCGATTGTATTCAGTTTATGACATAGAATGACATTTTGTGGAAAATAGTCGGTAGAGTTAATAGAATTACTTTTTTTTTTTGGTATTTTTTGTTTTATTTTATACATATTTTTGAGGTTTTTTTTTACAATTTAATAAATACATCGCCGTTGATTCTTTCGGCACTTGAATGAAAATTTCTATCTTTGTATTTTCTTCAAATGCCTTTTCACATTTTAAATTAATTTCCAAAATAATGAAAATTTCATCTGCATCGAGAGCTTTGTATTGTTTTTTTTTTTTTTTTTTATTTTTTTGTTGGATCTTTATTTATGTTTTTTTTTTTTTTTGCTTAAATTTAAGCCATTAAATTAGTTTTAACGTAGATTAAGTTGAATTTTGTTTTACAACAAAACGACGTTCATGTTCATTCGCCTGCCTTAGTTACAATATCTCCTTTTTTGGGAACCATCTGATCAATCCGATCAGATTCTTATAGATTACAAACAGATCGATGTCAATTAATAAAGATGAATGATGAGAAGAATTATGAATGCAGCATGGTATAATAGTAAATCGTGTCGATGTTTCATATTGTTTATGTTATGATGCTGATTCTTCAATTGATGTTTGTTGGCCATTAGCAAATTTGAATTTGTTTTGAACTCATCATGATGATCCTCAGTTCTTTTTTTATTTATTTAATAATATTGTGTTTTTTCTCTTCTATATTTTATTATTACATTATCATTATTTAGTGGTGCACACATTTTATTTTTTGCTTATCGTTTTCTATATATATATATATTTTTTTTTTTGTTTTTTTTTTTTGTATTTTATTAAATTTTGTTTCAATTGTTAATAATTTAACGATATATGTAAATACACACGAATTTTGTTTTGTTTTGTTTGTTTTACGATTCTCAGTTTCTTAGCAAATATTACAAGTGATAATAAAAAAGTGTTGTAAGTTTTCCCTTGTTCGTCTGTTTATTTAACTCAACTTTACTCTTCATTGTTTCTTTATTTGTTGTTTTGTTTTGTTTGTTTTCCTATTCAAATAATTATTAATCAACATTAAAAACACTTTAGACATAATTTATCAAAAAACTATTCATTATAATAAAGGCGGCGGCGCATTCTGGGTTACGTCTTAAGATTTATACAAAACATATACCTATATGAAGTTATCCTATATTTTATGTATATATATATGTATATTGTATACTTCTATGGATTCCAAAATGAGCACTCGATTCAAAAGTTTCATGTTTCATGATTTTGTTTGTTTTTTTTTTTTTTTTTTTGTTTAGCCATAACATTCATTATTGATTGATTGATTGATTGATTTTAAACTTATAATATTCGCTAACAATCGAAGATAATCGTAGTAGATCTAATACCAAACATACAATAATAAACTTTGTTTTGTTTTATTTTCTGATTCTGATTCTGGTTCTGTTTGTTTGTTTCTTATATTCACATTCATTCAAACATTTTTCATTCATTCATTCATTTATTCGTTGCCAGGCGAGTCTGATGTCAGATGTGTGGTGTGTGTGTGTGTGTGTGTGTGTGTGTGTGTGTGTGTGTGTGTGTTTGGTGGAGTGATCAACTCAATTGATTTAATGGTCATATATTATTTATCATTCATAGATGCAAGGAATTGAGGTTGATCTTCTTGTAGGAATTTAGGTTATTTGGAATTGGTAAATGATGTAGGTTGTTTAGTCCTGATTCTGATCCTTTTGTCTGTTTGTTTTACTATTTTTTATAATTTCTTATAAATTGTATTTTTTTTTTGTTTTTTTTGTTTTTTTTTTTTTTTTGTTTATTATCATTCTGCTGCAACAACGTAAGAAGAATTATTATTTATGATGGATGATGTCAGAGACGGCTCCGAAATATGATGGCGACAACAAAGACACTTTTAACTTCACTGAGTCTGGTATTGTGGCATTTGAGCACTGTACACCATCTGAGGGGCAAGAGTTCCATTGGCAGCAGCGGCAGCAGAGGCAGCTGCAGCCGAAACTCCTGGCACTACAGCACCGGGAACACCCCAAGCAACATTTGGCTGCACCATGCGATACCCCGCGGCTAACAAGAAAAATAATAATAATAATGATAATATTTTCAGTATTTTATTACAAAAACATAGATTGGATTTCATACTTACCGCCAGCTTGTTGTGCGCTGGTATATGCATAGGGATAATATCCTTGTTGCATGTATTGGGTTTGCATTTGGGTAGCCGCCGGGAAACCCTGGAATATCATTGTCTATGAATAATTTACATTGAAATTCATTTCAAGCATATTGCACTCACCGTTGGTGGATACCAATAGCCCATTTGTTGATAAGCCGCCGCATAAGGATATTGTGCTGCAGCTGCGGCTGCAATCTGTTGCGGTGACATCATCTGCCCAGGTAACGCAGCTCCGGTGGCTGCTGCTATTTGCTGTTGTGTCATTAAATGACCCGGTAATGTGGCACCGATTGCCGCTGCATTTGCAGCAACAACAGCTGCTCCAGCCGACGCAGCGGCCGCAATATTATTCGCTGAATTATCGCCACCATTCTCCTTACCCCAAAAGCATTTCACATGATTCCCGTGTACCTCGGAATTGTGCGTATGTTCAATGGCTCTTGCTGCCGATTCCTTTGTGACAAACTTAATGAATGCATAACCTTTATCTTTAAACACGCGTACATCTTGTATGGGACCGAATTGCATAAAATGTTTGTGCATCACTTCCTCACTGATGACATTTGGCGGAAAACCGCCACAATAGACGGTGGTATTTGTAGGACTGGACTGATTGTAGACCTCTTCAAAAGTTTGCCTTATATTATTCTTCAAACCGGTTGGATTACCACCACCTCCCAATGCTCCAGTACTTGATTTAAATGATTCTCTTGGTGGCGGTAGTTTCCTCGTCGACCAATTAGTACGTATTGATCTTGAACCAATCCATTGACCATTCATTGCCTGTATTGCATTCTCTGCTTCGGCTTTCTTTACAAACGATACAAACGCATAACCCTTTGATTTCATTGTTTGTGGATCTCGAACAATTCTACAATTGGATATTTCACCAAATGGTGCAAAAGCTTCACGCAGAGTTTCTGTCTCAATTTCTGGACTAAGATCACCAACGAAAATATGATGATGTGAGCTAATGTCTGTTTTGGGCTGATTGCCAGGACTAGTTGCCCAATTTACCTGCACCACCACACAAATAAGAAATATATATATATATATATATATATATATGTATAATGAGTAAGTAAGTAGTAATGATTGATGATAAGATTTACTTACCTTAATTTCTTTATCAAGAAAGACTCTTTTGTTCATTGCAGTTAATGCAGTTGAGGCCGCCTGATAATTGGAATACTCGATAAATGCATAAGGATCATTACCCGGTTCCCTTATTATTTTACAACTTTTAACTGGACCCATTTTACCAAAGAGCGCTATCAATAGATCCTCCGATACAGATGTGTCGAGATTGCCGACATATAGAGTTTTCGGTTGTGACTCATCCATTTTTATTATATTAGATTTCTTGATTTGATTGTTTGATTTCTACTACACAACTACTATAACAACACACAACTCTCTATAATAATGACAGAGAAAGAGGACCGGCCTATTATAGATGATGATGATACTCTCTTCTCTTCTCTTTATTTATGAATGGATTTGTTGCGTCGTTACTTTTTTTTTTTTTTTTTTTTTTTTTTGGAGACACTTTACGACGATTCTTTTGTTCTTAGATAAATACAAAATTAACTATCACTCACAAAATTTAATTATAAAAAAGTTGCGCACATACATACAAACATGTATATAGGCTTTTGTTATTTTATATATATATATAAATATATGTAAATTACTATATGCTGATTTTAACAAATTAATCTTTAATCTTTTTTATATTGTTGCTTTTCTTGTTATTATTAAATATTCTTCTTTGCTTTGTCTTCGAGGCGGTGTTTTATCACTTTATGTCCAAGTCCTTTGATGATGATTTTTTTATTTATTTATTTATTTATTTTTATATATACATAAATATATGTATGTTGCATATACACAATTTTATACTCTAAAAATAAAAATCTCTGAGGATTTGTTACTCTTTTCTTCTGTTGATTTTGTTTATGCTTCTGTTGTTTGTTGTTGATGATGATGATGATAAAGATGTTTGTTTGTTTTATTGTTGCGTATTGCTTTGATTTTGTTATTTTTATTATTGTTATTCGGCTTTATTACTTAAAATTCTAAATTTTTTCATATGTCCTAACTATGTCCTAGTGGAGTGTTACGGAATTAATTTGCTTGAAGCTTCCTTGGATTTTTGACTTCTTGTTTCCAAGTTTAACAACAACAACAGCAAATACTTGGTATCAAAAAAATTTAAGTATTTCTCCCTTTTCCTTTTTTACATTTAATAATGATGATGTTGTTTGTTGGTTGCCGTTGCCGTTGTTGGTATTGATGTTGTTTGTTATTGGTTATTGTTGGTAATATATTGATGAGTATAGTGCATATTACAAAATATTATTATAAATATATATTATGCTAATCATTTATCCAACTGAAGGTTCGTCGTTCGTTGATGCCGTTCACTAAATAAACAGGAATCACTGCAATAGACAAAGAGGGAACAGAAATGAAGATATGAGAAGAGAGAAGAAAATGTTGCCAATGAGTCAATTACTTGTTTCTAAGAAATATACAAAAGATTACAATACTAATATATGGTATCCATCAGGAGGACTGTGAACTGTTGTTGGTTTTTTGGTTAGTGAGATCACAACAGGCCTCATAAGACCCCCATCTACCCTTCAATTCACACACACACACACACACTAAGTCACTCACTCAATCACTCACACTAATAAACTAATTACAGAGACGAGTTAAACTTCGATAAATTCGCCGTTATCGATAATTTAAATAATAAATTTAACAAATCTGACGGTGGCTTTTGCACATCTTTGTCTTTTCTTTTCTTTTTAAAGTTAAAACTGATTCTTCTGACACGTTTAATCGTAGTTTATAACTATGTAACTAAAGATCAAGAATTTGCACACACACACTTGCATTACATATAACAACATTTGCTGCATAAAGACCAAGAAACGCGTTTTTGGTTAAATAAACGTTAAATGTTAAACGTGAAAATGTGAAATTTGTAACCATAATGAACGTTAATTGATCTCTTTTTCCACTTTCTGCGTATACAAAATATACCATTTAACCAAAACGAATCATTATGAAATATAATATGGTGATGGTGATTGGTGGTAAATGACCGTTGGTCGGTCGGATCGGTCGGATAGGCAAACAACACCAGCACCAGCAAAAGACAGGGAGACAGACAGACAGCCAAATTGACAACAACAAAAAACAGCCGCCACGGAAGCAGCAGCAGCAGCGGTAATAATGCAAAACGAAACGAACCAAACCAAATGAACAAACGAATAAACGTACATAAGTAAATGGAAGTGAAGTATGATGATAGAAGAAACAAGACAAAGCAGACAAACCGACCGACCGACCGAACAGACCAACCGCACGATTGATACAGGTAGAAAACACACTCACACACTCGCACACACCACACACACACACACTCTGACACATTAACTATATATTTTTCATATTTTTGCATTTAAAAAAATTGCAATGTTATTTTTTTTTACTATTTTTCCCACATCGTGTGCGTATTTTAATGGAAGAGAGGAGTCCAACTGAATTCTTCTTTATTATTGTAAATGGTGAGGTAAATAGTCGAGCAGAAATAGCGCAAGTTCACCGATTATTCATTTTCATTTTTTTACAACAAAAATGGCGACATTGTTGCTGCTTTCTCATTTCACACAGAGGCGTCTTCCGCGTTTTACCGATTTCGATTCTCTCTTTCAATTGTGTTCGTTCGCTCACATGAAACGTATTAATGAATATACTGCTGCTGTGCTACTTGTTATGTTGGAAGATATCTTTGTGCGCCATCCGATAGCAAATAATAATACAATATTTCAAAATAATATGAACTGTAGTAGCAAAATTGAAATTTCATCGAATTGCCTTGAATTGAATAAAAATTCTGCAATTTTGTACCTTTCAACTTTTATTCATTCTTTCTGCCTGCCATCTTTTATTTTCGCTGGCGTACCCCTTCCTACCCGACGAGCGAACGAACGTCGAACTTTCCCACGAACGAAACACACAAAAGCCAAGATTGACTGACTGACAACAACCACCGCTCGCTCAGCACACAGCACAGCACTCACTCAGCTCACTTGCACTCGCAGTCGCACATTCGTTCAGTTTCAGTTGTTCACAGGGAATAAGAATTAATTTCGTCTAATAATTTCATACGATTATGACGTGGCTTCGGACTTAAGAGTTGTCCAAAACTACTGCATATTTATTATTGCAGCCGCTAAACTTGTAGCCGGCTTTAACTTCAATTCACTTTATATAAATTTTGTTAACTTCTTTACAATCACGCACTCGAAATACTACAATTTACCTCAGTCTGCGATACAAAACTACCTACAAAAAATGAAACCCACGGCGCCTTCTTAACATATGGTGCTGCCAGATTGGATTAAAATTGCGAACCCTTCAAGGCAGAAAATGCGAAACATTGTTTTGATTGTAGTATAACATAATAATTAAAATAGATTTAATCGTAAATGTTTGTTCCATAATGATTAATTTTATATAGAGTTGATAGAAGAGCATAAAATGTTTTTTGTTTGTTTTTAAAGGGGACATCACGCGATAAGGTAATGTTGCTAAAATATAGGATTACCCTTCAAAAAATTCTGGAAAATCATTGCCAGCACTGACGCATGACCGGAACGAATGGAAAGAAACACATGGTGATGTGCATATTTTTGTTTTGTTGATGGTAAAATTAAATTAATTACTTATTTAGTTAATTAAGCTCATTTAAAGCAATTAATACTTAAATATAATAGAAAATAAATAAAAGAACATGATGTGATCTCAATAAGGAACTGTCACGATAAGGATTACCTATTTGTTAGTCCATAGATGACTAAGTATTTTTTAAGACCAATTTTAGTGCATTTCTTATTTTCTAGTCAGTGCCACTCTTCTGTATTCTTGGGTAGAAAATATAAAAAAAAAAAAACTTATTAAATTTTGATTAAAACAATAAAAATATCGTCTATAATTAATTAAAAAAGAATTCTACACAATTGGCAATAGAAGGTAATCCATGGCCTACTAGTTAAATGAGGAACTCATATTTGACAATTAAAACAAAGGCGAGCCTTCCAAAATTGACGAACTCACAGTTCGAAAGTTCTTTGATATTGTTTTATCACTCACCTTGATAATCTTGTGGAAAATTCAGAAATAAAATTATCACAATGTATCACCTTTTCCAACATACATTCATGGAGTTTATAAATTTAATTTTCAGTGCTAATATGTCCCAGAACCAGGGAACGCCAGCAGCAGCAGCAGCACAAGTAGGCAGTGGTATTAACTCTGCTAATAATGTCTATGTTCAACGTGATTATAGTGAGGGCACTTCGGTCAAATTCCAGACAAGGCTTCCCAGTGAACTAGAGGGCTTGGTGAGTTACGTTTTATCCTTTCCCGTATTGCAAATACTTATGTAAAATTCTCTTCAATATTCATCAACATCAATCAACAGATTGAACGTCATGTTTTCGAGGCTACTGTAAGCAGATTGAATGAATTCTATGCTGAAGCGGAAGAAGGATCCTGTGGTACATACTGTGAAGGCTGCATCGGTTGTATTACAGCATATCTAATCTATATGTGTTCTGAAACGCACTACGAGAAGGTAATTAAACATACATACATATCTGGGATACCCGATATATCAATTCCAATTCATACCAATTTTCAATCCATTAGACACTACGAAAAATATCCAAATTTATAGCTTCCCAAAACGAACGCATTTATAATCCAAAAGGCTTGCAATTGATTGATCCAACTTATCGTGGACTACGCGTCATAGAGATAACGATATTTGATCGTCCAGGGAGAACGTGACTTCCGCTTTCCCACTCGACCGAAGAATTTTTTATGTGAAACATGAATTCGACGTCTACTGTGTTTCCCTGTTTCGCGCTTTGTGTGCTAAAGCTTTACACATTAACGTATGTTTGTATTTTGTTGTCTTCGCTTAAAATCGGAAAGTCAGCTTCAGCTGTTCCGGCCGCCCGGCTCAGCTGCTCGTCCCAGTGCTTCTACTCTCTGGTTGTTGATTCAGTTGTTGGTTGTTCTACGCTTTGTGGTTTTTGTTTGATTGACAAGAAATTCGTTTCAAACAAATCTTGTCAAACATCAAAGGCAACCTCAATATTTATTACATTGCAACAACACACAACTACAACAAGAAATACTACATTCAGAGAAACGTGACTAAGTCATAAGAAGCTTAAAGTTAAATGTTGATTAATAATAAATAAATACATAAAACGAAGATTTAAAGTGATCAAAACAAAAGTAAAAAACAAAAATTAAATATACAATATATAATTATAATAAACAAATAGTAAAATAAACAAAAAAAAAAAAAAAATAGAAATGTTAAAAATGATGAAATTTATAATCGTAATTTAGTATTAAAAAACGCGTTAATATTGTATCTATTATTGTATCTATTGTAAGTAATAAGAGTTAAAGATAAATAGAATCGAACTAATGCATTTTATAGTAAGCAAAAGAAAACAAAACATCATTGTAATATTTATTTTTACAAATAAGAATCGTTACTTATTTTAATAATTTTTTTTTTAACTTTATGTTTTCAATTGTTTTTCCCCCCAATTTATTATTTTTTATTTTAATTTAAATTTACCGAATAATAAATAATCATAATAAATATATTCAATCAAAGAAACATTCAGATAAACAACAAGTTTATGTAGTAGAAAAAAAGACAAGAAAATGAAGAATTAATTCAGATTCACATTCAAAAAATTATAAACACATTGTTATATCGATTTACATGTAGTATGATGCTTCAATGTTTATACAATACATAAAACATTAATATTAAAATAATAAAAACAAAAGAAACAAGAAATTTAAATAAATTTGAAACTTACTTAAATGTATTTAAGAAAATTATAGAAAACAAAAACATACTAAATCAATATTAAATATTATACAATAATAATAATAATAAACATTTATAAAATTGTCAACCCAGAAATTAACGAATTTAAAAATAAGATATGATTGACTAGTAGTGGTAGGTCTTCTTTGTGGCATCTATCTGTTGACTATATCCTTTTTGGAGATGGAGTCTCCCCATCTTCAATAGGTCAAACGTGAGTTAAGGTGACCCGTTAGTTATTCCATTCCATATCCTAAATGCATGATGCAACTACACGGTAATTGCGCTGGATTACTGTGCTGTGTAATGTTATCCCGACTTACAACATGTCGATCTTGAAGTGTTTTTAAGTGGATCATCCAATGATTTCGATAAACATTTAAGATTTTATATAATTAAAATAAGCGACAAAAGAATTGTGAATTTATTAATATTTTTTATTGTGATTTTTATCAATTTTTATTTATTTGTTTTTTGATTTAGTTGCAAGTCTTACAATTATGCAAAAATAGTAAATTAATAAACAAACAAATTTGAGAATAAATAAAATATTCAACAAAATAATATCTTCGGGATCTGCTTCAATCGTAGTTTTTAGTATTCTTAATTTTTTCTTTCATTCATTTTGAGTAATCAGTTTATAAGCAGAATAAAATAGAAAAATATAACAAAAAATATTGTTTTCAAAACATTTAAAGTTTGTTTTTTTAATTTACACATTAATGAATTAATAAATTAACTCTTCGTTCTTACATCAAATTTTAATAATTTTTCTTTTCGATTATTTTATAATTAAATTTTGTATTTTTTTCTTTTTTTTGTAAGAATTGCAGTTTAAAATTCTTAATATATTTTTATGTTTTTAAGTTTATTTGAGAATTTTGATATTTGATTAATAATTTGAGTAATAATTTTTATTTGCATTTCCACTTAAAATTGACATTAACATTACTTTATCATATACTATATATGTAGTATATATATAATATACATTTCGTATTTATTGTGTGTGATTAACAAATATGTAAAATGCACCGTAGGTAGATATTGCTAAAACAATAATGTTTAATATCTCGAGAATCGTTTGACCGGTTTTCATGAATGTAATGTCCACTGAGGAGGTTTATAAGTTTTACTTTTTGCTATGGTCCTTTGACCTTGATCTGACCTTTTCGAGAGGACAAAAATTGGCTTCGAAATTCATTTTTAAAGTTTTATCCCACTTCCAGAACTTAGATTCGATTCTCTGTGAATTCAAATTAAAGCTCCACTGTTTATCTATATAATCGTAGAATATGCCATTCGAATCGGTCCAGTAGTTTTTGAGATATTAAATTTCAAATTTTTAAAGAAAAATGCTGAGTCATCGAGTAAAATTTTTTCTTTTGCTTCTCTTAAACTTTTGGAAAAATACCAGGCAAACAGAAATGCATAGAAAACAGCAGGTCGATATCGCCGATTCAAAAATGTTTACAGGCTTATATCTCGATAACGGGTGGGTCGATTTCGATGATAGTAATGTCATTGGAAAGGTTAAGAGTTCAGCATTATGCTATTAAACTTTGACCTTGATCTGACCTCAATTAAAGGTCAAAAACTGACTGCAAAACACGTTTACCGTGTTTTAACCCCCTTCCACAACTTGGATTCGATTCTGGGTGAATTCAAATTAAAGCTCTACTGTTTATCTATATAATCGTAGAATATGTCATTCGAATCGATCCAGTAGTTTTTGAGATATTGACATTGTGAATTTTGTTAAGAAAAATGCTGAGTCATTCAAGTGAATTTTTTGATTTTCTTAAAATCTGGTGAAAATACCAGGCGAACAGAAATGCACAGAAAGCAGTAGGTCGATATTGCCGATTCAAAAATGTTTAGAGGCTTATATCTGGAGAATGGGTGGGTCGATTTCGATGAATGTTATGTCATTGGAAAGGTCATGAGTTCAGCATTATGCTATTAAACTTTGACCTTGATCTGACCTCAATTAAAGGTCAAAAACTGACTGCAAAACACGTTTACCGTGTTTTAACCCCCTTCCACAACTTGGATTCGATTCTGGGTGAATTCAAATTAAAGCTCTACTGTTTATCTATATAATCGTAGAATATGTCATTCGAATCGATCCAGTAGTTTTTGAGATATTGACATTGTGAATTTTGTTAAGAAAAATGCTGAGTCATTCAAGTGAATTTTTTGATTTTCTTAAAATCTGGTGAAAATACCAGGCGAACAGAAATGCACAGAAAGCAGTAGGTCGATATTGCCGATTCAAAAATGTTTAGAGGCTTATATCTGGAGAATGGGTGGGTCGATTTCGATGAATGTTATGTCATTGGAAAGGTCATGAGTTCAGCATTATGCTATTAAACTTTGACCTTGATCTGACCTCAATTAAAGGTCAAAAACTGACTGCAAAACACGTTTACCGTGTTTTAACCCCCTTCCACAACTTGGATTCGATTCTGGGTGAATTCAAATTAAAGCTCTACTGTTTATCTATATAATCGTAGAACAAGTCATTCGAATCGATCCAGTAGTTTTTGAGATATGAACAATTGAAATTTTGCATAGTTTTAATTGCTCTGGCAATTATTTTGTGTACCAATTTGCTCTAAGTTACGAATCGTTGCCACTAACATAACCCTTTCTAATATTTATAATTATTCTGAAGATTGAAATGAATATTGAATAGCCTCAAGTTACAAGCCATTGCATGACGCATAAGTAAATATAATATTAAAAAAGAGAGTGCCCCTAAAAGTATGCTTCATTTTTTGTTTTTATTTTGTTTCAGGGCTGCATTTGAGTTTTGAATATTAACGATTTCCATTCAAATTGAAGAAAGTTTTAATTATTTATATCTCAAAAACTATTAAACCAATTCCAATGAAATTTTAACGGTTGAATAGATGAATAGTATCCCTGTGATTTGAATTCAATAACAGTCAAATTTACGTAGCACAAATGAATGAAATCTTTATTGAAGATCAGATCAAGCCAAGAGCAAAGTGTAACATTTGTCATATAAAATTTTCGATTCAAAACTAAATAAATTATATGCAATTTTTAAGGATAACAAGTGTATGAAAACTTCGATAGAAACGAAGTGAATAATATTTGTGTTCTTAACGTTAGTTGATTTTTATGCATTTTGTTTTTTTTTTTTAAATTAATTTTAATTAAAATATTATTTGTTGTAATTATATTTATAAATTAACATTCGCTTGTTTGTTGCAATAAAATCATTAAATTTAATTTTACCTTAAACATTAACGAATTTTTATTTTAAATTTATTGAATTTCATTAGATTTGCTCGAGACAATGATAAGTTTCACAGACATTTGTTGTATTTAATTAATTAATAAGTTAATAATTATATAAAATATTGCTATAGATTTCAATTAAGAGTTATAGGTTGTGTTTTTTTTTTTTTATATGTTAATAGGAATGTTTAAATAAATTAATTGTTTAAAACTAAAATAAATTATTGTTGATTATTATAATTTAATTAGAAACAACATTACACTGTGCTACAAAAGATTTCTTTGTTTTTTTTTCTTTTCTTTTAATTTTGCTTAATTATTACTATTATGTAATTATTTAAAAGTCGCCTTTATAAGAAAACGCGCGCGTTTATAGTCGCATGCGATTGTGCATGATGTGCAATTGCAGAAATCGCACCAAAGTCGCAGGCGTTTTGTTTTAAGCAATTTTCTTTCTTTTTATTTATACTATTTCTATTATTATATATATTTTGTTTACAATATTGTGGTTTAATTCATAAGTTTTCAATAGATAACATTTATAAAGCATTTCGAAAGTTCCTAACTTTGACTCACCATCCAAAGATTTTGAGTCTTTTAATTTGTATACAATTTTAACAATATACGCATAAATCTGTTGCTATCTTTCAGTTACGTTTGTTATAAAGTATGTGTATAATAACTCAAAGAGGAGTTCATTTAGCTTACAACTATAAAGTAGTATATGAATCTTTGAGTGAGTAACTTAATAAACAATTATATGGTAAATACTTGACTTTACTCAAGGATCATGGATCATTATTTGCTTACAATTTGTATACAACAATTTTGATACTTAAATACTTTCTTAAGATTCTTTTGATTCTGATTTCCTTATACAATCATGGAGAGTTTTCAAGAAAACATTTGTTGAGTGAGATACTACTCGTACTTATTATGTATCTTAATTACTTGAACATTTGTTTGTGCATATTTTGTAAATTTGATTTGATTTGATTTGATTTAAATTTTTCTATAATTTTTTTTTTTTTTCAAAATTGTTAAAGTTTTTGATTAAACACTCCTCCTACATCATAATATTATATAATTTTTAAATATTATTGAGATTGATTCAATTAAATTTTGTTGAAGTTTTTTGTTGTTTAAAGTAAATCATGTTGCGTTTGACATTATTCAATTATTCAATTTAATAAATCACATTTAGACTAGGATTTTGATTACATTTGACTGTAGTAGATACATTCATATGAATGCATACGAGTACACTATGTATTATGTATACACATATGAACAGTTTAATTATGTACTGTTTATACTAAATTCTAGTAAGAACATTTTTCTTTTTTTTTTTTTGTACTTATAAATGAAAACTGCAAATGCAAAATCTTATGATCATCGCAGTAGATTCTTTTTGTTTTTTTTTTTTTTTTTGTTGATTAGTTTAGTTGCTTGGTGCATATAAATTACTAAATATTGAATTATTATTATTATCTGTGCTGCATGCACAAGTGCAAGTGAGTGAATAAGATACATTCATTTGACTAGTTTGATTTTTGGTTTAAATACAATATATACGAGAACATATAGAATAGTAAATATGTTTAGAGATAACTTAACTATTTGATAGTTTGCATTTGCTACAATAATTTCTACGATTGCGAACATTTTCATCTTCTAAAGGCTTTTTTTTAATAAAAAGGAAATTACAAGAGAGACTATTTATGAATAAAACAAGATTTTACCCAAAGGTCATCAATCATCATCATCATCATCATAATCATCATCATTGCCTACATCACATAAACATTATTATTATTATTAAATTATGTGTATGCAGTGTGTAGTATGAATGAATGAATGAATGAATGAATGAATGAGTGAATGAAGAACCTTAAGGACCTTAAATAGATCACAAATTTTGACATTCACTTATTTGTTAATATTGCACGCTATATGTTTGTATGACTAAAGTATTTTCTTAGAGATGTGCGATCGATCCACAATCTACAAATACATATAATATTTTAAATAAAGTTTTAATGAACGCTGAGCGTTTTGTTTTAAAAATGAAAAAGTTAAAAAACAAAAAAAAAAAATCCAATTAGACATCGGTCAACCCTCCACTAGCTTTATCAGTATCGCTGCTGGAGGTCACCATATTCTAATTGGACGGTTTTCGTCACAAGAGTGCACACAACTTGGATCGTTTCTTTGTCTTATCAATGCTGCCAGCAGCTGGAACATTACCCTGGCCACCAGTGGCTGTACCAGGTGCACCACCAACGCCACCACCACCAGCACCAGCACCGCCAGCACCAGAAGATGTCGATGATGAAGCTGAAATGCGCCCAGCAGTGTTGCTCGTTGCCGGTTGACTGGGACTCGTTGGACTTTTGTCATCCAAATCTTCGCTAACATGAGATTCAAGCAATTTGAGTGATGTCTTTGGCTTAGAGCCATCCATACTATTGTATAGAGTTTTTGTAAGCTTCGATCGCACAGCTTTACCCAGGGCACCTGTTTTCTTTATGCTCAGGCGAGTGCCACCACTGCGATGATGTTCCGGTGTACTATCTTCTCCATGCGACGTTGTTTGTTGATGACAATTCAATGTGGTCACAGTGAATTCAATATCTTTGATTTCTTCATCGGCACAACCAGCAAATTCCTCAACAGGTTTGTCAATGGTATCATGATCAATCCAAGTCAAACCCATTTCAACTTTTTCTGCCAAATCTTGCCAATTGCGACGATTATCGAGTGTGCCCTCATAAAGTGGCATAATCCAGGGAAAAGTGTCACACAATACACGATAGAGTGGCAAACAAATGACATCGATGAAGCCAACCTGCATCTTGGGCAATTCATCCTTACGTTCTCTGCATAAATTATTATATTTAGTATCATATTGAATATTTCAATATTTCAATATTTGATTTCAAGAACTTACCTATCCATCATTGCAACCGGTTGCGTATTGAGTTGTAATTTTTCCAAGTCACCTTGATCAAAGAACTCATCGGCTACAAGTTTCGCTACACGATGTTGAACCTCCCATGGTTTGGCAATTGCACTCACATCGCAAGCAGTCATCATCATGCCACAAAGTACTAGAAATTATACAATTACATAAGTATAAACAATTTGGCTGAATGTGATTTTACATTTAGAACTTACAATCCTTTTTCTCTTGTGCCTGCCAATCAAATTCACCATTCTCAACAACTTCTAGGAAGGCATGTCGTTTCTTGAAATACATAGCCAAATCGGTAGAAAGTATAGCAGTTTCTACAGTCTTCATTACAGAGCGATAATCCTCAGGGGAGAGAGCCTACATCAACATCATCATCATCATTAATATAAGCACAATTATTGTATGGAAATTATGGAATTTAATTAAAATTCTTCTTCTTCTTCTTCTTACCTGAAAAATATTATTACCCTCAGAATTAAGTATCATGACACATTGATCAAAATGATGATGTTCCATGGTACTTGTTGTATAAAGAATGGCCAATGGTGATTCAGTTTTCGTTTGGAATGCATTATTGGTACCACGATGATCGAGATCATGACATAAACAAGCCACAAGTAAGCCCAATATTTCAAGATCCTTCATAAAACGTTCCATTTTGCCAGTTTTTAACATGGCAAACATTGTTTGTGCAACATTGAGAGCATGACGCCAATTATGATATTTAACTGGGCGATAATTCTTGCGTACACTAAGAACCCAACGACAGAGGACCTAAATAATATATGTAATATAAAAAATATCTCTTAATTGATTATTGATTCTTCGGTATAAATATATTTTGCCATTATACTTATGCACTTACATCATAAGGTATTTGAAATTGTGAAACAAGATTACATTGCATAAACATACGTAAAACTGCTCTACATGTATCATCATCACAAAGATCGAAATCTATTAAAAAATACATAGGTTATGATGATAAGATATTCAGAATATAGAATATAGTATAGTGTGTACACTACTCACCTATAAATGTGAAACTATACAAATTGTATGCTTCTGCCGTTTCAATATTATCATGTTCCAATTTATCAGTTTGATCTTGACTGGCAGTTGCATGATAAGATAAACATTCCAAGGCCACTTTTTGTTTGGCCATCAATTTACAAGCATTTTCATACATTTGAGTATTATGAATACCAAGACCACAAAATATAGCAAAAGCCTCAAAAATTGATTCATCCGATTCGGTAAATGGTAAACCATTAGCCTGTGTTTTTTTTTTTTTGGTATTCAAAATTAAGATACATAAGAACTTTTTGAATAAATATTAAATACTAAGTAAGTACGAGCGAGTATAATGAATCTTCATTACCTTATTGATGAGTTGTGCTACACCAATAACTTTCTTTTGGGCATTCATAATGGGCATACAAAGTATTGCTTGTGTACTATCGATTTCACTTTCGGCGCGTATCTGATTATGATCACGTACCCATTCATGGACATCACATATATTCACTGTTTGACCAGTTGTAGCAACAAATTGAGCAATTTGCGCCAAAGTCGAATGACTTAGATCATTAATTGAGGGTCGTGATACATTTGCAGCATGATTTTCACCACCCAATTCAAAAAGTACAGTAAATCGTGTACGTTGTCTCTACACGTATAATACAAAATATAATAATATAAGGTTCCATTAATAGGGGATACTCGTATTTTATTTTAAAACAATAAATTGATTAATTGAATTTCAGTTTAAATTTACCTTATCATCCATGGCTTCTGAACCCATAATAGCACGATTTGTTCGTTGTTCACGCTCATTTGGTTTTTCAATAATCTTTTCCAAGTGACTCTAATATGTGGTTAATTAAATTTTAAATTTTAATTTAATTAATTAAGCTTATAAAAATTAGCATGCGATTATAGAAATGCATTCAATTTTAATTGTCATTAGCAGTGAAATACATGGAATTTATTTAATGTTTTTATTAATATTTAATATGTTAATAAGTTTTATGAAGAAAACCAGAGTAGACAATGAATTATGAAGTTGTCTGTTCTCTTCTCTTCTGTCCTCATGCACTGATAAATCACCACTTTGTCAAGTAGTCAGTCAGTCAGTCAGTCAGTCAGTCAGTCAGTCAGTCAGTGTGTCTCGTCCCCTTTGCATGAGTTGTCTTACTCTGCCTACAACAAAACTATGAAACAACAAAATTGAGAAATATTGATATGCTTCGAGGAGGAAGTTTTGTTGTCCTTGTCTGTGTGTGTATTGTTGTTGAGAAGAGAAGTTTGTTCCACAGTTTGGAAAACAGCAACAGTGTATAGGATTGGTTCAGTTGAGTGTTTGGCATGCATAATTAAAGTGTCATGTTGCACATGACAGTTCTGTCAACTAAGTTTAACTTATAACATTTTGTTGCCGGTTGCGCCATTGCGGTTATTCTTCTACCCAAAGTATCCTCTTTATATGCGTGTTAATAATGTCTTCATCCTTTACGCACACGCACACAAAAAGTTGTTTGCACTTTTTTTAAAAACAAATAAAAAAACTTTACACACAAAAAGAAATGAGTTTTTTGTTTTCATTTATATGCATTCATAATAATAAAATATGCATATGGCTTCCTTGAATAATATTAATTGTGGTTTTTATACAAATACACATATCAGATGAATGCATTCATGCATTCCATACAAATGACATGATTTTCGTTTTTGACACTTTGAAGTTTATGCATATTTTCCTCCATTAAATCAAAAAGAGAGAAAAGCACAAAATTTAAACAATAAATAAACTTAATTAAGTTGGCCGTCACATGGAAAATGACTCAATTTTCCATTCATAACATTTTTATTTATAATTTTTAAAGTAAAAGTAGCAACAATATTGACAATATTGTATAGTAATGATGATGATGATGATGATGATGATGATGATGATGATGATGATGATGATGATGATAATGTTGATGATAAGGCATAGAAGGAGATGGAAGAAATGAAATTTCATGCGTAATTAATTTTCATAATTATGTATTTATTGATTATGTTCCCCTTCCCCTTCCCATTGACATGAAAAATGTTTCATTAATGCAAAAATGTTACAATGATATTTTATAATTATAGAGCAAAATCAATTTAAATTCCATCGAAATGCTTTAATAATTTTGATTGAAATTTAAGCAAATTTATTATGACTTTTGTGCAATGCTAAGAAGCAGAAAAAGGAAAGAAAAACTTCTTCTCTTATAATGTAACTATAAATACTTTATATGTAGATATTTAATATGTGTGAATTTTATATTTTTCCTCAATTTTCAAACAATCATTTTGCCATCCATCTAAAGAGACTTTTAGTTAGATCACTTTCATTCAAACTGTCACAGTCCTCCTATTTTAAAATTTAAACACTCAGACGGACGGACTTAAATGAATTCCTTTGCATTTAATGATTTCATTACTTCACATGCATCAAAGGACTCATTAGAATAAAATAAGATTAAGCAAAATGCTAATGTAATAAAAAGCTTATTTTTTAGTATGTCCACAACACTTAAAAAATTTGTTATTCGTTAAAGTTTATGCATTTTGGTAATTTTATAACTTTTGATATCTGTAAGTACGAGGATCTTCCAACTTCCTCTTATTTAAATGCCATTAAAAAAATGAAATGAGTACGTGGTTTGACTGACGTCACTTTAGAGATACTAATACATATAAACACTTTTGCTGACAATGTTTTTAATGATAAAGGATAAACATCAAGGACCTTAGCTCAATGTTAAATTCTTTGTCTTTCATAAAGAGAGTCAACAGCAATAACTTTGAATGAGTTTAGTAAAATTAAAAGCTTTAAATGTTCGTTGACGCATTTAAACAAATGTCTCATTCATTTTATATATCATTAGGAGTTCATTCTCTGTTGACTGATTCACTGACTCAATGATTGACTAACTGACTGAATGACTGACTGTTTGATTGACTGACTGATTGAATGAGTCAAGAACAACAAACAACACATTTGAAAAATGAGTAGCAAATTATTAGTTGTTCTTGTTGTTGTTGTTGTTAGTCTCTTGACTCGTTGACTTGTCTTGGTTGTTTTACTATCTTGTAGCCAAAATCGTAATTGTAATTTATGATTTCCTGGGGGAGTGCTTAACTTAAGAAACGTCAACTAAATTTAACTTAGATGAATATGACAGTCAAACTTAATGCCAAATGGGCAGGCAAACAGAAATAAGCAAGTTGCTAGAATGGATGTCAGATAAGCAAACTAGGGGAGGGGGGGGGAAGGTTATGGAGTTGGATAAATAAACAACTCAGCTGGAGCACTTTAACTATTTGGCCAGTCGCCACCACATAATAATTACAATGTAAATGATATGCAAGAAGGCCTGAAGATAACCACAAATCGACAACGAAACGAAACGAAATGAAACATAAACAAAAACAAAAAGCAATCGTGCAAAAGCAATTGAAACATTCCCGTAGGATAGTTCAAAACAACCAAAAAACTGGAGAGAAACCATCAAAATCCCAAGGCAATTATTTGTTGTTAATTTGCAATTTAAACTTGAGATAAACAGTAACAGTAACAGTAAAAATAAAAATAAAAGAAGTAGAAATAGGAAAAAATTCAATTTTGTCTGACTGACTGACTTACCGCCTCACAGCAATCCAAATCAACAAGAAACACTGAACAACGTTCACACTTGAGCAGTTCACGGGCCTCCGTCATGATTTTCGTAACCAAACACTCGAGATTATTTTGCTCCTCGAATATGCTGCGCGCTAAATTCAAAAGTATCTGATTGCGTCGATACTCTTGGACGGACATTTCAAAGAGTTGAGCATTCTGTATGCCAATACCGCAGAATGTTAAATAACGCCGAAATATCTCAACATCATGTTCATCGAATTCCATAGAACCTGCACATTCAATTATCATTCAATTAGATTAGAATCATTCTCTCTCTCTTCTACAATATCTGTGGATGATGATGATGATGATGATGATGATGGACTTACCATTTGTTTTGTTTATGATTTGAGCGACGCCTATGATGTCACCTTCATAATTACAAATGGGCATGCAAAGTATTGCATTTGTCTTGTAACCAGTCTTCAAATCGATTTCGCAATTGAAGCGTGCATCCTTGTAGGCTTCCTTTATGTTAATCATTTGCTTGGTTTGTGCAACCATGCCAGCAATTCCAATGCCAAATGGTATGATAATTTCATCGGCACGCGCCTTAGCCACCGCTTCTTGAAGTCCTATAAGAATTTCAAATATCATAAAGAGAGAGAGAGAGGTAAAACTCATGTGAAAAGATGCCGACAGCAATGAAAATTTTGTTTTTTGCATACTTAAATCTATCTACATGTGGTTGAGTTCATCATACAATAGATGAGAAGTTTCAAAGGACCAAAAAAAAAAAAAAAATTGATTTATTCACATAAATCTGACGCCTGAATTTATGAAAGAAATTCACTCTCTTATGTGTTCAGTGTGAATGTGTGTTTGCAGAGAAAGAATTTTGTGTTTTTAAAGTTTTCACTTGAATTTTGTAAGTAAACAATTTTTCATTTGCAAACATTTTTCTTTGGTTTATACTTTACTTTACTTTACTTTACTTTTGTTTTCCTTTGTTTTCCTTTGTTTTCCTTTGTTTTCTTTTCTTTTATTTTCTTTTATTTTTCTATTTGAGTTATTTAGTGAGTGTAGTGAAGAGAAGAAGATAAGCTGAGATTTTTGAACCACAAACATGCATTTGCACTTATTATATTTCGGGTAGAGTAAGTTGTAGAAGTAAGAAATAATGGAAAAAAGGGAACTTTGCTAAAGTGAGGAAGTGTTAAATGAATTAAGAAGTCTAAGAGAGTTTTAATTATTTGTTTTTGTTTTTGTTTTTGATTAAATTAATTATGTATTCACTTCTAATTTAAATGAAGACAAATGAAATCTGATTGGATGATTGGTCTTCTTCTGTAACCATTATCCATTATCCATAATTATAATTTTTCTTTTTTTAACTGTTTTGTTTTTCTGAATAAAAAATTAAAAAATTACTTAATTACCTGTATTTTGTGTTACATCAAATAGTTTTGCTACTAGATATTTATTATTTGCTGGTCCTTTAGCTAGAAACAATGAACCACGATCCGCATGAGTAAGCAAACCAACATTGACAAGTATCTTGTGGCATAAAACATCAATATCCAATTCATTGGCCACATCACGTATTAGCTCCATAAAGAGTTCACCCTCATCGAGATCCATCAGATGACGTCGACTATCCATTAACGAATTCGACGAAATCGATGAGATTATGGGGTAAGTTCGAGATTTCTGGAATATTAATATAGTTGATTGGAACAATATACTCGTAATATAGTAAAATATGTAAAAATATTCATTCATTCATTCATGTCAATAATAGTCAATTAAAGTTTTTGATGTTTCATGCTTCAATGATTTTTGTCTATTTTCATTTAAAATTTTTGGTTATTTAAATACATGAAATATCTACTACACCTCCTTATTTTCCTTTCTTTCTTTTCTCTACTTTTCTTTCACAATCACTTAATAAGTAAGAATAATAATTGTTATTCAAATTAACCCAAAGTCAAAAGGTGTCTATTAGCTTTTAATGGTTAAGTTAAAGTTAAATTACAAGGCGAATGAATGGTGGAGGTGAATGAAGTGTCCCAACCCAAGTGGCAATTGAATATCAGATTACTGGTCTGTCATAAAAGATGGAGATGGCGATAGGAACAGTAGTCTTTTATTTTCTATTAAAAGTGTTCGTGTATTACTATAATTATACTTATTTATATTTTATAGGAACGTAGGACTTTGCGTGTCTTGAGAATTAATTGGAAACAATAACAAAAAATAAGAATTTGAATAAAAAATAACTACGCACTAAAGAATGAAGAATTCTCGTATAATTAAGCTAAATTGCAGCAATTTATTTTCTAGAAGTTTATAATAAACAAGGACGCAAGCAAAATAAAGAAAGAAAGAATGAAAGTTTCAAAAAACAAGGAAATTAAAATGAAATAATAACAGCAACATTACATTCGAATACAATGAAATATTTATACCTTTTATGAGAGAAGAAATGTTTCAATTTAAGAAATACAATATATTGAAAATTTTCATATAAAAACTTAATTTTTAATCATTGATAATGTTGTGAATTTCTACATTATAGTGATAATAACTTGATCATTTTGACAAATTTAATTGGAGTTTGAGGTCAATAGAACTTCAATGATGTGCTAAGCATACCAAATCCGATCTCACGGAAGGCGCAATTAGGCGGTCAAACGCGGCAATGCATCTGCACGAAACCTTGGCTTGAAATGTAACGAGCACCCTTTTTGATGAAAAGAACTTTATATGCATGCTATCAAGTCCTTAACAGATTACTTTACATATAATGCCTTAAGTTAGAGAGTGGGACTTAGTTTACTAAGTAAGTATTTAAAAAAATCCTGATCAATGAGCGTTAAGAATAGATAAAGTAAATAAACGGGTATAAGATTGGCACTATTTGTCTGTGGGTCTGTATGTTTGTTCCTTATGGACTCCGAAACAGCTTCACCGATTTTGATGAAGTTTTCAGGGAAACTGTAGCATAGTCTGGACAGTGTTCCTGTTAAGTGTGATACGGATTGGACCACCGGAAATGTCGGGAATGATAAATCAAATGTTGCATATTTTAAAATCAATCAAGTAGTCATCGTCGAACATCTCTTTTTGAATTCTGAATCATCAACAAAATAAAGTATATACCAAAAGCGTACCCGACCCTGATTCGCACGGGTTGTTTCCTTTCTTAGCATCACTATATTCTCTCTGCTACACTTTGAGTATTCACAAAAAAAAAAAAACAGTTTGAGTATCAGAAAATTAAATTGTTATTTTAGTTACATTTTATAGTATACTTTTAAGGGTTGGGGTGGTTTCAATATCCCAGATCTCAGGAACGGGGACACACATCGTGATCAAGACTACCCTATGTTCAAGCCGGGAACCACCAATACACATTCACAAAATTTCAATGCAATCAGATGAACGGTATGGCAGCCCATAACATACAAACAATTTAAAACAATTTACTCTAAACCAACAATCATAGCAATTGTAATATACCCCATTCGCTTTATAAGACATGTTCATAAATTCATACTTGTAAAGAATCACTTTCCAACTCAGAGAAGTTTTTCACAAGGTTAGGTTAGGTTAGGTTAGGTTAGGTAGCTGCATCGCTAAACGAGTGATGCCACTTAGACCGCAAGATGGGTCCGTTGTGAGCCACAAGGGAGGGGCCTAGCTACCTCCCAACCGAATTGAACCATTCGGAGCTTTTGATGAAGCGAACGAGGTTATTAATTGCCTAGTTGATATAGGTTATCTATACTTGTAAGAGAGGGGGAACCCAAGAAACGTATTCTCCTTCTGGCCAGAGCTGGACATGAGCAGAAGAGATACTAGATTGTCTCCAGTTCCTCTTCATTTCTGCAGCTGCGACAGAAATCATGCGTTAAGACTCCCAGTCTAGTTGCATGGTTTCCTATTAAACAGTGTCCTGCTAGGGTGCCTATCAGGATTCCTAATTGAGTTCTATCTAGCTTAATACAAGACAAGGATAGACGCTGATTTAGCTTTGGCCTGGCAATTCCGCAGGTAGAAGCACTACTCCATCTATGATTTGTGCAATTTATTAGTGTTTCCTTGGCGATAAGCTTACAAGTCGCAATTGGGACACCAATGAACTCCATGCCCCTACTGACATGTGGCAGATTGGTGCCTTCTCTTGCGAGTTCATCAGCCCTGCAATTTCCTGGAATATTCCTGTGACCGGGAATCCATCACAGGTTTATGCAGAGTTGTGATGCCATCTCATTAAGAGATCGGCGGCAATCTGAGACACTCCTAGATGTTGTATGGGGTGCATCCAGGGCTTTTAGGGTAGCCTGGCTGTCTGATAGAATTCATATATCCTTGACAGATATATTGCTTATCTGCAACCATTTGATGGCTTCATGGATGGCAGTTATTTCTGCCTGAAAAACACTGCAGTGGTCCATTAGTTTAATGGATTTGCAGATTGAGGGCATTTCGCAATAAATTCCAGACCCTACACCGGTATCCATTTTAGATCCATCTGTGTATATCTTGATCTGGGCACTTTGTGATGGATCACCTTCTAGCCATTCCTGCCACGTTGGAAAGTTTTCACAAAAATGTTCATAAATGATAATTGATAATAATAATAGATTTTCATTATTTCTTCAAACCTTCAAACTTAAAAATTTATTGAAAACTAAACTAAATGAATAAAGTTATCACAAACTAAACAAAGCCAAGGGCAAAACTGTTCAATAGAATAATTTAATCGTTTCAAATTAAATATTATATAAAATTGATTAGAATTTTAAAATAAAAAATAAATGGTTTTTCACTAAATTAATTTGTAAAATTAATAAAATATTTACGGAAATTGAATTTGCATAATAAACACAGAAAATCAGAAAAAAGTAAATACTTCTTAAACAAATCCAATTATCCAAACAGATAGGATAAAAAGGAAAAGAGGACTTAGGCACTGACTAACTAACTTCCGTTTGTTGGAAACAAAAAAAAAAAAAAAAAAAACAAAACACAAAATAAAAAAAAATCCAATAAATGTTGTTTTTAATCGAGCAAATCGTCTAAATTATGTAACAAGGAGGCATGACAGCACTTAAAATAATTGACAATATTCGTAATGAAGCGTAATTCAAGCGAGTGATGGGTGATGGAGGTCTGGGTCATGCATGCGTTGTTACACACCTGAAATGATTGCAGTCGCAGTTTATAGGCAAACAAAATAAAATTAAAAAAAAAAAACACACACACACACACACACACACACATACTCGTACATACAATTTATACTACCACAAGATTACATGAGTATAAGTGAGTATCAGTTTGTATGAAAACGCGCATAAAATGACGGTTACAGATTCGGTGCCGAGTTTGTCAATAGTCAACAAAGCACACACACACACACACACACACACACACACACACACACACACACACACACACACACACATACAGAAACAGAAACACAAGTGAAACAATTGCTTGATGCGGCGTCCACCTTCCTGACTGAATTCAGTTGAGTAAAATTCTACTCAGTTCAGTTCAGCTCAGCTCAACTTAGCTCAGCTGGGTATGACATGACATGGCTTTGCTTGTTAGTAATCATTAAAGAAACCTTTATGTTTTCTACTCATCTACCTGACTGACTACCTGCAATTCTTTGGTACGAGAGTATGGTAGTACATACTACTATACTCGTATATGCAACAAAAGCGCAACCAAACCATCTACACATGTGTTTAAACATACGTAAAAGGAAGGAAGATATTGTACTTGCCGCGATGGTGTCAGATTTTGAGGTCGCGGATTGTGCAAGCCACAACTTTGAAAGGCTTTAGGTACTATGGCAGAGGCAGAGTTTGTGTGCCATTAGTTTGAGTTTGGTTTGGTTTGCACTTTTCCTCTTTTTTTCTTTTTTGTTTTTCTATGCGCGCTCGCTTTTCAGTTGTCGTTGTTTCTAATGGCGTTCGCGCTCTGTTGCATCCAACCTGGAGGAGAATGTGAGTGAGATGAGTGCAAAGGTGCGAATATTGTTTTACGAGGCGAGGTGACTGAAGAAGGGGAGACAGTTCAGTAGAGTGAGTAGTTGAGCTTCTGTCGTTGGTGAAGGACACTTGTGCAATGCAAGCGCATACACGTATGTGTGTGTGTGTGTGTGTGTGTGTGTGTGTGTGTGTGTGTCTGCTTAGGCAGCCAAGTGTAGTTAACGAGTGCCACTTACTGTCACACACACACAAACACACGCACACACTCACTGATAAAGAAATACAAACAAAGAAGTGAATTTTTAAATAAAAATTTGCAATATAAAACAAATATTAATTTAATAATAATAATATAATAAAAAATTATTTAAATTGAATTAATTTTCCATTGCATACTTTTGTGCGTCTGATTTTATACGTATGAAATTTTCCTTATTCCTAACCAAAAGAAGGAAGAAGTTAAGTCTTAAGATTAGTAAAGGCTTAAGATTATTTCATTTCATTCATTCATTCATTAGTGAGAAACTTCCAGATGAAGAATTTCTTATTTTACGTAGGTGAAATTAGCCCGGAGATTTCACTTCAATTAGTAAATTTGTGCCGTTCAAAGGCGTGAATGAGAAACGGAAACGGAAACAAAGCATTCACATAAGAAACTATTCACAATGGAAAAGAAGAAAGTAAGAAGAAAATGTTGTGGAAAAATATCAATTAAGTTAATTTCTGTGTGCAAAGAAAAAGTTAAATAAAACTACAAAACCAAATTGGTAAAAACAGGAATATAAGCAACAATAACAACAACAACAACAACAATAGAAATAATAATAAACAAAGTAAAAAACTTGTGAAAAAGAGCAAAAAAGAAAATGAGAAAACAAATAAAGCAGAGTTCCGAATATAAAATACTCAAGACTCTCAACAAATAAATAAGAACAAAAAATTTAATATTAGTAAGTTCAGCTGTAATGAAGATTAAGTACCCTTCACTTACACATGAAATTTTATATTCATTTTTTGGGTTTCGTTATATTTATAAATGTAATTGTAACGGTTTCTTTTTTCCTGCAGGTTCACCTTTTCAGATTCTACAATTGCTTTGATGGGTTTATTAATATTTAGAACATTTTCTTCAACATTTTCAGGGCCATTATCTTCCTCATTTCTGGATTTCACAGTCTTTTCTTTAATTGTACACTTTTCTGATAGTTCGTCTTTTTGTGATTCTATCGACTGCTTTGAATCTGTTACTTTTCCTTCAACCAATGTTTCGGCAAAAGTTTCAAATATCACTCCCTTTTGTGCTTCCTTCTTCAGATCATTTTCTATTTGTTTGGCCTTTTTGGCCTCTTCAGTCTTTGTCTCAATTCCACTTTGATGCAAATTTTCAGCTTTTTTGAGGTTCCTTTTATCATTCTTGGATTTTTTGTCTTCCACAGTCTTTTCTTTAATTGCACCCTTCACTAACAGTTGAGCCACCTTTTCAGATTCTGCAGTTGAATCAATGCTCTTCACTTCTTGTTTACTATCTTCAACTTTTTCTTCACTAATGTTCTCAAGAGCAACTTCAGATGCTTCACCCGTTTGTGGTTCTTTCTTGAGATCCATTCTTCTTCTTTATTGGATTTTTTGGCTTCCACAGTCTTTTCTTTAATTGCACCCCCCTTATCTAAGAGTAGAGAGTTTTGAATTTGATAGACGTAATAAAATGAAACATAAAAAAAATTATCAATGCTCTTCACTTCTTGCTTTTTGGTCTTTAACCTTTTCTTCAATGATTTTCAGGAAATACAAAAAAAATTTATGAAAAATTGATTGTTATTGATGTTGTAACCTTTCAATGCAGAAGATTGGCTTGATTGGTGATCTTTAGTCAACAAACTGGGGTCTCATCTGTTGAATATAGATCCAATCACAATGGGTTAGAATGGGTGCTTGTAGTGATTTTGATATACTCAACTAATCGTTCCAACCTCTGTGTTAATATTACTAACTGTTGGTCTTAGAAAATAGTGATTCTATTAAATCAGTTTGTCTAACAATTTAAATGAATATTTAGGGTATTTTTCTTTCAAATGGATAAAACTTTTGAGAAGTTGCCTATCCCAAACTACTACTACTACTACTACTATTGATTGATAGGAGAAGTATATCATATAAAAAAGCATAGAAGAATTTAATGAAAGAAAGAAAGAAAGAAAGTTAAACTGTAGAAATATAGTAAATTAAACACGAACCCATGCCAAGGCAAAGGATCTCATGCTGGGTCAATACTGCAATACTAACAGCATTGCAGACAAAATAAGGAGAGTAAGGCCAAAAAATCTTAAGCTGTTGTTAGCTGAAGGAAAGGAAGTTACTACTACTACTACTACTACTGATGGTTGTTAATTGACTGCAGCACTTGACAAGGCAAAAGAAACAACAAGTAAAGAACTTTGCCATTTGCACGTTCACGCCAGGATACAAAAAACTTTCAGCATGTTATTCTTTTGATGCACATCACCCAATCCCATGCTTCATGCAGGTACCACCACACTTCATTCAATTGCCTCAACAGCTCTAAGTAAAAGTAAGTAATTTAAGATCTTCAATTCGACTCAACTTGAAGAGAAGAAGTTGAAACGATGACAAGAGGATTGTATGTACAATATTTTAAAGTGACAGTAAAGTAAATTTGAGAGTTACTCACCTGTGGTACTGGTGATGATGCCATCCATTGCTGAAAGAGATCTGATGTTACCGATGGCCTTTTTGGTAGCTTTCTACTTTCAATGAACTCATGCAGACGACTAAGCGCCTCAGGTGGTGCACGTTCTGTTAGCCATTTCTCAAAAGCTTCCGGCTTTTCTTCATACAATCGTGCAACTTCATCGACATCCTGTTGTGTTGCCTCACGACGCATTGTCTTTGGTGAAGTGTTAGCTGTAGCTGCTGTAGTTAGATTAGATGAACCCATTTGCTGTTGCTGTTGCTGGTTCTGAATGATTTTCATACTTGAATCATGTTTGCTGATTGTGTCACCACTTGATGAAGTCGAAGTCGATGAGTTAATGGCAGAAGTTTGAGTTTTTGTCGAAATATTCGTTTGAATGCTTGAAGAAGATATTATGGTCACTGGAGTTGCCTTTGAATGTCGTGGTGATGGTGATGATGATGATGATGATGTTGTATTCGCAGGTTGCTGTTGCTGTTGCGGTTGTTGATTGTTATTGCTTTTTTCTTTTTTGATTATGGGCTTTGGTTTGACTGAATTGGAATCACTAGTGCCACCACCAGCAGCACCATTTGTCAGTGACTTAGACATGGCTGAGTCTGTGGAGACTATTCCTGATGTTGATATTGCTCCTGGTTGTCCTATTGGTTGTGTCTTGATAATAGTCGTTGCTGCTGTTGATGTTGCCGTTGATGTTGTTGACGACATTGTTGTTGCCAATGCTGTGTGCGGTGTTGATGTCGACGACATTGACGAAGATGCTTTGGACGTGTTGACCGTCGTTGCTGACACGTCGGTCATTTTTCTTAGTCGTTGTCGTTGTTGCACTGCTGTGGAATGTTAATTTCCTTAGCTCATGCATAAAATCATTGGGTGACTGCAGGCCCATTGGCAAATCCTCACATTCGTTTTAAGATCTAAGATTGTTTCTTCACTTTCTTCTTGGATAGACATATGTAGTTGATCTCTTTGGTGACACTTTAGTTAACCACTTCTTCACCAAACAAACACCACCTTCTTCACTATATTTCACTATGTTTTTGCCTTTTATGCTTAAAGGTTGATGAGTGCGATTTGGTCACGTAGTTGGTTGTCGACGTTTTTTCTTTTCTTTACAGGATTCTCTAACTTCTTAACTTTACTTTTGTTACCTTTGTTTATGTTGTTTGAATTGATAACTTTTTAACCTTTAGATTGCAATTATGTTGACAGCCGCCCAACGGGCAAAGTACTAAGATAAACTTGTTGCTTGTGAGTTAAGTTATTCTGTGTGTGTGTTTTTAGAGTTACTACTACCTGTCCTCTGTCTGTAATTGTGGGGTGAGTGAGTGTTGCCGTTTTCGTATTTAACTTAACAATCTTTCGTGTTGCAACAATAATGAATTTGCTTTTGTCTTTTTGAATTGTATTGTGTTGTGTTGTGTTGTGTTGCCCTTCCTGACAACAACTTTTTGTTTGTTTGCTTTTTTTGTTAACACTTTTGCACGACTGAGTATCTTTTAGTTTTAGTTTTTATTATTCTTATTGTGTATTGTTGTTAAGATATTTCATTGTTTGTTCCCATTGGGGGTTTTTCTTCTATGCGTGCAAATATTTGCTTGTTTTTATGCTTTTGTTTTTGTTTTTGTTTTGGTTTTGATAATCATTTCACATTTCACATTTTCATACTCACACTCACAATTCTGATACTGAAAATTTGTATCAAATAGATGATGAAGCCACTTATATTTTTGTTTATTTGTCTCTTTGTTTTTTAAGAAGCGTCCAAAAACTCTCACATTCTCACAATTTCTCATTATCCTTGAAAGCCATTTCACAGTTCATTTTTGTGATTTATGTCTGAGTGTGTGTGTGTGTGTGTGTGTGTGTGTCTGTGTGTGTGTGTGTGTGTGTGTGAAGTACTCTTCATCAAATGCAGTTAGATATGAAATGCTTCAGTTTGATGTTCTTGATGTCATTAGATTTGCCTTGAAGTGTTTTTGAAGTGCAGCTTAAAAGAAAAAAGAAAATTGTTGAAAATTAGTTAAAAATATTTATACGTATTTGTTGTTTTTTTTTTTAAGTTTATAGATTATAAATTTTATTTCTTAAGTTTTGTTTATTTAATTGTAATTATTTTCAATTGAAAACTGCAAAATATTTGCAATTGAATTGCTGTGATTTAATACAATATTTTATATGTGAACCCAAAAGTATGCAATTGTTTTTTTTTTTCTTTTAATTTTAAAATTCCTTTTCATTTCATTTCCTTTCCTTTGCTTTATCTTTATTTATTTAAACAATTTGCAATTATATGGTTAAATTGTATTCCAAAATCCATTGAAACTTTAATTTTAAAGGAATATTTTCTAAATTATTTATTATAGAATTTTTTATGCCAAAACAAAAAAAAAAAAAACAAATCTTTTTCAACAAAAGAAGACAATATAATTTAAATAAATTTATATATCAGATATACTTACTACTGTACATATGTATAAAGATCATAAAATAACCAATAAAGGTTCCATTGTATGTACAATAAAAACCCATAATATTGAAATGAAGCGAAGCGTTTATAAATCGATATGTTGCAGTAAAAAATTTGTTAACAAAAAAAAAAAAGAGAAACAGAAAAAATCTTAATCTTTAATGTCAACATTAAATTTATAACACTGAATTACAATAACAATGCTAACGACAACAACAGCAACAACAACAACAACACTACTACCAGCAAAGTAATTTCACACACTCATGTTGACTGTTAAAAAGAAAGTACTAAATACAAGCAACTGGCGCAAGCGTCCTTTCATGTAGTATGGAAACCCATGTTACATGTCCTTTTTTTTTTTTACTACTATAAAATTACAACGTACCTATGCATGTATGTATTTTTGTTCTATCTGACTCTGTGAGTCTGTGTATGTGTTTTTGTAGTGCTTGAAAATTTATTACCCAATTTAAAATTGCAAACGAGTGCGTGGTAAATCTTGTTTTTTTTTTCTTTATTCTGTTGTTGCTGCATTTGCGTCACAACAAAACACAACACAACTGTAGAAGCAGCATCAACAACAGCAACAAATATGAGAGTAACGAGTATAGTAAACGATAGGAACTAGAAAAAAATGATAGTAATAACTGAAGAAAATACACAATCACACACACACACAGATTCACATAGTACATAATACAAAGGAAGTGCAAACATGCGAGTAACGGAAATGGTGTAGAAACTGTTGAAGTGGCAACTCTTATGCAACAAAGGCAATAACAACAATGATGTTGATGACGATGAAGACGACGACGACGATGATGACTTTGCCATTCGCCATTTGGTGTGGCAGATCGCGTATTTTTATGATTATTACTTGCAACATTCATGCATTCAGGGAATGCAATTTTTGCCGGAAAAGGTTAATATGCCAAAAATAATATTAAAAATAAAGAGAAAAACTGATGAAAATTATTCAGTTTCATTTCACTGACAATCGAATTACTCTACACCAAAACAGGTGGAAATATATAAAAAAAAAAAAATATAAATGATTCAAGATTTCTGTTTCTATATTGAAAAGTCAAAATTCATTTTAAGGAATTCTTCATGGAGGAAGCACTGACTGACTGACTGACTGAAATAATGAAGTCCATGGTATCCCTATGAAAATTAAGCTTAATAAATTCTATTTAAAAATAAATAAATTCTTCGTATCATAGCCTCCTAAAATTTATATGATATTGCACATTTTATAGTTTCTACTTAATCTCATATTGTCATTCTATAAATTCACTAATAAATCTATCAAAATCTAAACTTTGAATTATTAAGAAGTTTTGTATATTTTAGCAATCCGAAATTTTCAAGTGTTTCACTTATCAACTAAAATATTAAAAGACTCCATTAATCTTTACAGTTTGTGAGACAAAACATTATAACTCAATATACTCTAAACGCATCATGAAAAATTGTGAAAGAAATACAGAAAGTGAAAGTGAAAATGAAAAAGAAAAAGAATAGTTCAAGTTAAAATAAAGTTAAATTAGATGCAAATTATTAAGAAAATGACAAAGTTCATAAGGAAGAAATGACAGAAGAATGAAGAACATGAGAATGAAAAGTGTCAAAATGCATCAAAATGATGATTAAGGAGATGATGATGTTGATGTTGATGTTATAAAAAGCAACTTATATAAGAGCAATTTACTTAATCCTCTTGGTATTAAATGATAAGTAAATGCCATGACATTCGTGCTTCTACACTTTAGCAAGCATGGAGCTCAACCAGTTTGAATAGTTCATAAAGGATTTAGTGGCAGAAGCGAGGGCAAGGACTCCGACCATCATTGCAGGAGATTTCATTAATGGGATTGCTGAACTTAAGAGACAATGCAATCAAAGCTCAACGTGTTGAAACTATGGGAAGATTTCAAGACGTTAAGGCAGCTCCTGTCGTAGGTAATACGGTCAAGCAAAGACTTATATTTCAAAAAATATTCAAGACAGTTTTGATATTGATCCTTGGCGAAAGGCATACAATTGTTGTAATGAGTATAGTTAGGGGACCTCAGCCTCCACAGCCGTGAGATCCCGAGGTGATGAGTAATGTGGTTGCTCCCTTCTGTGACACAGTGGTGCTCATCGACACGTTTGCATGCATGACAGTAGCCCCCGAGATTACACCTGATGAGGTCCTCCAAGCAATTAGGAAATTGAGTGATAAGATGGGCCAAATGGAACATTAAAGACTGCAGTGTGACACTGCGACATTCGCAAAAATGTACTCTGCATGCTTTGGCAAAGTAACATTCCCGACCATTTGGAAAAAAAGCAGAGGCTAGTGATTTGGTGAGCCACTCACTGTCGATCGTTCAGCTGCACTAGCGCATAGGGGATCGTAGATTGATGACGTCTAATTGCGATTAACGAGTAACACAGACACATTAGGAGACCCATTTATTTTCCTCCCGACAATATATCTAACGACAGTTTCGGGGGGACACTAGGACATGGGGTGGACATTTTTATCGTGGTTAAAGTCCCACACAAAAAAACTTTGACAAGAACAGAGTATGGAAGATGAAGTTTAGTCTTAATGGGGCACAGGATTCCTTTGTAGTCGTAAAGATAAGGAATTGGTAGGTAGCTTGCATTGCATTTCTTGAAAGAGGGACTCGTTTTCTTGAAAACCCTGGGGAGTCAGGCAATGTTACTACTCGACATCATCTGGACATCTTTTTATTGATGCCGCGCGATAATTTTAAATGCACCGAGAAATCAATTGGAAATACTCTTATATACTTTGTTCATTCCATTCCATTTCAAAATAAAAGTCATTTTAAGAAAATTTCATATATTCTTAAAGTTCAACGTATTTAGTTGGCATATCATAATATATAGTGAGATACTATTATTTAATAGCATAAAGAAAGTCTGCAATTTATTGTTGTTTATTGTAAAAAGCTTACGAAAAGATTAATGTATCATTTGTGGTTGCGGTAAGTTTCATGCGGCAATTAACTCTAAACAAATACAAAGATGAGAGAAGGTAAATTTCATAGGAAACTCAAACACACACACACACACACACACACACACATGCACACACACGTACACATACAAACATATGTATGTATGAATATTTACGTATATCTAATATGTTGAGAAAGGAAGTAAAGGCGAGCAAATAAACAATAAAGTTGTAATCGAAACGAGCAACGGAAATGATGTCCATATTGTCAGAGAGAATTAGGAGAGGTAGCGGTAGAGATAGATGTAGAGAGTGAGAGTGAGTGAGTGAGAGATAGAGAGTCAAATACTATAAAGGGAAAATGGAAAAGAGGAGAACCAGCAACCAAGTGGCAAACGATATAAACTTTATTATATTATTGTGTTGCATACACAAAGGCGCAATCGGTAAACACAAGCAACCAATGGTAACCAAAGGCAACCAGAAGAAGAACCATTTTGAATACAGAAGACCAAAAGACATTGGCAGGCAAACTTTTACCAGATCGTTTATTTATACTCGTACAAACATATATTGTATATTGTATATGGTAAATTAGTGTGTGGGATGTGTGGGTTTAATTTTACTATATATTTCTTTTGTCGTTTTTGTTGTTATTGTTGTATGCAAAAGTTAATTGCAAGACATTAGTGGTGTTTATTATTATTATTGTTACTACTACTACTACCATTCTTATAGTTGTAGTTGTTGTTGTTGTTGTTTTCTGTTACTTATATTTATAGTAGTAGCAAAGTAGCAAATGACATTTGAACACGTTACATCGTCGTCACTACTACAGTACGCAGTTAGTACCTATTGGGGTTAAGTATTGTATATGGTAAAGAGAAACAAGGAAAGAAAGAAAGTGGCATTGGTCATTTAATAATAATACAAACTTCATGTTTGCACGCAAATATAAAAAGCGATTTGTTAAATGGCGTTGGCATACACAAAGCTGATTTGCATTAATTAAAACTTGTTCTATAATAACAGCGAGACACACACAAAGACACACACAGAGAGAGAGAGAGAGAGGGAGAGGGAGAGAGAGAGAGAGAGAGTTCTGTTGCATTTAATTTAACTGCAAAGCATAAGCAAATATTGTAAATTCCAATTTAACACAATCACAAAATGAGTGTAATTATGTGTGTTTGTGTAAATACACATAATAATTATTATTACAAACTTATGGATAAAGCGACGAAGCGTCAAACAACAAACAGCTGCATGCAACCAACAATGCCTTCATTCTCTTTCCTCATGAAAGACAGAATGTGTTTGTGGTAAACTGGACATGGCAAGGCAGGACATAACAGAACAGAACAGAACAGGACACAGAGGACGTGTTGACATGGAAAATAAACGAACGCGCGTGACTGCGCTAATGATGCCGCAAAAGCCACATTTTCCTTTGACTCTTTTACACTTGTTAGTTGTCAGTTGTCCTCTTCTGTCTAATACTCGTACTCTGGTGCCAAATGCTTAATGGGTGTCCAATGGTTTGACGCATTACTAAAATAGGCTTGAATTTTAGTTTAGGTCAAAATATGCCATTAAGTTTTTGGTGCGTTTGAAGTGCAGCATACAATTTTAGATGTACGTGGCTTTCTATTATGATTGCATTTTGTATGCATTTCCATGTTGTTCGTGTTGAAAGTATAAAATTAGTGAGCACAATGCACCGTCGTCATCAACACATTTTCTTGATGACAGAAATGCCTTTGCATGTCGCATGTCGCATGTTTGTGATGTTCTCATATGAAAATATCAACAACAAAACTTTATAGTATAGTAAAACTAACACATAACAATTTAACATAATTAACTTTGTAAATAAATAAAGCTTTGTTGTGGTTGTTCTCCCACTACCACTCCTACTCCCACTCGCTCTACTACTACTTTTATTGAATTGATGAATTTGGTGCAATTTTCAATTTTACTAAAATGTAGAGTAGTAGATGTAGAAGCTAACCAACTTCATTTGCTACCTGTCATTATTACAATCATCATCATCATCATCAACATCAACATCATTGTTCTCATGATTATTTTCCTGCTAAAATCATCATGGACATAGTAAAGTGGCCTTTAAGGCATAAAATCGTTTCATTGGTAACACAGTCACGTATCCAAGTTCAGGCTGAGAAATAGAGAAAAAAAAAAGAAGAAGCAGAAGCAGAAGCACAAACTGAAGCTGAAGCTTAAAAGCAGTTAGCGCTCGTTGAGGAGTTGAGGCAAATGCCGCAACGCAGTTGTCGTTAACATTGGTTGAGCCTTAGAGTGCCATCGAAGGCATACACTTTGTACTTTGTAAATATGTTGTGTGCACCATTTAAGTCCTGCCAACATTCACTTACACGTCTGTCTATCTGTCTGCATCCTCTCTGTTTGTATCCTGTTTTGCTATTCGAAATGTTCGATAGAATAATATTCTACTTAGTAGAGAAACTGAATACTCGTAGCAATAGCAAATGCATTTAAAGGAGAATGTCATGGTGTTGGTAGTTGTTGTTGTAAAGTGAACAAAAGTAGCTTCAAATCCCCATATTTCAGTTGTCGATTCCATTATGTGGAAATCCTATTCCGCTCTTGGTTTATGGTTCAAAGCGAACACTTGGTTTCTGAGATGAAGCATCCTTTACCAACCTTTACTCTTCTATGTTTTGAGTTCTTTGTTTGATTCTTTGTTTTTGTTTGTTTTAACATTTTCCTTGGTATTTCTAATTTTGCATTCCCTGCAGGTGCACAACCACAACTTTTAACCAAACAATCATCCTACAACATTCTCATTTATTCTCCATACTCCATTTTCAATTTTTCATTCCTTATGCACCAAGCAACCACATTATCCTCAATCCAATTATTCATCACATTGCACTCCTCTCCTCCTCCATACAAATTCTTCCTCGTTGTCTGTCCTTCAATTTCTTGGAATGTTTTACTTGTGTATCCTTGTTCTGCTTCGTTGGTTTGTTGCATTTTAATTGCGCGCATATTTTCTTTGCATAGTTTTGTGCGTTTCATGAACAGCATAAATGCTTTAAGCATCCATCTAACCTTTTGTAAAGATGCAACCAAAGCCAAGTTAATACATTCCAATTAGTTAAATGCCTTTGCAACAAATGCTAACAAGTCTAAGTTATCATTCTGTTTACAATTTTGTTCTACAAACTAACTATGATGATGGTGATAATGATGATGATAATGATGATGATGATGCGATGATGCTGTTGCAGCAGTTTAGCTGTCATTATCCTTGTTGTGTACCTTGCAACTAAATCATGTTGAGGTTATCAAGTCATTGTGTTGTTGCTAATGCAGATATGCTGTGCTGTGCTGTGCTGTACTGTGACATAATGAAATTCAGCTTTCATGTTGCATTTGACATTCAATTTCATACGATTTGGGTTTGTCTATCTATCTATCTATCTATCTATCTGTCAACTATTTGCAATGACCATAGGTCAATTGTCCAAAAAATAGGCTTTTGTATTTGCTTACCACAAATAGCCACAAATATCCACAAATTGCATGTTATATGCCACATCAATTCAATTGCTTTGGGTGTGTTTCAAAATTGAATTAATCTGACTTACTCTCTACTCATCCACATCACCATCATCAAATAGTTCATTTCAATTTATGCAAACGGTTATTTCACTGTTTCAGTAAATGTAAATGTATTTTGTGAAATTTTCAATAGAATTGCATATCAATTTGTTTTAGAATTCGAAGTATTTATCAATTAAGAAATGGAATTTCCTGTGAATTCAATAATAATAACAATTATAGAAATTCATTAATAGGAAATTAGAATCGAAATTAATTTGGATGATTATCAAATATTATATCAAAGACTCAGTTGATTCTCATGGGGATGTCTTCATATAAAATTAAATGATAGCTTTATTTATTTACTTCTATTCTGGGGTCCATTAAAAACCGAATAAGATTGGCTATCGACCACAAGTCATTTCGGTACAAAAAATAATAATAATAATAAATAATAAATTGTATGATTGACATAAAACATGAAATGGCATGACATGCTTCAAATAAGTAGTCTTACAGATTTGATTCCTGTATAGGAGAATAATTCCTTGTAACCTTAAAAGGAACATTACAATTTATACTACCAAGCAAGGATGGGGAAAAAGATGCTGCCTACAATTAGATTGTGCAAGAATGTGACACCAAGAGTCATTCTACGACTGGATAATTTCGGGAGGTTGATTAATTTAAGACAGTTTTGGTTCTTACCAAGGTTAATATTATTTATTTATTTCTTCAAAAATATATGGCAACTTACTGTCAACAAAAAATACAAGTTTGCAATAATACAATAAGGAATATCTCAATAAAACTTAAAACTAATAAATTAAAATATAAAATACATAATATATCCGTCTCTAACCCGGTGGGGGAATTTGATTTGCTAAGTAGCTAGCTATGCCCCTACTCATAGCCATATGTGGTCAGAGACAGATACCCAAAATTGTGACGGCCAGGTTCAATCATGGTGGATGGAGAAGCGTAGGTGATCCAGAATCAGAAATCTCAGGAGAGAGAATGTGATATAGTTTGTTATAATTTAAACATAATACACGAAATGCATTGTGTGATTGTGCACATACTAAGAGCAAGAGAGATGAAATTTCTAGTGGAACGACTAGGGACACAGAAACTACTATAAGTTGACTCAAAAGCAACGGAGAATCAACAATACCAGTAATAAGTTTGTGAGAAATTCGGAGATTACATAACGAAAAAAGATCAATAAAAAGAAACATAAGTATGAAGGCAAACGATTCCAATTTAAGCCACGAAGTGCAAAAAGAAGGATTTGCTTTTGTACTGACTCAATACGATTTTCATGTATTCTGTATTGAGGGCTCCAGACGCACGAACAATATTCGAGTACTGGGCGGACAAGGGAGATGAAAAGAAGCTTGGTAATGAAGGGATCATTAAATTCTTTAGACCATCATTTTGTAAATCCAAAAATACTTTTAGCTTTATATTAGAATCCCAACACGCTCCATTTTGATATTAGACATAAGAACTCCTTTCGACTGACATTTCTTTTACCTGAAAAACAGAATGAATTCAATGATTTCATTCTGCGAATATATAAAATAATTCTCAGATAGTAGCGGGTAATTTTTAGTTTTTTTTTTTAACTAGTTGAACTATTGAATTATGTATTTAATGATCTTATTGTCATGTTTATGCGCTCGTTTTAACTTAAAGATTTGGGTACTGTATTTCATTTTATTCTGTCAGGTATTTTTTGCGATTTCCTCATTAAAGAGATGATAATCACATAGTAATTTATATTATTCTCTTTAAGAAATTATGTCCAATGGGATTGCTCTGTTTACTTATTCTTCTGTAGGCTAAAGTTAATAAAAATTAAATTTAATTTACTTGATTCAGATTTTTACTTACGCTAATTATAGCGATGATTTTCACTGTGAATAATATAGAAATATAAAGTACTATTAAAAACACAATCTGGCAATGCTGTGCCTCGAATAAGTGTCGCTGTCCATTAGGGAACAAGAAACGAACTAATTTTTCACTTTTCACTTTTCACTTTTAGAAATGTTTGTCTACATAGCGATGAGTGAAAGAGCACATTTTCGGATTAAATGAAAAACCTAGTCACAGTCGTAGAACGAATAACAATTGTGCAGTCACCGAAGGCAAGCAGGCAGGCAACAGCATGACACCGACGACAAGGAGGCGACAACGATAACTAACGTCTTTGGTGGCAGTTGAAAAGCGCATAAATGTCAAATGATTTGACTTTAAAGCTCCGGCAAGGCAAAGAATGCAGCAGGAGCATCAGCACAAGCATCAGCAGCAACAGCAGGGGGGGGGGGGTGTGTGTGGGTGTTAGTAAATCAGCTTTGTACACTACTCAAGATGCCTCAAAGATGGTTGAGTTGCAACAAAAGGAAGTGCAATGCGAAAAACGACCCATAAGCGATGCAACTTACTTACTCCACATAGAAAAGAGGAAGGACGCAAGACAGAGGGATTTTGAAGACTTTGAGAGTAAGTGGAGTGGAGTAAGTGATGTGGGTGGAAAGTAGACAAGTGGGACGGGGGCTTGTTGGCAGTTAAATGACAAGCGCTAAATGCAAAAGCCTTTAGAGTACAGTTCGTGAACTCTTGAGTTGGCGTTGGTCTGTCACAAGAGGCACTTGTTGGTTTCTCGGTTGCTTGAGTCAGTCATGTACTCGTACGTTTGGGTTTGGTGGTCTGCATGTACTAATTCTGGATGGTTGTGAAAGTACGAGTATGTGATGTACTTATATCGGATAAAGTCGTCAAGGCGTTAACGAAATTCATTAGAGTCTTCAACAACTTAACTTAGATGAGATGTGATGATAATGTTGACTTGAATTTTATTTTTCATCATTTTTCCAGTACCAATCATAGAAGCTGCTTTCAATATATCAAAAAAAAAAAAAAAAAAAAAAAAATCATCTGAGTGAATTGTGCACTTTCAAACATTTTCAAATAAGTGCTGAAGCACTTGATTCTATCTACTAAATTGAAGTGTAATGAAGTTCTAAGCAACCAAGTTACTAAGCAATGAAAGCAATAAAGTTAAAGTAAATATTTTAATATTTGCAAGCCACTGACTGATGTTGATGTTGATGCTGCTGCTCCTATTGATGAAGACAATAACAATGAGTGACTTCTTCAATTGACAAACAAGATTATGATTATGATGATGATGATGATGATGATTTCTTGAGGCAGCTGTTAAAGATAACCGTACATCATCATATACAATACATATTCGTATCTGTATCTCACATAGATGTCTTCAACAATTTCAATTTCAATGATGTCAACAATCCATGCTTCTACTACTACTACTACTATGTAGAGGCAATGTAGCTATTTACATTTCCTTTGACTCAGCCACATTTCATTCTTTATTCCTTATATCCTTCGTTTGCTAACTCTAGGCCTTATGTCAACATTCATTGTTTGATTCGCTCGTTCCATTCGCTCATTGATTTGTTCTTCACCCACCAACATCACCATCATTGCCACCATCACCATCATTGCCACCATTGCCACCACCACTTTACTTTAAGTATTGCCTTTGCCTCTTCAACAACATTTTCTATTGACAGTTGTTATTAATGGCATCACAACAATATTTAGCCTGGCTTTGTTTTAAGACAATTTATGGTTGATTGCATTGATTGATTAGGCGCACTTGTTGTACATTCATACTAAGACCGAACGAACAACACGTTATGCTTTCCTTCTTCTTCTATCACACTCACTTCTTCTTTGTCCTTTATCAACAATTTGTACAATATCTACTATATCTATTATTCTATATACGCCTTCTTCGATTTAGTTCAATTGTGTATTGTATATTGTGTTCACTTCTGCTTGAGTGTTTCCTTGTCGTACGTCCCATCTCTTTATCACTTTCTTCATATACTCGTAGTAGTTGTGATGTCCTTGGCATTGTTTACATTCTCACACAGATTGTGCGGCAAAACATTACTTAGGACTACATACAATATATTGTTGTTGTTGTTATTATTATACGCATTAATAAGCCAATTCTTGTGGTATTCATCAGTTTTCCTCCTTATGTTTTCCTCTATCTTATCAATCCAATGGAGATGGAACTAATTTTATGCCACAACGAGTTTCTTCAACTTGTTTATGAAAGTTTCTCTCGCAATTCTTATGAACAAACTCATTGATTAACTTTTTAATTAGATTAATGAAGGAGACAAACTTATTTCTTTCCAATTACTAATTGCAAGATAAATGCAAAGAAAATTCTTGGTTGGATTTCCCAAATGGTCAATGGCTAATTTAAGAAAAAGTTCTTATCATAAAATATTAAGATTTCTTTGCTTAAGTCAATTTCTTATTATTTATTTTTTTTTTTTTTTGAGATATCATATGAGCTACAAAAGGATAATAATCAATTCAATTATTATTCAGAACACATGATCATCACAACATGAATATACTCGTATTCTTATATGAATAGAAGAAGGTGCCTTAACTGAGGACTGATGTCATTTGCTTTGGATAAATGGCTTACAATCATTTTTATAGAGATTTCTGCAAGTAATTTTTATGCTTTTAAATATGCTGAGACAGCAAATCTATTTTATTAAAATCTTCTACTATGTGATAGTATTGTAGTTGCCACCACACATAAAACGGGTGTTAATGGTTAGTTGGCATCAATGGAATGGAAATAATAATGATATCCTTTATACTCGTACTATGTGGTAGTATAAAGGAAGCTTTCTTCTTTTTAACCACATGTAAGCGGCGGCGGCCATTAATGTCACACTAAAAATGTCACTTGTCATTGTTCAGTGTTTTTTTTTTTTTGTTCATTTTGACTGTGACTATGACTGTGACTATAAATGTACTGTTGTTCTTGTTGCTGTTGCTGTTGCCGTTGCTGTTTCATGTCTCATATTTCATGTGAATTCTGACATCTGGTCGACACAAAATATCAGTCGTCCCAGTAAGGTCTACCACGCCCAGCTTGACATAAACCACAACCATGTGCACGTGTTGAACTGACTCCAACAAGAACCGCAGAAAATAATTAACAAGACACAACAGCAACAACAGCAACAACAACAACAACACCACTAACATTAACTGTAACAACAACAATAAATGGAAAAGTTTTATTTGAATTTTTAACATTAATTTAAATTTAATGATGGCCCACAGACTTACTTACCAACAATTAATTTGAATATGAAATACAATTTTGAGTGGAAATTTATTGAAAAATCAAATTGTTAGCTTATTCAGTTATGTATGTGATGAAAATCAGTGATGGTGGTGGTGATGGTGGTGGTGATGTTTGTGGTGGTTGTCATTTTAGGGTGAATCGTTAAATAGAAATATTTAAATATTTATTGGGTGCGTTTTATATTTTGGATTTATTACTAAGTATTTTAGCTATCTGACAAATCAAAACCGAGTTTATTTCCTAAGGAAATGGAAAATTGAAGGCTTGATTTCATCTGTTTAATGTACTTTTTTAGGAGGAGTTATAAACAACATCAAACTGAAATGAAAATTCATTTAAAACTCAGTATGATATACTTAGATATGAAATATTGCTTCCATTTTAATGTATTTTTATTTATTTGGTTGTTTTTATTTATTGTAAATTGCAAATATTTTTTATTATTTAAAAAATTTATTTATCTTTTATGGTAGTAAGAAGATTTATTGCATTGATTAACTTTGTAATGAAATCTTTAATCTCAATTTTTATTTATGATAATTTTATTTTAATCTCACCTATTGGAATCAGGACTGTAATCAAGCTTAGTCAATATTAAGTTTGGAAGTGTAAAATTCAAAATACTATTGATAGATCAATTCATAGAATTACAGCCTTGAATATTTGTTTTGTCTTATTGTGCACTTTGATATCAAGTTTTATTTAATTTACATAACATTTCTCTTCTCTTTGGTTACGTCACAGTGTGTTAGATGCCCTTTGTTCTGCATATTGTGCTTATGCTCTTCATCTAAGTCTATTAGTCTTAATGATTATTGTACTGTACTACGCTGCTTCCTACTTAGTTTCTAACAGGGCTATCCAACCTTGTTGGTTTCCTGGGCCACATAGGAAGAATCTGATGTTAGTTGGGCCGCAGATGGAATTTTGTTGACGAAAAAAAAGGTTACCTCTTTGAACGTGGCGAGCAAAAAAAGGAAAAAAAAAGTAAGGCGACTCAACTGAAGTGACACCCGGGTAGGTCAGACGCAAGTCATTTTACTCTCTCTACTTATTATGATCTACAATTTTCTATTTCTTTAAATCCTTAATAAAGTGCACAATGAAATGGACAACAAGGCAAGCGGTGCCATTGCTAGTCCACCTGAAAATATCTCTCACATATTATTGCATTTAACCGATACTTATGTTCTTTTGCTATGTCACTGGCATAAGGAATAAACAAATCAAATTACCAACAAAAATAAAAACATAAATCAATGGAAACACCATTAACAGGGAATACTGATGACACAAGCGTGATTATTTGTATTTAGTTCGATTCGAAAACTTTAACAAATTAACATAACTGATATGAAACACGTCTTGACGTTAAGGAAAAATCACAGGTACAGAAAAATCTAGTTTACCTACTAACAGTCAGGACCATAGGATAGGAGTTCTTTCAAGTCTGCGAAGTTGTGTGAAGTCCGTGTTGAGAAAGTTTGAGTGTAATCTGAGCCTCTCCGCGTTCCTGTTGCTGAAGCGGACAACTTCTTCCTTGACCGTTGGCATATGTAGGTCTCTGTGTAGATCGTCGTTGCGAATATGTCATGGCCACCACATCAGTGAGTTTGCGTATTGTTCGGTTTTGATAACATTGTATAATGTTTACATTGGATTCAAAACATCACCTAATACTGGAAATATTATACCGATAAAAACGTGGGTCTGTTTTTGTATGAAAATCTCTTAAGTTGTTGGATATTAGAGAGTTAAACAAAATGACAGAAATGTTTTAGATTGGATTGCTTCTTCTTCAATAGAAAAAAATGTAATATTATGGGAAAATGTTTTCAATTTCTTTAGTATTACAATACAAATTAATCTAAGCTAAGAACAATTTATTCAAATATTAAACCAATCAAGTTAAAAATTGTCATATAAAATACTGTAAAAATGAATTGCTGTTTATCCAATATTAGAAACCCGTCCCTGCTATGCACGGGAGCATTAGAAAAACTGAATTACATTTCTTCACCAGTTTTATCACTCTAAAGACAATGAAGTCTGTTTGCATTTCATTTTAGTGATAGTGAAAATAGTATCATAATCCGTTCAGGGGTGTAGAAGTTAAGCGTATCGGAAGAGATAGGAATTTTGATATACGTAGATGTTCAACTATGACTTACATTCATATGTCCCTAAAAACTGACCACATAATACTAAGAATATAACATCGAAATGCATTCATCATGCAGATCATAGATTATTTAATTATTTATTTAGTCAAAGGTTTGTTCCCTTGTTCCTGATTCAATTAAGATTCTACGACATATTTCCATTGTGGGTGTTTTTTTTCATGTTTTTTTTTTTTTTTTTTTTAAATCAAAAAACAAAAACCCAACATTTATTTATACGATACCAAAATTAATTCAATAAACTTTAACCAAATTTTTTTTTTTTTTTTTTTTTTTTTAAATTTCGGAACAATGTTTAGTGGTAAAAATACGTGGAAAAAAGTCTTTTTCTCTCTTTAAGCGAAAAAAAATGTTAAAGAAAAAACTATTGTTTTGTAATTTTTGTTCATGGTTTCGCCCACAAGAAGAGGATTCTTTTGTTCGTTCGCTTGTTGGTTGGTTGGTTGGATGTTGGGTTGATTGTTGTATAACAACATTTAAATTGAATTTGCAAACAAATTTTTTCGGTTGCCGCCTCGGTTAATAAAGAAAAAAGTTTGCACTTATTCACAATATGTTGCGCATACGCCAGGTGGGCGGTTTTATTGATTCAAGCTATAAGGCATGGCCATGCATTGACAGTAACGGCAACAACAACAATAACAACAATTTCCTGTCAAAAGGTTGACGTGTGGTATAAGCAGCAGCAGCAGAGGTTTTAGCACTCAACTTTTTATAGTAAAACATCATACGAGTTCGTACGTAGTACATATTGTGAGCTTAAGGGATTTTAAGTGGCAAATTTAGTCCTGTTGCACATCCCACAAACACACACACACGAGTGAGCCTGAATTTTTATCTGTATGACAATGAAAAAAACAAAGTTTTAAAAAGCTTTTCTTCTACACTTTAAATCGTTTTGTGTTTTAATTTTTTACAATTTTTCGGACTAAAACATTTTATTTACTCTTCTTCCTTTACTTGTAAAATAAACAAAAAAAAAATGTATTCAGGATAATTGGCAAAAAGTTTTGATGTCTCTTGAGTTAAGACATCAGAAGTTTTTCATTAATTAAACGTTTGTAGGAGGCTACTAACTGACAACATTTCATTTAATATTGTTGTCCGAACTTCATAGTGAGTGTTCTTTCATACGAACTTACATTATACAATTGTATAAAAAGTTACTTAGGATAACATTAACAAACATCCTTCGTCCACTTGACTTAATTGTTTCTTTTGCTTTTGCTCTCGTCACATTTTCAGATTGAGTGACATTTTAAGTTGTTGTTCATTTGGCTTCTTTTTCCATTTCCATTTCCATTTGCTTTTATCCTTTGCAACTGTGACTAGGCTAACAAAATTGCTTGATACTAGTTGCTCTGACTTGTGTTCTGGTTTTGACTCTGACTCTGACTTGAACAGAACTGTCATTGTACCTTGTCAAGTTATTTTCTATTCTTGGCTTTTATCGGATTAATTGTTGCATTGTTCAACCAGGTAACGACACACACTTATGTACATACTAAGTGAAAAGAACATGTGGCACGACACAAATGCAATTTGAGCGAAGCCAAAGAATGAAAAGTCATTGAAGTCAAATGTTATCGGGCCATTGTAGCCATTAAAGACCAGACAAATAACCTTTAGCACTCGCTCACATACACACATACATAAATAATGATAACAACTTTTCGCCATAATTCTTTAGTATTTTGTTACACAGAAACACACATACACACACACAGACACAGACACACACATGATTCCAATCTAATTTATCAGTGGGTGGCTGAAATAAAAATGTCCTAACACAAAAGACTTGAACTTAATTTCAACAAAGAAGAATATGAAAAATATATATAAAGACTTAAAGGCGAGGAATATGAAGACTTAAAGAAAGAACCAAGAAAAATAATAATAATGAATGAATGAAATTCAAGTTTAATCACATGTCGCCTGTCACTTGTGCAACCAATTAATGTCACGTGCAACAACACCAGCAACGCCAGCAACAACAACAACAACTACACCAGTAACAGGAGCAAGGCGATGTCAAAGAAAATTATCTGCCGCAAAGTGATTTATGTAAAAAGTTTTCTACAAATTTCGTGCACTAGGAATGAAAGTAAAGTAAGAAAGAATATAAGAAAGTATAAGAAGATATACCAGCAGCCAGTAACTTTCTAAGACATTCATTGCATATTTAATAGAATAAATGAAATTTATATAGTCCCTCATCTCCTCTTTATTCATGTAGACATTCTCAGTGAATAGTTTAGAATAATACAATATTAACATTGAAATGAAGAATGTATTGTAAAAATTTCAAATTATACAAATTAAATCATTTAAAAATTAAAGCACATAAAATGGAAATAATGAGAGCAAAATAAAAAAAAAATTTGCAATTAGTAAAAGGATTCAATCTACAACAATAAGAAAGAAAATGAAACTGAAAATAAGGAAAATAATGATGGATATCTGTAGTCATACTGACTGTAAGTGTTAGTCACTTCTCATAACTTTGATACACTGAAACGAAGAGGAGCCAAATTCAACAAGAGTTGTTAGCAAACGAAGGACTTCGAAGCGAATGGTCGCCTCTTTCTATGTAAAAACCAGACATATGGTCACCGTAACATTGCAGCAACGTAGGAAAGTCAATTCTGATTGGTTTACAGCCATTTGATTGCTAGTAATCAAGGTAATCAATTGAGGAAAAGACAAGACAATGCGAGTACAAGAGTTTTTTTAGTCCCCCAAAACGTCGATTTGATGTGGGTCGGTCATCCTCTGTATAGTCCTGATTTGGCACCGAATCACTTCTTTTTATTCCCAAACAACAAAAAAAAAAAATATTCCGAGATCAATATTTTTCGACTGTAGAAGAAACGGTTGATGCATTCAAAACGCATGTCTTGGAGTTACCTCATTTGAAGTGGCAAAAGTATTTCGAAATTTGGTTCAATGCAAAAGTGTATTTATTGATTTTCAAGAAGAATGTTCATCATCATTTTTGCCGATTTGTGAGTTTTGGCCTCCTGTATATGGAATCTTCATATTATCAAGTCTATTGTTGTTTTCCTCCAATTTTTAATCTTAACCTTTTTCATATCTTCCTCATCTCAATCTTGGATTGCCTCTTGCTTTGTTCATGAAAACCTGGCCATCTACAATTTTTTCCGCTCTCTTGAAATATGCATTCTCTTTACGTGGCCTAGCCAAGATGTCTGAAACTTTTCGCCCTTTATGAGTAATTCACCGTGGGAAGCTTTGATTGCTTCAAAATTTTTTCTAAATATTCTTTCAAAAATTTTCAATTTTCCTTTGTCTTCTTCACTCAGTGTCCATGTTTTGAGATGCCCAACATAAAACTGATCTGACGATGGTTTTTTTTTTTTGGAAAAATCTTATGAATGATGCATATAAGTTATTCATTGGCTCCTTGATTTCTCTCATGAATTGTATTACTCATTGAGTTATCGTTACTCAATTTCATGTTTTAATATATGAAAAATGTATGTTTGTGTTATCTATTCCCTGAATATAAGAGGCAACCCTCATACTGGGCAAAAGGGATACCAATATTTCTATACATGTAGCTCTAATTATGATAATTTTGTTCGCTCTCCTCCCACCTTTCATGTTGATTCCAAGTGTTTTTGAAGATCTTCTATTGGAAAAGTTGGCAATGAAGTCTTCTCGGTCTTCTCAGAAAAGCTTAATGTAAGACTAATTTTAAGAATACCTGACCAATGCTACGTCTATCAAGGGAAGAATTGGAAATTTTGAAAAATATTGTTACAACAATGTCACGATTTTTGCACTAAGTTCTCAGCATTCTTCATTGTCTTCAGCTCCTCCTCTTGAGAAATCCTTGGTAACTGCATTGGGAACGAAAAAGCAGATGAACACGCCAGAGAAGGAGCTGCCAACATCCTCACTGGACCAGAGCCATTCTGCGGGAGAGTTCTACTTGTTCTCTGCCTTGGAGTTCTACAAGGGCTAATTTCAAAAGATGGCTTGTTGATGAAGCGCATCAATATTGGGTTAATACTGAAAATATTAGAGTAGCAAAAATCTTCATGCCAACCAGCTCTCGCAAAAGAACACGGGAAATACTGGGACTAACACGGAAAGGCATACGGTTAGTTTCGGGCTTCTTAACTGGTCATTGTAGATTGTTAAGAGGAAAGGTTCAGGAGGAGGAGGAAGCAGCATAGCATATTCTATGCCTCTGTGAGGGACCAGACTCCGCTATCTGCGTTTCCAGTACCTGGAGCTACATGATATTGTAGGCTCTTCTATGCAGAGGATTCTGGAATTCTTGATGAATACCAGGATATCGGAGGAACTGTGATTACGATGATTGTCACAATAAATCCACTGGTGGCCGCGTTGACGAGGTACCCTTTTACTTAGTCTAATCAAACTGCATTGTAAATGGAATTGTTAGCACAAGTTTACCATCCTTTCGATCATAGAATAACTGCTACTGTCTTTCTTTGTATAAACAATAGTATTAACATATGTTTTTCTCTTGTTGTAGCATTAAGGAAGGAAAATTAAGAAATTTCTAATACAATACAGCGTCATCAACATCATCACCATTATTACGAGTATCATAATCATTAGCATTTTATTTCGCATTAATTTTGATTAAAATTAATAGGAAAATAAATGCTCAAGATTTTTATTTAGGTATTTTGTCGTTGTGACGAGTATTCTTATTCTTATTAGTTTGTGGAAAGAAAAAAAGATTGGAAAAACAAAAGCACTGACCGAAAAATAAATGCCAAGTAGACCAAGAAGGCCAAAAAAGAAGAAAGAAGAAGACTTCTTTTGTTCGCTGTTTCTCTTCATTTATCTTATTCTTGTTATTATACAGTTTAGGCATCGCTTCTCTGTGTTTATTCATTCATTCATTCGTTCATTTATTCATTTGTCTGCATGTTCACTGAATAACAATAACAACAACAACAGTACAGTACAGTACAACAATAATAATAATAATAAGAAACAAATTGCAAATTATCCTCTGCCGTGCTTAACACTAATTTCATCATTCCTTGTTTTATTCACAATCCAATTGGTTTATTTATGCGTAATGATTTGCAATGTGGACTCATCATCATCACCTCCACCACCACCATGGCACCATGGTTGTCGGGAGAGATGATGATGATAATGATGATGATGATGATGAAGCAGGCTAAAGTTAATTTTCCTTTTGCAAGTAGATTTGTTTTTTTTGAAGTCCTTGTTGCTGCTGTTGTTGTTATTGTAATTAACAATAACATTTGTTTGGTTATTTTGAACAATTGAAGGATCATTTCATTTTCATTCTTAAATGTCTTCAAATTAACATCAATAAGATGAAGTACACAATATCTTCTTAAAGATTTGTTTTGATATAAATCAATTTGTCAAGTTACTGCTAAGATATAGAAGACGTAAGTAGAAGATGCGGATATCGTTGACTGTTTGCTTGTTTGTATGTTTGTTTGTTTGTCTGAGATATATTTATGTTTGTGACAAAAGTAATCTTTGACACGATAACAGAATATTTTTACGCTTTCATGTTATAGATAGATAGATACTATTGTACATACATAGATAGAAGATACAAATGTATCTTATGACTTGTATCTACATATGTGATTTATCATGCGACAAATGTGCGTTTATCAACAATGGAAAAGAAATGTTGGAGTAGGGAAGGGAAGAAAGATTGTTTGTCATGTTGAATACGAGTATATTGTGTGTAGCGCCCACAAAATGACAGCGAACAATTCATAAAATATTATATTCACACAGACACACAAAGGGAATAAAAGAATACACCAGTTTTACTTGTTTTCGTCCATTTATTTATCTCTCTGTTTTGGTATTATTAGTCTCATGCCCATAGTTTTACATTTGGTTTCATATATTCATTCTTTCATTTCTTTATATCATTTATGAAAATTATTTATTTGCCACACCCACACCCACATACACTTACCCCGGGCTCTACCTTCAACTACTTAAATCTGAAACCAACAATTTTGTTTGCTCCCGCCAGCATTTCATGTTAATCCCAAGTGTTTTTGAAGATATTCTACCAATCATCAAACATTTTCTCCTTCGGTGTTTCTCTCTCTCTCTCTCTCTCTCACTCTCTCACTCTATTCTATACATTCCAATGAACGCAGCAGCAAGCCAAGTTCATATCCGGTTTCCTTATGTGACTTAGCCAAAGTGTTTTGTTCTGTTTAAGTATATGTAGATATCACATAAATGTATCTAAGTAAATGGATGAGTGGGTGAGTGAGTGAGTCCGTGTGTCTTTGTGTGTGTGATTGTGTTGTTTGCATGATTGATGTATTTTTTGCATTGTCCCGATGTATACATAAATATACTTGTTTGTATGAACACATTCATACAAATGTCCTTAGTCCTGAGCAGCGTGTATCCATTTGGTTTCTGCTTTCGCTTTCATTTCCGTTTCCCCTCCTTTTCTATAACCAAGAAGTCTTGTATTGTCTTCTCTTTCTATCTCCATGTTGTTGTTGCGACGCATTTTATGATTTCAATCAAGTCAAGTGGATTTCCATTTTTATTTTTGCCACCCTTTTTCATTTTTACTAAAATCTCTTTTCCTTTAACATCCTTATTGTTACTGATGTCAGTGTTCTTGTTATTGTTGTTGTTGTTGCTGCTGTTAATGTTGCTTCTACATTACACTTACACTACACTGTTTATTATCATTATCAAGCATCAAAGTGGGTCAACTGAGACCTCCATCTTCTCCTCCTCCTTTTCCTTATTATGTTTGGTTTGGTTTTGTTATGTTTTGTTTTGTTGTTAGCAGTTAGCCGGGTCCGGGAATATTAAAATTAACAGTAACAACACTTAATTTGTTTTGTTTATTCTCTGCGGTTTTTCGTTTTGGCAATAATTTTCCAAGCTCTTAACTTGACTATGTTTTCTGTTGCGTTTCGAATATTTTTTTTCACAGGCACAAAGCCACTGTGACTTGCTACTTATTCTGGTACTGTAGCCATTATTGTATTGTTCTTGCAATTATGTTTCTCTTTTTTTTCTCGTTTTTTTGGTTTCTTTCTTTTATTAAAGTTTTCCCCTTTTAGTGACACTTTCTTTTATTACCTTTAATTACAATTTAATAGACCAATAATAAAATTATTGTTAAAACATTTTATGAAAATATAATTAATTTCTTTTCTTTGGTTTTTGGTTTTGATTATAAAAAAAAATTTAAACTGTGAATCATTTAAAATTGAAAGAGAATAGAATAGAAAATAGAATAGAATAAATAGAGAATTTCAGCACAACTTATACTAAGTAGATTTTTGGAAAAATGTAACGTAAACAAGAAAATTTTAATTAAAATTGTAAAAGTGACAATGGGGAATATTAATAAAAATAATAAAAAGGGTAAAGGAAGGAAGGAAGGGAGGAAGTTGTTTAATAAAGTGGACTTGTGAAACATAATTACAATATGAAGTGACCCCATGAAGCAAGAAGTCTTCCATACAAAATGCAATGTCATTCTCAGTAAAAAAAAAAGATTAAAATCATTTTAAGTGGAGACTCAATTCTTAAAGAATTAAACACAAAACAACTCTGCATTTCGGCAAACAGCACAAAGAGCGAAAGGTGGCTCCTTTTAACGATGCTCTGCAGCATTCAATTACGCTGATCTGGGTGCCTGGTCATTCTAGTTTTACAGGTAAGGGTCCATCCACATATAACGTCACACGATATGGGTGGAGGGGGTCAACGATGTGTGACCGAACACCTATGACAAGGAGTGGGGTGGAGTCATAAGGTTTGTGTCATCAAATGTCTAAATCAAAAATATTATACTGTATTTAACCCAAATAGAAACCCTAAGAGACAACATAAGAGAAATTAAATTAACACTAAACTCGTATGTTATTGTCGGTTTCCACTGCAAAATATGTGACGTCACATCAGGGCGGGTGTTGCCTATTTCTCTATAGCAGTTGCTGATATTCCTACACCTATACAAGACATCCTTCTCAGGATTGGAAGTGAAAACCAGAAAGCTAAGTTGGGTGAGTGAGCCTGCTGTTGTACTGTCGCTGGTCACTTTGGCCTTGCTACCGAACGAAACAGACCTCCGAGCTCCTATACACAAGAAAAGGATTCGTATGATGACGGGAGTTTTAATGGGTACCTGCACAATTGGGCTGATTCCTCATACAGATTTCGGTCGAAGCTCTGAAAGTGAAGAAGAGAGAGTATCAACGACTCCTTTGTGACTGCCCTGCTCTTCTTGGAAGACGTGGACTGTGTTTTCGGGAAAACGTTCTTTGATAATTTGAGCAGTTTGCCACAAGGAGATTTACCTCTGTTCGCCGATTCATCAGGTTAGTTTTAGTGGCTGAAGGAATTCTCTGGGACCAACTACGGATTACCATGTGATTACCCGAATCCCCTCACCGACACCACCCCTTCTCCCTTCCCTTTCCTCTTCTCAGGTATCACAATGGACAGCTTCTGGCTACTGAATGAACTCCCATGTACTCACGAACTGCTTGTTCAATCTAACCCAACCCTACTTTTGTCAGTGCTATAAAATTAAATAATTTCTTGAAACAAATTCATAATTTTTCCATTAGTTTATCTTACAAATAATCTTTCTCAAGCTAAGCACAAGTAAGATGTTGTCTGATCTCTCAGACAAGGAAGGAATGCATGTTTTCTTTCCTTTCTTTCCGTAATATAAATAAAAAGAGGATTTCAATTTTACCTTATACGAATATAAATTCTACAATTTTTTCTACCATGGTAATGGCGTCATCCCGTCATCATAGTTGACGGTGCCGGTGCTGGTGCTGATGCCGGTGTCAGTGTCAATAATAAAGGTCAAAAGTAAATTAATGTAAATTGTGTGTTAAATTGAATTCCTTTGTAAGAGTTTCTTTATTTCTTTTTTTTCCTACAAGAATTTTCATTGCCTCCTCTAACATCTTCATCATCATCATCATTGCTGTTGTTTTTCTTGTTGTTGTCTTATTCTTTTTTTTTTCCTGAGAAACGAACGCGTTTGCAAAAGGAAACTCATAAATAACAAAAATGACTTTTCTGTTGGGAACGAAACGCAAATATGTATATATGCTTTATGGTTGTGTTTGCTACTGATGGACGTCGTCATCGTCATTATCCTCATGATCATCATCATCATCATCATCACAACCATTATTATTTTCACAAGTCACAGTGCCAGCACAGAGTAGCGTCAAATGGCAATAGGGACTTCCTTCATACTGTGCAAATATAAATGAAATTGTAAAAAAAAAAAAAAAAAAAAAAAAAATAAATGAAGTTGGGTAAACTCCCATGGATGAAGGAACAAACAGCAGGAAGAAGGAAAGGGCATTTAAGTTAATTTAAATATACGAGTGAGCGAGTGAGTATGTGTTCCTCATAACTGTGCTTATGAGTAATAAAGACTAAACAGAATAACCAAATGAATGAATGAATGAATGCAGAAATGAAGAAATGAATAGTTAAATAAATAAATGAAGATGGGAAAATATTGTAATAGTAAATGGCCCCCTTGGCCAGTGACCACTTCGTCCGTCCGCCCAACGAAGTCAACAATGTCAGTGTTAGAATAAATGAATGAATAAGGTGGCTATAGCTAATAACATACACGTATTCATTTGCCCGGTGTGTTTATTGTGTTGTGTGTTGTGTGCTGTGTGTTGTGTGCTGTGTGCTGTGTCTGTGTATGTGTGTAGGACATCATTATCCCTAGAGCATGTGGGCACGTGTGTATAATTATATAACAATTTATTATGTTAGGTAATTTTTATTTTTGCTGGTATTGTTGAGCAAAATTACTATTACTCATTTTAGTAAATGAAATGTGAGCCCCAAACTATTATACAAAGAGGATGATGTCAAGCAATTTATCCTTTTACAAAATCATACTTATATCAAGTTATTAGATACTTTAAATTTTTTACTTTTTTATCTATAAAATTTTAATCCACAACAAACTATGTATCCCGTGTACGACCAAAGCCAAATAATGCTGTCACCATCTTGAGACGACTACATGGTGAGCAACAACACCAACGACAACATAAGCACCAACAGAGAAAACACTCATCATCATCATCCTCATCAACATGATCACCATAAACGTAACCAAAGAAATCCATTTCAATGTTGCTTCTTCTCCTTCGTTTTACTTAACTTTATACATTTAGCATTTATAGTCAATCGAAGCATCCACCAATGTGCAATGTGACGTATACGCAATATTGTGACTCAGGTGTTTTGAATTTTGTTGTCTTAACTTCTGGACTTGACTTTTATTTTACTTGAATTTTACTTGTTGCTGCTATTCGTTTTCTTCTTTAGATACAAAATTTCATTTCATTTTTTCACCTTATTGGTGTCATTGCATTTATTGTACTATAATATTTATCCAAAGCCAAAGCCAAAACCAAAGACAAAGACAACGACAGATGGATGAATGAATGAATGAATGTATCTTATTGGTTATTTTTGTTCTATTTTTTTTTTTCTATTGAAGTGAAAAAGTTATAAAATACTAAACTGAGCGTAAATTTTGTTTCTATTTCCATTGAAAAAATTGGAACGTAAAAGTCAAAGGCAATAAATCGATTTGTTTCAGAGGAAGTAAAGCGCCCACCTTCCTTACCTAGGTTTCTTAGCAATTTAATCGATTTTTCTTTCTATTTTTTGTTGTTTTTTTTTTTGTTGTTGGTTTTTGTTTTAGTGTTGGTACTTGGCTCAACTTAGTACGGCTGAGTTTATTTTATACGGAAATGAATGAATGAATGAATGAAGTCCCAATAGGTATAACTTAAGCACGCGAACTTTTAAGGCTCCGTTGCTCTCAACTTTAATGTTTATCGATGGATGGTAAAATGTTGCACTTTACTTTTACTTTTACTTTTATGATAAGAAAGTAAGTATATCCATGTCTCATGAACAAACTGGGTTGATGGTTATGCATAAAAAAGCATAATAAGAAGGAATATGAAAAGAAGAGTACATATCTTTTTATGCCTGCTGTCATCATTTACAACTTATGGTTGGCTATGAAAAAATAACAAAATATTATACTCGTAAGTATCATATAAGAAAGACCCTTCATCATCATTGGACGGTTGATCCTTCTTTCATCTCATCTCATCTCATTTTATTTCATTTGATCATATGACCATGACAGCTTCCACAAAGTGCGTTGTTAAGAGTTGTGTTGCACAAAACACAATTTCAATGAAATAGTTAAGTTGAATTGTATACTTAATATAAAAATGCTTCAAGCATAAAAATTCATCATGTTTAAAGTTTCTTCTCATCGTCAGTTTTCTCTCCACAAGACCACTTACAATGTTGGTATGGCATGATAAATATTCGAAATGAATATTTGAAGTGAATGTAACTAGACACACACACACATACATACGAGTATTTGTATGTATCGTTTGTGCTACAGGCTAAAGAATTTCATTTGAAAAGTTTTTCGGAAATATTCGACAAAGGTAACTCTGAAACTTAAATGTTGCTTCGTCAGATGAAATGGCATCATTGGATCAAAAATCTAAAGTAACACTATCTATTAAAAACTATAGTATAACTGCATAATTTGAAGCAAATACAATAGATACATTTTTTTATTTTGTACTTTTACCTTTTGTTATTTCATTTTTTAATTTGTGTATCAATTTTATTGATGTTTGGAATTCATTGTTGATGAAAATCTGAAATTTACTTTTTTCCTTCACTTTCTTTCTTATTGAAGAACATTGTAAGTGGGTCGTTTAAGAAATACTTAGAAACTCTGAGCTCATAGTCTCAATAATATTGACTAAAGAAAAGTTTGATAAATACTGTTAGTACGAATGCATTGCGTTGCTTTGAATAATTGAGTACCATTAAATTTCGTACTCACTTTCGGCAACCAAATACACAAGCAATGAGTACAATTTCTTTTTTAAAGAGAGCGCAGATCGACACTCATTTGTGACGCGAGTTGAGTCAGTCGGAGCGAGCGAGAGAGAGAGAGAGAGAGGGGATGCAAAATAATACAATTGCAAGGAATAAACACTGCAAGTTGACTGCAGCGCATAAGCAGACGCATAAACATATGCAAAGTTTTAACAAACAAATGAGTACAAAGAATTAGGAAAAGTCTTCTACTTGCTGCACAAAATAACAGACGAGTGCGCAATTGCTCACACTCAATCATAAGCGCCATCGTGCGGCCACTACAAAGGATTGTTTGGTGATGCTCAACCGCAATCCAAACGAGTTTTTTCTCCGTGGAGCCATCACAATACACCAGAGACTAAGAAACTGTCAAAGCAGAGGAACTTACACAAAAGTATGCCAAATTGGGTCCGTCGGCCAATGCACTCGGTGTCATTCACCTCAATTACTTTGAAAAGGGTAAAACGGTTATTCAGAGCTGATGGACAGATGTCAAATTGGTTTAAAGCAAAACCGACCGCATTTCGCCAAGAAAAAGTGCGTAGTCACCATGGAAAATATCCATAAATTATGCTACGAGCTATTATCTCATCCAGCATATTTTGCAAATTTAGCCCTACAACTCAACTATTCCGTGTTTCCAAACCTGAAGAAATGGCTCAGCGGTAAAAGATTTACATCAAATGAAAAGGTCATCTCACTGATACAAATGCTTATTTTGAGGATCTTGAGAAAACCTATTATTTGAAAGAGAAATTGAAAAATGTATCAAGCTCAAAAGAGAAAAAAAAAAAAAAATAACAAAATAAAATTTGTTTTTCTATCTTTTTCTAAGGACTTATTAAACGACTCATGGAACAAAAAAAAAAAAAATATTAAAAAATAAGTAATTTCAAACTTGTGTTGATTTGCAAGTCATTCAAGTATTTTTACTTCAATACAATATTACTGTTATTATCATTGTTGTTATTGCTTGTCGTATGTACTTTTGTATATCCTTCTATCAATCAATCAAAATAGTTTTGATGATGTAAACATTTCTTTTTCATTAAAATAATATTTATTCTTTGCCCCCAAAAAACTCAAAGCAGGAGATACAAAATCTAATAACTTTTTGTTGCTTTTTAGAGTTAAAAACAAAAATCAATCAATTTTCTTTTTCAGAGAAATAGATAAATTGATTTACAGACAGATAGACAGACAGAGAGATATAAGCCAAAGGATAAAACAGAAGTATCCTTCTTCTTCGTTATTTTTATTGATGTTGAACTTCAATAAATATTTGATTTAATCATGATATGATTTTGGTAAAATATGAAATATCAAAGAAGAGAATTGTATCTGTCTCTGTGAGTGTGTGTGTTTGTGTGTGTATGTGTGAGTTGAATATAAATAAATTTTAAAACATAAATCAAGGCTATAAAATAGAGCATTCAGTTTTCTAGCAAAAGTTGAAGTTTAAGTTGAAAGTCGAATGCTTTGATTACATTTTACTTCAGGTTTGATATCATTTCATTTCTCTCACACATTAATTCACATGTTGACCTAAATCATAGTCACATTTCATTAGGAAAAGAAAAACAAAAAAAAAAACATTTAAGTCATGTCAACAACATCAATGATGCATAATGACATTTCTAAACAAAAAAAAAAAAAAAAAAACACAAATCAAATCAGTCTTATATTGTAAAAAAAAAAAAAAAAAAATGGTGTCAAAAAAAAAAAAAAAAAAATAATAATAATAAAAGAAAGAAAGAAAATCAAATGTCACAATGGCAACATAAATAATCTTTGAAAGGAATAAGGGGAAAATGACGCCACACACTTGAACAAGCGTATGACGCGGTGCGTATATGGGACAATTAAAAGAGCAAAACGTTAAGTGTCGACATCACGTATACGCCAAGTGACATAAGTTTACGTGTTTAATTGCAATATTTTTTTATCACAATTCTTTTTTGTTTTTTTTTTTCATTTATGTCATGATGATGAAGGAAAAACGCCTTTTCTACATTTGAAGCAATGAAAAGTCATCTATTAAAAGTAAATTAATTACAGTTTTGTTATAGTAAAAAAAAAAAAAAAAAAAAACTCAAATGGGAGAAAGAAATAGCAATCAAAACAACTAACAAATGTTGTTGATCTTAAGATCTTTAGGAAGCGATAACTACCAATGACATTGAAATAGAAATATGTACTTATGTATGAATGTAAAAAAAAAACGCCATTAAAACGCATAGAAAACGCGTTCATAGACCTTTTTTTTTTTCTTTGGTGTAGCAGAAAAGAAAATATTTATTTCCTTCATGTGTGATAAAGTGGTATGCATGAGACTTCAGGCAAAAAACATTAAGTGAACAACACGAAAGAAGCTAAAGAAATTCGGAAAATGTAATAAAAAATATTGTTTATTCTTGGTAAATTTCCGTCATTGCTCATGGCATGTTTTTTGAATAGAAAAACGCAATGCAAACGAACATAGATCAACATGCACGCACACTCATTCACTCACTCACTCACTCACTTACTCACTGATTCACTCATTCATTCATCTATTCAGTGTATCTACAAACCCAGCCCCCACCCAGACAAGAATGATACTATGTAGTAGCAGACAATGAGGTAAGACATTTAAGAAAAAATAGAAAAAAAAAAGTAAACTTGGTTTATTGTAAGTTACGAGTCCTTTTCATAGAGAAACCCTCTAGTGGCGCGTAGATTTCGAAGATTTCTACTTGTTTGTATGTGAATGTGTGTGAATGTAAATTCCAAACAAAGAACAGAAGGTTAAGCATAGCAAATCCAGCACGAAAAGGATACAACACGCGAGAAGCTATTGAAAGCTTAGGCATTGTTGATGACAAAAATGATCATGATGACGACAATGAAGTAAAGATGGATGAAATACTAAATCTATGAAGGAATATGCATACGTACATAGATTCCAAGCATATTTTTGACAAAAAGCCTACATGAGAAGAAGAAACCTGTTCAAGCATTTACACATGAATTCTCCTTCACTCACTCAGTGGACTTACACTTATATTCGTTGTTACTTTTCTTCGTCTTCGTCTTCCTCTTCCTGTTTTCTTTTAAGATTTAGTCTTGTCTCATTTCATGAAGCATTTCCACATTCCACTTACATTTACACTTTACGTGCCTCATTCGTTTTAGTTATGTATTATGTAAAAGTATTTGTTGCTTTGACTGAAATCAATCAAATGCAACAAACAACTAAAAATGCCTTAAACTAAATTGATGTCCTTTCTTTGATGAATAAATAAATATAAAACGTGCAAAGGAAACAAACGCATGAATTTGAAGGCTTTCATTGCGGTTATCATACAATAGACGACACAATTAAGGTGCGTCGACAAAAGCCTGGAATTTCATGTACGAAAATTTGTTAATAGCAAAGTGTTTGTTGTTGTTTATTTAAAAATGAACTTCAAGGTTAATAAATTCTCACCGGGTTTTCATCATCATCATCATCATCATCAGCAAATTCACAGACCACAAAAACACTTATGGGCACCTTAATGGGACCGAGACGAGTCGAGTCAAGTCAAGTCAAGTCGGGACTATGAAGCCACCCAACTAAGTTGACTTAGAGTCAAATTCATGTCATTATTCAAATTCGGGACAAAGGAGAATGAAAATATTAATTTATTAGCTGATAATAAATTCTCAAAGGAAAAATTTACATAGAATGAATACATACCACACCTACACACACACGCACACACACACGCACACGCACATTCGTCCTAAGGATAAACTCACGCACAAAGGCTCATGTGCGAAGCCAGCACACGCATTGCGTTAGAAAATAAAAGCGACTCGACTTAAAAAGCAACAAAAAAACAAAAAAAAAATAATAGAAAAAATAAAAAAGGGAAAGGAAATGAACTAAAAGGAACAAAATAAAAAATAAAAAAAAAAACAAAAAAAAAAAAACAAAAAAAATAAGAAAACAAAAAAATAAGAAAAGAAGATGAACGGATGAAAATCAAAATAAAAGAAAAACAAACGAAGGTAAAATGCGGCAAAGTTATAAAAAATTCAGAGCAACAAACAAAACAAAAACGTGCGGTTTACGTGAGCCGACTCAAGTCGAGTTAAGTTGAGTCAAGTTTTGAAGGCAGCAGTAACACAACACCAACAACAACACCAACAGCAACAGCAATAGCAACAAAGTTAAGACACAACAATGAGGCATAGAGTAGCGTTTAAGGACACACGTTGCTATAATCATTGTATGCTTATCTTATGTGTGTATGTATGTATGTGTATGTGTGTGTGTGTGTGTGTGTGTGTGTGTGTGTGTGTGTGTGTGTGTGTGTGTGTGTTTGTGGCAACAGCAACGGCGACATTGACATTGACAACAACGACGAAACCGACGACGACGACGACTAAATCACAAATTTTCAATATTCAGAAAGACATAGGAGAAAGAGAAAAGTAAGACACCTACGCATGACAGTTTAAAAACACAATCGCACACTTCGGAACTTGAAGTATAGGAGATCGAAAAGACGAAATGTAAAAGACGAAACCCATGAGATGATCAGTAGAATGGGAAGGAATGGTTGGGAATGCGACAAAATTAAACCAAAATATGCGGCTATGCAAACAAATGGCTACATTTTAATATTCATATAGACAGACAGACGAGGAAGCTAGTACATATTCTAGAGAAAGAATGAGCAATAGACTACAATAAGTAAGTAAGTGTATAAGTATAATAATATTAATCGGCTTTACTAAACAATTTATACACTTCATTATAACACAGAAACACAAGTCTTTTTATTGGTTTCATAAGTTACTTTCCTTGTTTATATGAAGACAATATGTGTAGTTGTATTTAAATCGATGATGAAAATGATTCTCATCCAATGAATTTTGACAAATTTATAGAGCCTTTGATTCGTCAAACCCAACTTTCTTCTCAAAAATACCTATTTTCTTTTTAATTCCAACTTAATAGTAAATGGTGAAAGTATCCAAAGGGAGAACAAAATCAGATACTTTGGGTTCTATTTTGAGAGTAAACTCACCTACACATTTAGTATTGGATTGATAAAATGCCTAAGACCATAAATTTCAAGTCCTTGAAAAATGACGAAAAAGAAAGTCGGACTTTATCAAAATAAAAGTGGATAAGCAGCGGCGTGGAAAAAAACACCCATCAGTCTACTCAATTAATTTATGAATCGTGTATCTTTGTACCCATTATGTTATATTTCTCAGAGGAGAGGGGACTCTGTGTTCATACCCGCAAATCTAGAAGTGGCAGGTGTTACAATGATCAATAAGAAAATCATATTTCCGTTGTACAGTTAATGTGAGCTCAATATTATTGCATTTTCAGGCAGAGCTTGCATCACTAATTTTGAACGAAATACAAAAAGTCATTCACACAAGGTTTTCTTCTTCCTGAACAACTATTTTTTGTTTTGGTATAACCAAATAAATACAAATGGAACATTGTGGCTAATTGTGAGAAATTAAAATGGACATTTTGTGAAAAATACATGATTAAAATCAATTCTCAGTTCTTCCTTTTTCATTCCTGTTACGTATTTTATTCAAATTTTAATTTTACTTAAAATTGTTCTATGCCACCATCAACTGTTTAATAATGCCGCACAACAAAAAGAGAGAAAGGTAGTCACCAAATAAGGCGGAAATGGCCAAACACTGCTGCAGTGTGACCATCCTAATATTGTCTTGGATTTTCACATCCACTTACCAAAAATGCAACCGTACATTCATAATTTTCCCTGTTCGTGTTGTTGTTGTTGTTGAATTGGATGAGCATTCATGCTGCCAGTAGATGTAGCATCCGCTCTGTCTGAAAAGACTATCACTTAATAATAAAAATAAAAATAATTTTTGGTCCCATTGGCATACATTTTGTATATCGAAATTAAATTGAATCAGTGAATTTTTGAAAATTAAGTTCTTATGAAATCTAAGTATAATGATTCCTCAAAGGTTTGTTGCTTAACTGGCAGTTTGTATCTTGAGAAAACGGAAATCTTTTAAACATCCCTTAAAATGTAAGCTAAAAACTGAAATAAATGGGATAGACAGATGATTTATTTATAAAATTTTGTTATAATACTTCACCAAGAATACTAGTTACCAGGAACTACGATCCAAAAAATTCGGAGTCTTTTCTGTAGTTTTTTTTTTTTTTTTTTTGATTTCAGTATGTCAAAAATTTCATATGTCTTATGGATCAATGGACTTGGATCTTTTGCTATTCTGTTACATACTTTCCAATAAATTTAAATTCCGTACATTTTTCTTAGGATTTATTGTACGATATTGTAGATTGAGTATGAAAGCGAAATAGAGTGGAGCACGTGTAAGACAGCTTAAGAGTGAATGAATGAATCAGTTTTCGTAGACAATACGAGTATGTGCAGCATACTTTTGTGGGATTTTTCTTGTGATTTTCGTTATTTGTATGGCTCAAGTGTAACTTGTTTGAACTGAATAAGCTTTGATTTTTGTTGGGCATAAGAGGCTTTTCATTCTAATACGAAAGTATCAACAACAATTCATGGCGCCTACAATTTGTCTAAACTTTTTCATTAGATTAAGTTTGTTTTGTTGTCTTTTGATTAATCAAATACTGTTAAATTTAACTCAATTAATGTTATCAGTTCACATAACCTCATTGATAACCCTTTCAAAGTATTTAATTAAATTTATTTATTTTTTTTTTTTTTTTTTTTTAGATTTTCTTATCAAATTATTGGATTATTAAAAATGCATATCAAAAGATGAGAAATGAAATTGTGATTGCGGTTACATAATTCAATAATCAAAACACACAGTTTTATTTCTCCATTCATGCATAAAGATAGATGATGATGACAATTATTTAGAAAACATGTTTCATAATATTTATTTGACTTGCTGCCCGTCAATGCAAAGAAAAATAAAAATAAAAAAATAAAAATAAAATGAAATGAAAATTGTTCAAAATAATATTCATTGAATTTCAATTTTGTTATCAAAGCAAGTGTATTTTGATTGATTTCGTTTCGTTGTTGTCGACAAAAAAAAACACCACATAACACACACAAAATAAACCAAACAACATTCAATATTAAAATAACAACAGAACCAACAACAAGAACAACAAAACAATAGAAAAATTGTTCATATAATGAAATGCAAAAATAAATATTCAAAAAAGAAAAATAAAGAAGAGAAAAAAAGAAAAGAAAAGGAATAGAATAGAACAGAACAGAAAAGGTAGAAATAACATTTTCATAAAATAGAATTTTTTATATCATGGCAAAGTTTCTTCTTTGTAACGTGAATAAGTGAGTGAGTGAGTGAGTGAGTGAGTGAGTGAGTGAGTGAGTGAGTGACTGAGTAACATAAACATAAATGAAGTAACGTGACATGGTGTGACGTGACGTGACGTGATATGACGTCACGTGGAAATTTCACACGCCAACAATTGCGACATCAACGAATGACATTTGATTGATATACTTTGGGAGAAACAATGAAAGTATGCAGCATATAGACGTAGTTATGTGTTTAGAATATGAAGATGCAAGAATACAAAGCTTGAGATAAGCGAAAATGATATGGAACACACAACATACACACAACACAATGAAGTTAATGAATAAATAAGACAAAAGACAAAGAGACAGATGACTAAACGTCATGCTCCTTAAAGGATTGAGTGACAGACTTTAAGTGAATGACTAACTGAGTGAATGCTTTATACTTTCTATGTCGGTAACAGGTTGCGTTTTGAATGACAATCGCAAGTTGGCCAGAAGTAACAGAACAACCAACATAAGTGAATAACGGATATGCAACAACATGAACAAACATGTGTCACATATTTCGCATTTTTTTTTATAAAATCAAAAACAACTTTACTTCTTGGAGGAAAAGACAACAGCAGCAACAGCAGCAGCAACAGCAGCATCAACAGTTGTTAAGTTTCCTTATTGAAAAATGGTGGTGGAATATGAACGAGTATCTATAAAATTTTTTATTATTTCACTTAAGTAAACAGCAACCTGTTAATGACAATCATTTGACTTTAATAACTTGCTACTACTCCCTTCACTTTGCTAATCCATGTGACTGTATGTCTTTTGAAAATTAGTTTACTCGTATTTTGTTCCCCCCATCAACAACAACAACAACAACAACATCATCATCATCACCAATTATTTGTTTAGTACTTCAACTTTTTCATCTTCTCCGTTGAATTATATATATTTTATCTTTTTATAAAAAGTGTCCTTCTTATTGACATTGACATTGGCATTGGCATTGGTATTGGTATTGATATTGATATTGATATTTGTTGCTTATCCTCATCATTGTTGGCAGTTACTTTTGCTTGTTGCTACTTAACTAAAGCCATCAACCATTGAAGGCAATCTCAATTGCTGTCAATATGATTTTGATTTGATTTGATATTTTTATCACGATTCGATTCGTTTCGTTTCGTTCTTCTTCAATGAGATTCTCAAGAGAAATTAATCTTTGCACCAGCACTTGGTACAGTACAGTACAGTACAGTACAGTAGTTGTAGTATTACACTATGTGTACTTTTTTCCCATCACTTCAGATGCATAGTAAAAGAATGTTAAAATGAGAATGTGGATGAGGATGAATTGAGAGGAATTTCTTTAGAAATGTCATCTTCATTTTTATAGTTAAGAATATTAAAGTTAATTGTGCGTGATTATTATTTTATATTGTAAAGTTGTGAGCAAGAAATGTCTGCCATATTTCTATATTTAATGTCAACTGCTGCTAAATTTTATAGTATATTATGTTATTTATAGAAAAGATGTAGGAAGTAAAATTAATATCAATTTAATGGTGTCTCTTATGAGTATAGAAATACATAAAGATACATGTCGCTTATCTCAAACTAAAGAAGTTTATAAAATTTCAATTCATTGGAAATTATTGTTAAACATTTTGTAACATTTACAGTTTTTGTTTTCTTAAAATTCTAAGGAAAAAAAAAAAAAAATAATAATAATAACAAAATGTAGTCTTTGCAGAGATTCAGTTGACTTGTCAGAAAAGTTATTTGTCCAATGAATTGTCTAGTTAAGAAGACATATTAGGATAGAAATATTATGGTTTCTTAGAAACCAATTACTTTATCATAGAAATGAAACAATTTGAAAGAAACTTGAGATTACCAAGGCTAAGAACAAAAGATGATAATGGTGAGGTAAATTGAACATAAGTTTTCTTAGAAAATTTATAGTAAACTTTTGGACATTGGTAGATTGAATCATTTTTGTGATTTCATATTCATTGGTTATCTAATTTTGCTTATGTGTATATTTTTTACAATATTGCCAAATTGTAGGAGTATCAGAACAAGGCTTTGCGAAGAATTATGGTTATGGTTCCTTAGTTTGACAGAAATACCACGCTGCAGAGAGAGTTCACAATGCCGACGGCATCCATTGGTGATCAGGACTTTCGCTGCTGAACAAAGCGTAGTTTGATAAGGCTACACCCACATGATCTCCTCTTAAAAAGGATGTCACAGCTTTTCTAAAATTCTCAGTATTATTTTAAATTATAAAAATGTGTTATGCTGATTACTGCGGTAAACATTAAGTAATAAAAATCTATTCTATACAAATGAAATTGAGTAAAGTGTAAAAAAACCATTGCATACTTTTGGGAGTCTTCTATTCTAATTCTAAATGGTAATTTTGTAAAATATTAATCGAAATCAAAACTATTTGAATTATTTTCAAGTCCCTAAAAACAATTCAAACAAAATTAAGTTTTAATAAAGTAAGAAACATGAATAAAATAAGACAAATTACAACTTAAATGGGAATCGAAACAATTGTGTGCTCAATTATTCAATTGAGTATGAAAACAAAATGAACGAAGCAAATGAATTCATGTAAAAGACAATGAACAGACAGATAAACAGTTAGACATTTAGGTGGGACAGACAAACAACAATAATAATAATAATAATAAGAATAGAGAAATAATAATGAAGTTGAACACACAACAAATGAACGAACGAACGATTGAACAAAAGTAGTCCCAAGTCAAGCGAAAAAGGACTTCCATTTAGGTGCGGTTAAGGAAAAACAGCTTAAAATGATACAACTCTCTAGAAATGGCAAGTAAAGACTTCTATCGAAATTATTAGATTGTAGATACATGGATACATGGATAGGATATATGTACATAATAAATGTATACACACACACACACAGGGCACACATACAGAACAAAATACTTGTGCATAAATACATAATTACATGTATGATATGCATATGAATGTGAATGTGAATGTGAATGTAAGTAAGTAGTTAGAAAGAAGGGAACAAGTTGTGACAAAGTTTATGTTTGTTAGAAATGACATGAATATACATGGGTATGGATAGATAGATAGAAAGGAAGATACATGTGTGTATAAATGTTTTTATGTAAGTAACCTCAAGCACACTTCAGTGTGCAAAATAAAATGAAAATGAAAACGAAAGCGAAAGCAAAAGGCATATAAAATATGAAGAAAAAAATAAAACATAAGAAAAGAACAACAATATTAACATCAAGAATCAACCTAGAAGATAAAACAATAGAAAAACCATCACAAAATGAGACGCATTCAAAAGCAACAAACAAACAAACAAACAAACAAACAACCAAACAACCAAACAACAAACAGAAGAAGAAGAAGAACAACAACAATAACAAAAATTGTATATAAACCTAATGTAGCAAGAATTTTTAGCATAAACAAGAATCATTTATGGCACTCATGCTTTTTTCTATACAATAAGAAGCATGCAACACACACTTAGTCAGTCAGTCAGTCAGGGATGTAGGCAGCAGATAGTCAGACAATGGTATGAAATGAGTAAGCATAGATATTCATTCATTCATTCAACTTGGTTGTACTCAGTTGAAATTGTATATTTTTTTGCTATACACAGATATAGTTAGATACATACATATTATGTACGTAGATACACTCAAGTTTTAGTCAACCTATTTGAATAAAAGAAGAAGGCAGGCTCAACGAACGCACCAAGCAAACACTTAAGCGACGACATCTTGAATTCAAAACCACAAGTTTACTTACATATTGTATTAAGTATGTATGGTATATACATTTGTATCTGTCTATCTATCTATCTATCTATGCATAGCTAAAATATACAAATACATACAATTCTACATAACTACACATGCTACGTTGTCATTATCATTTCTGCTGCTCTTGGCAATGCTTCGCTTTGCTTCGTTTTGCTTTGCTTTTTGGTTTGTTTTTCTTTGGTTATACCATGTATATTTAGTAGTAGTTACGTTAGATACTTTTTGTTTTTCTGTTTTTGTTTAAATAAAATATTCATTCATTCATTCGTGTGCATTTTACTTTGAAACGCGTATTCTGTGGTTACTCATTGCCTAACCCAAGCCCAGTGGCGGCAACACAGAGGAGATAGTGGGAAGAGTGTGTGCGAGTGTAGAGAACCTTTGAACCAAATCAAAAACCAAAAGCATACCTCAATCCCAATCCCAATCCCAATCCGAATCTGAATCCCAAAACCCCAAAGGCGCTCAAGAGTTTGCCACCATCATATACCACACAACACAACACTACACTACACCACACCACAGCACACCACACCACACCACATCCGTCAGTCATGTTGCGTTTTGCTTTTATCCCAAACTAAAATCCGGAAATATTCATGTTTTGCTGTGGTATGGACATAATAATAAAAAAAATATGGATTTGTTGAATGGGAATAGAAACAAATAAACAAATATAGAAAAAAAAAAAACAAAAAATATCTCAAAGTTGACTCGGAAAAAAAGGCCTTCCTCCCTTCCTTGAATTATTATTATATTTTTTAATGTATGTAATTGTGGCAAAATGTTTGTTGTTGTTTATTTGTTTGTTTGCCTCTGCTTGCTCAGCGGAATCGTTTTATTCATATCAAATCCTTTATTTCATTTTTGTTTTTTGCCTTGTTGGGAATAATAGTAACAACAGATTTGGCAACTCGATTAAATGGCACAACTGCTGCCGTTGGCAATTGCCATTGCCATGCATATTCTTGGTTGGTTGGCAAAAACAAAAAAAAAACAAAAAATAAAATAAAGGACTAAAAGTAGCTTCGGTTAAATTTTGCACTTATTTATTACATTTTTTTTTTTCTCCATATTTTGTTTTTCTACCATCATTTATGCTGCTTTGAGGGGCATTTATGTTTTGAATGAATGACAGAATGAATGAAAAAGCAAGCGGTCGGGATTGAGAACAGAGCCAGGTAAGTAAGTAAGTAAGTCAAAGCAAATGGAAAAATCTTTTTCATTCAATTTCCCTTAAATGCGTCTAAAGTCGTCATAAATGTTATTGCTTCCTCAGCCACTGCTGCTGCTGCTGCTACTACTATTGATGCTTTCATTCTCACTTAAATGGGGAGCAAAATTATATATAAAATAAAATTACATTTGATTTTTTCCACTTTCCTTTCTCCATTATTATTATTTTTTATTTTTTTTTTTTTTTAAATTTAAAAGTAACTTTAGTTGGCTTTGTTTTGCACTGAGAAGAAAGTGTTTCGTGTGAGTGAGTCACGGTTTTTTTTTTTTTTTTTTTTGCTATTTTCGATTGAGAAAAATGCGTCGTCATTGATTGAACTTTTCTCAGATGAATTTTTTAGGTGGCAAAAAAAATCAAATGATGGAGAAAAATCTACGTCAAAGCAATTTAAGGGACTTAAAGACATTAAGGGGCTTACACTTGAGTCAAAAGCAAAAAACATTTAATGACACACAGAGAGAGAGAGTGAGAAAATAAATGAAAGAAATATACCAAAAGATTACAACTTATTTCTATTGAAAAACATGATAGGAAATCAAAGTCATTGGAAATAAAGAAAAATACATAAATCGGATTTGGGAATTGGAAAATACTAGAAAAATTTCTTTAGATAAAAGCTACTACTTTAAAATTGTATAGTATTTTTCCATGTCCTTTTTGCAAGAATTACATCATAATTACTTAAGAAAGAAGATACTAAAACTATGTAGAAGAAATAGCAGTGAAAAAGAGAAATCTACTGAATTTAAAAATGTTATAAATATATCATAAATAAATAAATATTCGTATATCAAAAGAATTTTTGACTTTCATTTGCACAAGCATTTCAGTAATATCTTATTACATTTTGCTGAAATTATTTATCTTTTGCATGATTTTCTTTTAAAATGATAATGCGACTCTTTGATAAAATAAAACTATGCATTCTGCTGATTCCAATTCCATGTGCAAGATGTGATAATATCTTCAGTTTACTGAAGTTTTAGTTAAGATAAATTTGATTTTGATTATGGTTTCACAAGATATACATTTACATTATTTGATCTGAAAGCTACATTTAAACCAAATGACAGCTTGCCAATCATATGACAATGTTCAGATTGCCCATCTTGTCACTCGTTTAGCGAATGATCACCATAAGTGAACCCCACAATTTCTTTTAGTATATTGTCATTTGTAGATGTCAATCATTTCTATTGCTACTAATCAATTGTATGACAGAGTGCATGGTAACTTTCCACACTGTGCCAATCAGCCTTTACCCATAATAATGTCAACTTGTCGTTTGGTTTAAATGTATTTAAAGTAAAAAGTTGTTCAGATCGACGATTCGTGCCACAAACACACAATTGTAGTAAATATAAAATGATGAATAAATTTTAGATAAATAAAAATGTAAATGTTCGTTTGTTCATAACCTGTAAACTCGAAGAGTACTTTACCGATTTTTCTCAAATTTTGTCACAACATTACATTCGGCTAAGGTTATGTTTTTGCAACGGAGAAAAATCAGTATTGGTTAATCAAAATTTGCATACAAGACTTAGAGACATTTTTTTAAATTAATCAAGTCGTCTTTGTCATACATCTCACTTTGATTGGTAGATTTTAGAATTAATAATTATTTGTGCGTAGTTATTGTTGTCAATATTAAATCAATAATTTTTTGTTACTTCAAGGAAGTGTACTTGGCCCCAGATTATACACATTTATAAAAGGCAGAAAAATTTATTGGCTTTTTGAACCAAGAGAACGGCAGTTCTGAAACCGGTGTGGAATGCAGCAGTGAGGACCGTCAAGTAACTCCAACATTGAGATATTGCAAAGCTATCAGTCCATGACGCTGCTTACAATGGTATGCGACCAATTTCTGCATCCATTAAGACTTCATATTCCATTTGTCAAGGATGAAATAAGAAAAATATTAAAAAAGTACATCAACAAATTGTACAAACATACCAACAATTTAGCAATAGGTCTACTAGAAAATGGCATGGATATTAAGCGCCGGAAAAGGTTCCATGTGTTAGATCTTCCACATAGATAATAAGTTATATTATTTATTTGTGTAGTGTTATAATGCTTGAGTTCGCTGTAGCCTCACCATCATCCTGTGATGTAATGATTTGTTGACAAACTGATTGTAAATGAAACCATTATAATCAATGGAAAAAAAAAAGATATATAAAAAAATTGTTTTTAAAAAATATACAGACATCGTGATCGAATTGTCCAGTCTATAATCACTGTAATCACTGCTATAAAACAATTGTCTTTGCCCAGCTTGAGCCACAGCAACATGTAGGGGCATTGCTAGTTATTAATTCAAACATTGATTGTGTTTAAATTATTTGTATAATTAAAAAGAAAATATCATTTTATGACAAGGAACAAAAGTTTTCTTGAATATAAAAATATGTGAACAGCAAGTAAATGAAAAAATTCAATCACAGTCTTGCGTAGACATTTGAGCTTTGCTCTTTCAAAAGTAAGAGAAATCTTGGTTTTTTTTGATACAGTTAACCATCTTCACTTAATAAACTTTAAAAGACGGAGTCCAGTAAAAACTTTAGGGGCACAGCTATAAATGATTCCACTCTAGAATTGTCATACGGCAGAGATATTAATCATAGCCCCCATTTATTAATATTACTTTTCTAACAGGTGACTCTACTTTCACTTTAATTAAAGAAGAATATCTTGAAAAATCTTATAAAATCCTATAAAAGCATTCATTTTATACTTACAGAAAATAAAATAAAAGGCGTTTATCAAAGAATCTTCTCTGAAGATAAGCAAAGTATGAAAACATACTACATAATTTTAATATTAACAAAACAAATAAATGTATATTTGAAAAGCCCTTTCTTGAATTCTAATGAAATTCTCAAATGAAATATTATTAACTGAATTGTAAACTTAATTTTCTCAAATTACCACAATGAAATGATTGCAAATCAAACAGAACAGAAAAGAACAGAACAGAACAGAACTGAACACAAATTGTTAATGAGAAGCACATAAAAAGGTCAAAAATTGTGTTAATTTTCTCAACTAAACAGAATCTCCATCCCAATTCATTAATTTATGCATTGTTCACATGTAAAAAGATTAATCCGATTACAAGCAATAAATGGAAAATCATTAAAAATTCACAAAACATTTTCATCATTTTTAAGAAAATAAATTCTTAATGAAGAAACATCGATGGGCAATTAAAAATTCTCATTCTCATTCCCATTCCCATTTTAACATCAAAATACTAGAAAGTAGAAAACAAAAAATCAAAATTGTTGAAAATTACTGAAAAAGAAAATTAAAATAATAAAAAAGAAAATACAACCAAAAATTCCATAAAACCAACACATAAAGGATATTTTTGTCATAAGGCAAAAATCGAATAAAATGTAATGAAATGAGAAATTTGACCAGACAAAAAAAAAAAAAAAAAACAAATGAAATAACGTAAAAATTCTGTTGGAACACGGAAAACAGGGGAAAAATAGCAACAAACAATGAAGGCAGGCAGGCAGTTTTCATGAAGCATAATTTAATTATGGAATATACGTAAAACAATTGCAAAATGTCCTCAACGAGTTAATTTGTCAAATGGCAGCAGCAGCAGCAGCAACAGCAACAACAAAAAGAAACATCAAACGTCGACCGACGGAATAAATGACAAACCGTCAGTTGACTCTCAACAATCGACCATGATGACATGACGTTGCCTTTTTTTTGTTTTTGTTTTTTGTTTTTGACTTGCTAGTTGCCTCTTTTTTAGTGGCTTTATGTTGCTGTTTTCTGGTTTTGTTTCAAACATAAAAGGAGACTCGAGGAATGAAGGCAAGTCTTCAACATACAGTATTAAATTGGATGGATGCCTTTATGGTAGTAAGTTGATGAGTAAGAGGATGATGATGATGATGATGATGACGACGATGATGACGACTATGAGATTGGTAGGTTGGTCGGGAAATAGGTGGATGGGTAGGTAGGTAGGTAGGTAGATTGTTGTTATTATTGTTATTGCTACATTGCTGTGTGTGTGTTTGACTTTTAGTGCTCGCTTGCGCGCGCTTTTCTTCATGAACTACAGAGAGAAAGAAAGCGCAGAAAATGAAAGGATTAATTAGGATTATGAGGCTGCTGCCGGTTGACTGGCGGGAATTGCTGATGCTGCGACATCAACATTTAAACGCTTAACTAAACAGAGACCAGAGACGCTCGGTTTGGTAATAGCGCATCACTCTTCCTCTCTTATTCTTCTTCAGTTCTCACTTTTTGTCTGTCGTTCAGTTCATCTATTGCCTATATCAGATGTCTGTCTAATGTTGTCAGCAGCAGAAGCAGCAGCAGCAGTAGAATGTTGACAAGGGCAACGTCATTTTGTTACACGATGAGACTCAGTTAGGTGCGCGGAAAATTTTCATTTAAAGCTCATAAAAACACTTAAGAAGGAATTTCTAAATTAGTTAAATTCACAACATTCAATGCTAAAAGACTTGAAGCTATTTTCATTCATTCGTTTAGTTTCTTTTAAGCTACTACATAACTCGAGAATAAAGATAAGAAAAAAAACCCCACTCACTCACTCACTCACTGACTTAGAGATTTGAATATTCATAAAAGTATCTACTGTACCTGTATTTTTAGATATATTTCATCATTTTATGGTTGTCATAGTTTCTTAGGCAATTCATAATAACTTTATATAATTTTGGTATTTTTTTTTTCTTTTGATTTTTTTTTTTTTTTTTTGAATTTCTGAATTAAATTAAATTAAATAATTGTTTCATGTTTATATTTTTATGACGATGAGTGTCTCTTGTGACAACTCGAGGACTTCAGTTTCATCAAAACATACACGCACACACACACACACACACACACACACACACACACACACACACACACACACACACACACACACACACACACACACACACACACACACACACACACACACACACACACACACACACACACACACACACACACACACACACACACACACACACACACACACACACACACACATATCCTAACTCATCCTAGAATCCAAATTATAAGCATTTTTTATGTAGTCGAGACTTTTACTAGTATTTCACATAAAATATTTAATAATAAGACTCTTTTTAATGCTGCCTTAGATGATACACAGACTAAAAGAAAAAACCAAAAAAAAAAAGACATAGAAATATAGTTGAATTGTATCCTTTAATACTCATAAATACAATACATACTTATATACTTATATAAAAGAACAAGAAGATCTCTTACTCCATTTTTCCATTTCTCCTTACCATATTTTTGTATTTTATTTTTCGTGTTTTATAATAAACTTTTAATGACTCAAAGCTTAAGCTATAATAATAATGAATGCTTAATATTAAAACTGTGTAAAAGCATACGAAAGACAAACAAATAGAGGGCAAAAGAGAGATAGATACCAATTAAATTACTTTAATATTACGTATACGCAGCGTTTGACCAGAAGCACATTACGCAAACATTGGGACGCCTGCCGCCGGTAAGCATAAAATGAAAAAAAAAAAAAAATTGAGAAAGAATTCAAAGTAACAAACGCTAATTTAATTGTTGTTAATTGTTCTACTTCTACCCTTGATCAGTTATTTATTTATTAATAGATTATGTAATTATACTACTTAGTATATCTAAAAAGGAAAAAGAAAAGAGGCCACAAGGAATAGATAGAAATCCAAAAGAAAAAAAAAAAAAAAACAAGAAAAATACGAGTTAGGAAGTAAATTGTAATTATCTTGCAAATCGATATTATTGATTGATTTAATTAAATTGCCATAAAATATTAGACAAAAATATGAAATTTAAGTCTTTAATTCTTCAGTTTTCTTCTCTCTGTTGTAATGTTGCCAGATTTAAGAAAAAAAAAGAAGAAGAAGGAAAACAGAACATTAACTTGAATTCACTAAGAATTTCATATAATTTTTTCAACTTATTTATATAGAAATCATATTGGACAAATATATTCTAACGTTTCTTATTTATTGTGAAAAATTTGTACATTATGTTTTATTGTAAGTATTGTCCATCGCTACTTCCACTTCTTTTCCCAATATACGAAAAACCCCGTCAGAAGAATGCTTCATTTTTTGAGGGTATTCACAAATCGATCTAGTTTTTTGCATCTTCATATGATGTGATGTATGCTGCTCAGACAGGTTATATGCGATCGATCAGAACAAGTGATAATCGGAAGGGACAATGCCTGGTGAATAAGGCGGATGGTGTAGGACTTCCCAATTGAGTGTTTCCAAGTAGGTTTTGAACGACGCCCCACAACAACATGTGGACAATCATGCAGGAAAATAATATTATTTATTAGTACTTTAACAGAAATTATGATTATGCAATTGGATATGTCAATACCAAATACATATTGCAGATTGCCTTAATTGCGTCGTTCCGAGGACGTAGTATTCGAATTTACTCAATTCGCAACTGCCCATGGATCTTACATGCAGTATTTTCACAGGTGTGGGCACGCTGTGGATCCATTCTGTGATTTCTGCATAGATGTCGTTGAGTTTCCAGAGCTCCTTGTGCATGAGGGTCCTCAATTTGAAGCGGGGCAAAGTAGAATGTAATAATCTTGGATCGTGGATCTTCTTGTAAGCTGCACGATAACTCCTATGGAGGACTGGGCATTCTTATCTGCAGAAATTGCCAACATATTGCGTGGCGCTCGTTTGTAGGAGCGAATAATGGCACCCCCCTCATTAAGACCACTATCCCTTCCTAGGAAGGAATGTATTGGCAGTACAATCGGAAATAAAGAGAATTTGAGTTGATAGGGGGATTTTTAGTCGGTAACTTGTGCAACGGGTCATAAGTATCTTTGGGAGATTTTCACCTCCTTGCTCGCATATAACAAAAAAAAAAAAAAATAGTGTCAATTAAAGATGATTTGGCAGTTTTAAATAATTTAGATGGTTAATATTACAAAGTTCTTATATTACTCACATTGATTTTTAAAATGATTATCAAACCAATGAAGAATATAAGTATAAAGCCATTGATCATTGTGAACATTGAAAGAGTATCATCAACGGCAGATATTAATGCAACAACTATTAAATCAAATGATCATGACACCTTTACACAGGTTGCAAAATAATCTGATATAGGCTTACACAACATTAACTTGAGGTATTAATGTTGCTTCATCTTTTGAGAGTGATGCAATAGAAAAGGATACTACGGATATAAGCAGGAAAGACCTGAGAGATCATGAACTGCAGATATTGATACAACAACTTTAAAATTAATTGACCATGAGACCGCTACAGAGGCTACTAAAGTATCCGATGTTGACTTATAACACTAACTCCAAACATTAATGTTGATACATCTACTAATGAGAAGGAATGAACTGAGAATAAATTGGATTAAGCATATCAAACTGAAATTAATCTAATTGATTAATCTTTTATGAATCTAATACCTCTATTTTGAACTATAATTTTTTATTAAGAGTAAATTGGATGAATGAGCTTCCTATTATATTGTACATCAGATCTCTGTTTTTTTTAGCAAATCATTACTCATGTTTTCATTTACTTCAGAATCTTGTCTTTTGTCCGGAAAAGGAACAACAAACAGAACATTACATAAAAAAATAAAGTTTAAACTATGAAAACAACAAACGATTATTCTTCATTTGTGTGTTTATATTGCCAAAAATATTAAAAGAAACACTTAGATAAAAATACTTACAAAAGCGAAGAACTAAAAATAGCTCAAGGATAAATGGCTTAAGACATAAAATTGCGAAATTGTCTTCGTCTTCGTCTTCGCCATAAAAGGAGTGAGAAGATATTAAAAGGTAGGCAGGCAGCAGGCATGAAAGGAAAACTCGAAATACAATATGTAAGAGACACAAATAGAATACATGAAAGATTCAATAGAGGTAGACATATAACATAATATTTCGATATAACAAAAGAAAGGCAATGACAACGGCGCCGGAAATAGAATGAGAAGCCGCGAAAGAACGCCTTGTTGGCGACACAACCTTCGACAATAATTTTCATCATAAGTAAGAAAAATCAACAAAAAAAAAAAGTTACTATCTTCTCGTGAGTTTCCGGTAAATCGCACAGGAAAACAACAAAAGAAAATACGAAAAAAAGAAGAAGGAAGCAAAACATGAAAGAAAGGATAAGAAATACATAAACAAAAAAAAAAATATATTATCCAAAAGCATTATAAAGGACACTTACTGGTCGCCTGGAACATATACTTGGAAAGAAAGTTGCCAAGTCAAGGCAACAAAAAAGTTAAGAATCAATAACAAAGAAACATAAAAAAAGAAATGAAGAAAGGATCATTGTAACAACAGTAACAGTAACAGCAACAGTAACAAAGAAGAAGAAGCAGGCATAACTTTTTGGGTAAACATAAAAAAGAAACAGAGCCAAAAAAAAAAAACAAGTTATAAACCAACAAAAAAAAAAAAAAAAAAAAATTTAAGCAACGTAAAATGGATAAAATTCTGTATGAAAATGATGATGAAAAACTGTTAACTGAGCGCGCAAAATTCCTTTTTTTTCTTCTTCTTCTTCTTTCAATTTCCATGAAAATTGCACGTTATGAAAGAAAGACAGAAAATTTATAAAAAAAAAAAAAACAGAATTACTAAAGATAGAAAAAGAATCTTATTTGAAGTTATCATCATTGTCCCGGGTGAGGGTAACAAATAAATTGGCGCTACTTTGCACAAAAATGGATAAAAGAAACCAACCAAAAAGAGACCAAAAAACAACAACAAAAAACGAATGAATGAAAGATAAAAAATGGGATGACAACGTGCAGAGTTGCAAAATGTCAATGGAGAAATGGAGAAATGGAAATGGAACCTCAAAAGTTTTCTTTGCTTATCGGTAACAAAATGTGCAGTTAAGTGAGTTGAGCTCTTGAGCATGAATTCATTTTAAAGTTAAGAGCCAAAAAGCAAATACATAACAATAAAGGATGTTCTTTATATATTGTATACTAAAAAGGATAAAAGAAATATAGAGGAGACCCCCCAATGGTCTGTTAACAATATCGAACAATTAGTTCATAAATTTACATAAGCAACAAAAAAACAAAAAGGACTTTTGGCAAAAAGAAGATAGAAGTGATAAGAGACAATAAGATAAAGGACAAAGTGAAAAAGTACCGGAAACCCTTTCTTTTTATAAAGGGGATTCTGAAATGAACAAAGCATAACATAATTTTCATATTTATTTAGATCTTTTGTCAGTCTTCTCTTCTCTTCTCCTCTCTTCGCTTCTCATTTCTTTGTTTCTTAAGAGTTTCAAAAAGGATTCAATGCAGGACTTCGTTATAATAAATGTGAAACTTTTCATAAAACTTTCGATTGAAGTTTTTATAGTTTGAAAACTTTCTTCTGTTCTGAATTTTATGCATAAAATAAATTAAAATTATTTCATAAAGATATTAATAGATGTTAAGACAATAAAAATTTTGTAAGCAGGCTTCGGTTGGATCCGAAGTGGATTTTTTGTTGAATGTAAAAGAAATTAAGAGGAATCAAAAGGACTATTTAGTTATGTTGTCAAGGGAACCGAGTGTAACTCAAAATAGATGTTAATTCCATCTAGATATTTTAAGATCTTCAATCTGTGTTTGTTTGTGTACATAATAGGACAATTTGTTATAACATTATAAACTGGAGAAATTCCATAAAAAGGATTAGCAATTGAAAAGAAAATCCTCAAGAACAAAATAAACACTGAAAAATCATTGAAAACATGGGTCACCGAATAAACTGAGGTTAATAAAAAATGAGAAGAAAAGACAAACAAAGCAAATTTGCGTTGCAGATTTTTTTGTTTTTTTGTTTTTTTGTTTTTAGGGAAAACAATGTTGGGAATGCGTGGGACAGCATAGAGCAAAAGAAAACAAACGGACAAAACGGAATAATAACAAAAACAAATGAAAGAGACACAGACAGACAGTCAACGCCAGAAAGAAAGAAATCAAAAGCATAAAGAAAAGTAAGCCAATGAACGGAATAAAATGAAACTTAATAAAAATAAAAATAAAAAAAAACAATAGTAAGAGAAAGAGAGGAAGTAAGAGACGCAGCACGTGGAGCTTAGAATGACTAAACAAAAGATGAAGACAAGAAAAAGACGACAAGAAGATGAAGTAAACGTTGGGACGGCACAGATGATGATGACAAAGGACAAAGGCACACACAACCAACATCTTCATACAGACAACCGGACATGCGGACAGACTGATGGTTGATGACTGAGTGAGCCGCCAAAGCTTTTGTGCGTTTTCCTTATTTCCATCATTCTGCCCTTTTTATTTTCTTTTATGCTTTGTTCCTCATAATTTCTTTTTTCTTTCTTTTCACTACATATTTGTATTTGTTGTTATTTCACGAAATTGAAATTGAAAAGAAAAAAGTTATAAAAACAAAGATGAAAGATGACAAAAAATAAGTCAATGAATTTGAATTCTTTAAAGAAAAATAGCTATAACAACAGCAAAATGAGTCCGCCCGTGTCTCAGAGTATATACTCGTATTCCCGATTGACTAGACCAGTTTAGTCTAGTCAAGTCTAATAAGAAAATACTCATACCAACAGATTTACACAGTCAGACAGACCAACAACAAAAGATTTACTTAGCAGACGCGCGTGAAATTAGCATCATTTGATGTAGATTAATGTGATGAGTGTGACATCGGTTATGGCGGCGCCGACGGGAATAGCGTAGACGAAACAAAACAAAACAAACAAACAAACAAAAATTAAATAATAATAAATATAAATATAAATAGTCAAGTTTCTTTATTACTTTTCAAACGTAATTTGCTTATCAAATTAGATAATTTCAAAATAAGTTTTTCTAAAAGCAAAAAAAATATAAAATATATTTTTATGTGACAACTGTAAACTCTTGTAACATCATCTAAATTATCATGTAGCACCTTCATCTACATTATATTCATGTCTATAGAAAAAAAAGTATTTAGTCAAGGATACAAATTTTCATTATTATGATTTCTATATTTTTTTGTTTTTGTTTTTGTTTCGGTTCTTTTCTTTTCTTTTCTTTTGTTGCTCTTGTTGATGTTTATTCGCTTTGGCTACGCAAATATCTACACACTCATGTAGACAAACACCTGCGAAGCACACTACACACATACAAACATACATACATACATATACAAAACAAAATGAGTACGATGAGTGTTTGTTTTTACTCTGTTGTAACGTTTGTTGTTTTCGCTGTTGTTGATATTTGACAAAATAAGTATAACGGGGGTTCACTGATAAGAAACACGTTGAAACATTGAAACACGCATCAAAGCAATTTGCAATGCAATCAACACTTCACAATCTCTTAAGCTTCAATATATTTCTAATTTAAAATAAATTAATTTGTAATGTTATTACTTACTTACTTTGTTTGTTGATTTCTTCTTATTGTGTTGTAATTTTATTTTTGTTTTTTTTTTGTGTTTGTGATACTTTACGTTTTTCTTGTAGTGTTTTTAATTTGACGCTGGCGCAATTTGATTATGCAAAAAATTTTGATTTTTTTTTTCATTCTTGTTTCACAATTTGTCTTGTTGTTCTTTGTCACATTTAACCGGCGGCAATTCCGCAACTACTACTCACTCGCATGATACAATTTACTATTATAGAAGAAGAGTATTTATGGATTTTGTTTATGCCGTTATATCTTTTCAATTATTTCCGGCACGACTTTTACAGAACACGGCAATATTTGCACTGAACAACGTTGTCGTTTTGCTGATGGCCGCAGTAGCAGTAATAACAGCAGTACAAGCAAAACTTGTGCGGGGCTTTGGAAAAGTTCTCTTTTTTTATAAATCTCTCTCTCTCTCTCCCTCTCTGTCTGTCTTTTATACACACGCACACACACATACACGTATGTAGTATGTCCACATTAATATTTATACGCACTAAGCCTGACTCGTTTGATATCGTTTCGTCTATGTTCTGCAGAAAATGGTATTTCACGACAATACAACGACAATGGCTGCGCCGAGAACGACGACATCGATGTATTTCATGCGTTCGTTGCTTTGCTCCAATTTATGTTGGCGCCCGCAGTGCGTCGACTGAACGCGTCCAACTTGCAACGAAAAATGGTGTTTGTTGAAAACTGAAAGTAGCTGTTGCCTAGTTTGGTGTTCAAACGTGTGGCGCTCAACTTAACTTTACTTATTCTCTCTCTCTCTCTCTCTATTCATCTGTACATTACTCTCAAATACTTTTTGTTCTGACAGGTGCGCTTGGCTAATAATCTCTTGCTCTCATTAACATTTTTGCTTTTGCTCTGTTGTTATTTATTTGCTGCTGAGCTGATGCTGATACTGATGTTGTTGTTGTTTGGTTTTTTTTTTTTTTGGTCATATTTTGCATGTGGGGCTTGCTTGTTATGCGTGCAACACTTGGCCTCTCTTATCATCTAAGTATTTAATATTTCACTCAAATGCTCGCCTTCTCGTTTCGATTTGGCGCGCATATTTCTGGTGCCCTGGCTTTTGTTGATGTTGATGTTGTTGTTTTTGTTATTGTTATGTAAATAAAGTGGTCAAAATATGTAAATTTATTGAGACTTTATTCCAAATACATTTTCTTTTATTGACAACATTCAATATATTTACTTAAATTGAGCCCACTGTGCGCTTCTGAGGAAACTGTTGTTAGCAAACCGGAAGAGCGTACTTAATCAGAGATTGCACATACATATTACGCAGACGCAATCTTTTGTGTATGTGTATAAGTGAGCAAGAGAGCAAAAGTTATTGAAATTAGCACAATTTCAATACTTTCTTGCCTGAGAGAGGAGAGGAGAAGAGAAGAGAGCAGCGCTTAACTATCCAATAAGAATCATGCAGCAGTCATTGCAAGTGCCAGGCGAACAGAAATGTCAGAATAACTCATTCGTATCATTTTCATAATAATTTAATTGAAATTATTTTCAATGTGTTATTCATAATTTGTCCATGAGTAAGGAAAGACTATTTTCTAACAAATTTTTAATATCAAAGTAATGCGAATGCGAACAAATATAGTAGCGCATAACATTGTAAAATGTTTGTATGTATTGTCAATCAATGAAATAAAATTATTGCATACTTTTAGGCTTCAATCATATTGATACCATTAAGAATTTTATTCATTAAGTAAGATCTGCTTCAGAAATGACTTCAGCATCCGGATCTGGAGTAACTGCATCCATTTCTGTTGAATCTTCTTCGACAATTTGAACATTTCCATCCTGACATATTGATAAGGGTTTTCGTTCTAACAGGGGACGCGGTGTTCGAGGCAAATAAGTGTTGCACGCTGTTATGATAGATTCACATTCACCCGGCAAATTACTAACCACGAAAACACAATTCTGTATAATATCGTGTGCCGTGTTATCAATATAATTGAACACAATGTGCTCTTCAACGAGTCCACCATGGGTGACTCTCTTACCGCGTAACCTGCATGCATCAAATCAAACAAACAAATGCAAATAGAAAAAAAAAAAACGAATTGTTCAGAATTCAAGAAATATATGTTAGAATAATGAAACTTACCCAATGGGTTTCCCTTCGATTTGCAATTGAGTTTCTTCATATTTACTAAGGACATAATCAAATTTATCTGCAGCTTCTTTGTCGTCCATCTGTGAAGTTTGTGAAGTTTCGAAGATAAGTAAAAACTTACGAAAACAAAACATAATCCAAATACTTACATCCTCTAGGCAGGCGTTGCCAATGCAAAGCATATTCTAAGAAATTAAATAAAGAAGTAACAAAAAAATCAAATAAACTAAAAGTAAAGTAAACATAAAACTTACGACATAATTAAAAAGAATAATTAGAAACACATAAAATAAACAATAATTTGTTAACAAAATCATTTTATAAATTGAAAATACTTGAGTATTTGCACGTGTAGGTGTTCCAGCTTCAAACAAAGCTCTTTACAAACTGAAGCCACTTTTAACATGGCATAATTTCATTCATTTTGCTTGCTTTTGCTTCTTAACAAAAGTTTGTTTAACAAATATAAAATTATTTATTATTATTTTTCTGGTGTTGTTTTAATTTTAATAAATGATCATTGATGTGCTGCGAATTCTCACGCTACTTCATCTCCATAAAGAAACAATCAAAAGCCAATTAAAAAACGGAAATATGATTATCTACCCAAAAATGAATAGGTAGAACAAAGCTTTGTTGCCCTACATATCATTTACAATGGTGAAAATGTGATGCTTCATTATTATAAATTTATACATATGTATTATATTTATGAATATGAATGGAGATACAAAACTGGTTCTTCTTTCGGTTTTTTTTTTTTTTTTTTTTTTGAGAGAGTTTTGAATAGGAGACATAATTATTTCAATGATTTCCAAATTTACTAAAAACTAGCTGCCCTGGTGAGCTTTGCTACTCCCCGTCCAAAAGTTAATCAAAATCGGCTTTGCTCGGAAATGATAGAAAGAATGATGTTTATATTGATTCAAAAACAGATGTTTGAGAAAGACTACTCTCGATGTTTTATATGCAAAATTTGTTCCAACAAATTTTTGACCGATTCTGTTGGTCGATTTTGATGAAATAAACACTTTATGTTACACACAATAAAACTTCTTATTTTCGTGTAATTCTATATTAAATCCATTGAGTGGGGCTTTTCCGTGATGCGCGCACAAACAAACAAAGTCTACGATTTCATATCGATGAATAAATATTGTAGTTTCATTAGGTTTCTGGTCATTACTCATCATCAACAGGCAGCGTTACAGCTCGGGGTGAGCTTTAGCTTCGTTCACAATTTTCGACCATGCGTCTCGATCTTTGGACACCGTCCACCAGTTGGATATATTCATCTTCTTCAAATCGTGGATAACTTGATCTAGCCATTGTAGTTTTGGTCGTCCCTTTGCTCTTGGGACAGGCGGGACGTAGGCGATCATGCTTTTCTGTGCGCGGTCAGAGCTCATGCGTTCAGTATGTCCTAGCCAGCGTATCCTTTGCGCTTTGATATGCTTGACTATGTCTTCCCCTTTGCATAGAGACAACAGTTCATCATTATAGAGGATCCTATAGATTCCTTCTCCTTCTCGAAGAGGCCCGAAAACTTTTCGAAGTATCTTACATTCGAAAACTTGGAGACATCGTTCGTCTTTTTCTGTAAGCGTCCAGATTTCGCATCCATACATAAGCGCAGGTCGTATTATCGATTGATATATGCGTAGCTTACATGAACGAAGTATTAATTTAGATTTTAGCAGTTTTATGTTGGCGAAGTATGCTTTATTTGCGGCTATAATTCTTTCTTGTATTGTGACATGGGTATTATTGTCATAGCTGATTAGGGTGCCAAGGTATTTAAATTGCTGAACACCTTCGAAACAATATTCGTTGTGGTCATTACTATTCATTAAAATCTTCAGTTCAAAATCGAAATCTGAAGATTCAACAGAAAATATGTAATACAACTTTTAGCTTCAGTTAAAATACAAAATCCCTGTACTATGAATTAGACCTCTCTATAAGATACTAACCTAGTTGTTTGTTACGAGTATCTACGCCTCTGCCAATGTTGCTAATTGCAAGATACAATGTTTATAAACATTATATTAAGATACAAAACCGGTTTATTTATAAACAAAGAATATAAAATAATGAAAATGATTCATATTATTTTGTTTCAGATTTTGTACCTAAACTGCGATTCATTATTATCATTTTCACTTATATTAGAAAAACAAAAAAAGGAAACCTTAAAAAAAAAAAAAAAATTAATCATGAATGTTGATATATCAATTAGAACCAATTGATTCACCTGGTCACGCTAATCAATAACATTATAAGATTGAATTTAATGGTGTCTCCTCAACGGTATGGTTACAAATATCATAATAAAGTACTAATACTTTTTCAAACTAAAGTGAAAAGAATAAAAAAATATAAACAAAATAATAAACAAGTTTAATGGATTCATACAATGATGATGAGCCGTAAAACTTAAATAGTCACCGAACTGGTTGCCGATAAACTTCTAGTTTACACATTATCTATTAAGAAACTCATGACATTTAGAAGGTTTTATCAATTTCAAGCACTAAGCTTCTTCACAAGTTCAATTGAACATTGCTAGGTAGAGACTAAGTCAAAACAACAATAAATTTCTAATTAAATAAATTCTATACACTTTCCTCATGAATCACTCCGTCTATTGGTGACGTTTGTATGAAAATCCGTTCGGTAGTTTTTGAGATTATCACAATGAGACAAACAGACAGACGCGTCGGGGGACTTTGTTGTATAGATTTATATTTTCCTTTTGATTATTTAATTATTGTACTTAGTGATAATATGGACCACCATCAGCGTCTAACTTTTCTCGGACATAATTTTAAAAGATTTTCCCTTTTATAAATTGAACGCCACTCATTTGTTCAAATATTACATTTAACTATTTGGCAACAAATAAAGGGTTTACATATGCATATTAAGAAATAACTACTTATTTTAGGCTTAAAGATAGAAGAGTTTTATCTCAGCAGAAAGCGAATCAATGAAGACTTGAAGACTTCAATGTGGAACCATTTCTATATAATATTGTAGAGAAACTCTAAACTCTGTGATATTTTTACGACGACTAGTTAAATCTTCTGTTAGTAGAGAATTTTCTTTTATAGGGGGCTAAATCAAGACAATCAAGATATAAAGCTTTTCTATTTACTACTACGAAGGATATATTTATAGGAGGCTTAGTCAATACACCAATCATTTCCAGTAACAAAATGGGCTTCCTATTTTTATTCATCTTCTTTATTGCACTTTATAAAATTTGTCGATTAGAATCATTTGTTCAAATTCACTTCACTTATGTCTTTCGCATATTTATTCTTGATATCAATGGGTTCTAGTAAGTTCTAGAAATAAAGTGATTTTCAACAAAGGCAAAAGTCTAATTTGGAATATTTTCTATTCTATGATTCTTGACGACTAATTAAAGTTAGTAGAGAAGTTTTTATTTTTTATTTTTTTTTTTTTTTTTTTGTAAAACTCTTTCTTTATTGATTAATACGATTATACATTTTTCAAAACTTTCACTTAGGCGCTGTGCTTCTTAACAAGTTTCTCTTCGCCCTCACAATCGAAAGTCACTTGAATGCCATTCTCCAACCATGGTTGGGACCAAATCTCTACATTGCATTTCTTATCGTCCTTTTTTTCGTCAATAAGTTCCACTTTGTACTTGTAGAGGCTGCCAGAGACAACTTGGCGTGTCGCAGAAACTACTTTGCCAAGTCTATGAAATAAGAATAAAATAATTAACTAAACTAAACTATTCCATTTGTCCAGTAGAACTACTCACTGATAGTTGGGGCCATCACCAGCAGCCACTTTAGACAAAGAAGTCTTCAAAGTTTCGGTAGCTTCATTGAGGTCGTCGCCACTAAGGGTTGATGCACCACCAACGACCGTCTACAATTGTAACAATAACAACAACAACAAAAACAAAGTTCTATAAAAAAAATTCCATTCGAAAGAAAGAAGATTGTTGATATTTTACCCTATCAGATGCTACAGCAAATGCAATCGCCAATCCGATGAACAAGAAAATTTTAACTTGAAACATTTCTTGATTTTTTTTTTAAATAAAATCCAGAGAAGTAAACACTGTGCTGTCTTTAAAACGACTACTGAAACTCTCATTGAGACGTTGCTTTTATAAGCAAAATTGTGCTGTTTGTTTCGTCAAAATTGTAGTGATGACCTAACACAACTTGATGTTGGCGGTTATCGATTGCCTGCGCTCAGTTTGAATGTGTAAATACAAAATGTTGAGAAACCACAAAGAGGAAAAAGAAGAGGAAACACTGCACTATCTATCATATAAATTCTTAAACAAATATGTACTTAGTATGTAAAAAAGATCGTTTCTATTTCTACTCAACTGAGCTGAGCTGAGTATTTGAGTTAGGATGAAAGGGACTCTTTAAAAAAAAAAAAAAAAAAATGTATATAAATAAAAGATAAAAAACAATTAAATTTACTTACATTTCAATTCCTTAAATCCACTGTTCCAACTCATTCGAAATCAAATTCTTAATGAGTTTTCGTCTTTGTCGATTTTGGTTTCCACAAGTGGACAACATTCAAAGAAACTTCCAAGTGTGTGAAATGAGAGGATCCATTGTGACTTTCCAAGTTCCAAATCAAAGTAATCAATATCAGTTGTTACATACATTTGAATACTCCTAATATACCCGGGTTTTAATCACACACTCATTCATATATTTATATGATTGTAGAGCATAGAAACTTATTTTTTTTTTTTTTTTGGCAATTTGTTTTTGAGTTTTATTTTTATTTCCTTTTTGGGATATTGATTGACATATGCTTCGCATCTTTATCATTATTTTTCATTTACCATTGACAGTTGTTCTGGTCTATTGCAGATAAAGAATGACATACCCATTATTAAATTGTTATCACTTGAATATTTTTTGTTGTTTATTTATTTCACTGTTTACTGTAAACGATGATCGATTTCTTACACACTTTTGTTTGTTCCATTATCATCATTGCGATATACCTCTGTCTTTATAAACATTTCATTATCATTGTACATACACCCAGGAGGTCAGCAGTGAATGTTCTTAAAACGAGCTATAGAGATATTTTTTTTTTTTTTATAAAACACAGATATGTTTCACAATGCGTTCTTCGCCCTCACGCTCAAAAATGATTGTAATATCATAGTTCCAGCCAAGACTGAGTTCCAAATTCTAATCTTATGTTGCTTAATATGATTGTTGGAACTTAGAAAATCAGCATTTTATTTATATAAAAGACCAGAGATGAGTTGAAAGCCTAAAATTGGATAAAATATGAAAAATATAACACATTTTTGACATAGTAAACAATATAACGAATTCAATTATTAAGTATGATAACAAACCTATAATGTGGACCCTCGCCAGTTGCTAATTTGTCGGAGTGATTCATTATTTAATAACATTTCAACTTCACCCTGCATGGAAAACTTTTTCATAGTTTGTCATTATTTTCTCCCAGGAATTGAGTCAATTGAGTTTCAACCAATGGAACATTTCCTTTTGTACTGATAATTTGGTATAATTAATTCGTTGGAATTATAATTGAAATAATATTTTATATAATATAAGTACATTTATAGATATTAAAGCACTGTGACGAAAGCAGCATTTTTATAATTAATAATTTTAATATTTAGATTACAATTTTTGTGCTTTTGTTTAGATAAGAGAAGAGACAAAACACCAGCAGAGTGCAAGTATTAGTTGGATCTGAAGAAAAGAAAATTTATATAGTAGATACATGTATATTAGGATTGTAACGGAATCATTTTAGCGAAGGCAGATGCAGAATTCCAGAACTTGAGAAAGAAATCGTTCTTTCACTTTTATTGAATGAGAGTCAAATTACATTTAACAAACAACAATTTGTCACCTTCTTCGTAAATTAAAACGACTCCACTAAACACAGTTACTTGCTTGGAACTCCCACCATCCCCTCGCCGCTTTTTTCGATGCGTTTCGCAGTTAAGTCAGATGGTTGAACTTGGCAGAGATGCACGCGTTAAGTTCAATTGTTGCTCTATCAGGTTTCGGATTTCATTATTAAAACTGATTTAACTATAAGAAAATGAGCCAAGGAAGAGATTCATAGTAGGCAACTTCATGACATATATTGTTCTGTGATGAACACAAGGATGCCTTACTCCCATACTTTATCCGAATTAGCACGCACGAATACGGAAGTATGATTTCCTGCAAATATTCCGCAATATCGGAAGCGATGATCCGTTACAACACTAATGTATATACTTAGTTCAAAGATCTCTATATATGTGAATTAATTGCTATTCTCGAATAACATCAATCATCATCATCATCGTCATCTAAAGAACATCAATTTTACATAACCATAAATAATAAATCCTGAATAAATCTTCAAATACAAAATTCAATAAAATATCAATAGAAAACAAGTTCATATATAATATTTTGTTTTCCTGAATTATTTGTGAAAATACTATAAATGTGATTAATACAAAATACAAACAATTTGTACATATAATTGAGTAAGTGTTATAGGATTGCATTTTCAACATAATCCGCTATCTATCAAAACTTTAAGTCTTAAAATAAATTTGTAACAATAATTGTACTTGTATTGTAAAGCCCATTTTTCCTGATGAATCTTTGATACAAAAACATGACATTTATATACATATAATATATATAATAAAAATGAATCAGTTATTTATATAACATGGGGGATTTTATTTTGATTTTGTTCTTTTAAAAATATTTTTTTTTTTTTATTATTTCAATTATTATTATTATTATTATTATTGTGTATATCAAGTTATTGTACTCCAGTGCAAGTTTTACAACTGAATTATGTTAAATCTAATGACTATTTGTATTTGTCGGTATCAAAATTTCTACTTTACTTTAGTCTACATAATGCAATAGTTAGTGACTTCAAACAAAAAAAAAAGGAAACCAAGAAAATTAGTAATCTTTTATGTGAACAGATTGATTTTGTTTGGTCCTGCTGTGTGTTACTTATAGATCTCTTTTAAGCAAATCAACATTATGAAGATGATTATTGTTTTGTTTTGTTTTGAAACAATTTCAAGATTTAAAATAAATTTAATCAACAATTTCAAATTAACAATTTTAATATGATGATTGATATATGTTGGTAATTAATTAATAAATTTTAAGGCCAATAATTTATAAGTATAAGTATAAGTAGACTTAGAATTATAGTAAAGGCCTTATAATTCTGATTATATAAACAATAGTTTGTGTAATTGAATTTATCATTAGTTTGTATCTGTGTTAGAAATATTTATGTATGTATACATATAACAATATGTAAATAGTAGAAGCTATAGAAAAGGTTGTTGTTGTTAACTAGAATTAAATAATGCTAAATCAATCAATCGACCGACGATTAAACAATCAACTAAAAATGTATATGTGCATGCTCGAGTAATTGAGTGCGATCACAGAACACTTCCGAACACATTTCACAATCAAATTGACGTCCCTTAGGTATTGGGGGTTTGGCAGCTGCCGCTTCGGCAGAAGCAGCGGCTGCATCAGCAGCGGAAACTACTTCCGATATGTTAAAGAAAGTTGAACTAACATCTGATGAAGTATTGCCATTGGGTACAGTTTCATTGTATGCATCTACACTATAGTTGAGAAACGATGAATTGGCTGCAGATGATGAGGAAGGCGATGAGGTCACATTGGCAGATTTTGTTGCTCTGGCAGAGTTACTTATTATATTATTGTTATTATTATTATATTTCTTTGATGACGACGACGCCATTGATAATGAAGATGTTGATGATGATGATGGTGTTTTAGCATTTGATCTATTGTGTCTAGAACGAGAACCATTTATGTTGCTTTCCGTGTCGAGCAGATATTTGTTATGCGAATTGTTCTGCCGCAATGCAGTGCGAGCTGATGTTCCTCCACTGCGTTGACTCTCAACAATTTCACGTAAATCCGGTGATGTTGGTTCAATTTTAATCAAATGCTGATCATCTTCTGGTAAAAATTGTGGTGTTGTCGATGATTCACTTGTAAAACGTAGCCTTGCATTCCGTTCGGATTTCAGAGGTGAACGTAGAATCTCTTCGAGATCATTAACAATACTTGGATTGAATTTCTCATATGCCTCTTTACGCAAACTGGAGGTTTCGAGCAATAGATGAGCATCAAACATGTGCTGCAGTTGATTCTGATGATGTTGCAGATGATTCTGTTGTTGTTCATTCTCTTGCTTGATGTGCAAAGGACTTGAACTAATCTGATTTGGTGGTTCTGTTGCAGGCGATATAATCTCATAGTCATCAACAATAGTCGTTACTGAAATTGATTTTTTCTGCAACAAATCAAGATTTGTGGTTTCAGTGCGTGTAATATAAGTTTTCGATCGTGTACGCTTGACATCTTGGCCAGGCTCTGCACGCCATTTCTCTGTATGTATCATGCGTGGTCGCGTCGTATTAGCCACCTTAGGTTGAGCTTTTGTTGTCGATGATTTTTTTCGAGTTCCTCTTGCCGTCGATGTCGATGACGTTGTCGACATAGAATTTGACGCTTTACCTGCTGTGCTCGTCGTCATCGTCGTCGTCGTCTGTACTCTTGTAGGTTGTATTTCCTGTGTACGCTGAGCACCACAATCATTTTGTTTAGTTCGCCGTTTATTGCGACTATTTCTCGTTGTATCATTATTATTATTATTCACAACCAAAGATTCAATTGTCTGAAGTCCTTGTTCCACATTGTTAAATAGACTTTTGTCGAATTCATCTTGATTATTTGTTGCCCTTTGCAGAAATTTGGTTTCCCACAATTTATCTGAATTGCTACTTGTTGATTCGTGGCGTTGTTTGCCGCCAGATAAGTCGTTATTATTGTTCAAAGTGGTGCCGCCGCCATAAGAAGTCGATTCGCTACAAGTTTGCGATGATTCCGATTTTATCATCTTACCACCACCACCACCACCACTAACATGGTTCTTGCCATTACTATTAGCACCACGTTTCATTGCTGCTGTTGTCTTCTCTGATTTCTTGTTCTTGCGTGGTGGTGATTTAGATTCTGAATCAGATATTACCAACAAATCATCAACATTATTCATATCAAAGTCAGATATATCAAGATCAGAACCACAATTTTCAGTTTTGCACTCGGCACGTAAATGGGCAATTTCATGAGGTTGCAATTTTCGTCTACGTTTGTACTTGCGGGGACCAGTCTGCAAAGGACATTCAGTTATATCAATTATGGCAATGACTCCTTTTTTTTTTTTTTTTTTTTTTATATAATAAAAGATTATTACACTTACCACTGGTTGTCGTTGTTTTGCTGTATTTGTATCACTGTGCTGGATGAGATGCTGAATCAATTCATTGGATGTATCCAAATCTGCAGAGCAAACTGTACAAAAGTATGTACCACGACTTGCATCCTTGCCAGAATGATGTGAACGTATATGTTCACGCAAAACTACTCGTTGATTGAATGCCCTTGGACATACTGAACAAGCATATGGCTTCTCTCCGGTATGAATGCGTTCATGCTTGCGCAATGTTCCGCCATCGGCAAATGCCTTCCAGCAATAACGACAGCCATATGGACGTTCACCGGTATGAATGCGTACATGAATCTGCTGGGAGCTACGTGAACCAAACGTTTTGCCACATTCGTTGCATGGAAACAATTTGCCCGACGATGTGGTGCTGTGCGAGTGTCGGTGATTGGACAGCGACCGACCATCGGGAAACTCCTCGTGACAAACGTCACAAGTGACAGATTTGTCACGATGTGAGGCCATATGACGTTTCAGGCGTGCCTTATTGTGGAAGTTCTTACCACACTTGGAGCATGAGTGACATTTTTCACGCGAATGATCCCAAGCGTGTTTGATTAAAGCTTTACGATCGCGACACTCTTTGCCGCATAAAATGCAAGAATTCGTTGTCATTTCGTGCGGGTGACGTGTATGTAAATGACGTTTGATTGCCTGCTCTTCGAAGAAGGCCTCGCCACATAGAACACACCTGAAATCATGATGGATGGATGTTGTTGTTAAGTTAATGAGACACCACCAACCAATATACCAATATTTTGCATTGTCTAACTTACTTAAAAGGCGGGAATCTTGCATGTATTTCAGCATGTGCTAGCAAATCCAATGCTTCTGCAAATGTCTCACCACAAGTATGGCAACAATGATGTGTATCTTTTTCATCATTTACTATTATGGCGGAAGCTCTTGAGGCTTCTGCTCCGTCTGAATTCTGTTTTAAATGTTGTTTTGTATGACGGCGTAATAGGTCCTGCCTGTGGAAGGATATGCCACATTGGTTACAATAGAATTCACCATATAATTGTTGCTCTGATTCAGATTCGCTTTGTGTGCCTTCGTCCTCGTCCTCGGCAGGATCAAATTCAGAATTGCTCTCTTCAAACTGATGAGTTTTTTGATGTTCCTGCAAACTATTAGAATCCCAGAACATTTCGTTGCATTGATTACATTCAAAAGGCGATTCAATTCGATGATTCTGTAATAGAAATTTTGAAATTCTATTAGAAACTATGCATGTCAATGGAATAATAATTTACGAGATAAGTATTTAAGTACTAATTTGTTCTTATATATTTGTGGATCAGATTGTTTCAAGGATGTGCTTTTATTAGTCGTAACATTTTGTGTTGAGCGCACAAACCTTCATGCATGGATACGCAAGATAAATACTCAATCATCATATCCACCACATGGTTAATATTAAATTGAAATTGATATAGATTTCCTTTTACCTTAACATGTGATAGTAAAGCCTTTTCCCGTGCAAATGCCAAACCGCACTCTTGGCAAACAAACGGTTTGCTTTCATCCAAAATGGGGAAATTTGGTTGATGAGTAGCAGGTGATTGTTCCTGAGTTAATTTAACAGAAGCAGTAGCAGCCTGCAAGTCTTGGCAATCCAAGTAGTTTATTTCCGATGAAACTGGACCAGCAGCATTATGTTCTACAATATATTGTCTTTCCTCTTTGGGTTTCAGACGACTAATGCGTCCTCGCGATGTTGATTTTGATGAAGGCTCTGTTGAAACCGCTGTTGATGATGCTGATGAACAAACCGTTATAGAACTACTAGCTGGTGATCCGCTAGTTAGATTCTCCAAAAACTCATGTTGTGAATTAGATGATGAGTTAATTGTTTTCGCAGTTTGCATTTGCCAATCCTGCTCATAGTAGTGATCATCCATTTGACGTCGTTCTGTTTCAAAAGTAACAACTGATGCTGCTGCTGCAATATAGTTTACATTAATTGTTAATAACTAAATAACATTACTCTTTTTATGTAATAATTACCTTCTGATTGAATAGCTTCATCTGCATATTGCTGCTCTGCATGAGCCTTAAGATGATTCATGAGCTCCGTACGCCTGGAGAAACGTGCACCACACAACTTACAAAGTTGAGGACGATCATTTTGATGGGCAATCATATGATTGTTAAGGCTTGCCTTTTTACGAAATCTACGGCAACAAAAATCACAAGGATATGGACGTGATGCTGTATATTCATCTTGTACCATATCCAATATAACCTGAGAACTATTGCTAACAATTATTTGATCCGCGGGTATTTCAACACTGCAAACAAACAAAATATTTATTATTTGTTGAGCGAAGTTCTCTTTCTCTCTTTTGTGAAATAAAGTTTTATTTACCGTTCTTCACCCTGATGTTCTACCCAATCGCCTGTTATTACCTCCTCGGTAACCATTTGCTGGGTATCTTCATCGTATACATCTCCGAAATCATCACTACCGACTACCAATGCCTGGCCTAGTTCTATTGCTGAGCTATTGCCATCAGTTACTACAACAGTATCATCTGTTGCTATAATCTCGCTAACCATTTGACCATCGCGTGCCATGAAAATTAAATTTTCAGCAGCCATTTGATCCATGTCTGTATCAGCATCATTATCGAGAAATTCATTATCATCACCGTCGTCGCCGCAGCCGCCATTGTTGTCCAGTATTTCAGTGACTTCAAGGTGCCGATCACCAACGATCAACTGCGTTGATCTTTCGATGTCACTTACAGATTGATGGTGGACCCATTTTATTCCGCCATAATTTTGATTATTCATCTCATTCAATTCACATTCAACCAGCAGCACCACTCTGTAGTAAACAATGAAATATAAACATTTAATATATTGTTGCTATATAAATAATATAGTATAGTATTTTTGCCCCCCCCCACCGGCAACAATAACAACAACAACACTCATAAACACACGCGAAGCAACAATTGTCTTTTACATTTACATTTCAATTTACTCAGACTCAACTATCGCGTGCACATGTTCTCACAATTGTCAAAAAAATCATTTGAGCGCGAGTGCATGTGGTGTTGCCAGATCGCTACAACACCTTTTTTGACTATGAAAATTTATAAAATCTTCTTGAATTAACTAACTATAATGTTAATAAATATTTCTTATTCTTCAATTAATTTGTTTTCATTTTGACTTTCTACTAATTTAATGATTTATTATATAAAAACATTAAAACATATTTATCTATAATTCTGATGGTAACGACGATATTATTCTGATTTCCATGAAATGGAAATGGCCGCATGAGTAAGAAGCAGCAGACAGAGTTCTGAATACTGAATGCTGAAACCCAACTACCATAATTCCAAATACTACACAATAGACGACAACAAGAAATTTGCAGAAATGAGGTTAAGTCGCTTTATTGATAAATAAACCGAAATGCAATTGCAATTGTGCCGATTTTGTTGAATTTACACAAATGATGATTATCACGTAATCTGAGATGACAGAACGCAATCGTGGCAGTCATGCGGTTACATCACAAGCTGCTGCGCCAGACGGGTTAATTAGGTGGCCAACAAAAAAACACTTTTAATTAATAAAAAAAAACTAACCGCTCTCACTTTATACTATTTTGAGGTTAATTCACATTTACAAAATTTCCATTACAACTCAGTAACATTTTACCTTTAATTTACACTTTATGCTATTGACATTTTGAAGCGCGATCAAGTCGAAAAACGAAAAATAATTGAGAAAATTCACCAAACACGCACGAATGGGTGGAATTGCTTTGAAGGTAGAAAAACTCGTCATCGCAGACCAACTGTTGGCTTAAGTGTTTACAACACATATAAAGTGGCAACTAGTGTTGGGCAAGGCAAGACAGTACATTGACCAGGGATGGCAAACAAGATTATGTCAAAGGCATTTGTTTCCCATAAAAAAAGAAACGTTACATTTTAAATGCATATGTTTATGATTCTCTTCCAAAATGCAATTATGTTTCATATTTTTAGTAAATTTATTAAAATAATGCAAATTGGTAAATTCCAAGCATCCCAGAATAGTTTATAAAACACAATAAAGAAGGATTATCATTTTATTTAAAAAACAATATAATATTATAAGTACCTAATTAATTCAGTTAAACTTCTCTATAACGAATTCTTTGGTACCAGTCAAACACTAGTTCATAAGCATTTATAACAAAGTTGTTGAGAACAATCAATCACTTCGCTAAAGAAAGGTCTTTGCTATGAAGGAATTCGTTATAGACAAGTCCGAAAGTAATTGTTGAGAATATCAACTGTTAGGCCTTCGTTTCTATGAAAAATATTACTAAATTATATTAAACCTAGGAACGGTAGTACATTTTCTATGTTGGATTTGGAAACTGTAAAAAGGAAGAGATGAAGTTAGTTTGGTATTAGAAAAGAGAAAATTTTTCATAAATTTTTAAATCATAAAATTATATGAAAATCATTTATTATAGTAGTATTCTTTATTTCTATCCAAACAAAACGGAATGATGCACATGATGATATTCGAATGACAAAGTTTGAAAATCCACACAATAAAAGAGAAGGAAAAACACACAATAAAGAGAATGTGAATGTGGAAGAGAGAGTAAAAGTTGTATTTTGCTGGCAAAGAATGCGCGCCAAACTTTAAACGCTTTCATCGGTGCTTTCCCGCTGGCTGATGATTCTCTCTCTCTGTCTGTCGGTCTGTCAATCAGCTATTTACTTGTACGCGATGGTACTGACAATTTGAATTTTCGTTTCGGAGACGAGTAAACAGTTTGCCGTGGAACGTTTTTGTGGCCGAGCGAGCAGACCGAGAGATCAGATCAGATCAACTTATCGTTGTATGGACAATAAATTGTATATTTATACAAAGAAAAAAAAAAAAAGAAAAAGTGCGTGATTTTATTTAAATTTTCTGTAGTATTTACATATAAGTAAATTGTATCTAAATGCAATATTAAGCGCCACCTAAATTTGTTTTGGAATATTTTATGTAATATTAAACAAACAAAAAAAAACAACAACAAAAAACAAAGCAAAAAGTAAGTAAAAAATATTTTAAAAAAAATATACAACCAAAATGCCTTTTGACAGAAGCGACATAAATTGTCAAACTGTCGATCAAAATCGATCTTCATATGAATGCAAAATTATAGAATAAAAAGAATAAAATAAAAAAAGGGGAAAAATATGCAATGCTTTTCTTTCAGTCCTCTCTGCCCTTCGCATCTTATCTTCTTCATTTAACTGCTTCATTTGCCGCTTACAACAACAACAACAACAACAACAACAGCAACAACGTGTCATGCTAATCTTCACATTGATCTCGGATTTTGTACGCGTTTCGCATGTTTCTGATTTGATTCTACTCCTATGGTTCGGCGGCGCGAGCATATTTTTTATTTTTTTTTTTTTTATTATTATTGTTAAGCTTTGGAATGTGTTTCTCTCTGTTCGGTTCAGTTTTATTTCATTTTTTATTTATTTTTTTTATATTTTATTGTTATTTTGCTTTTGCTTCTGTTTTACATGTTTTTCCAGAACAAGCAATAACAACAATAATGGCATTGTTGATTTTGCTGTTTCTGCTGCTGCTGGTTTTTTTTTTGTTTTTGTTTGTTTGTTCATTTGTTTGTGATTAAAAATCAAACTACGCGCAAAACTTTAATTAATATTCCACGCACTCTTCCTACATAAAACAATACACCATATTGTTGTTGTCGTTTTTTCTTGTTGTTGTTGTTATTGTTGTACATATTATGTGTTGTTATTGTTATTATTATTATTATCGTTGGAGCTGCTGGACTTAAGCAGTAAAGACAGGAGCAGCATATCGTACATCTTCAACTCCTCAGACTTCTTTGCTTTAAAACACAACACAACAACTAATAAGAAACATTTACCAGTCAGAATAGCCTCGTTCTATTTATGTATGAATTTCTATATTGAGACATTGAAATTCTTCGGTTCTTTTGAGGTGTTGCTAGACTTGATCTTGAAACAACAATGTACTCGTACATATTGTATTATACTAAGTAGGTACTCATTGCTTTGCAATGAAACTTTATAAGTTGTTTCCAAAGTAAAAGTTCAGTTTGCATATTGTCTTATAGTTAACTGAACTGCTGAGTACTCATTACACTGACATTAGTTTGTTGTTAACAACTCTTGTAAAGCCATAAAAATTTCAACATGTGCCGACAGACATGTGTCACGAATCAAAGAAACATGGCTTGCTGCTCCCATCTACTTAGTACAGTGTATAACTTTTTTGTTGCAACTTATTTGGTTATTTTTTGGCACAAATATGAAAACGTATTTCGGCCAATGAAGATAATTTATCAAGAAAAATGACTGACTGAGTTGAATTGAATTGAGTGGTGGTGGTGGTGGTTATAATAAATAAATATACATAAGTATATCTACAATACAAAAATATACGTATGTGTGCCAATTCTGTGGAAAAATACTTTATTCATATTGTCTCACATCTCTTCTCTTCTCATCTCATCTCATCTCATCGCATCGCATCGCAACCATCACCACTTTCACAAGAAGAAGAAAGCTTTTCCAAGCTATCCCAAGTACTATGTAGTACCAAGTGACGTATGAGTGATGTTTTGCCTTCGATCAGCTGTTCATAGAGAGTGAAAATATATATGTAAGTATGTAGTAGTCAACGTACTACTTTCATACTTGAATTATCTGCAGCTGCACATTCATTATCTTTAATTGACTAGACTCTGCTCCAATTTTCTTAAATATCTTACGTTTATATGCATGCATTTGTTGTCGTTGCTTATCCGATCCCATGCCCCACTACTACAACAACAAACACAAAATTGGAAACAAAATTTTCTTTTTGTTTTCTTTTTCATTTGTTTTTTGTTTTGTATTTATAAATAAATTATTTACTATGCTGGTTTTCATTTCTCTTTTCTCTAAATTTCACTTATCCACTCTTACTCAAATTTTCATAGCATATTTTCACTCTGCTCTCTCTTTGTTGACAAAGCGCACTCTCTTTTGTTGTCATTCACACGAGACTGCGTCGCAAGCTTATTGTCTCTTTTCTCTTCTCACATTTTTTGAGAATAAGAGATGCTCAGTGATTTTTTGTTTTTGGTTTTGGTTTTGGTTTTTTTTATTTTTATTTTGCGCACGCATTTGAGTTGTGTATTTTATCCAGCAGCAGCAAATTTCTTTAATTGTTTACAAACGATTTTCTGTTGTTGCGCAAATAAATTTATTTATTTTTGTTTTTCTTGCTTTTTTTTTTTATTAAAAATATTTATTATAAATTTTATTGGCATTGTTGCTGTTACTGTTGTTGTTATTTTGCCTTTTTGATTTTGTGTTTTTTTTTTTTTTAAATTTTTGCCGCTATTTGCACTCGTTCCACAGAACAATACGAGCGAGCTTCGATCATCGTCGGTCGGTCTTCACTTCAAGTTCGCTATTCTTCGTTGTTTCGTTGCCATCTTTTATCATTAGTTCGTTTGTTCGTTTGTTTGTTCGTGTTTCGTGTATTTGTATTTTGTTTTTATTTATTATTTAAATAATTTTTTATTGGCTCTTTGACAAATTCGAAAACGCTTCAATTGATTTATTCGATTCAATTCAATTCGATTCAATGCATTCATTGGTGTGATTCCTCATTGTTGTTTTGTGTTACAGAAAAATAAAAAAAAATAAAATTGATTTGATTTACAAAATACAATTGAAAACGTGAGCAAATGAAAAAAAGTGTATTTCCTTAAATAAATTGTGTATTATATTTTACAATAAAATTGTGGCAAATTGTAACATTGAACATCACTTAATTAAGCTATAAACATTATTTTTATTGATTTGTTTGTAGTACACAAATAATAATGAATTTAAAAAAAAAAAAAAACCAAAAAAAAAATCCAAACAAATGATTTATTACATTTGTAATATTATAGAAAAAATGAAGAGAATCAATTGATTTGGAAAATGTGTTACTATATTTAAAATTTTCACCATTTTTGTCTTTGCATATAAGAAATCAATCAGTGGCGGCACCCTTATTTTAGATTTTAATCTATGAAGCTTAGTTAAAACCAAATCGAAGCTTCCAATCGTGAATTGATCTCTGTGTGACAATAAGCCATGTGTGTACTATACTTCAGTACGGTAGTTCAAAAACTGAAAGACAAGTTTCCATAAAACCAAACTAACTGAATTAAATCCAATCGATTCTCCTCGTCTTAATAGTATTCAGAGAATATAATCTCTGTACGACAATAAGCCATGTGTGTACCATAATTCAGCACGATAGTTCAAAAACTGAATGGCTACAATAGTCTAGAAAGAAGTAGTTTGGATTAAACTCAATCGATTCTCCTCATCTCACTAGCAATCAGAGAAGTGACACATGATTTCTGCACGATAGTTGAAAAACTGAGAGGCTACAGTAGTTTACAAAGAAGCAGATTGAATTAAACCCAGTCGATTCCTTTGGTCACACAATGTGTTACACACATAACAACTAAAAATGATTAACACAGAAGTATTCAAATTATAAAAAAAAAAAACTTTAATCTGAAATAATTAAAATAAAATCTATTTGAGTCTTCTACTTATCTTCCCTAAATAAAAAATGTACCCAATTTAAATAGAAAAAAATCGTAAATTTGATTAAAATCATCGTGGGACACTGTTAGGCATTTTTGATGCTCAATTGTTTGTCAGTCACTTTTGTCACTTGTTCGAGATGATCTCATTAAATTTTCAAAGGTTTACAAAATAAAATTAATTGTCGTATCAGAATAGTGATGATGATGAGTAACATCAGTAGTTTCATGTGGAGACTTAAAATTTGTTAAATTATTTTTTTTATAAATGTGTTTATTTTAGTCATAATCAAATCAATGAATGAAATAATCCAAAAACAACCTCCCACTTCATCTTAAAGAAATATATGTATGTAAGCATTTATGTAGAATATTAATTTTCAATATATGTAATTTAATAAATTTGTTTATAAAAATGAATCATAAAGAAAAATTGAAAATTTTTATAGAAGACGGAAATTCAAATTTACTTCTTAGAACCAATTTATATTGTAGATAAACCCACTATGCCACAAGGTGTTGAAGAATATAGAAACAAATGTTCTTCTATTATATTGATTAATCAGAGCAAAGTTCAAAAGAAGAATCTTCCAAAACAAAACAAAATAAAGCAATTCATTGATTCAAATATAAATTAAATAAAAAAATAAGTAAAAAATATTTGATTGTATAAAAATTTCAACTGACAACCATTCACAGAAGCAGATACATTTAATGATGCCTCGCTTTAATATAAATCAAAACAAAAGTTGACAAAAAACATAAAACAAAAGTAAATCAACTCATGCAATTTTTCTCTTTTGGGTTTTCATTTTTTTTTTTTTTTTTTTTTTGATTTCATTGCCGAATTTGATTAAAATAAAAAATAATAAAAAATTAAAATGATTTGAAGCGATTCTCAAAACGTGGATAATGCTACGCTATGGCAAAAATGTCTCCAGCCTCATATGCTCGACTTGATCTTGTCGCAAAATGAATGAAATAAAATTTTGTGCGGGTCACGTTAGCAGTGTAGAGGAGTAAAAGATAAAGAGGTGGTGGATTGGCATATAGGGAATAAGAGAGAGGAGTAGAGAGTAAAGTAAACTTGGTTTGAACATTAATCCCGATTTATTTTTGTATACACGAGTATGTTGTCACTCTAAGAGATTTTGGAGGGGTTAGCAATGAATATAGTTGCGGGTCTTGTTGTTGTTGTTGCTGTTGTTGTACAACTGTGTATCCAATTGGTGAGTGGTACGGGGGAACTTAATACTAAACTGAACAAACTCAACGGCGCATTTACCTAAATTGGTATTTCCGGTAAAACGTAATGAAAATCGTACCAGAGTAAAGCAATCAAACAAACAACAACAGTAAACCCAAAACGAATGAAAAGAACGCAAAAATCACAAAAAAAAAAAAAAAAAAAAAAACATAAAATCAAATTTACAAACAAACAAACAAATACATAACTGTAAAGAGAAAGACAAGTACAGATACTCAGAGAAAAAGAGAAAGGATGAGAGAGTTAACTAGAACAAGAAAGTCAAAGACGCACATTGATATGTAAATGAATGTCACCATCTTTAATGAAATAATCATCTTAAATAAGCAAAAACCATAAAGCAGAGATTCTTAAACTTACATTTATTTATGTAGACTTATGGCTCAATAAAATTCTTACGGCCCAATAATCTTATATTGATCAGAATGATCTATCAGTGGCATTATGACCTCAACAAATATGTTTACTGACACTAAGGAAATTGTGTCCAGTCAAATTATTGTTTCAGAATTGTATTTTATAATGATTTATTGAAAGAACTTTAAGAATTTTTGCCCAGTTGGATGAGTCCCATTTAAGCCATGACAAGAATTCATTATATAATATTATTTAAAGTATATAATTAACTAGATACCATGGCAAACGTTGTCCCTTCTCTCGTTCCCAAAAATAGGAGTGGACACTGATTGGTTCATTTTATGAGATGTTTGACGAAGACGACTTTATTGATTTTAAAATATATATCCAAGATTTCTATGCATCTCACTTGCACACCTTACTTTTTGCGATTTTTGTAGATTTTTGTCTTTTCATTTAGGATTTCTTCTAAACATTCCTCATGAATCACTCCATCCTCCATCCTTGGTGAAAACCGTATGAAAATCCGTTCGGTAGTTTTTGAGTTTATCGCGTTCAAACAAACAGACGAAGCAGGAGACTTTGTTTTATAATATGTATAGATAGGCATGGTTACCTTAGATATGTAGGCAGTTTTCGATACAGTGTGGCATAACGGTTTGATCCACAAAAAAGACAGTAACAACTCAAAATCATTAACAGCTTTTTATCTGACGGATACCTTAATGTTTCCTGAATGGGTCCAAGCTATGCTATGGGGTTCCTCAGGATTGTGGTCCCTCTATAATTAATACACTCATTATGTACCACTCTTTGACCCCTGTGATACTGCGATACTGCAACACTTGGTATAGATCTGGATATCAATATATCTATATTAAAAATAAACTTCCAATTGCCTTAAATGGAAAACACAATTGAATGAAAATAATACAAAGGCAATATACTACTCCCTAAAGCATAAGTCCAGTTTCTTACCAAGCTCAAACCTCTCTGTACATAATGATATCATTCCATGGAAGAGACACCTCAAATACCTTGGCCTACACTTAGACCCAAAATTTAAGTACAGTTTACATTTGAATATCTAAAATAGTTGATAAGATAAAGAAAACTATTTGTATCCTCTATCACTTCATTAACTGCAATTCTGAATCTAACATTCAACACACTATTCAACAACTTGTCTATACGAATTATCAAAGTTATTAATATGAATACAATTAATAAATATTATTTTAAAATACGAGTATTGTAAAGTTGGCGTTGGGTTAATGTCGTGGATCCCCTGTAATGACACAGTTTAATTATCGCTGGCTCAGACAACAAGGGAGGCATGGAGACATTGAGACAAGCTTAACCCTGCAATGTATTCAAAAAAGCTATAACAATTTAAACCGAAATCGTTTATGTTGCTTTTTTAATTGCTTTTCGTCAAAGTTGGCGATTTATTGAAAATTATTTTTCAAGATTTTTATTTGTTTTGTATTTTTTTTGTATATTTTTTTTTTTCATTTCATCTCCACCATTTTAATGAATTTATTGTTGATTTTAATAACAACAAATTTTAAGAATTTATCTTTTGAAATTCTGTTCTCAGTGTTTGATTCCAAAATCTTTATTTCAATGTCATTTCTTCAGAATAAAATTGAATAGAATACGAAGAAAAGATTTAGAAACTAAATAATTTTAGTTTAGTTTATAAGAAGATTGAAAAAGAAACAATTTGATGAAGTTTTCTTTTTTGGTTGAAAAATGTAAACAAAAATAAATGAAATTAGGTTACATTGTTGTAAACAAAATGATTCTCTGGTTCTTTAATCGAGTGTTTTGTAATGAGAAATATTTTTTTCTTTAAAGTTGAAAGAATAAAAAAAAAAAAAAAAATCATATTTGGTCTTATCAAAGTTAATATCGCCTTCATATCAGCAAATAATTTTTTGAAAACTTCGAAATGAGTTGAAAAGAATACAAAGTATTTTGAACAACTTATGGAGATCTTCATATTTACAGGATTGAAGGAATTTTTAAAGAATAATAATAATATCTCAAAAATCTTGCGATTAATAGATAGATTTTCATTAAGGTGGTCGACTAGGAAATGATAAAAAAAATAAATTCTGCTTACGATCTTCCAATAGAGTCTATTTTTTACTTCTGAGATACAATCAATCAAATTTATGTCTTTTTTATTAAAATTCATCTATCAAATTTATAAATTTAAAAATATGAGGCAATACGCAACTGAGAAGCTATTGGTGTTTTTATATTAATTAATGTGTACTAAATATCAATTCATAATTAAAAATTCCATGCCACATACGATTTTTGAGAAAAACTTTGTCTGTTTGTGGGCGTGGATTGAAAATCCAATTACTGACATATAAAAGAAGCTTTATTGTGATTAACATATAGCGCCTATTTCATCTAAATTGATTTACAGAATCGGTCGAAATTGGTGGGTTAATTTTTTTTTGGTGTGAAATTACAAAAAAAAAAAAAAATGTAAATCGTGATGGATTTTTTAAACTTTTTAATTCAAACTTAGGAATCTTGAAAGACATTAGCCATGTCGGTGCATTTTTCACTTTTTATTTGTAGACTGATGTCATCGAAATCTTTTAATGAAATTTATCATGATAATATGAGAAACCGTACTGACAAAAAGATTCCATGTACAAAATCATTAGGAACCAAATAACTAAAAAAGAACTTAAGAACATCTATAGTGTTCTAAGGTGTCGCTAACGTCTCCTTTGATGAAAAATGCATATATTTTTATATTTTCACTTATTTTCTAACAAATCTAATAAAATATCTTAACACCTTTCAAAAATGCTGTATATACTTTCAAGATATAAAGCGATAAAAATTCCTTTTCTCAAAATATAAATAATTCAAATGTTGAAAAATCGTAAAAATTTGAAAAGTTTTTTTTTGCAAATCCCCAGATATATTAAACTACAATACAATAAATACAAATAACCATGGGCGTAGTCAATGTGATAAATCTAAAAATAAACTAAAGATTTGTCTTATTAATAACAAATTCAAAGGGAAATATGTTGCGTCCCAGACGCTCTAAGGCTCTGTAGAGATCCCATCTCAATCCATCGAATGGATATAATTTATTGTATTGTAAGTATTTTGAAATCATTTATTGAACGACGCTATTGATTTGTGATACTACGATTGCGAAAACAGTTTAAAAACGCGTTTGTCTCGCACAACGTGACAGGCATTTAAATGAAGTTTAGGGGAAAAAAAAGCTAACTAACATGACTAAAAATGGCTTACACCACTCTACAAGACACAGAGACAGACGGACAGTCAGACAGATAGACAGAACACATGCCAGGGCAACATTTAAACTCATTTTAATTGCGGTTTTGCGGTTTTGTCTAGACGATACCATGAACAATTTCAACTTGTAATTATTCATAGTAAAAGATACACAAATATTTACTACAAAGCATACAATGTATAAAATAAAAAGGGTTGAATTAACAAAATTCAAATTTATCAAATATTAATAACCTTTGTAGTGACCATTTCCGTACGCAGGGCACCTGTGCAATATCCGCTATTCCTCAAACCCAAAGAAAGACCACCTAGTGACCTCCACTTGTTTATACTTAACTTTTATGTTTTAGTTGTTGTATTTGTTGGTTGGAAAAACTTTTGCTTCCGTTTGTGTGTCTCTAAGTTTCTAACTTTTGTCCATATTGCATTGTATGTAATAATGTTTTATTTTATTTTTGGTAAGGGAAAACCCCATTAAATATTCAAAGCTGTTATCCGTTAGTTGGACATTTTACTTCAGTTTAAATTTTCTACTCTTTTTTTTTTCTTTCTTATTTTTTTTTTTTTTTTTGTTGGTTTGTTAGACTTCCTTCTTCGTTTTGATGATTTGTCCCTTCATTGTACACTTCATAATAATAATAATAATAATAATAATAATGATTACAACAATTATTTTAATAGTTTTGTTGTTTGCATTTTGAATTTTGTTTAATAATTTATCATTTGGTTTTTTCTTTATTTGCAGTTTGACATTTCTTCATTATATTATCACGAACTCATTATAAGCAATAAAATGAAGAAACTTTAGAGTGATATCCGCCGGAAACACCTAACTTGGTTCTTGTTATTATTATTATTATTGATTTGGTTAAACAAGTGCATAACTTCAATATACTTAATTATTGCAGAAGAAATACATAAAAGCAATAGATACAAAACAATTGAAAAAAGAAATTACATATTTTGGAATAATGTCTGTTGGTAAGTACTAAGTATTAATATTTTTAATTGCAAAAATATAGTAACATATGAAGTATAGTAGGTTGATTCAAATATAGTAAATAAATATCTAAGTCCATACTCGTAGAATAGAAAATAGAGTTTTCAAAGTCTTGATTAAGAGTTTACTTGATAATGTAAAGACTTCAGAACAATTGACATTTTGAAATGTTCACTTGATAATTTAACTAAACCATTTATTAGGGAACATTATGTAACAAAGTTCCGTCTAAATCATTGAAATACTAACTAATGGCAAACTTGTGGTTTGATGCTTTGATGCACGAAATTATGTTGAATAATGCGGCTGCGGTTCATTGGGGCACCAATCTGATAAACTAAGTTGAAGCCTGCAAAATGGTTATAACAACATCTTTCTTTTTTTTTTCTTTCCAATTTACTTCGTGGAAATGGAAAGTGTTTTGCTTTTTATAGAATTTAATCAAAATATTTATTTTGTATACATTTTTATTGCTTAAAATCGCTCGACTACTACACTACTACTTAGCCGTTCCCTGCTCCTCCTCGAATTTCAATACAAAACAACATATAGGGTTTTCCAATAAGAGGTGTTATTTTGATATTCAAAGAATAATGGCATTTTTTGAGATAAATGATCGGATGTTTATTTCATTATAAAGAGAAAGGTATTCCGTTAATAATGGAAAACATTATCAGCCAAATGGCCACACGACCACGCTTACAGGACCATAGCCTTTTCATGAAATTTTCCATAACCAAACTGTTGCCCCAGCCTCATTTTCGAAAAAGAAAGGTCCAATGACCCCGCCGGACCATAAACCGCACCAAACAGTCACACGTTGAGGATGGAGAGGCTTTTCAACAATAACTCTTGGCTTTTCCAAGCCCCAGATGCGACAATTTTGCTTGTTCATGTAGCCACCGAGGTGGAAATGGGCCTCATTAGTCAAGATGATTTTTTTACGAACTGTCCCTGCCAAATTTTCATCACCATTTTTATAGTGAATTTTAATAATATCAATGCGTTGTGCAACGTGTGTTTCGTTCCATTTTTATTAATGGCGTATTAATGTCAAAAAATGACAGCTTCAAAAGTGACATCTACCGAAATAGTGGGCTATTCAAAATAACACCTCTTATTGGAAAACCCTTTATATTTTACCTTAAATAAGTTTGATATAAATTATTGTTGGAACAAGGCAGTAATCACTTACTTCTTTTATATTGGAGGGTTGGTTTTTTATATTTCTAACCAAATAATGAAAAAAAAAACAAACAAATATTTATGATCGAAATTGGTTTCATTGTTTTTCATAATATTCTCCTTGAAAATCAATACACTTTTGCATGCGTTTGCATGCCAATTTTCGAAGCACTTTTTCCACTTCGATTGAGATAACGTAGGGTGTAGAAAATCGTTGACCACATAATTTATTTTTGATGTGCGGGCATAATAGCAAATCATTAGATGCTAAATCATGGATGTACGGCGAAGCACTAATTCCGAAGAAACAAGCAACCATTTGCTTTGATGTGCTTCTTCCGCAAACAACTTTTGTTGGATTTGGCTCATCTTTGAAGACCCAAACAGTCGATTTCTGTTCTGTTTCAAGCTCATATGCATAGATCCATGATTCGTCACCTGTGTAGATACACAGTCTTTGATGCACTTTGAACGTATATTTTTTTTTTTTTTTCAACATTTCAAACAAACTTTTATGCTATAGAATTCTTCGATGGAGATTATTGTAGATTATTTAAAAACTTTCATTATACGAGTAGCTTGAAAAAAACACATTTTTTAGACCATTTTTGCAATTGAGTTAATGAAGATTCAATCCATTTTGGTGTGTGTTGTGCTTTGTTATCTTCTTCTATATATTGTTGATATATAAAATGGAACTGTGTTTATGTGTCTGTTCCTTATGCAATCTTGCAAATCTTTTCTCATATTATGAGAGATAAATCATAAAGCATTGTCAATCAATAGTTTCATTATAATTTCTTTAATAATATTACTAGATTTATGAATGATTAATTTGTCAATGGAATAATCTTCTCAACTAGAGAAATGAATGAATAATGAGATTTAAGTAGAAAACATAAACAAAATATTCTTACACATTCGATTATCCGTTGAATTATAGCATGAAAAATATCGATAAGATTGAAATATGTACAACTATGTATATTTTTAATTGCTTGACTTGTTATACGAGTACATAGAAGTATAAACATCTCAATAAATGACAATAATCGTAAATACATTGTAAACAAAATATAGGAAAAGAAATTATTATTATAAGTAGTAAAGAAGAAGTAAGTTCAAAATAATCAAAAGATCAATTTTCATCCATAAATAATTTCAGTTTAATGAAACCACAAAATTACTAAACTATAAAACTAATTATATATTATAAAGATTTCATACTATTCTACACTCACTTCACTCACTACACTCACTTCACTCACTACTCATAGATAATGATAATGATAAGTAAAGTTTTGATTAGTTTGTGTGTAGTTGTTGTTATAATTTATATTAGAAGGCGCCTTTAAGCAGCAATAACAATAAATGCGAGAATAAACTCCACATATCATCACTGAACCCCCCCCCCCCATTCCACTTCACATGTATTTGTAAATCGTAAAATTCAAATAAGAAATCAGAAACATGAAACATGAAAAACTAGGGACAACACTGTGTCAGAGAAGTGAGATGAACAAATTGATGGATGACCTCGGTGTCAGTGCGTAGACTGATCTTTGATATGTTTATGTACTTATACTCGTACGTATATAGAACGCAAGCAATACAATTACTTTGGTCGTCTCCCCCCATTGTTACAGATACTTAGAGATACTCACTACTTATTCGTACAAATATCTAATAATGTGTTTACATTTTCCCATGATTATGATTAAGAATATTATGAAGTTAGTTGTACTACTTCACTAGTATAAACTTAATTTAATGATGAGAAAGTAAGAAAATTGAATTTTGCATTTATAAGTATATTTGGTATTTAGGTGGATTTAAAGATCTAGGGAACTTATAATTTTGTTTTTATACTTTCTCATGTTTCCCTGTCTTGTATTTTACGCCCATTTTCTTCTACTGTATTGCAGATACAAGTATTTTGTAAGTAAGTGTGTGTGTGTGTATGTAGTGTTTCTGTGCATTTACGAGGAGATATAGAAAAGTGGGTTGCGCCAACTCAAATATTTCTACTAATCGTTCTCGTCGCGTCTTATTTATCTATGTATTTATGCAGTTCACTTTAGTTCAGATCACTTTGGGCTCAACTCGGTTCATTTCTAGTCAGAAAAAAAAAACAAAACAAAACAAAAACTAAAAAAAAAACCCGTGCATATGAGAAGAAGACAAATGTGTTGGCGTTCTGGGAAATTGCTAATGTTACAATTGTTGATACTTTGCTGTGGTTGTTGTTGTTGTTTTGTGTATGCTAATGTTGACCACTTTCACAGTCTCCACACTCAATTCATTTCATGTTAGATACTCTCATTCACTCACTCACTCACTCACTCACTCACTCGTTCACTCACCAACATTTCATTTTTCAATGTTTTCAATTTGGTGTCATATTTTCTATGTATGAAAAGTAAATTAAATGTTTTGCGTGTTTTCTTCGAAGGAAGGCGTGTTAAGTCATGTTGTCTTCGGTTATGCGCCAATACATTTTCTCCATTTTTCAATTTCCATGAGAACAAGTGAAACTAAGTAAATAATAATCGATCAGTTAATGACCCTCACTGTCAGTTCACCACTTGCTAATAATTGTTCAAAACAATTTAAGTTGACTAAGAATTTCTGGCAGATGCTCAGACAAAATCATTCGGCGGCAGCGTTCTCAATTGTGAAAAACAAACAAAAAGAATTAATAAAGAAATCACAAAAAAAAAAAAAAAAAAAAAACATAAAAATAAAAATAAAAAAATAAAAGCAAAAAAAAAGTAGCGCACGGTATGACGACAAACGGCGTCTGTTGCTGACGTATAGATATGAATATATCTACATACATACATACATACATCTATAAATGATTTGTATCTAGATACATCTGCCTTGAATGCAAATTTGCTTGTCATGTGCTTAATTGTTGCGTTCGCTTAAAATAAAAAAAAAAAAATAAAAAGAAATTATGTTGTTGCTAAATACTTAAAATACTCAATCGAACTCATTCCCTTGACTTTAAAAAAAAAAAAAGAAAAAACATTTTATTCCCGACAAGGTTTCATGGAATTTAACTGATCAAATCGAACGATGACGTCTTTCTTCCTTGATCAGTAAACTGCGTAAATGCATTTAAAATTAAAGAGAAATTTAACTTATGTAATAATAATGATTTGTTAGTTAAACTTAAAAATTTCAACAATTTTGTATTTTCTCAATAAGTACGAGATACATATAAGTATTTCTCATAAGTTATTATCTCATGAACATTTTCTACACACTTAAACTAAAAGGAAGCCATTTCTTATTTCATTAAAGATATATGTACTCGTATAGTATGTAGTACATAATATTTATATGCATGTGTTTATGGATGTACGAGTATCTTCTAGCTAAAATGTTCATCTGCTACAAATAATTTTTCATAATTAAATTACGCACAAGAATTTTGACTTATCCACTCTACTTGGCTATAGTCTGAATATTCTCTTCTCAAATGCGTAAAAATTTTAATTACACACCTCATAATCATTTGCTTAGCTCACTGCAATGGGAATAAAATGGAATGGAATGGAAAGGAAAGGAAGACTTGCCGTAACATGGTCTTGTGTGTGGCAGTGTGGCATGCCACAAGATGTGTCTATGGACCCACAGTAGGGGAGAGTGGAGATTGAAGAAAGGAAACCAAATGAAAATGTAAACTGTTTATCAAATTTCGTTGATAAAATAATACAACAACACGTGCCCGTGTATGTTTATGGTATATGGATGTGGATGTGGATGTATATCTATCTATGTGGTGGCAATTGTGTGGGTTGTAGTTAGTCGTCATATGAGATGTTTGCTTATATAAAACTATAAAAAAAGGGAGGGGAAACATTTGATGATTTTTTCTAAACTTACTGATGAATTTCTGTTTACTCAACTGAAAGATTTTTCTCAAATGTCAGCAAGCCTTTTTCAGTTCATAAGGAGCTTTGAAAGTGTAGGAGAAGCATCATAAATCATGAAACTAGTGATTAACAAGTAGACAGCAATTATAAAGAGACTCATTCGGATCATGCGATACATTCTCGACATATCTGCAAAATGAAAGTATTGAAGATGATGATGCCATTTCAGGAGACTCGTGTTTTCCAGCAGATTGTTTCCCAATTGATTATCATAGTCCTTCAAACCACTAAATCATACAAAAAATAGGTAATTCACCTGGTTACTTTTAACGTAAAAATGTTTTTAAATAGGCAACCATACTAATGTTTAAAAATATGGGGTCTCATACCTAAACTCCAGATTCGGCAGTTTAAAACTTCTAAACCACTCAACGGATTTTGATTCGATTTTTAACATCATTTAGAGAATATCTGAGGAAGGTTTATATTAAAGAAATTTTTGGGAAATCCACCAGAATGTTTGGATTTGGTGAATCAAATTTTGCATTTGATGCTTTTATACTTATTTTAAAATCAATGTAGTCGGCTTTGTCAAAAAAAAAAAAAGAAAACTATTATGCGATGATTTTCATTTCTTTCAACTTAAATTATACCTAACTAGATACCCTGGTAGACGTTGTTCTGCCTCTTCTTTCCAAAAAATTAGTGAATACTAATGGGTTGACCTGATGAGATATTTGTCAAAGGCGACTTGATTGATTTTAAAATATTTCCCTAAGCTTTATATGCATCTCATTTACAAATTTCAGTCTTTTCAATTGTTATAGATTTTTCGGGTGTTCTTACAAATTTCAGTCTTTTCGATTGTCATAGATTTTTCGAGTGTTCCTTTGGGGTTTTTTCAAATTTCCTAAACCTTCCTCATGAATCACTTGGTTCATTAGTGAAAACCGTATGAAAATCCGTTTGGTAGTATTGTAGTTCATCGCGCTCAGACAGACAGACGCGGTGGGAGACTTTATTTAATAATATGTAAAGATGGTATACGCAACAAATATTAAATGAGTATAGCCATACTACATAATCCGATTTTTTTCTGAATTATTATTACAGACTACGAGGTTTTTCTTGTATTAAATTGAGATTTTCTGAGACAATAAGGGTCATTGGTAGAAAATATAAGAAAATAAAATTTATAGATTGATTAAAGAAGTTTCTTCAAAAGGCAAATTACTACCAAAAAAATATTGTATAATTAAACGGCAAAAGTTCTTTCAACTGAACACAAGTTTACATGTGCTGCATTTCTTGTTATTCCAAAGCTTCTAGTTATCCTTATAAAAAAAAAATGTTTTCCGATCTTTGTCTATGTCAGCAAAATGTTTGGAACAAGTGTTTGCCTTGAAAAACATTCCATTATACTGAGTTGTTGTTGTCTCTAAGGATTTGAGAATCATCATATTACATTAAAACAACGTCAAATCAAAATAAATCAATTGGATTTTTCTATTTCTTTTCAAAGCGATCATTCTCAATGCCAAAACCTAATGAAGATCGTCATCATTATAATCATTACTATACTACGAGTATATCAGCATCATCATTATGTTTTCATTTGTTGCATTCTTGCATTGTTGCACAACCGACATGATAGTGTAATTAATGCCACACAACTCTAAGCCCCCTGGGTATGTCAATTGACATTTGACAACAACCTGCGGTTCATTTTCTAGATGCAACAACAGCAACTCACCAAATATTGTAATTTCATTGAAATGAAAATTGGGAGAAGGAAATTTTTTAAAGTTCAAATGTTTTTTTGTTTTTTTTTTTGTTGATTTGAATGAAAATGGAAATGCATTTCCGCATGCAACAGTTGTGCCATAAATACTATACCAATTCCATCCAAACCAAAACTGAGTTGATTCAAGGAAGAAGACGCCACAGACACGCGCTCTCTATAGGGGTTGGATACACTGCCGCCCTAGGTGAATTTTTTTTGTTGTATATGGTGCATGCCACACGACGTCAGATACACACTGACACTCACACTCACACTCACACTCTCCCTCCCTCTCCCTCTCCTTCTCCTTCTCTCAGAAGATGAACAATTTTTGTCGTGTGTTTTTGTTTTTTCATCTTGATTTTGAATTTTTTTTTGTTCGTTTCGGCACGTTTACATTAAAAAATAAAATTACGTTCATTTTTGTTTTTCTTATTCTTATTTTTGATGCTGTTTTTGGTTCTTGGTTTCCTCATGAAATCTGTTAAACAGATGTGTTGCACTCACTTTATTTTACATTATTTTACTAAGACTACTAGGAGGGAGGCTGTAAAAAGTAGTAGCAATAACAACAATCACCATCCAAACATTGATCCTTACTGGCAGCAGTTGTTGTCTTTATGTTCAATGCAGTTCATCTTTGGTTTCTAATGTGTCTTCTTGGATTTTATTATTGCATTTTTAATGTCTTTGAAAACACCTTTTCTCGCTTAAAATAACAGCAAATGAAAATGATTTTAATGCAATAGCAAATTGTTGATGCATGAGATCAGTAAAAGATCAATAACAACTACGTATATACGAGTACATCTAACATTGAATGACAATGAATACAATTGAAAATCATTAAAGAAGAATTATTGTACAATAGAAAAGTGCAATAAGATGCATACTGTGTGTAAATTGATAGATATGAGGACATAATAACAAGTTCTTTATATCTTTATATCAATATGTGTCAAACAAATTCTAACTAACGAATGAGATACTCCTTAACTATGCTGAGTATATTCTACTAGAAACCTCATAGAAACATCAATTTAAGTGGTAGCCAATAAAAGTTTTTGTCATCCAAACCCAATTCCAATGTCAACTTATCATTGACACAAATATAAATTTCATCAAACCAAAGATGTTGTAAAATATACTACAATGTAATGAAGAAAACAAATCAATGTAAAAATCATAAAATGTGTTTATTTTGTTGTTTAGGAAATGCAGGTAGTAAATGTCATTTTTCACACCTCTGACGCACGCTCACGCTCACTCTCTTCTGTCTTGCCTTATTTTGAAGCCTTTTGAATGTATCTATATCTATGTAGTTTGTAGATAGTCATTCCTTTTTACAATTTCCCTTTTTTTTTTTCATTTCCATTGCACTTGGCGTATGTTTGGCATATTAAAGATCTTTTTGAGTGTCTTCTTATTCAAGATTTTTAATTAATTTTTTTGGCACTTCCGCACTTTGGAACTAGAAGGGCTCATTGTAATTCTAAAGGGATATGATCCTTTCGCAGAAATTTGTATACAAAATGTTTAATTTATGTTAAGAGAATCAATTTTTAAAGGATTATAATGATTTACTTCCGGAATCCGGATCCTTTTAATACTTTGTACAATTGCCTTTGGCCAATTGTTGGAGAATATTCTCTATTTTATGGGCAGTCTTCCTCATCAAGTATGTAAGTATGTTTGTTAGCCACTTGACAAATTACCATAAGGCATTAACGCCTACATCTACTAAGTAGACCTTTGGCTATTCATTCTTTTTATGCATGATTTAGTTTTTTTTTTTTTTTGTTTTTTTTTTTTACGGATAAGTTGAAATGGGATCGATCGTATAGACTTTGAACGTGCCACTTAAGTATTGTAGTAAGACCACTTCCGTTTGTAAAAAGTGTTAAAATACTCGTATCTTTTTAAAAATAGGCAAGATGAGGAGGCATTGTTTTTATAGCAATTGTTGCTATTTTTTGATCTTCAAATGATAGAAAAACATCCGCTGAAGTTATAATAATTTTCTTAAGTGTTTCTCTCTCTCTTTTCTTCTATTGGGAGTCATGAAGGCGGAGACTGTAAAATTTTTATTGACTTTGTAGAATCAACCAGAAATAACACATTAAGATATTTTAATGATTTTTAAAGCATCTGAAGTGTTGTTGGCAGGAAATTGAAATTGAAATTGAGATGAATGAATGAAGAATGAATCAAATTTTAGTATTTTGTATTAGAAAATGAAGAGTTTAATTTGATTATTAAAATGCATCAAGCTTTTTTTTTTTTTTTGTTTTTTGATATCTTCATATTGTTTTAAAATACACAAACAAGTATAAAAAATCTAATAAAAATGAGATGATGGAAAAACACTAAAAATCATAAACACAAAATGAATTCTAGGGATTATAAAGTGATACACGTATGAAGAATATAAGAAAAAAAAAAGTAACAAAACAAAAAATATACATAATTAAAATACTGAAAAATGATGATGAATTGTGCTATATCTTTTTATTATTATTACGTTACATTATGAATATTCTTTAGAATTTTTCAACAATGCACCTGCAACCCACAACTACAAATACAACTACTACAGCAACAGCAACAACAATAACAACTAGTAATTTACATAAATAAAAGAAAATAAAGGAAAAGAAATAGTATGATGAAGGGGAGAAAAACATTATAAGAAAAACAATAACATTAATATAAGAGAACTCCCTCATAGCAGCATATTGTTGCCAAACTTCCGGGAAATACAGAAAGAATTGTATCTAGTAAACTAATACTGAGAGGAGTTTTAGGGTTAAATCATAAAAGATACAAGAAGAAATATTGAATATAAAAAATAATAAACAACATTTTAAATTGAACGTGAAGAATAGCAACAGCTAACAGATTAACAAAAACAAAAACAACAACAACAGACATTTGTATAATAATATTACTCACACAAAAATAAAGGGGGGGACCTGATTAGAACTGATTCAGAGAAGAATGAATAGAATAGATATTTCTTCTAGTTCGAAATCCAAAAGTCAAGTCGAATTTATTCATAAAAATGTTTTGGAAATAAGAAATTCTTATTCAAAAACAAATAAAGCAAAATGTTTATTTGTTGCATGCAACAAATGTTGCGAGAACTTTGTTATTTTTCTACATTTTCTTCTTAGTTTGAGTAGCTGCTATTAAATTCATAGATCATAATTCATATAGTATGTATATGCATGAGGATCGATCGCCACCCAAAATGATTGTGCAAAATTGAAATCACTCTTTACCATTAATCATGAATTGAGATCGTTTGTCATGGCATTATGAATATTTTTTATATTATTCTGACATAAGCTTCTCTGAGCTATAATCCGAGTATTTAACCAAACTCTGGGGCACCTCCAACATCTCCAGACCGCATGCATCCCAGAGCAAGGCACTAGAAAGATTAACGGATTCCCTGTGGTTTGTCAGAAACAGAAATCTAAACATGCCAACAGTTTTAGAGACAAGGCAACTAACTTGTTAAAAGTATGCTGAGATGTTCAGACGTACAAATCTGATTACCAGTTAATTTACGCGCAAGACAACTTGCTGACCTTACTTGATAATATGAGTTTCCTTGAACTTTCTTTTTATTCTACATTTTAATTATGACATAGTAAAATACTAGGAGTGGTTAATAATCCTATGTTCAAGAGAACGACAGACTATATAGTGGCGCACAATAGCTTTGAGAGCGACTTCAAGGTAAAATTTCCTACCAGGATGAATTGGAAAAGAGAACAGTTTTCAGAGTTATTTCATACATTTCAATTTTTACGGATGGGTCGAAGATGGAATGCGGTGTAAGAGCAGGGGTGCACTCACCACAAATAAGCTTAGACCACTCTTTCCGGCTACCCGATGAGGCCACAGTCTTTCAGACAGAGGTCCTTGCCATTAGGGAAGCATGTCGGCTGGCCAGAAATAACGTACCGGAAGGCCGTAAGATAGCTATCTTCGTTGTTAGTCAGGCGGCACTCAAAGCACTGCAATCCACCACTGTGAAGTCAAAGCTCGTTAAGGAATGCAGGTCGACTATGAGCGAGCTAAGTCGTCAAGCTGATATCACTCTCTTATGGGTTCCCGGCCATAGGAATATAGAGGGGAATGAGAAGGCTGATGAATTAGCTCGTTCTGGTGCTTCTCTTGATGTATCGTTGGCGGAACAGGTCTCGATTCCCCTGGCGGTCGCAACTTCCTGTTTTTCCCCCAGCTGGCTAACAGACGGTGGAAAGATTTTGAATCTTGCAGAGCAGCACGTGCTAACTGGCCTTGTTACAACGAAAATAGGTCTTTTAGACTTATTAACAGAAGACGCTCGGATACCGCAAGGCTCACAGCGGTTTTTACCGGTCACTGGTGTGTAGGGATGCACGCGGAGAGACTGGGTATTCCGTTTAGAAGCCATTGAAGGAATTGATGGATCAAATTTGCATATTAAATAGTCTTTGTCAAATATATTATTAAAAATCTGTTTTTGAATTGTGAGTCACAAGAAAATAAAATAAATATCATTCTTTGTATCATTTGACGGGGAGTAGCAAAACACCACGGGGTTGTTAGTTATTTATAATCATCAAACTGGGTCATGCAGTACAACTGCGTTAAACACTATAAAGTTAGAAGTTTTAAAAAAAATAGTATGAATTCTGAATGTTAGTACAGAATTTGCTTGTTGATCAACCCTCGTACGATTTACATTCAATTATAATTATAATTGTTATTCAACATTTGCATAGTACATATGATGGTCATCATCATCAGAATTAAAGAATAATAAGATCCCAATTAAAGACTATCAAAAGTTAAGCCTTGAATTAGCAAGTAATGACCAGAAGATAATTTACTATAGCACAGCAAAGAATGCAATTCAAAAGAGAAAAACTAAAGAAAATTGAGTCTTTTATTCTTTATAAGAAAAAAATAAAAAACAACTTCCCTTTAAATATTGTACAAATGACTTAATTCTGAAGAATTTGTATACAAACTATCTACTTACTTCTACTTCAATGAATAATAATTTATTCTTCTTAAGGCATTCAATTCCCTTTATTCTATTCTATTCTGTGTTGACCGATTCAAGAGGAGACTATGATATGCACAAAGACAATTAACCTGTCATCATTGGAAAATCATCAGCCCAAGTGGCACCAATGAACCAATGAACCAATGAACTGACTAATAATTGAATTAAAGAAACCCCCAGAGCAATTTAAGAAGAAAGGGATTAAACTGAATATTTCCCCATTTCATTTTTCCTCTACTCATTTTCCTTTTAATTTAATTCTTTACCCTTTTGTTCTTTAGCAGGACCTGCAGGCAGTTTTAGGAAGCAAAATACATATAGTACATACTCATACTCATATACCATGATAATAATGATGATGATGATGCTGACTATGACTATGAGCAAAAGAAGAGGAAAATAATAGTAGTAGTAGTAGTAGTAGTATAATGGAAAAGAAAGTGCAATAACCAAAAAGACAAAAACACGCACTTTATTTTTCTTTTAAGGAAATAAATTTTAATGTTCCAATCTGTGCGTGTGCGTGTCAGTGTGCGTGTGTAGACAGACAATACTCATACTTAGTTTCAAGATCACTGCAATGCAGTTGGAATGCATTTACAATAGTTCGAGAGACCAGGGCCAGGGACTACACTGTATTCGTCTGTGAAAATGGTAAATGTTGCTCAAGTATCTGCATTTGTAAGTACTTAAATTCGTTTTTGTTTTATGAACTACGAAATGTGCAATTTTCACAGCGCGTCGAGAGACTTTATGACTTTGCGCTTGTTCGTTCGCTCGTTCGCTTACATTGGATTGGGCACTCAGCCAGTTTCTCGGTTACATAGACACTCGGCAGCAGGCATTACTCGTACAATGGGTCCATCGCATCTCAGCCAGCATTCATGGTCCATATGTGTAGTATAAGTATATGAGTAATGTGTGATGAGTGTGTATAGTTTGCATGAAATGCATTGTTTGCAGTAGTTCTTTTGTTTCTTCTTTTCTTTTCTTTTCTCTTCTCTTCTCATCTTTTTGTTGGTTGCTGATTCTTGTCCACCAACGCCACATGAGCCACTTCAGGCTAAGTGCTTCGCCCTTTTGCACTCTTTTAAAATGGAAAATCAACAACAACAACAACAACAACAACAACAAAAACAAAAAATCCCAAAATTTTATTTTATATTTTTTTTTTTTTTTTCTTTTTATTTGCAATTTTCCTCAGCATGTTCTCAATGAGATCTCCTGTGTCCAACCACCAACAAACATCATTTAATGGATTTTCCTTATAGGCATTTTGAATTGCCATTTCTTTGTCAATGAATTGGTGGCTACGATCTACAAATATTTGGTGTTTGTGTCTATTTTAAGGGAAAATTCATATGCATTTCATAGACAATGTTAGCATTCTTTTTGTTGCATTTCTCAGTTGAGTTTGTGGTCTTAATATATGGGTATCATAGCAAATTTATAAATTAATGTTCCCAAACAATGTTGCAGCAAATGAGTGTGATTCATTTAATTTTGATTTGATTTGGTGATGGTCAATGTCCCCAATGGTATCAAATAGAAATATTGAATCCTAAACTGGAAAACCATCAAATCCAAATCAAAGAATATTGAGTTTTTTTTTTTTGTATTTTGTTCCCAGCCTTCCCTTCATCTATGGGAAAATCAATAAAATCAGACTGAATTAAGGAAGTTTGTACCTTGATTCATTTATGATTATTAAAATACTAAAAAAAAAAAACTTAAAAGACTTTTCCGACTTTCCCACCAAAAACAAACAAATAAAAAAATCTTCAAAATTTATTTTTAAAATTCAAAAAATAAAATAAAAATTGAAATGCAAATCTTATATGAAAGTAAAATGAAATACAAAGGTGTAAGAACTCAGAACTTCCCTCTCTCCTTCTTATGAAAAAAGTGACAAAAGCGACAATGAAATGATAGAAAAAAAAAAAAAACCTTTGAAAATACTGATAACATGCAACGCGACGCACAATCAACAACTGACAATTATAGAATAGATAGAACAACAGAGAGACTCAGAAGAACTCATCAGATATGCACAACAAGCATTGTATTTGATCACCATATAGACGAAGACCTTCGAAGGGATCATGTATGCAGCATGCTATCAGTAAGTAAGTAAGTACTATAGTACAAGCGATTGATCATGCGAAAAACGCACAACACTTTACAGGTAAAAAAAGAAACAAAGCCACAATATGTAATAACAATAATAACGTGCAAGTAAAAATGTTCACGATTTGAGACATTTTCCAACTCCAAACAAAGTAAGTCTCTCGGTTAGAGGGAGGGAGGGAGGTAGGGAGGGAGAATAATCAAACACATACTTACGAGTGAGTGAGAGTACGAGTATCTAAACGAGTAAAGCAAACCAAGTAAAGTAAAGTAAAGTATAGTAAAGTAAAATCGTTGTTGCATACTTCTTAGTATACTAAGTGAGTGGGTGCAATATGGTAACCATATTTAATGCAAACTAAAAACATTGAAAAAGAACCCGTACACACATAAAAGTGCGTGTGGAAAAGAGACAATGAACGATCATGCATTGTATGTAGATACATTCACACATATGTATCTATAGGCATAGTTGTTGTTGTTGCTGGTGTTGGTATTGGTGTTGGTGTATAGTTGTTGATATTATGGAATTAAAAGTATCGAAGAAGAACCAAGTATAAGAAGAACACGATGAAATCGAGGGATTCTCCATTCGTCCGACTTTGACGTTAACGACGTCAGCTCCGTCAGCCACTCTTCTTTACTCTGCTCTGCTCTACACTACACTACACTGTTCTTCTGCTGAGCAGCGCTGCACGTCACTTGTGATGTTGTTACTTTATTTGTTGCTGTTAAATGTGTGTTTTGTTCTCGTTGAAGTTTTTAGAATTTATTCCGTTTCGGGATTTCAATGCAGACGCACGCATTACGTTACGATGTACGTTAGTTTTTAGTTGTCAAAATCCACATATGGAAAATATAAAATATTATTTAATTTGAACAAAATAAAACAAAAACCCAACAAAACAAAAAACAAAAAAAAAACTATATTTTTGAATTAATAAAAAACAAAAAAAAAATATTATTGGCGCCAACATAAACTCTTAAAGAGAAATTTTGATATTTTTTCCGGGAATTCATTAATTTTAATATGCAATTCATCAGTTGCATGTTTGTTTGATTGTCATTGTTGATGTTGTGATTGGTGATTGTTTTACTTTATGCGCATGTGTGACATTTTTGAAAGCACAAAACAGTGAAAGTTTTTCTTATTATTTGGCATAAAATGCAATCCAACGAAATTGTGCATAAAATATAATTGATTGATTGACTGATTGATTGATTTATTGATGACTTAAAGTGTGTGAGTGTGTGTGTGTGTGTCTTTTGACTTTCCACAAATGGACAAATGTTAACTTGAAAACAGACTTTTGTTAACAATTGTTTAAATTTAAGAGATTAACTGCAACGATCTATCGTAACGATCTCAAAATGTTTCTAACAGTGGATAATACAAACACCTTTTTCTCAGGTAAATATTATTATCCAAATATTTCAATTGTCTTGAAATCAAAGCAAAAAAAAATTGTTGTTTTAAATTGTTCGTATGTTATGCGCTGCCATACCGTTAATCTGATTGCATTGAAATTTTATAAATGTGTATGGTTGGTTCTCGGTTTGAACATAGGATGGTTTTGGTTCCGATATATGTATGTCCCCGTTTGCGAGCTCTGGGATATTTCCCTAAATGTATAACTAAAATACCACTAATTTTCTGTTACTCAAAAAGTGTTCTTTGTTGATACTTTACTACTAATTATAGAATAAAATGATGCTAAGAAAGGAAACAACTCGTGCAAAACAAGGTCGGGTACGCTAGTAGATTACTAGATGAATCCTTTACTGTTTTGTTTAAGTTTTTTAATCCTGATAAGTTAAATGAACTGATCTTTCGACGAAGTGGAAAAGAAGGCTTAAACTCAAAAAAACAGAAAAGTTAATCTCATATTAAAAACTCAGTACATATAGAATTTCCTATAATACATATTTGGTACTTCATTTACTTTTTGTATTATGCAAAATTCACTGCAAACTGCTCGTTAGTTCTAATACAAATTACTGTAACTAGTCGCAATCAATAATAAATAAAACAATTGCACACAAATTGTTTGAAACATTGGACATGGGTTTTTGTTGACGCAAACTCAAAGATTTTTCCCTACCAAAATCACTCAATGTCCCTAAAGAAGTTTTCACTTTAAATTATTATTATTTTTGGCGAGGAATCGTTATGGAACTATAGCCACCGTCGTGACTAAATGTGTGGGGCATCCACTAAACCCCTTGGACAATATACTTACTCCAGAACCGCTTTCTGACTTACTGCGAATAAGGTGCCCAAGGCACCCCTCTTAGAGGTCAATTATTTATTCACCTCAATCTTAAATATTATCGGGAATTAGTATTAGGAATATAGTAATAAACGTTTTAAGACTTCTGTAAAGGATTTTGCACAGAATTTCAAGATTAATGAATCAATTTTATGACTTTGGATGCATAAAACTTTGAGACATATATTGTGCACTTTTGTAGATAGACGTTGTCCTGACACTCTTTACCAAATTTGGTTGCCCTGATAAGATGTTTGACAAAGACGACTTGATTGACTTTAAAAAATGTCTCACCTTGTTCAATTTTTGTTTTTAGTGTTGTATTTTCGGCTATTCGGGTCATAATTTCCTAAACCTTCCTCATGAATCATTCCGTCCATTGGTGAAAGCCGTAAGAAAATCCGTTTGATAGTTTTTGAGTTTGTTTTATAATATGTAGTGATAAAACCTCGAATACCTTAGAATAGAATTCTTATGCAGATTTATATAGTAGATTTATAGAGATGAAAAGTTTTCAAAAACTAAGTATAAGAGAATTTTTTAAATATAGTAAAAAATAATTGAATTACAAATTAGCCAAGATTAGATGTTTAAAAGTTTCTGGTATAAGGCTTTTTTAAAGTGATCTAATAGTTAAAAAAAATTACAAACTTTTAAACTTCCATGTCATATACACTATATAAATAGTATTAGAATTAATAACAATTGAACAATATTGAATTTAGAAAAATGAACTATATATTTCAGAATTATATATGTTCAAGATTCATTACATAATTTAAAGGGATTTTTTCCTTTATTATGATATTATTATGATAATGTAATAAAATAATAAAATTAAATTTTGTATTTCCCATTTCAGATAATCCCTATTATTTCTACAATGACACAAAATCGCCTCGAACACCAGACTCTCAAACGTCGAGCAAAGGTTTTTCGATCTTTAAGAGGCGCAACTCGAAGGGCAGCAGTCCACGAGTTATTATACCGGAACAAACAACTCGTTTAACTTCCGCAAGTCTTGACAGTGCAGCAACAATGGCATTGGGTAGTCCAATAGGCAGCTTTGGCAGCTTAGGCGGCTTTTCACAAGTAAGTTCTCTATTCATAATTGATGCAACAAAAAAAAAAACCATTATCATCATCATCGTCACATCACCATCATCATCATCATCATTATAGTTACCACCCCATTAGAACAAACATAAAGAAACTCGTAAAATTCTAATTTATCTATAAATCAGGAACTTCCGCTGGAGTTTCTCTTTTTGGAGTCATCATCATGTATTTGTATCTTTCTTGTTTTTTTTTTTTTTTTTTTTTGTTGCAGCAATCGTTTGAATTGCAGCCTCTGATGTTGCAACGTCAACGTTCATCGAACTCACAATCAGAAACATTTCGCGAACGTTTGGGCTCCTATAATGAAACACATTCACATGCCAGCACTTTGGAACACGATGAGGTCTTCAATAGGTGAGTATTCTACTAGGGCCAAAACTGGATGTCAACACTTCTTGTTGTTGTTATTGTCGTCGTCATTGAATGATGATGAATGCGCAGCTGTTGACAACTTTTGCTAATCGTCCATGGTATTCCTCATATAGCAAAAATCATCTACATCATCTACATTCGCGTCCTCATCATACTCATCATAATCATCACAATCATCATCAACATCATCAACATCAACCGGGACAACATCATACATTACCAAGCAGTGGTATACGTCGTCATTCGTTTGGCAATTGGCGACAAACATCGAGTAGTGAGCGACACAAACACGGCAACAATAATCTCTCATCACCGGATGAAGTACCCAATGTTATGGCTCCACGACCGCCAGTACTCTCACCGACCAAATATCGTGTTGGCGGCAGTTCACATAGAAGACGAGGTAAGTTCATTCATTCATTACAATTTTATGAACTTTGGTTTGGTATTTTACCTTAAGATTTATAGATTTGTCAAGAATTCTAGTGAATTTCTTATCAATTTGGTTTAAATTGATCTTTAAAAGATTATACTTTGTCTCGATCTCCTCATCACTACACGATTTGGTGTGATTGACTTAACTTTTTAAATATTCTAAAATCGTTTGGCAAATTATGCATAAAATCGTTAGAATTGCGACATTAATGTGTAATAAATATTTTCGAAACGTCTCTGACTTTGTTTTCATACAAATTGCGTTCACATTTTTACAATTTCATAGAGTCAGTCCACCACCCTCTCTCTTATTACTTCTCTCAACCAAAAGAAACTGTCAACTTGGTTAACTTAAATCAATTCTTGACTTTTATGATTAGATTCTCTTTGTAATTTCTACAATTGTTGCACGTATGCGCATAGTATTAAGTCTAAAGTCTTTAACAGGCGCCACTCGTTTGCTACATTTTCTTTTTTTTTTATTTTTTTTTTTTTTTAATATTATTGTATTTTTGTTAACATTTGTTTAAATATTTGCACATGTGATAATTTCGAATAAACGAGTGAGTGAGTGGAGTCTTTGCCATAATCATGTTTTTATGTCTTAAACAACAAAGGGTTGTCATTAAATATTTTTACTCGTAAGTGCGCAGGCCTAGAGACGCCTTTACTTGTTGTTGTTGTTATTGTTGTTATTATTATTGTTATTATTATTGCAATTTCAATTCGAATGGATCGTGGATAAAATAAGCTTTCTCAATGACATTTGTTGCGTTTTTGACATTGACAGCCCTACGGCAGTCAGTCAGTCAGTCCTCTAGTCAACCAGTCAAGCTAATAGTCCCTAATGATGTATGCCATATAAACTTGGCGTTGAATTCATGATTGTCATTTGTTATTTTCTTTAGTATTGAGACTTTTGAGACTTTGTACTTTTGCAAACCAATGAAGCTTTTGACAAAGAAGAAGAAGAAGTTGTGTGTCGTCATTATTGTTGTGTTGTCATTAACACTAGGAAATCATATTGAAATTTTTTTGATTTGTCATTCAGTTGGTGATTTTTTATTTTAATGATTAATTCATAATATAAAATATACAATAATTGCTAATAATAATTACTTTTTTAAATCGATTCTCTGTACAGCACACAAATATAATCAATAAAAATTTATAGAATTTATAAAATTATTGGTTTCAGTGTGAATTTTATTAAGATTTTTAAAGCAATCAATTAATATTGTAAAGTTTTCTGATATCATAATTCAAAAATAGTTTTTTTAATAAGATTTTTTCATTGAGTTGAAAATATGTCTCTAAGTTTTATGATATATGCAAAATTATATCCATCAATAACTTCCTTTTCCGGGAATTTTTCTGATAATTTAATAGTTTTTCTGCTATTCGAGACGGAGACCGCTCTTGAGTTATAAATGGTGTAACTAACATGATTTTGTTTTATATAGTTGTAAACGTCATATAGTCTGTGGACACTAATCTCAAAAATGGTTTAACCGATTTGAATGCGGGTTTCACTGGCGTATTGTAGCAAGCTTCTTCATCAAAATCGACCTACAGAATCGGTCGAAATTATTGAATTCATGTCTATCAGTCTGTTTGTTCGCGATAAACTAAAAAACTATTGAATAAATTTTCATACGGTTTTGACTAATAGACAGAGTGAGTTATGTGAAATGTTTAGAAGAAAAAGATAATTTGAAAACCTCCAAAGGAACAGTCGAAAAATCTCAAAAAAAAAAAAAAAAAAAATCTATAAAGTGAGGTTTACCAGTGAGATGCATCAATTCGTCTTTGTAGATGTTGAGATCAGGTCTACCAATCAGAATGGACCAAATTTTTGGGAAGGAGAAGCAGGACAACCAACGTCTGCCCGGGTATTTAGTTGTAGTATAAAGAAACAGAATTAATAATATACGTAGAATCAATTGATTTATTCAATTGTCTGTTCTTATACAAACATACATCAGAGTTCTTACTTTTAAAGATCTTAAGACTATCATCAAAGACTATGTATATTGATTGTATAGACTATGAAAAATTGCAAATCCAAGCTATACAATATTCATAGTCTTTGCTATCATATCCCCTTCCCTTACTCCCATTCATATCATTGAGTCTCTAAGACTAGGATTCAATTGTATTTGTGAACAATTTAAAAAGTAACGAATAAGTTCACCCTACGATTCCATGACACATATAGTATTTCTTTTATAAATATAAGAAACTTTCCAATTATTTTATAAAAAACAACTAAATTAATTTCTATACAAAAATGGTAAGGAAAACTTGCACTATGCACCGATTTGACACCTGACAATTTCTCTTCTAAGGAAAATATACGTAATAAAACCCAAGTTACTGTATTTTCCTAAAGGTTAAAACTTCATTTCAATTTGAATGAATTTCCTAAAGAAATAAGACAATCAAAGAAGACCGCAATAACTGTAATATTTTAGTTGCCACTTAAAGTAAATTAAATCCATAAAAACTTATATGGCATCAAATATTATAGTCTTTCAACTTCCTGTTATTTTTCTAATACAAAACAAAACAAAACAAAACTGAGACAAATGTGTTGTGTTTGTGTTATTTGTTGTTGCCTATGACTTCAATAAAACAAAAATGGAGACCAAAAGTGCACTTAAAAATTTTTTTTATTTGCATATTGAACTCAAAATACAATAAAAATGGTCAAGCGGCGAACACAATAACACAAATTGAGAATAGAAAAACCAATAGAAATTTATTTATGATTGCACAATTGCAATTATTATTGATATGCACGCACCAGCACCACACTTACACTTCTTGATGAGTAAAATGCCATGCATGCAACATAACAACAAAATGTTGTTGGCCTAAGCACATTTCCGTTTGCAACAAACACCACAATAATTTTCTGTTCTTGTCCAATATGGCGATGGCGGTGGATATTTAGAATGATGATGATGATGGTCAGTCAAACAGTCAATAAGGAGAATTGAGTATCTGAACTTCTTGCACAATATAACACAACACAAAACAATAAAATAAACAGCAAACAGCAAACAAAACGTCAAAAGTCAATAAACGCAAAGCATGCAAAATACGAGTATCAACAAACCAAGAAGCAAAGCAAACATTAATGAAGTATTGTATGATGATGATGATGATGATGATTATGAAGGAGGAGGAGAACAAAAGGGAAAGGAAAGCATTAGTATAAGTAAAAAAAAAGAGGAAGAGGGCACGGCAGGAACTTTGCATAATTGATTCTTGTTGTTGTTAGTTTTATACATATTTATATTGATATGTTGTTTGTTTGTAATGTGGATGTTGTCATTGTTGTTGTTGTTGTTCCTAAAGTCAAACGTGTTAATGGCACGGAAGCACATCTTCTTCTTCTTCTTCTTCTTCTTGTAGTTGTTGCTACTGTACTAATACTACACTACTACTACTATATGTGTACATAAACAACATTAACACTATTATTTGCATATGACAACAACATCAAATGGCGCGTGCCATTTTGACCGCACGCATTTACCAACACTCAAACCATATTTGGTTTTATTCGACGCCATTTTCGTCTTACAACTTTTGGCTTCCCTAGCTAACTAGGAAGGAAAGCATGGAGGCGGGTGTGACTTCTGTTTTTGGCAAAAAGTTAATGACTTGCCTGACATCAAACAGCAGCAACTGTTGCGCATATCAATGAACTTTTATATAAGTTTTGTTTTTTTTTTTTTTTTGTTTTTCAACTGAAACTATATTCATTTTTTCAACAACTTCAATCAACTGTCAATAGAAAAAAGAGCACAATCAAAAGAAAATTTCACTGCCTTCTAACTTTTGTTTATATTATGAGCTCAATATCGGCATTCTAATAAAGAGAAATCTACACTTCATCATCATTATCATCTTCATCTTCATCACTACTACATCATACAACATCTGGTTCTGCTCCATTTGACTTCATTGGTGGCCAAACGAACGCACTTCACTTCTCATCTTCACTTCACTTCACTTCTCGTGTGTAATTTATCATATTTAGAACGCAATTTAATTGCAATTTACAATTGTTCAGTCAATTGTTGGCATTTAAGAAATGTTGCAGGTGATTTCAGGTCAAAACGTCAACTGCCATGAATCTTTAATGCACTTGCAACCCTTTTACAGCGGCATCTGTTTGGTGTCTTACAATTTTTTTTTTAGTCAGCGGGGGAACTTTACCAGTTCCCAGTTCCCAGTTGCCATTTGCATCTTTGTTGTTCTTCATTATTCATTCATTCTTTTAATCATTTTTTCTTTGTATTTTTGTTTTTAGTTCAATTTCAGTTTAGTTTTGATGTGTTTATGAAGTGCAGCAGCAGCAGCAGCAGCAGCAGTTGCCGCTGCACAGTATTTTTGTAAAGTGTTTGGTTGATGTTTTCTTAAAAAACATCTGTTTATCAAATTACAAAATGAGATACTACTGCAGAGAAAAAAACACAAATTGTTTATGCACAAGTGATGCTTGCATAAAGATATGAGTATTGCCAGATTGGTTTCAAAATATTGGAGATTAAGAGAGGTTTATCATAAGTAAAAATCTTCATATTTCATAGGTTATAAGTACATAAGTTTCTATTAACAACTGGCTTAAGAATTTTGTGTTCTTGTATCCTTGTAGTCTTGCTTCTTAGTCCATTAAACCCACATATACTTTAATGCAGACACCTGTTGATATGCCTTAAGCATACTTAAATTTAAAATCTACGAAAATTTTAACATTCAAAACCACAATAATCAAAAACTTAAAATCAACGAAATTAACATAATTTTGACCATCAAAAACAAAATCAACAAATTTACAAAAAAGGAAAATTTATGCAGAATGAAGAAGGAGTAGAAATACAGAAATCCAGAAATCATTGGTAGCAGTTTGGGGTATCCTACAAATCAAAAGGCATATCTACTTAAATTTTTGCTCACGTCCCAATAAAAACGGAGTATCTTTTTCCTTCTACAAAACCTTCATCACTTCACTCCACTGTTCTTCGTCTTCGTCTTCTTCTTCTTTATCCTCATTCTTTGATTGCCTTTCATGTTATGCGTTTATCCCCACATCAATAGCTTCTTCTTCTGCTCTCTCTTTCTCTCTCTCTCTCTCTCTTCTTCTTCTTGTTCATCATCATAGCATGGTGACAATAAAAATACATAAAGTATCTTTTAAATGTTTATCATGACGGGTCTTGGCCTTGTCTGCAGTTTCCAGTGTCACTTAAATCAAAAGAAGATAATGCGCGCAACTTAATAACAACATAAGGCAACAAAAGGCTTATTCTTTCCTTCTACAAATTTTTACATAAATCAAAATGGCGACTCTATGCTTCTAACTGTTTAATATGTCATAGGATTGCCAATTCATTTTAGATTTGCTAACTGATTTATCACTTATTAGAAGAAGGAAGGAAAAATAGCAATAGCAATAACAACAACAAAAAAGAACTTCAAGTGCAAATGCAATTGAATTGAAGCCGCTTGGTCGTTTAAAAACTCATAACATTTTATTTTATGGTTTTGACTTAAAGAAATTCTCATTCTCATTGGCTATAATTGGTTGATGGCTTCTATGTATATTATACTACTATATATAGATACACGTACTATACTATACTATACTACATATGTGTATCCAAGACATGCATGCAGTACTAGTACTTATTCTTCTGGTTGTTTGGTTGTTTGTTATGGCGTCGTATAACAAGCACGTACCATAGAAAATTATGCTCAGCTTTTGACTTTTATTATTTTATAATTTTTAATACGTAAAATATTATTTATTATCAACATCATCATAAGCTCGTGATTGCATTTGATTCTCTCTCTCTCTCTCTCTCTCTTAGCCTATTAACCAACACTGACTCTCTAAATTGCATTTATACTCCCTCTCATTCACAAGTCAATTCTCTCATTTTGTTACTCTCTTTAACCTTTTTATACTTATTAACAATTTGTTTCCATTTCGATTCTTCATTATAATTCTTTTGTTTTGTCTTTCTCTCTACTTCTATCTTTGTACCTTTGATTACTCACACACACACACATACACACACGCACACTTATAAGCTGTCTAAACGCGTCTTGAAACTTTTCTAGTAGTCGCCATTTACATTTTTTGTTATTGTCTCTTTGGTTTGCTTTTGTTGACTTAACTTAACTTGACTTTGACTTTGCGCCGATCGATCCTGAGTTGTTGTGTTGCTCATGCGCCTCAGTTAAGTTTTAAACGCGAGATCGATCGTCCGTATGGCATCAGGCCGCCATATTAAGTTCTTAGAGTGATAATATGTAATTCTTTTTCAATTTAAAAAATAAAAAAACTATATGAAAATTAATATGTTGACTGAACACTATTTATGGTAAATTGAACTGTGCAGTTATTAAATTTGAAGTTTGATATTTGTGCATATTTTTGCAAAAAAAAAATATTCAAAATATATCAAAGAAAATATTAAGAAAAAAAATTTAAAATTATATACAATGGAAGAAATTGAAATGGAAACATTTTGTTGTGGTAAGTTTTTCATTTTCATTTTGTTTTTGTTATTCATTCAGTTAAACTGCATTTATTTTATTACTGTGATTTTCCTTTATTTTAAATGCCTTTTCAAATATTCAACTCAAGTGTCAATGATTTAGATTTAAATGGCTCACTTTTACATGGTCTACATTTTACACTTTTTTATTTATCCAAAAAAAAAAAAAAATCAAAATCCTAAACATTGAACATTGAAAAAACTATGAAACATACAGAAGAACCCATTCCAAAAAACATAAACCAATTAAAAATGCAACTCAAGTGGTTCTTCTCGATACTCTTCTTTGCTTTACTTTACTTTACTTTACTTTACTTGACTATGCTCTGCTCTGATTTGATTTGATTTGATTTTTGCTTTTGCTTTTCAAGTGTGCGCAATTACCTTTTCTGAATTTAAACGAAACGCTTTTAGTTTGGCATCCAAATTCAATGGATTGGATTTGAGGTTTGGGGTTGGGGGAGCACTTAAAATGCTAGACATGCGACAAGTTGTTGGTTGCTTGGATGGTGGTTGCATTGAAAAAGGAGAGAAAGATGCCACAAATGATTAAGATTCATTTTATTGTAGTCGTTTAACTCGTTTACATTACGAACTACAACTACTAGTACGAGTACTTGAGCACAATTGGAATTGGCATATTAATGAAAGGATTATCGATATCGATTTTGAATCAGTTTCTAAGTACCATTTAGGGTTTTAGGTTTTCTCGAGACTTGAGTCTTTGATGCTGCAGGTTGTTTTAAGCAATTGATCAAACAAAAAAAAAAAACAAAATGGAAAGTGTGTTCAATAATGAATCAGCATGATGAATAGATAGATAGATATAAGTATTGATAGAACATAATTTCAACTTACTTTCTGAAGGATTTTATGCTCTTGGAATACAGAAATTCTATTGCTAAATTGTAAATTAAGTTGTTATTTGATTAAGAAGCCTGGAATTTTTCAATTTCCATTCATTTAACTAAACTTATTCCTCACTTGTACACACCAGGCGAATGAACGCGAATGTACAAAAGCTAATGAATTCGTTTGGGTGGCAGAACAACACCGCACACACCCGAACGCTCTAAATACACGCAAAAAATGCATTATTTTGTAGTTATGTCGACAGCAAACAAACGTTCGCTCTCGTGTGTTCGTTTGTGTTCGCCTAGTTTGTACATAGCTTAAGCATTAGTGTCCAAACATTTTGGTTCCCTGAGCTGCATTGGCATTCCAAGATGGCTGGCAAAAAAAAAAGGCTGTTGCTGAGTGACTTGCAAGAAAACGGACGGAGATTTCTGTTTTCTTTTCTTCTCTATGTTTGTGACTTTGGCCACATCTGAGCCCCTTTTATACTTGACTTGGATCGCGGGTTGGACAGCTCAGCACTTAAGGTTCTTGAAGCACAGAAAATTCATATGGAAATTCAATTCCAAATGGAAATTAAGTCTTTTGAATAAGAAAACCGGATTACTTTCTTAATTTCTTCCTCTAAATAGATTAATATTTTAATCCCTTCATATTAAATCATTTCCGTCAATTGACAAATTTTCTTTTTCTTTTAGTTTTTCCCTAAAATCTATGAACTTTTTTTGTATAAAAAATGTTCAATGAAAATTTTAAAATACAATTTCCGCTTAATTGAATCTTCTTTTCTTTTTTCTTCGTCATTTTGAAATAAACGATTTCCGTTTACGTGACGGAACTGACAAAAATTACTTGTTTAACTTTTCAATCACCCCTCCCTCATCATCAAAAACCAAAAAGCATGCATCATAGCAATACATTTTGAACCCTGAACTCTGTACTACACGTATGCTTAAAATCAAATCCTTTAAACATCAAAATTTCTTGTTTTTTTATTTTTTTTTATTATGATTTTTACGAAAACAAAATCCCCAATCTATTTTCGAATAGAAGAAAAATCCATAGACTTCACTTAAACACGTGTTGCGCTTTTTATGCACAACATCAAATGTAAAATAGTGTGTAGTAACCCTTAAAAAAATTACAATTTTTAACATGAAATGGAAATAAAATCAGGGTCAGAGACGAGTACTCGTATGTCTATGTTATTATAATAGTATAAAAATAGACTAAAGAAAAGATTAAATTTCCCGTTCAAAAACTAAACTGAAAATTGTCTAGACATTAAGAGTCCCGCTTATGTGTATTGAATTGTATTTTACTCGATTTTTTTTTTTATTTTCAAGTTTTAATTAGAATTGAATCAGACAAAACATCACTACTGCACTTGCATCCTTTCAAAAAAAAAAAAAGAAGGAGTAATAATAATTATTATTTTCTTCTGTCTGATGATGTTGTTCATCATAAAACTTGGAAAAAAGTATGAAAGATGCAGAATCTTGCCCTGTAATGATGCAACAGATGCACGACGTAAAATGGTTTAAATGGTTTTTCTATTTAAAATTATAAAAAGAACCACGAAACTCGAGTAAATGAAGCGCGCGTGCCATGAAGTTAGACTCAACTTAAAGGAAAGAGTCCCACAAAAAAAAAAAAAAAAGGGGGAGTTCTATTAAAAATAGCAACAAACATGAAACATGAAACAATTGCAACTAACAGAGTAAAGTAATGTGGGGTAAAGAATAATAGTTCATTATTTCAAAAGAAATAAAAAAAAACACGATGCAGAGGTGTGTTAAACAAAGGAATAACTGAAGAAAGAGTAACAACTAAGAAATTGAGTAAATTAAAAGAAGTGAAGTTTTATGATGATGATGATGATGATGATGGCTTAAGGGAAGTGAAATAGTATCTTCTTCTCATAAGAAGATAAGCACTTGTCATAAATATTGTATTTATATTGTGTAAGAGAACTTGTTGTTCTTGTTGTTGTTATTGCCTTGGGGCAGCATACAACAAACAACACAAACAAAAAAAACAAAAGATGGGAAGGAGAAATGAAAGAAGAAAGTAAAAGATGCTTTCACAATATAACAAAAAGTAACGAATTTTGCACAAAGTGTAATAATAATAAATATAACGTTAGAATGAGATGGCACACTATGTAAGTATCTATAGATGCTTTGTAAACAAAAGTATAGTAAGTGCACGCACCGGAAATCGTTCATAGACATAATGCAATAACAGCAACAACAATAACAATAATAACAGTAACAACAACATATACTCGTATTCCTATATAAGAATATGCAAGTTAAAAAGTATCTGTGTGTGCGTGTGTGTGTGTGTGTGACTTAAGCATAAAATAAATGTTATGCAGGAAACAAACAACGAACACACACACACATGCATCCATGTAACCATCTCATGCTTATGTAAAAGATACACACGCACTTGCAATAAAGTTGCCAATATGAAAACAAAAAGCACTTTAACAACAATACTACATACATTTAGTACATTATATGCTTAACTCACACATAGATACACTAAACAACAACTACAACATGATTTAATGTATGCATTTAAATTTTTGTTGTTGTTGTTGTTGTTGTTATTGGCGTCACTTCATTTTTACTTCAATTTTTTATTTTTCTGTTTTTTTTTTTTTAGTTTTGTTTTGTTTTGTTTTGTTTTGTTTTAATAAACGGAAACGAAAAATTTGACTTGATTATATTGTCGAGTTGTTGTTGCTATTAAATTTTATAAAAAAAACTAAAAGAATAAAGTGCGGGTTCTTGTCCTTTTTGGTTGTAAAAAATAATGAAGTTTTAAGTAAAAATATAAGAAAAGACTAACTTTGGCTATGCCGAAGTTATAATACTCTTCACGCGTCAACTAGTTGTCCGAGGGTTTTGAAATTTATAAGGTTGGTGGCTATGGTTCAGACACTTATATTGTCCAAATTTTAAGTTGATGGTACCAAAAACAAAAAAAGTTTTTCTAATAAGAACTTTCATTTGGATCCCGGTTTGTATGGGGGGTACCCCTCCTAGTAGTCCGAGGGTCTTGCAATTTTCATGGTTTGTGAATATGGGTCAGAGACTTATAGTGTCCAAATTTCAGTTCAATAAGTCAAACAAAAAAAAAAACTTTTTCTAATAAGAACATTGAGTTAAAAAAGGGAGTTTGTATGGGAGGTACCCCCCCCCCCCTAGTGGTCCGATTCGGCTGATTTACGAACTTGACCGGCGTTTGGTAAAATGAAACCTATGTACAAAATTTCAGCTCTCTAGCTCAAAAACAGACGGACCGACGGACAGACGCGCATGGCTAGATCAACTCCTCTCGTCGCGCTGATCAAGAATATATATACTTTATGAGGTCTCCGATATCTCCTTCTGTGTGTTACAAACTTCATAACAAACTTACGTATAATACTATTCACTAACGTGAAGAGTATAAAGATTCATAATAAAGAAAATCTTTAAAGCCAAACTACATAAACGACGGCAGCTTTGAACGAATTTCTTATGTTAGACAAGTTCGAAGCTTCGAACTACATAAACGACGTTTGAAGCATCAGTTATTAAACAGAAATACGTGACATCAAAATATTGTTTACCATTCACCAAAAACAGCTCTTTGCCATTCACTAAAATATGAATCGATGTTTTCGATTCACAGAACAGTTCTTTTCTTTCCAAGTTGAAAGTTGCTCGCTCAACTTTTGTATTACAGGCATTGATAATGTAACTAAATCCCTGCAGTATGCTTGATAGCATTATTACCTGGTGGCTATTGAATTCAGGAGTTGTAGGTTTCCATAGTAAGTCAGTATGCAAAAAGGAATATGGGACCTACTGCTGGTCCCAAAGGGACTGACTTGCCATGAACCAATTTTGGGCCAGTGATTCATACTGCTAGGATAGTTCACTTTATATGAATCCAAAGCATTCAATGAGATAAACTACGTTTATGTCGTTTCACCTTTGTGGAGTCAAATAACAGACTTCCTTGTATTGTAACCATACAAACAGAGACTTTTTTTTAGCAAAATATTCATTATTTTAGCTCTCCTATAACAAAGAATTCTCTACTGAGTATAACGATCGATTTGATCGGTCCAAATAAATACGGCGCGCGTTACTAAGCCCCGGCATTGATTCGATGGGTCATCGATGAAAACGTTCATGTGCGAAAAAAAATAAAAAAACACATGTGTTTAGAACTGTGAAATTCAAATGATTTATGTCTAGTTACCTGCCCATAATTAGCACAGTTCGCAGCTTTGATTTTCGAGAATGATGGAAATGATCTTCATATTTCTGCCAAATTTTCGCAAAATCCAAATGAATTATACACCAAAACCTTTCACATGAGTCACTTCGTCCATTGATGAAAACCGTATAAAAATCCGTTTGGTAGTTTTTGAGTTCATCGCATTCGGACAAACAGACACACATATATGATGTATGTAGTAATGAAGCACACACCTTATTATTGTACTTTGCTGCTGCTTATCCACCCTTCATTCAATCAACACTTGCTTAAGTAAATTGTTTAATAAAAATAAAATTTCTAAAAAAAAAAAAAAATTCACTCAAAATTCCCAAGAAATATGCACCTTTTAAATAACTTAGTAGTATACTAAATTATTCTAAATTAACTATTGGAAACAATTTATGTATATTGCCACAAACAACCACACAAACAACAAGAAATCCTAAGACTACTAACACTACTTATGACATACATTTTGTCATGACTCTTAAGACTAAAACCATCTAAGCCTTCTAAAGGAATAAAGGCGGCGCGACATTCATTTTACCCATTTAAGATGCTCATCACAACATTATTCTAGAAGAACATAGTTTCTTGAGGAAAATTTATGAAGACATTTATTAGCAAAAGAACTCATCTATCAACAGCAACAACATACGAGTATAAGATGCAACTTGCCACTTTGAGATCCAAAACAAAGTTCCAAATGAATCTGTCTGTTGTGTTGATTAAATGTTGTTCAAAAAAAAAAAAAAAAAAAAACAATATTAAATTTATTATAATCACTTGAGTTTAGCTAGGGGATGAGTCTGAATGACAACAGTGACAAGCTTGAAAAACAAATAAATTTTTGATGAAGTGTCTGACAACATTCACTGTCAAGTAAATGCACACAAAAAAAAACAGAAAGATATAAATGAGAAGAGAAAAGGAAACAATGTTGCATGCAACATTTTAATACAAAAAAAAAAAAAAATACCACACACTTCTTTTTACTAAATGTTTGATAAACCTTTTTTCTTACTTACTATTCCATGGCAAAGTGATTCCAATGCAAAGTTTTTCTTTAAATTCATCAACTTCTTCTTAGTACAATATTTTTCTTTTAAGTGTCAACATTTCTCGATTTGTCAAATTGATTTTGTTAAACTTTTCCCCTTTTTCTTTAACTTATTCATTCTTCTTTATAAGATATTCAACACCTGCCACATAATTATTCAATGAAAACGACACTTTTTCTTCTCTAAGATTTTTCTTTTTCTTTTTTTTTTTTTTTAACTAAAAAATTAATAAAAAAAAAAAATTTAAAAAAAAAAGAAAAATGTTTCATGAAAAGCGGAAACATTAAAATAAAGAAATATAAAAAAATAATGAAAATGAGGAGAAAACTAAAAAAATAACAACAGCAAGAAATACATTTGTTAACATTGCTTAAATGAAGCATCCAACAACAAGAAAGAAAAATATAACTCAGTGAATAAATGACTTCACCCCCAACACAAAATAAGATACATTACAGGAGGAGGAAAGTTTTTCCTCACAATGGATTTCAACAAGAACATCAACAACATCAGCATTAACAACAACAATAACAACAACACATTAATGTCAAAAATGTCAAAAAATATAAAATATGTTTAAACAACAACAACAGAAACAGAAACAGAAATACACATCTATAAAGTATTTACTCGTGTCTAATATATGGAAAGGAAGAAGGAATCCTTTTAAATTGATAGACCTCCCAGTTGTTGTTTTTCTTTATATTTGATAAACTTCTTAAAATCGAGAAGAAACTTTAGAATTTTTTAAAAAGGATACATCATCTTAATCAGCATATTTATTATCATCATATTTTTGCCTATAATGGAATGGAATGTTGTGGCAAATTTATTGCATTCCAAACTTCAAAACAAATACAAATGAGTACAATGAACTCACGTAAAAAATAAGAAAAGAAACCTGTAAACAATAAACGACAACGAAACCATAAATTGATGTTAAATTTATCTCAAATATCTCGAACAGGAAACAAATCATTTGTAGTACAAACTACTATGCAAAGATACAAAGATAGATTCATAGATGAAAAACAACAACATAATCATAATCACAAGCAATAAGAACAACATCATAAACATAATCAACATCATCATCATAGAACATCAGTGACAACAACAACAACAATACCATAATCATAATTATCAGTAAAGCATTTTTAATAGACTCAGTCAGTCAGCATAGTCATAGTCAAATCAGACAGATTCTTTCTTGCCTTCGCATCTTTACTTTATGAACTACTTTCCTTTCCTTGTAAAGACGATTCAAATAGAATGGAATTTTCATTTGTATATAAAAAGTAAACTTCGCTAACATAACATTGCTTGATTTCCTGCGTTCCCTGGGTCCCTGCTTATATGCGTGCCTGCCTGAGAATCTTATAAAGAAAAACATAGTACGACGTCATAAGATTTGAACTGCTATACCCATGGATCGAGATCTTCTTCCCTCCTTCTTCAGAGATTTCTATCTAAAAAACAAAATTTATAACTTTTCCAAGTTTTTCACTTGCTCTTCTCTCTCTCTCTCTCTCTCTATGTCTCTTGATCTTTCGATCTTTTCCCTACTCCCCCTCAATACTCATCATCATCAACTTCATTTTTAGGGCTTTTTATGGACTAAAAATGGCATAAAATAAAAGAAACTGAAAGTTTTCTGTTAAGAAAAAATATATTTTCATTTGATTCTTTTGGTTGTTGTTGTTGTTTTTTAGAATGAAAATCTTTGATTTTATCTAAAATGTGTTTATGATGTTTATCTTATGAACAATGTATCTAGATACATGTTTATGTTTATTTCATCTTAAAATTTCTTAAGAAACATTTTAATTATTAGAAATTTCAATAAACACAAATGTCTTAGTAGATATTTTTCTAAGTTCTAAGGAATTGAATTCAATTCAAAGGAATGCAAGGAAAGTGTTTCAAATTTTGGAGTTTATATTACTTTAATAATGGCAAAAACAACAGACATTTGAATAGATCATTTCATGTTTTACAAAAATATATGTTCTATAGTACGAGTAGTGACAAACATCATGATGATGATGATTTGTTTTACAATCGAAATATGCTGGTGGTTCATTCAACCACAAGAGAGTGAAATGAGTGAAAAGTAAAACCCCAAAATTGTAACCGCAACTAAAATCAGAACAGATACAATGTCATTTATAATCGTTATACACATACAAGGCACCACCACCAGCACCAGTACCACCAACAACATCAATCCAATGTCCAGTCTAACAAGAACAACAACAACAACAACAATAACAGTAACAGTAACTGTCAAATTCCCTTAAAGTAGATTTAAACAGATATACAGATTCACAGATACATTAACAAATACATTCACAGAGACAAATGCATCATCAATGCAAATAAACAAAAGTCACAATTACATTTTGATGGACATTAAACTGTATTCAGGCTGAGATACTCATTTGAGTTAAGTTGAGATACATACAATATTAAATGTGTAACTGTGAGTTTCTGAATCTGTGTGTCTGTGTGTGTGTGTGTGTGTGTGTGTGTGTGTGTGTGTGTGTGTGTGTGTGTGTGTGTGTATCTGTGAACAGTGGGCGGAAACGCATTAAACGCATATTGAACTGGGGCAGTCGAGATGTGATATGATGTGATGCGATGCGATGCTATGCTATGCTATGTGATGTGATGGGATGAAATCAGATGCGAAAAAGGCAAGACAAAAGGCATTAATGTGAGAATGAGAGCAAAAGAACGCATTTTGAGAGGAGATACTCGTACTAGTACAAAATGAATCAAATGTAATTGTGATTCTAGTCTAATCTATCTACTCTATACACGGTGTATGTTGTAAAACAATTTAGAACACTTATGATTTACTATATGCATTTGTGAGAATATGAAAATTTAAATTATTAAAATGATGCTGAAACGTTGATTTTGGTTTAACAAATACTTATGTACATATGTAAGTGTACTGAAAGAGCTTGAAAATTCCATAGATACATAAATGCAAAATGCATAGAATGAATGCTGTGAATACTTAGTGCAGATAAATAGAACGAAATCACAATGGTAAAAAGCATTTTAAGTTAAGATTAATGTTTATTAAACTTGCAATTCTCATGGATTCTCTTTTATATAATAGAAATTATCATCATCATCATCATAATATATATCTTTTGTCATCTTATGCACACCAAAACTATCTAATCGATTATGATAAAAATATAACATTTGATAGATTTTCATTTGTATATGTGCACAATATTTTTTTTTATTAAAATCTATAAGATATTTTGGGGATAAAAACATACATATAATTTACTTACTCTTACTTTGACCACACATTAATGAAATGAATGAATACTCGTAAATGATGTTCAGATACTCGTACAACTATGGTGTGTGAAGAGTTATATGAGGAAGCAAACAATTAACCTACACTTGTTCAAATCAAATTTTATGCTTTTCTTTCAGAAATTTGGTCACATAATTAAATTCAAATTGACATAATTAAATAAGAATTGTATCTCTGTGTCTGTCTGTCTGTTTGTCTTTCTTTTTGTCTCTCAGTTAAAAGAAATTCATTTCTTTATTTTGGGGAGGTTAATTGTTTTTTTTTTGTTTTTTGCTGTTGTTGTTGTCGTTAATCCCGCATTTATTTACTGATTTATTATGTGGGTCGACAAAAAATCTAAATGACAAAAAAACAAAAAACAGAGAGAAATCAACATTATTATAACTTAAACAAAGACATCAATTGAAATTGTAATTCATGAAGAGAAGACACACATCAATGGAAGTTTGAGTTTTGAGATTAAAGAAAAGAAAAGAAGGAAAAATTTTAATAAAAAAATGAATGAAGAATGGAGCGAAAGAAGATAAGCATAACAAGTTGAAACTGAAACTGAAACTTAAGTGGCAATTCTCCGACATCATCATAATTTTTATTAAAGTGAAAAACTAACAACTAATAGTATTTAGTTTCATCGTCGCCTACACTCAAGTCTAAGCGCCACTTAAACAATCCCATCCAATCCAATCCAATCCAATGCAATCCAACTCAACCCAACCCAACCCAACCCAACCCATTATCCAGCATCCAGCATTGCCAAGAGTACTGATTACAATTATTATTATTATGATTATTTTAATAAATTAATTAAAACAATAAAATCTCGTGTACAATAAAATCAAACTATAAATCCAGTGAGAGATATAGAAAAGAGAACCACAACCTTCTATGCAGACTTAACGACTCAACTCAACTCAACTGAACTCAACTCGACATGCCACATTGTAGTCATTTGTGTTTAGCATTTTAGTAATGTTTCTATTGTCAAATCGTGTACAATTAGTAAAACGCTTAAATTTAATTGAATAGTTAATAAATTTACTAATAGAAAATTATACAAAAATTTATACGAAATACAAGAAAATAATATTGTATTGTATGTCAGAAATACTAATAGAACAAACAAATTCAAAGAAAGAAAAATGTAAACTTTTTACAAATTGTATTCCAATTCCAACAAATGCAATTCAATCAGAATATGAATATATGGAAATGAGTAAGTACGAGTATTTTAATCAGAATTGAAGAGTTCAAATTAAAGTTGCATCAATCAAAATTAAGTGTTGAAAATCATTACAAATTCACAAAATACAATTTACTTACAATATACAAAACAAAAGAAATCATTAAAAAAAAAAAAAAAAGTGAAAGAGTTTAAGAAAAAATTAAATTTCATTAAAACAAAGACGAAGCATTTTTTGCTTCTGCTTAACAATTTCCAGATGTTGAAATAGATTCTCCTCATTCATTCTTGGTTTCTTAGTTTCAGTTTACTGCATGCTTCCATTTCTTTATCTTTATCTTTAGCATTATCAATGTCAATTATTGTTATGGTTTTTTCTTTCTGTCTGTGAATGTGAATACGTGTATCCTTGAAAAATTCGAAATGAAATGAAAATAAATACGAGTAAGCAACACATGAATTAATGATTGAATGAATGAATGAATGATTGGTGGCATTTACTATACAATAAGAAGACAATGAGTACCATTTCTTTACACTGATAATAAAGATGAATTTGTATTTTAAAAGCTTTTTCTTAAACTTTCCACGAATCTCTTTCTTATGTTTCCAACTAAAAAGTAATTAATCAAAAGCAAAAGTAACTTTTAAAGTTTGACTCTTGAGACTCAGGATTCAATAAAGATGATGATGATGATGACGATGACGACAAACTTTGTTTCTTTCTATTTTATGAAAAGCAATACATCATCAAATGCTAAAAACTTTATACAACTTAATTATCTTGTCATCTGGGCTTATTTTTTTTTTTTGGTGGCACAAATGAGCGCGAAATAAAACAATAACAACAGAAACCAAAACCGAAAGGAGAACAAGAACAAGAATTTATAGTTAAAAGTGAATGGAAAAGTAACAAAAAAAAAAAAAAGTTAAAAATAAACTAAAAACAAAACCCCGACATTCGCGTTGAATGCACAACGTCAAATCAAAGATCTGCATCTGGCATAAAGTTGGCAGACATTTAGGTCTTAGTAAAGGAGTCATGTGGCAAAGAGAAGTTGCAGGCGTCCAAAGGCAACCAACCAGTCAGCCAACGGTAGTGGAGTAGTAGTAGGAGGAGGACATTGAAACAAACTGTAAAAGAGTCAAATATTTTTATAAAAAAAAAAAAAATAAATAAAAAGAAAAATTGCAAAAAACTGCACATTCTTCGGCTATAAAGAAGTAGTGAATTCCTTATTAATGTCAATAGAGAAGATATTCCAGTATACTAGGATATGGGAATACAAAGCTAAAGAAAGATAAAGTTTACAAATATACTTAACTATTGTAGATATCCGGGGAGACGTTGTCCTTACACAAAAAATTAGTGGATATTAATGAAATGTTTAAGAAAGGAGACCTGATTAATGCGTCTCACTTGCATACCTCACTTTTTTAATTTTTTTTTTTTTTAAGGATTTTCGGCAGTTCCTTGGGGTTTTTCAAATATTCTTATTTGCTGAACCTTCCTCATGAATCTTTCTGTCCATTGGTGAAAATCGTATGAAAATCTGTTCGGTAGTTTTTGAGTTGATCGCATACAGACAAACAAATAGACGTGAAGGGTTTTGTTTTATAATATCTTGTGCTAATTGAGAATACTGAATGGATGTTGAACTATGAGAATCTCTTGGTTGTTGAGTTGTCCAATTAAAACAATTCTGATTTGTTTTAGTTATCAATATTCAGGAAAATTTTAAACTAACCAATCAACTGAACAAGTTCATTGTATCTTAAAGTCTTAGGCACTTGTACCTTTGGACAACTTAAACAAATGTCCAGGGAATATGAGCAAATGGGGGCATCAAACACAAACCAAAGGTCTCCCAAGTATGATTCTTAAAATAAAGACGAGAGGGCATAGGACCATCCCGGGATTCCTACCATCTTAGTCTTAGTCAGTTAATTGTGAATATGCTGATATATTTACAATTGTTTTATTGTATGGAATTATTAAATTGGTGAATTAGGTGCCCTGAAATTCTATTTTGACCAAGTCAAATTGAAGGTGAGAACTATAAATATTACCGAAATTTTGATACCCACTCACACTATGTGTAGGGTGTTCATATATTAGTAAAATTTGTCGTTATTTTTGCAAAATGCCTGCTAAAGACAAGGGTGGCGGCAACGTCATCTGTTTCTTTGCTGTTTTTAGTTTTATTTTTATTTTATTTTTTATATTTATAAGTCTATAATGAGCGGCAGCTGCGTCTGCCTTTGCTGCTGCTCCTGCTGCTGCTGCTGAAGAACACTGAACATTAAAATGAAGCAAAAACAAAAAGAAATCACAAAAAATGTCGCATGCAACATGGTAATAAGGCAAGGCAACACAAGACAACACAAGACAAGACAAGGCACAAGACTAACGAAGGGACAAAGCATAGTACATAAAAGACAGGAAGACTGACTCCGCTCCATTCGTTATTTCTTCTTCTCTACTCAAATGCTCAGAGACTTAACTCGACTAGCGCGTCGCTTTTTGTCTGCCATTTTGAGTTTTGCACTCACTCAGCATTTCAGTGGGTGTCAAAAAGTTCAGCGGCAGCAGCCAAATGCAACAGTAATTTTTTGTTTGGCCAAGAGATAACATCAGCATCGGCAAAGGCTCCCAACGCAAATCAACCAAAATCAAATCAGATCGAAATTCGAATTGGAAACAAAATATTATAAAACTCACACATATCTCGGGTATAAAGAAACATGTATTCTTTCGTTGTTGTTGTTGTTGTTGTTGTGCTCCTCGACATAAATCGTTTTTCTTAACAAAAAAAAAAAATATCAAAAATAAATGAGAAAACTTACAAAAAAGAAATACTTTTCCTTATAGAAATCTTATGCTGAAAAGCGTTTTAAAAGCATTTTCACATTAAGATTTATTTAAATGCGCGGAACGTGACTAAATTTATGTTGATCTCTCAATGCTTCGATGCTCTGCTATACTCTGCTCTACTCTACTTTACTCTACTTTACTCTATTCTACTGTCTTCATTAAATGTAAATTTATTTGTTTAAAACAAATATTGAAAGTGTCATTGTTCATTTTTATGGATTTATAAACATCTTGAGGTGTCGAAGTGCTGCTGCTAGTGCTGCTGCTGCTGCTGCTGCTATTGATAGTCACTCTGAATAAAAGTAAATTTTCACACGCACAACTACAAATATTAATACTTTATCTTAAAAGATATAATAATACTCATGAAAATATTGTCTTTGCTTATCGCAAGCAATTGTTCTGCATTTCACAAAATTCTCTCAAAACTGTCAAAATAGAAGAATTTAGAAGAAAAAACAAATCCTATCTTGGTGCTTGGTTCCTTATTTGCGGTCGAGTCACTTGAAGCAAACAAGAAACAAAAGTATCTTGTCGTATCTTGTGCAATTCAAACAATAAATTTCGCTAAAGTCAAAACAAAAAGCCTAAGTAAACACATAAATTATCAGAAGTTGACTTGATTTCCTCATCCTCATCGCAGTGATCGACAAAGTCTTATCAGCTTACAAACAATAGATACACACTACTTGTGTATATTCTCTGTGGATACATTAAATTAACTTCAATATTTTTCTGTTTTGTTTTCTGTTTTCTCCTCATTCAACAGACAACTGTGGCACGTTAAACAACTCAAGCGCTAATACAACTGTGGGCTACGGCGGCACTGGCTATAATATGGATGACATTCTGATTGTCACAGCGAAGCATAGTGAACGTGCCATTTTAAGGGCAAACTTTCTTAAGAATCATTTCGACAAGATCACCAAGCAACGTGGACGCAAACCATTCAAGTAAGTTGAGATCTATGAATCGATTGAGAAAGAGAGGGAGAGACAAAGTCCTTTTTCTTACAAGAATTTCTTCTCCTTCATTTGCTTTCTAGTTTCTTACACATCAAAATTGAGGATGGACCCTTTAGTGAGGAGATCGCTAACAAATATCAAAATACTGCACTCCAAATTGTTATACTTTGTCCAGCTTTGTTGGCTCTATCACATTCATTTCTTATGACTCAACTATCGGCAATTATACGCGTTGAAAAGGTGCTCGCTATCTTGCTTGATGTAAGCGAAGAAAAGGTCAAGGAAATGCATAAAACAGGTGAGTGTAACTCAAAAGAACCCATGACTGAATATGTGTAAGTATTAATCCTCATTATTCACTTTACTTTTCCAGCACTTCCCAGCTATTATAAGTGGCGTCGTTGTACCATTCGAGACAATGATCAGGCACAGATAAGCAACATTCTGGGTATTGCCACTGATATATTGGGACGTGCCTTATGTCAACGACCACCATGTCATGATGGCAATAGCAACAACAACAGTAATAGTATTTCACGGAGTATTTCTAGTTGCTCAGAAGGTTTCACCATACTGCCAAAGAAAGTCAAAGTTGGTCAAAACAAAGTGGTTGCCATGTTGGTTGAACCACTAGAACAAGATGATATATTAAAAGTGGTTGTCGAAAAGTCAGGAGAACTTATTGAGCTACGTAACTTCAAGTGCCGTAATCCCTTTACACTTCAATTTGCGATACCCGAATCATGTATGGAAATCTCGACCATGGTTGATATACGCATCGAGAAGAATAACAAGAGCCTTGGTGCCAGACCCATTAAATGTGAGAGTCGTTTACGTGAATTAGAACAATTGCTGCGCATTGAGGATTCACCCATTGAATTCATGTGTCATTCAATGGGAATTGGCCCCACTGAACGTGATGCTTTAGATCTACATTTATTGCAATGTTTCCAACGGAATATGCCACCCAATTTCCACCTGCTCAATGGTCCCTATGAGAAGCAACAACATTTCTTTACTGTACGTGAGTCCAGTCCGGAAGAGTACCCAACTCTATTGCATTTTGCAGCACGTTGGGGTCTCAATCGTTTATGCATACAGTTGATGGAGTGTCCGGGAGGTGATACGGCTTGTGGTATACGTAACTGCACTGGCAAAACTCCTGCCGAACTCGCAGAACACGAGGGACACCATAAACTGGCACAGAATATTATTAGCTTTTCGGAATTTCATGAGTTGACTACCATGTATCATTACTTCAAGGGCGTGGGCAATACAACGGAGACTACTCAACAAAGCGCTTCGGGACAACAACAAAGCAAGACACATGGTAAAAATAATAATAACACCAAAGCGATTATGATTGAGCCAGTGACACGTGTGACACCGGTGGCATCTCCCAAAGGGAAAACTCCACAAGTGAAACCATTAAAGGAATTGCCTTTGACTAAGGAAATAGAAAACTGTGCAATTGCTCCCACTGCCACTGCTGAGTACATGGAGATGTCAAGCGGCTCGGAACGAGAACACACACCAGAAGCAAAGCCCAAGTCCGAAACATTAGCGGTCTCTAATTTGAACTACATTAGCGTGGAGACAGAAGATGAAAATTTGCAAGGTTCTTCGGCAGATGTTTGCAAGAATTTCGACTCAAATAAAGTGGTCACCACTGCGGAAGCAACCACCAATGAGTTGTGTATTAACGAGCCACCATACTACCAATCAAAGGAACAGAACAAATCGGTCGATGTGGTTGATTCACCTTATCAAACGGATAAGTTTAGCCAAGAGTGTTCACAACTTCTCGAGAATTGCAGTGCAGTCGGAGCTGCAAGCAATGATTATGTACTGCAGCCATCAAATATACCAGTTTCAAGCAAACCTCCCACTGCAGCAAAGCCGCCACCACCACCTACATCCATAGTTGATGATGGCAACTATCTATTCCAGCCATCGAATCGTCCCGTTGAAGAAGATTTACTACCTGCAAGCGCACGTCAAAGTCTCAATCGTAATATGGGCTCCAACACACGTCTTGGCCATCAGCCTACATATGGCACACTAAAACGTAGTGCTTCCGATGCATCGAGTACTACACGTTCCAATGCTGATGATGAGCTTGCGGAGATCATGCATGATTTCAAAAACAATGTGCTCACAATACGTGATGTTGAGTTGCTGGTTGAGAAATGGAAGCATCGCAATGATGTTCAGCAGAGTTTCCGCGAAAAACAAGAACAAATCGATCAACTACGCAAGGAATATGAACGGATTCAAGAACAGGTGAAATCACAATTGAAACGTGAGACACCATTTGAGAAAATCAAGAAGCTCTTCTCACGCCATAAGTCAAACACCAATGTCTCTGATACGAAGCACTCATGCGCTGACAGTGTCTTAGATGAAACCAAATCCTCCATTATGACTACATCCAGCTTCAAGTCATCACAGCGTCCCATCAGTTCACTTAGTCTGCAGAGTGTTTCATCATCAACATCATCGGGTCGCCTCAGCACTGGCAGCAATTGTAGCGGCGCTTCACTAGGTGATTCTGGAACTCACTCCGATCATGAAGACCGACGTTTTGGTTGTCGCTTGGGTTCACCGGGTTCTCTAATGGACAATTATCTTGTGCCACCACCACCGCGTCCAGTTTTTACACCTAATTCAACGCCAGGCGATGAAAGGCATCAAATTGTATTTCCCTCACCTATGTCTTCGTGTCAACGTCTCAACACTCCTACCAGCCCCACAGGCTCTGAACATTATCAAATGTTTCCCTCGAATATACCCGTCTATAATAGTCAGAATCTAGCAAATTCACAGAGCAACAACTACTTGAATACAATAATGGAGGCCAAAGAGCAGGATAATCAACAGCAACAGCAACAACAACCGCAGCAGCAGCAACAACAACAGCAACAGCAATCATATCAAAATAGTAATGGTGTCACTTTGCAACCGATCAAGGTGAACGAGCGATCAAACATTATTTATGGCAAATTACTGAAATCGAATCCTGTGTGCAGTTCATTCAAGCCCAAACAAGTTGCCTGTCCACAAGTTGGCAGCATCGAGGTACAAGCTGAAGTTTATCAGAATGTGGAAGTAACAAAATCAATCCCACCCAGCAAGGACGAAACAAAACAGACTGAGTCTGAAAACAACGAAGAGAATCATAATTATATTAACTGTTAAACAAAAAAACAAACAAACAAACAAACAAAGAGAGCGAAACTTTTTCTCTCTTTTCCACAGCAGCTGAATTATTTATACTTTACTATTTGTAATTGTAACTCTATAGACGATCGATCGCACTGAAAAAACAAAAACAAAAACAAAAATTTCAAAAAAAAATCGTTACGATATATCGTTACGTTTTGGTCTTAATTTAATACAATAATTTAATGGAAAATAGATTTACATACATTAAATTTAAAAATACAATAATTTTTAAGCGATTTTCACAAAATAACAATAACACAAAAACACAAATATGAGTACGAACTAGTTGAAAACGAATGAATAATGAATAATAAATAAAGAAGATTCAAGACTGTAAATGCAGTTTAAATTTTAATTATATATGTATATGATAAAAAAATTTAAAAATTATATTTATATTTAATAAGTTTTGTATTTTTTTTTTTTTTTTTTGTTTTATTTTTATTTTTATTTTTTTTTTTCTCTTAAGTTGTTCTTTGTAAATTATCATTTAAATTAAATCAACCAAAAGAATTAACAAACATATCAAAAAATTAAAGTAAAATTTTTTATGTTTTAATTTTTAAATTCAAAAAAAAAAAAAATGTATGTTTTCATTGTATAAATTATTTTTTAATTTTATTATTGTAAACGAAACAAACAAACCAATGACAATTTTTCAAAGTGTTTTTCTTTGGTAATTTTTCTTTGTGTTTTATATCATTCGCTTAAATAAACGTTTAAAAGTTAAGAGATTAAAATTTAAGAATTTTCTTTTTTGTGTTTTTCTTTCCTTTTGTTCAAATTCAAAATGAAAATCCTTTCGTTATTTTACCCATATTCACATTCACATTGAATTTAATTGAAATGCACACAATGAGGAAACTCTATTGGAAAACAGGAAACCGGAAACCAGAATGCAGAAACCAAAATGCAGAATGCAAAGTCGCGCCGAAGGCCAAAACAAGGAAAATGGGATTTAGACTGCCAACATAAATTTCACGTTGCTTGCCTGCTGAATGAATGTCTGATACAAATATACAAATATAGTACTAGTGGTAGAATTTAATATGTGTGGCAAAAGTATTTAAAATACCCATACTATCCTCACTCCCACATAAGTATCTACGTACATGCAATCACCCACACTCTACTTATAAAGGAGACGACGATTCAATGATTTTATAGAGTATAAAACTTTGTTTTGCGCTCATTACACGCGTTTATAGTAAATTTCCCAGCTGACTTTTGGTTTTTTATACAATATATTGTATATGTATATGCATTTATCTGTACATACTTATATACATAAGTATTTATATATATTTGTATGAATGTATATTTTCTCGTGCTTAACAAACGTAAGTTGCTTACTCTGTGATTATATACAACTGTATTTGCTCGTAACGCTTCGTTTTTTCAAATAATTTCCGGTTCTTCTTCATCATCGTCGTATTCTTCATCGTCGTCGTCGTCGTCTTTACCATTTTGGCTGAAGCAGCTGATTATAAACGTCGTAGTTTGATCGGTCGGGTCTGTTTGTTTTTACTATTAACCTTTGAATGAACACTCGTACTAACACCAACTAAGTGCGAGTAAGACAGTTAGTCACTATATTGCTATTGCTGTCGCATGTAATAAAAGCTTTTAGAAGAGTATGAAGAGTAGACAGGTGTGTGTATGAGAATAATAAGCTAAATGATTACAGGGTGTTTCATATGCATTTTCTCTAATGTGGGCAACTTTCTTTTGAAATTGTTACAAATACATAAATCTTCGCTCATTCACATGATGATTTTGTTTGAAAGATTGATTTCACAATTGTAAAATTTCAGATTTAAGGTTGAAGAACTAATATGAATGAAGAAAAATGTTCTTGTCTATGCCATTTTATTTATACTAAAGTAAAAAATGAGAGAAATTAGTAACATTAATAGAGAACCAATTCTTGGGAATCTTTTAAATAGAAACTTCCAATTTCAACAATAAAAAGTACATGAAAATTATTAGAAATTTATATACTAACTTCAACTGTTATGTGTTGCTTTTTTCGTTTGTTTTTCTCAAATTTTCAACATTTACTTAACCAATTACTATGAAGTACGACCACTGTTCTATTTTGTGTATGCCTTATCCTAGGTCATCCTACTAAGACAATTTTCAAAAATAATTAATTGCTCTAAGTTACAAATTTACAGTATGCCAAATGTTCTGCCTTTAGACTTAGCACCATGACTCTCTGGACTAGCCGTATACAGGGCCATGCAAGCATTCTGGGACGCGGTCCATTTGCCCCCGTGGTAGTCGACTATGAATGCCCCACACCTTAATTTAACCGAAAATTCTCCACCCACATTCCCGGTAAAGTTCTAAAACATAACCATTGACATCTACACAGATGTTTCGAAATTGGAGAAGAAAGCCAGCTGCGGCATCTTCTCAAATAACCCATACTTAAGGCTCAGCTTTCGCTTGTCTGACCATTGCAGCGTCTGTTAGCCTCCCGGTGGCTTCTGGATAACGATGCTCCGAGGTCCCACATTAATATATATACAGATAGTCAAGCGGCAATAATGTCCCTCTCGGGTGTATATACTACATCCAAGCTGGTTGCGGACTGCCGTTCCTCCCTAGACACTCTAGCCATACAACTATGTTGGATGCCCGGACATATAGACATTGTGGGTAATTGTGAAGCTGACGAACTAGCAAAAGAAGGGACGTCCCGTGTAAATGTAACGTCTCCTGCTGGAATTCCGTTAGCTACAGTGAAACACAGTATTAGGAAATTTTACCAAGTTAAAGCTAATACTCTCTGGGTGGAAGAAGACACTTGCAGCATAGCTACGTGAACCTGGTCTTACATGAACGGGAAACGAACCGGCTAGCTGCTCAATCTCGGCAGAACCTCAATTAGCAAGACCATAAACATACTAACGGGTCATTGCATTATAGGCAAACATGTTGGAAGACTTGATCTTCCGCATAACGACTTTTGCCGTAGCTGCGGCTCAGAAGAAGAGGAGGAGACGGTGCTTCACCTGATGTGCCAGTGTCCATCCCTGGCCAGAAGAAGACAGAACCACTTAGGCTCTATGTTTCTCTTCAGCTTAACCGAACTATCACTCCTACCAATTAAGGGCATAGCTAGGTTCATTTCAGAATCCATGTGGTTCTCCGCACCGGACTAAGGGGTGTCATATCAACACTTTGCTGGTATCACAATGGGCCATAATGTTTTTTTGTGCCTAAGTGAGCCTCTCATCTGAGGGCTGCCACGTTAACCTAACCTAAGTTACAAAGTTACAACTAAAACATAACCAATTTAAAGTTCCGGTAGTTTTTTAATTTATTTTATTAGTTATTCTGCTATTCGGATCAGAGACGAAGCCAAAAAAACATTATCATTAAAATCGGTCCAGCCGTTTTTGAGTTATAAATGGTGTAACACACACAACTTTGTTTGATATATATGTATAAATATATGTATATAAAGAAAGATTAAAAGCACACAAGCCCAGTCAACTCTTTATTTCATATATTCAAGCAAAACTAATGAAAAAAAAAAGACTCTGAAAAGTCAAATGTCGGGATAAAGATTTGGAATCCTCTCACTAGGACGTTTCCAAAAGTATTACTTCATCACTGATTCAAATTAGTTAAGTGTAAATGCATAAGACCAAATGATGCGTTTCCAACCATATGCATTCCAGTTTATCCAGATTAGAGGGCCTAAAAGAATCAAGTTCAGTAGATTTTTTTAAGCGACTTTATGGACGTCATTCTGAATCCCACATATGAAAAGATCATCCACCCAGATGATGAGCCTCAATCCGAGCGATAAATTTGGGACATTGGAACAGAATAGAGAACAGCATAAATGGAATAGTATTCCCAGTAAACATGCTCACAAATTGGTAGAAAATATGAGGTAAAATTTACAATGATATAAAATTTAATTTAAAGAATTTTAGACCAAAGTTAAAAAAAAATAAATAAAAAATGTGCAAAATTGTCTGAATGTGTCAAGGGAGCTTTTTATGCAACCCATGATAATGAAATAGAAATTTTAATCAATCACCCTGTTTTCTCATTCAGTGTTCTCTCATTTTGCACTCTTTATCTCTCTCTCTCTCTCTCTATCTCTTCTTTTATTTTCTATCATTCTTACAATTGAGAAAAAGCTTTTGCCTCTTCCATGAAATGCAATCGAAAGCGAACAAGTGTGTATAGGACAAAGGATACATCCATCCATCCATCCATCCATCTATTCAGTCAACCATTCAATGTTCGTTTAGTCGTCGTTGTAAACTAAACGTTGAAAGTGCACTGTGCGTGAAACGTGCTACAAATATCAAATACAAATTTCATTCTCAAGTGGTTTTTTCTTTTTATTATTATTATTATTATTTGTGTTTCAATTTTTCTCCTTTATTCATTCGGAAAATATTCGTTTTCTTTTCCTACGACGCAATAATAATTCATTTCATTATTTGTACGCGTCAAAGAAAAGAAGGAACTTTGGGAAAAACAAAAGGTCTTTTTTCTGATAAAACCCACATAGAAAAGCAACAATTTTTTTTTTTGTTTTTTTTTTTTTTCTCATATAATTTTGAGCCAAAGGATCTTAGTACTTAGTGCTCTGCTAGGAGCATCAGCATCAAAATTTTTGTTCGGTTGTGTGAGTGTGTGTGTGTGTGTGTGTGTGTGTGTGTGTGTGTGTGTTTGTGTGTGTTGGTATGGCAATGGCAAATGGCGGCGGCTGCTGCATGCACGAACTGCAAAAATTGAATTAAAATCGGAAATAAAAAAGAAAAATAGAATATATGTAGATAAAAAAGCGAAAGTTCTTATCTACATAGATTTGTTTAAATGTGTTAGTTAGTGTGTATGTGTGCCTAAGTGCGTGTGTATGTGTGTGAGTTGTCACTAAATTGAATGAATTGAATTTATAATTCAATTGAGGTTTTACAATTTTTATTTATTTAGTATTTAAATTTCCCTTTGAATTTCCAATGCTTTTCATTAATTGAGATTCCCTCAACATTTTCCCCTAGTTTTCTTTACAGCGAGCAAACAACAAATACAAACACAAAAAACAAATATTAAACAAAAAACACAACAAATTAACAAACATAAAGAATAAACAGAAACAAAATTTAAAAAAAAAAAACAAAAACCAAAAAAAAAATAACAACAAAAGCCACCGGTCGTTAATAATTTAAGGTAAGTTGTAAATGTCTCTTTTTTTCTTTTACAATTTCTATTTTGTATTTAATGAAGATGTGTTTTTGTAACATGAAAATTGCATTAATAAACGAATGTTGTTAATGTTGTCAATTTAAATTTAATTTGCGCCTGTTTGTATGCAACATTTTCTTGTTCATTCCACCACCATACACAATTATTCCATTAATTATAATTTAATAAATGTTACATTCTGAAATGTTTAAGTTCACCTTTAATTTCAATTAACTTTTAATTATGTATTTCTTTAAATTATTTAAATACTGAAAATCTTTCACCTGATTTTGCTTTTGGAAGAAAAATTACTTATCGTGTATAAGTGATTACAGCAGTTCTTTTTCCAAAAATGCGTTTGTTTATAGTATGAATGGATAGATAGATATTATAAAAATTTCCAATATCATCATTATTAATATCACCATAGTCATCCTCATCATCATCATGATCATCATCATAGTATTTCGTCCTCATTGTGTCGAGTTGATATTTAATAAAGATTCATATAAATTTTTCATCATCATCATCATCATTATCATGTCATGTGTATATCTGTTTGCGTAAGTGTGTTGCCTAGATACTTTATATACAGACAGACAGACAGACAGACAGACATACATTCGTATACTATACAGATATATACATATAGTAAATATATAGAAAGATATGTACAACCCTTTGAGTGCAGTTAGCCGTCGGCTGGTCTCCTTTTCTTATTGCGTGTTTTTTTTTTTGTTACTCTTTTTTTTTTATAATTTTTGCTTTCTTTCTTTATTTGTATTTCTTTTTGCTTCTTATTTTTATTTTATTTTTGTAGTTTTCTTTCTTTCTGTATAACCAAAAGATGCCGAGTGGCAGCAGTAGCAGCATCAACGTGGCACAACTTAAGCTAAGCTAAGCTAAGCTAACCCAACTTAGCTGCTGCTTGCCACTCAAACCAAACTGTCGTCGTCGCTGCCATCGTCGTCATTCAACACAAACAAGTGCGAGTATAATAATAATTTTAATTACCACTCAAGCGGCTTTTTTACAGTAAAAGCAAACAATATCTACAACGCCAACAACTACCACTAGAAAAATGAATGTCTAAATAAATGAAGGAACGAATGAGTGAGTGAGTGAATGAATGACTGAATGACTGAGTAAATGAATGACTAACTGTATGAATGACTGCATGAATAAAAAGTTAAATAAAGGCAGGTGCATTAAAATAAAAACTGCAACTGCATTGACATAAAACACTCAGTGTAAGTGCATTTCTTTGTCCTTAATATAAAAGCTATTTTCTCTTTAAATATTCAACTTACAAGAAAAGTTACAGAAAATGTTATATTACGTAAATACAACAGAATACAAGAATTTAATAGCAAAGATGCACTTTAGGTTAATATTTATAAAACAAAAATGAAATTTAACTTTAAAAAATGTTTAAAAATGCATACATTTTAATAACTTCTTGTGAATTGAACTTTTCAATTATATTCTGTTTAAATGTTTTTAAAACTTTCAGTGGAGATCAGTAATTCTTAGTTTATAAACTATCCACATAATATTGGTCAGTTAATTTGTTTCCTCCTTCAAAAGAAAAACAAAATTAAAAATATATTAAATTTCTAGATTTCAACTCATAAATCATCCTTGGAAATAGAACAACATATTTTACTCTTAGTAAGAGAAATGGTTAAACGATCTTTGTATTATTTTTTTTATTTTTTCCCCTTCCTAGCATTGCAGCATTCTCTCTGTTACACTTTGAATATAAACAGCTATAAATCCCGGCGAGCTTCGCTACTCCACGTCAAAATCAGATTTGTAAGGGATTGATAAAACGAATGATATTTATTTATTTTTTTTTTTTGTTGTGACTCACAATTCGAAAATTTTCTACGATGTATGACAAAGACTTCTTGTTTGACTTGAAAATATGTTTTTAAAGTTTAAATGCAAAACTTGATCCATTAATTCCTTACATTTTCGGTGGTCCCATCCGATCCGAACCAAACTTTTCTTTAACATTTCCCAGACTGTGCTAGAGTTTCCATGAAAATTTCATCAAAATTGGTAATGCGGTTTCTGAGTCCATAAGCCCCATACATACACACATTCACTTTTTTATATAAATAAAAAAAAATATAATAATTAATGTTATGTTTTAGATAATTTTTTGTAGTATACTCTTAACAATTATTTGCGTTCCCTTGACAGTCCCGCTGTTGTCAAATATATTAATGACTAATTCATTGCTCTGACTATAAATCTATTTATTTCTCGGTGATTTTGCCTATTTCGTCCTTAACAAAAAATATGTTGAGGTCTTTGTGAATCTCGTTGTTTATTTCGTACCAAGAAGGATTAACAATTCTTCTGAACGTGTTATATTGATAGCTTAGTATGTTCGAATTGGTTACAGTGGTCCAAAGTTTAAGCATCACTTTGTAGATAAGAATCTTGTTTTCTAGGCATAGTAACGAGTGAGACGCAAGCACCCTTTAAATGAAACTGAATTGGTTCGTAATATTTCTGTAATAAATTTTTAAAAAAAAAATTGTTCTATACGTTTATTTAACAAAATTATTATCTTTTAACTAAATCCACTGATTGTCCTCAACATATATAGTTGATACATACTAGGTGGGGTGAAAAGTAACCTCCTTGCAAATGAAAAAAAAAAATTTAAAAATGTTTTTTTTTATTTTATTCAATGTAGCTCGATACACTTATTTCAGCGATTTTCCAACTTCTTGATCCCGTCCGAAAAGTAATTTTCCGGAAGGTCTGCAATATACTCCTCGATTTCCTCGCGTGAACTGAATTTTTTATTGATGAGCCATCTTTTGAGGTTTGGGAAGAGATAATAGTCCGAGGGAGCCAAATCGGGCGAATACGGTGGATGCGGAAGCAATTGGAGCCCTAAATCATTGATTTTAGCCGTGGTTGCGATGCTTTTGTGTGCCGGCGCATTGTCTTGCAAAAACAATGTGAGGCCGTTTTGCAGCTATTTCATCCTTCAATCGCTCAAATAATGCACAGTAATACTCGCTGATGATGTTTTTTCCTTTTTCGAGGTAGTCCAAGAAGAGTATGCCATGACAATCCCAGAAAACCGACGGCATAATCTTTCCGACCCATCCAGGTTACCAATCGACGCCAAAAGTCCCCCCGATTCCGCATCAGCAAGTCCAAACACTCTTTCGAAGTGCTCTCGCGTTCGTGTTGTTGGTCCGGAGTGAGCTTGCGCGGCACCCAGCGGCAAGATAACTTTTTCATATGCAGAATCTCGCCCAAAATATGGCGTGTGCGCTCAGTACTAATCTTTGTGGCATCTGTTAGCTCGCGCACCTTCACTTTCCGGTCAGCCAACACTTTTTCATGTATTTTTTTGACATTGTCCTCTGTAACCGCATCGGAGGGCCTGCTGCTGCGGACTTCATCGGTAGTGGAGTTGCGGCCACAACGAAACTCTCGAAACCAATATTTGACGGTATAATCTGACGGAGCATTAGCATTAGTATGTTTGTAGTTGTGTAGTAAAGCTCCCATCCGGCAGTGGCACTAGTGTCCGTTTTGATAGTAATTCACTTATTACGTGGTGGCTAGTGAATTCAGAATTCGTAGATTATGCAAAGGTGAGCCATTGAGTACGCGTTTCCATAATAAGTCAGTAGTTTACTGGTGGGTAATGAATTTACCAGTCAAAATTAATGCAATAATAACTGGTGAATGGTAATGCAGGCGGTGGCAATTCACCATGTAAACATGTATTAAAAGGGAATATGGGAACTAGTGCTGATTCCAAAGGGACTACCCACGAACCAATTTTGGATCAGTGATTAATACTGCAGGGTAATGATAAGCAAATGAAATGAAATTTAAATGCTTATCGAATACAAAATACTATAAAATATGTTTGACCATAAATGTAATGTTATAATAAAATCAGTTTTATTAACCAAAAGCGAAGTCATATAAAAACCAATGCACCAAAAACCACATCATTAAATAGTCATGTCCAATGCTACTATAAACTTACATATTGTAGTAAGTAGTATAAATTGTATTGTATTGGTTTAATGTACAATTCATCTGAATAGCATCATAAAGTATTTACGTGTAATAGCTAAGTAATATAAAGTACAAATGTAATGCTATGTAAATTTCTAAAAATTATTCATCCATTAACCTTTGTAAAATGTCTCAGATATTTTGTACATTCTGTAGACAAAAAATGTCTCCGTTCTGTTTGAAATAAAATCTTTCTTTCTTTGTTTAAGTTTTCTATACAATATAAGAAACCATTGCATAATCTGATTACTTTGAAGGGAGAAACTATTAAATGAACATTTAAAGAATTCAAAGGAATATCAAATACCTTTGTCATACTAAGTATGTTTGTATGTCAACTATATTACTTTCACTTCATCTACTTTCGAAGAATTTTTTAAGAAAACCATTTACAAATATTATGAACACATGACGGCACACATGAGTTATACACACTTCATTTAATACAATTATGATTGATTTCAAAGTATTTTGTTTCATCATTTTAAGTCAAATAAGTAGAATCAAAGAGAAAAAAATAAATAATAAAATAATTTTAATATTCATAATCATTCATTTGTTTAGCATCAATGATAGAGAATCCTTTCTATAAAACAGATTATTAATAATATTATGCATAGAAAGCATTGACAAATGTGAAATATGCAATCGGTTTACAATAACTCAAAGTTTCTTCTCTTACATAGACAAATCTTTAAAACAAAACAAAAAAACAGGTAAAAAACATAGTTGGGTCATATTTCTCTTTCATTGCTTTAATATTGATCTCTTGCATGAACTTATTATGTGGTACATGGCGGAAGGAAGCCAACCATTACAATCAGAGCATATAATTTTTGATGACGATGATGTTGAAGATGATGATGATGCTGATGATAATGATGATGATTATGTAAATAAACTTACATATAAAATACTAAACATAACATTTTGAATGAACTTTAATAAACTCAAAATGAGAAAAACGAAATACTCATGCATATTTCTAATACTAAATAGATAGATTTTATGACCAACCAATCTACAATAGAAACTTGGCAAATTGTCAAAAAGGTATCAACATTATGGACACGGCATCATCATAATCATAATATTCTATGATACTCAGTTTGAATTGGAAATACTGTTTTGCTAAAACAACAAAATCCCATTCATTCATTCATTCATTTCGGTTCTCTAGAATTTCATAGCCACTATAAACTCAATCACTAAAGAATATAATGATGATTAGGATTTCATTCATTTCAATACATTCAAATATATTTTTATGAAAGAAATTATATAGTTTATATCTATAGAATGAAGGGTATTATAATTGTGTACAAGTTTTAAGGTGGAGAAAATCGTCAAAATTCTAACACGAAAGCCAACAAAATAAAATGTTATGTTTTTAGTTTCAAAGTCACTTTGATGAAGTTCATAAATTCAGTTTTTATAGCTTTGAAAAGAACAACAGAACAAAATAGTAAAACGGAAGCCGTCACAATGTGTCGCCTGCCTTCAAAATGATAATGGTGATGATAATGATGATGATGATGACGGTGGGTGAAATATTCCCCTATAATCCCCACAAAATTTAACACGAATGACTTAATTACAATAATATTATGACTTAGGTGTGTATGTGTGAGTGACTAAGTATATGTGTATATACAATAAACTTTAATCAGGTTTTATAAGTGGTTAAGTGGAACACATAAGACAGAAGTAGCAACAGCAGAAAATTTGTTGTCAACTGCAGGCCAAACCAGAAATGACGATGTTTTGCTTGCCAAGTCTCGGAAAGCTGGCAAAATGCTGAGATTCCTTTGTTATAAATTATTCTTTGACCGATCCAACGACCAACTGACTAGCGGACAGACAAATGGACACATCAACCGACCCAACAAACATTAAGCAATGGATGGATGCTTTTATGGCATTTACAACGTTGCGCACTGCACTGCACTGTCCAGTAGTCTCCACTTTGTTCCAATATCCTGAGGCGTTTGGCGTATAACAAACCCTAAGCAAATAAATTTACGCTTCGTTGACTTTGATGCAGACTCTGTTGACTTTTTATAATGTTTTTTTTCATTTTTTTTTCTTTTTATTATGTATAATAATTCATCAGGTAAGTGGCGCAAAGTTTGTATAGTTTAATTATGCAAATGACTTGTACTACTGGCCTCACTTGACGTATGCGCAATAAAATAAAATAGAAGCATTTCATTTACCAGTAAAATTGATTCCATATGCTTTATGTCTTCTAGAAGAAATTATTTCATTTAACAAAGACAAACAAACGATTGTAGGAAACAAAAAGGTAAGGCAAATAAACAACAACAAGTAACGAAGTAACAAAACAGTTGATAGTCAACACTTACTTCAGTTCAGCAATATATCCAGTATTTCATAGACTAACCTTTTAACCAAATGTCCATCACCTCTAGACTCATCTTTGATTCATTTCCTGTACCAAGACTGACAGACACTTCCTGTTGCAAAGCCACAATTAATTGCAATTTTCTAATCAAAAAGCAAAGCAAGAACGTTTCTAAGCACTTTGTACTTAAACCACAAATTTCCATATAAAAAAAGAACATCAACATTGGACCAACATTGTCTTGACATAAGGATATCACTTCATACATTTGTATATGTATACATGCGTATATATAAATGTCTCCTAACATGACATGACCTGACCTGACTTGTCCTTTTCAACTTGCGTTGATTTAGAATGTGTCTTCTTTTGCCAATTTACTTTACTATTTGCTATGTACTTTTATGGCATTTGTTTCAATTCATTTCAATTTGTTATTGTTTGTTTGTTTCTATTACGTTTATTGATTTCCTTTCAAGTGCAATTGATAAACAAAAAAAGAAAAAATTAACAAATATCAATAGAAAACCTTGACTGTGAACCCAAGTAACTTTACAACATATTTTACCCTTATTATTATCAATTATAAAATGTTTTTATACAAATTTATTTTATTATTGAATATAACATGCCAACCACTCTTAGCAGTAGATACACAAAAAATCAAAACAATACCATTTTCAATTGGATGCATGTAAAACAAAATTATTGACGCCGCATAAAATGATAATAATTTATAAAATGTTGCATACCTAAAGGCGCTTTGTAAAATTTCACTCGCCATTCTCTCTCTCCTCTGTTAACTCCTTCATTTTGAATAGTTTGCCTTTACATGTTTTGTGTATGCGTATGTATTCTGCTCCTCCTATCGTTTAACATATTTCATATGCATGCCATAGAGTAATTATAATGAAAATCCTTTTCATAATGAAAACAAAATTTTTCCCCTTTTTAAATTTCTGCTGATGTGTGTTTTATTATTTTCATTTCTGCAACAGACCCTTTTCCATTTTCAACACGCGATTTTAATAATAATTTCAACGACTTTCGCTGTCTGCGATTTTCACTTAAACATCATCATATCATTCCTACTACATCAAGCATTTACATATGTACTCGTACTATACATATACATACGAGTATATACTTATTTACATAAGCATACGAGGGATGGTCAATGAAGTATTGCAACATAAATACATAACAACTTGTGTTTTCTAGATTTTTCTAAAAGAAACACAATAATTGTATTAAGAAACATTTTTATATCTCCATCTATAAATGATATTTCAAGGCCTCATGTACTTATATCTAGTTATGATATGCAATGTATTTATATATAGAGGATCTTCACGAAGTTATCTCTATCTATCCAGGGAGGGTCTACTATTACTCACAGAATATTTCAAAGGCCATTGTGATATCTTATATCATCATCATCATCATCAGGCAGCGTTACAGCTCGGGGTGAGCTTTAGCTTCGTTCACAATTTTCTTCCAGGCGCTACGATCTTTAGGCTCCGTCCTCCAATTTTTTACTCGCATCTTCTTCAGGTCTGAGATGACTTGGTCCAACCATTGGAACTTTGGGCGTCCTCTGGCTTCCGTCACTGGTGGGTTATAAGCGACCATGCTTTTTTGAGGACGGCCATCGTTCATACGCTCCAAATGGCCTAGCCATCGTATTCTATGCGCTTTAATATTCTTGAATATGTTTTCTCCTTTACATAACCAGTTGGGTTCGTCGTTAAAACGGATTCTGTATATTCCGTCGCTATCTCTGACTGGCCCAAAAATTTTTCTGAGTATTTTGCGCTCAAAAACCTGCAAGCATTGCTCGTCCCTACACGTGAGTGTCCGGGATTTGCACCCGGTTGAATTACTGAACTATAGATGCGTAGCTTGAACGATTGCGGAAGTAATCTGAACCTTAGGAGTTTTATGTTGGCAAAGTATGCCTTGTTTGCGGCCATGATTCTGTCCTGTATTGTGTCGTGTATGTTGTTGTCATTATTGATCAGGACACCGAGGTATTTAAATTGTTGTACACCCTCGAAGCAGAAGTTACCGATTGTAATATTTTCTGGGCGGCGCTTTTCTTCAAATCTGACCTAAGATATTATTTAAAGAAATTTTGCCCCTCAGACATTGAATATTGTCGATTTCTTTATCATTAAATTAAACTTAATTAATGATCATTTTAGTAATAGACACATTTAAAACTAAATATCTTCACAACAAATTGACTTAGGTTAGGATAGGATTTGCAGGATATCCATTAACCACTGAAGGTGACTTCATATAGAAAGCCTTATTGCCCATTGTGATACCTAAAATTAAGGATAGTATTGGTTTCGACGTTCAGAATCGACAAAAAGGAATGAAGTCCCCTAGTACCAAATTTAACAGATTACCCAAGTTCGCAAAATTATAATCTGTCGTTCAAGAAGTATGAGGTATTCACATGGGAACAGGTATTGGATAACTTCTTCTTTATCTTCAGAGCTACTATTCTTTGAGCTTAATGCTCAATGAAACAGTGTCCAGTGAAGATTCCCTCACATCATTTTCAAATCATAATCTTTTTTAAATCAAGAAGCTCGAATGTCTGATTTAGTTGTTAAATAACTTAACTTATTATGATAAATATTGAATATTTATTGAAATTATTCAGTTGTAGTTAAAAAATAGTGTTTTGGTTGTTCGTATGTTATGCGCTGCCATATCGTTCATCTGATTGCATTGAAATTTTGTGAATATGTATGGTTGAATCCCGGCTTGAACATAGGATAGTTTTGCTCCCGATATGTGTACCCGTTCCGGAGAACCGGAATATTCAAACAACCCCTAAAGGTTAAAGGCTACAAAAAATTTACCAAAATAAACTTATCTGGTATTTAGATTAAGATTTGTTAGTCGGGAGCACTAGTTTTATATAATTTAATCAATTACATATCGATAACCTCTCGTATCTCGTATCGCATGATCGCAGACCCTTTTTTAACTTAATTCATTTCTATGACTTTGAATTCCGTCGACTAACTACATACTCCTCCTACAAAGTTAACACAGACTGCGCCTAACCACATTCATTAAAATACGAAAATCTATTTGAATGTCTGTCAGTTTGTCTGTCTGTCTGGCAGAATTTTCATTCGTCTAACTGTTTGTCGATTTGTCTTTCTGTTTGCTTGTCTAAACTTAGTGAGATTCATACCAATTCGAAATAAAATGGTAAATTGAATTGGAATTAACATTTTCTAGTCCCGTTTTTTCTATCTTTTTATCTCCTGTGTTTGTTGTGCCCAACAACGACTTTTTGTGGTAACTTGTAACTTTTGCCATTTTAGTACTTTGTTCACATAGTCGTAGTACTAGAAATACAGAAATGAAATGTGTTAAAGGTCAGGCCAGGTGTAATCCAATTAGTGATAAGTATCACAGTTCAATTTAGCTAACTTTCGCTTATTTTTCTTTTCTTTATTTTTGTTTTTCTGTGTGTTTTATGTGGCAATGAAACCAACAAAAACAACAACAACAACAGAAAAAGAGTAGCAAATGTTTTCTTGATTTTCTTAAAATGAACTTGCTACTGAAATTAAAGGTTGTTGTTCAAAAATAATCCGCAATTTCGTGTTCAATGGAAATAAGCTTCTAATATTGAAAAACTTTTTCTAATTACAATATAATTTATTATAGATATACACATTTTACACTCGTGTGAAGAGGTAATATCATTATTTTTGCTTGATGTTTGTAACGGAGTCTCATAAACTATATATTGTACTTATATTCTTATGAAAATTATCAGCTCATTTGTCTGTTCGTCCATGCATATGCTTACTATACACTCAATTTTATGAGCTATCGAGATGAGATATGTTTTATTATGGTGGGCAGCTGGTTCTTATGTCAAAAACGAAGTTATCCGATAACTAGAAGTGGTAGCTTCTTTAAAAAAAAAAAAACAGAATAATATTTGGTAATTGAGATTTTGTACAATTCTTTATTAGACTCCCCCAATCATCTGAATTGAATTCAATCACAAAAAACCCCATTGGGAATATTTCTGATCAACGTTCACCTAACAAGGAAAATTTTTCCAAGCTATAGAAATAAATAGAATAATTCAATACTATAAATTATAATTTAAAAGCATCAATCTTACTCAGGTTTTAAATGGTCAAAATATCCAACTACTGATTATTTCCTTATTTTTTGCACGTTGTAGTTTGATTTTTTGTTTTGTGATCTATGGAATTTACTTGAAGCTACTTAATTGAATCTATTTTGTCTATAAACTTGAATTGATAATACAAAAAAAAAAATAATAATAAAAGTTTCAATCATTTTTTGTGAATAAATAATAATTTAATTATACATTTATTATTCCTTTGTGTTTATCGAAATTTGTTTTTCATAAACCTTCCACATGAATCATTCCATCCATTGATGAAAACCGTATGAAAATCCGTTCGTAAGTTTATGAGTTTATCGCGTTCAAACAGACAGGCGCAACGGGACACTTTGTTTTATAATGGGAAGCAAGAAATAGAATACAACAGTAGTAGTGATGTAATGACCAAGTACAAAGTCACAGGCAAAGAGATAGTAAACTATTTTATAATACAAAATCTCAGTAAACTTATACATGCTTTTGATTATGTGGCTGAGACAGATTTTCTCCTGCTTTCCTGATTTATTTGCAAACAAAAAAGTGTCAATTACTACGAACTACAATAAAAAAACTTATAAAGACCTTTTACCTATTCTTACTTTATTGGAGTTTCCATTTACTCAGAATATTCATTGTCTCAAGAATTTCAATATTCATTTATTAAATCAATTATATTCTTACTCACTCACGACGAAAGGGATGCTTACAAACTATTGCAAACAACCAATTTCAAAGAAGTTTTTTTAGTATCTTTTACTTATTGATATGCAAAACAAAATTAAACACTTTTTTTTTAATAGAAATCTTAATAAATTAAATATTTTAATTATTGTATAAAACAATATTAATAATTTATTTTGTGACCGACTTACCAAGACGCGACGACGCGATCAATCGAATCAAGAAGATAACGCGAACTGATTTCGCTGAAAATAGATAAAAAAGAGAAAGGGAGAGATTAATTAAGGGATTAAGAAATTGAAAATATTTAATAGAAAGACAACTTAGTCTACTATATACAAATTGAATATATTTTAATCTACAGTTAAACGTGTCTTTTCCGCACAAAGATGATTGAAAGCAGGGTAACGTTATCAGGCAAAACGAGCTTTCTATCTACACAGATGGACCCAACGGACGGAGGAGGGTCCGAGGGCGGGTTTCTTCTCGAAAGAGTTGAATGCTCAGCTATTGTACCGTCTACCAAATTAGTGCAGCGTGTTCCAGACAAAGGTATACGCAGTCTGGCAGGTGGCAAGGTTGATATACACTATGGGGGAGACCCCGAGAAGCATATCGATCTATATTGATAGCAGATCAAAGCTCTATCGACTCATAGCATTAAGAGCAAAGCTATTCGTAGAACGGTGGGGGCTCTTAACCAAGTTGGGCAGCACTCAATTACGCTAATTTGGGTGCCTGGTCATTGTAGCCTTACAGGTAACGAGATGGCGGATAAGTATGCCAGGAGGGGATAGGCAACGCATATCTCTTTCGAGACTGGAAGCTAGTACCATGGAGTTAACAGACAGTATGTGGGCGAATGATCCTTGATGTACATGCCTTGCTTCTACTTATATCGTAGTTGTGAAAATGAATCCGAGAGTATTCAACTCCTCTGTGACTGCCCTGTTCTTCTTAGAAGATGTACCTGTCTTCTCGGGAATCTGTTCATTAATGAATTGAGCAGTTTGACAAAGGTGCCACTAAGAGACCTTGCTCTGTTCGCGGAATTGTCAGATTGGTTTTAGAAGGGAGACCTCTGGAACCAACTGTGAGCCGTTCACTCCAATTTTGTATCCAATATCCAACCCCCCAATATCTTCGTCATCCATCCATAATCAGGTAACACAATGGGCTCTAAGGCTTCTGGATTAACACGCATATATGGCGAGCGGCATGTCTAACCTACCTTAATCTAATCGTGACTTATTTTATTTCCATTTGGATGTCAAATAAATTTTTTAAATTTTCTCATTTCAGACAATCCTCAAAAACAAAATGCAACTTGTATCTGTCCAGAAATGTAAGAACTGAAAAGTAACAACAACAAAAACAACAAGAAAATAACAAAAGAAAACCAAAGAAAAGAAAAACAAAAACAAAAACAAAAACATATTTTGCACTTAAAAAACTTTAGCACATAACATATTACAACAACAATACACACAAAATCCACACAAAATCCACAAACCAATAACAACAAAAAGAAAAAACACTTTTCTAATTCAACTTAACAAAACAATAAACACACAAACAAACAAAAACAAAAACAAAATTTAAAAAGAAATTTATCACAAAATAAAAGAAAGAAAGAAAGAAAGAAAACGAGTTTTGAAGTGAAACCAAAATCTTAGAATTTCCTTCTAAGTACTAAAAGGACGAACAAAGAAGAAGAAGAAGAACAACAACAACAACAACAAAAGCACTAACTCACTCACTTTAAGTAAAATGTCGAATGTGAGTAGAATTTTCTTATAATAATAAAAAAAAATTATTTTTCATATAAAAAGAAAAAATGAAAAAAAATTGATAACAAAAATACTTTATCTTTTTGTTTCTTTATGCTTTGCAAAGTTACTCTATATGGATGAATCAAATGGAAATGGTGTCTACGCACACAAACTGAATTCAAATACAAATACAAATACCAATACAACAAATACAGCAACAGCAGCAGCAACAGCAGCAACAACAATAACAAATAATCTAAACAACATTATGAATGCAACCGCAACGTCATCATCATCAACAACATCACAATCGGCCATGGCCACCTCCTCAACAACAATAACAACAGCAACACAACTACCCACATCCGTTTCCAATGAGGATCTAAGTCAAAGTCTATCTGAGTACACAGATGCCGATGAAAGCATATCAGCACCAACAGAATTTCTTGCTGAGGTAAGTCATACTATGATGATGATGATGATGATGATGATATTATACTTGTAGTAATGACACAACTCATGCTCATTACCCACCCACCAAGTCTTTCATCTGCCTTATCTGCTATTTTTTTTTAGATGAACATGTGCAGACAGATACACAGACATGTATTTTTCATTTCATTCTTTCACTTTCATTATGCTACCGGCAAACTATTGTAAAATAAGTACAATAAACCAACAAAACAAACAATTCAATGGGTATGAAGTCTATTGAAGGAGACCAGTCTCGGCATCGACATCGACATCGACATTGGCAACAAATGCAAATTGTGCTTTTGAAGATGCTTATTTAATTTAAAATCCTTTTCAAAAGGATTATTGGCAACGCTGGCATTTTTTCTTTTTCATATTGTTTCTTTAACTTTTTCTTTATATAGAAAAGCGCGCTCCTCTAAGCCAAGATTATTGATTGGCTAATAAATATGCAAGTTTGACGTTAACAAACTTACTATTCTGGCTTAATTTTCATTTTATACAAATAATTCCTATGAAGGCTGCACAAGAAGTTACCTTGCGAAAAAGACGAAAAATAATTGAAATTAACCCACTTAAAATTTTTCTTTAAATAAAATTGATTTTCTTTTTGAAATTATACTTTATATATAAAAATAAATGTTTTAAATTGTGCGCTGCCTTAAAAAATAAGATACTCATCTACAAAACTATAATTGCTCCTGTTTGGAAATATGAATTGCAAATGTACGGCATAGCAGAGAAATCAAACATCTCAAAGGTCAAAGTACTGCAGGCCAAGACATTGTGTATGATTTCGGGAGCTCCGTGGTTCATGCGTACAGCGGAACTTGACAAGGATCTAAAAATCCCAAAAATTGGCGATGTGATTAATCGTCAGGCCAAAAAATACATATATGGAGCGATTAAAAAATCATTCAAACACTTAAGCCAAGCGTCTCTTAAAGCGACGCAGAATGGGAGAGAGAATCAGAGACGGTTGAGAAGATCTCATTCTGTTGACCTTTCTAATAGATCCTATTAATGTAAATTGTTCAAAGTTGTGTTGTAATTATTATAAGTTTAATTTAAATTGTTTTTAGAACAACAGAAAAATTAAAATATTTATTTAAAAAAAAAAACCTGGAAATCCAAGTAAATACCATAATCTCGGAGAAGCTGTAATTATGGGGTTTGTTTGTAATAGAACGAACCAATGTGACGAATTGGGTAGCTTCTGCCATTCTAATCCAATCTAATTGAGGATCCCATGCCAACTCATGATATTTTAGGCATTTCTTATCTCAATACATAATCTCATAAGTGGTTATCCACATATAAAGTCATACGATTTGGGAGGATGTTGGTATCAACAAAGTGTTAACACATGTGACATGAGAGGGGTCATAAGCTTTGTGACGTCACATATCAAAATCTAAAATAAAAATCTTTAAACGAAAAATTATTACCTTAGGCTTTGTGACCTACATATATAGAGGAAAATCATTGAAAGAAAAGAGGAATTAAAGTGACTTTATATTATCGGTTTCCACTGCAAAATATGTGACGGCACACCAGAGGAGGGGTTCTCAAAAATATGACCACCTGCGCTCTTTGTCGAGCGAGTATTTTTGCTACTGAATTAGTTTCATTAGAGGCACTTGCATTTACCCATAGCTGCGATTGGCCAGGTCCACATTGGCTTTATATAGTAATGCATGTTCATGTTTAGGGAATAACCAGAATTGATAAGCCAGCGAAAGCTGTTGACTTTTAGTTTAAATTGAGTTTTCTTGGATTCAATGTGCTTACGCCAAATAAGGCGCTTGTCATGATCCACACCAAAGAATACAACATCATCTACTTGTGGGATTGCAATTTTACTTAAGGTTAGCGGCGGACAAGTTGCTTCTGTTGAGCGTGAAGGTGATATTTGTTCATTCACTTTTATTCGTAAGTTTGCTAACCACTCTGCATATGTTGAATGTATGAATCTTGTCAAGTATTAAATAATTTTATGGGGGCAATTTCTGCAACCAGCGGGAAATACTCTTTGTTTTATTTGTATAAAATGTATAAAATATTGTTAATATCTATGAATAAATAATAATAATAATTAATAAATAAGCCTTCTTTATTAATACGCTTATGTAATTTACAAATTTATCGAAAACTTTTCTTCATTCTCACAATTAAAAATCGCATCTATCCTTTTCTTCGGTTTGGCCCACAAAACAACAGAACAATTCTTTTTCGCATTATTATTCTTGACATCAATCAGTTCTACTGAATACTCAAGAGCACCGACATGATAAAATTTCACCTCCTTAGTTTTGTCAAGTCTACAAAATCAGATTTTCATACACAACATTATAATTTATATTATAATTAATCCATTGATTAGTTAATAATTATTTTACTTACTGATATTTTGGACCATCACCAGCATCTATCTTTTGTAGAATTTTATTCATAGTCATTTCAGCTTTTTTTAATTTATCGCCACTCAATACTTTGGCTTCTTCCGCTAACAACTTAGCAACAGATAAAAAGTTTATATTAAGAAAATATCATTATAATGTTAGTTCTACCTTAGGTCGAACCGCAGCAAACACGATTGCAAATCCAGTAAAAAATAAGAATAGAAATTTAATACAAAACATTTCCAGATAATTTTACAGAGACACTTTAACTCTAAACTCTATGATGTTTTTAATGTGACTAATGAAAGTAGAGAAGTTTTTTTTTTATAAGGCTAAGTCAAAATATCAAGCATTTCTAATTACTAATAAGTTCCAGTTAAAAAAATATCCGATATACAAAATCACTTTTTTTTTCAAAATTTGAATGAGTTTTGTAACTTTTTCTTCACAAATACAATGATAAAATCTTTTGAATCAATGTTGGGTCCAAGTCTAAACAAAGTAATTGATATACTTTGCAATTATTATCATTATCGATATCAATGAGTTCTAGTTTGTATTTTTAAAAATGTTTGTGATTTATTTATTTATTTATATAGAACTAAGATTATAATTACAAGTTATAATTTAGTTATTAATATGAGCAATAGCGACATAGGCCTTCTGCTCAGAGGGAGAGTTAGGAAGGATTGAAGGAAATTAGAAAAGTGCAGGACCAGACTTGAGCGGGAATCGGGAATCGAACCCGTGACTCTACGATGTCAGCTGGGCTCACTAACCAACAACTAACCAACGAGACAGTCAAAATGTTTGTGATTTATCTCAAAGTATTACTGAAATCAATTTGCCATGTCTCTCTGTTTTTCTATTGATTGAGCAATGATGCTATAATTGCTGATGTGGACCATCATCAAAAGCAGCTAAGTTTTCTAAAGCATTACAAAACATGCCTAATTAAAATGACCTTCATTTTTTATTATTTTTTTTTTTTTTTTTTCATAACTTTTCTTTATTTATGTACAGTTATCTACTTTTTAATTTACACATCCTTGACAATCTTATTCTCACCCTCACATTCGAAAGTCACTTTTGAGGTACCGTCCAACGCACGTTTAAGTGTAACAATGCATTTCTTTGTCACTTTGTTATTCTTTACATCAATGAGTTCTACATCATATTTATAAATCATACCAGCGACAAGTTTACGTTCCACCGAATTTATTTTGCCAAGTCTACCAAAAACAGATTGTTACTCGTATTTTAAATATTTATATATTCCTTTTGATGAGTTCATTAGATTATGGCACTTACTGATAATTTGGACCATCCCCAGCGGCTAACTTTTCTAGAATTGTTTTTAGATTATCTTCAGCTTTTTTTAAGTCATCGCCACTCAATGAATTGCTTTTTCCAGTTATTTTCTTGACAATAGATAAAAAGTTTATGTTAATGAAGGAACCCATTTAGTTTAAATTTAAAGTTAGTTAAAGCAAACACGATTGAAAATCCAGTAAAAAAACAGGAATATTTATATTTCCTACCTTCTCAGTATACAGAATATTAGGAACAACAAGAGGAAGAGGAAATAAAGCTGTATGTGCGATTACAGCTCCCGTAAAACCCAACAAGAAAAATGTAATCTGATACATTTTTGAATATTTTTTCAGAGACACTGTAGACTCTATGATATTTTCAAAGCGACTAATGAAAACTGTTGTCAGTAGAAGAGATTTTATAGTAGGCTAAGTCAAAATACCACGTATATACTTATTAGTTCCAGTAACAAAATACAATTTTATATGTGACAAATTTACAGATATGAAAAAATAAATCAAATTTGTCATACTTCTTTTAAAACTCTTTCTTATTTATTTTATAGGAAGCTAAATCGAAATACCAAGCATTTCTAATTAATAATAAGATTACTAATTATTGTTATTAGATGAATTTTACACCAAGCATTTCTATTTACTAATAAGTTTCAGTAACAATATGCCATTTCTCTTTTTCTTCATAATTCTTCATTATTATTACGGTTATACACTTTACGAGTACAAATTTGTAAATTAGACAACCTTTGAAAACATTTCTTTACCCTTACAAATAATAATCACAATTGATTCTTTATTCGGTTCGGGTAAAACCGTAATACGGCAACTCCTTTTCATATTTTTATTCTTGACATCAATGAGTTCTACTAAGTAGACAAGTCCATACTCAAGTCCACCGAGAGGATGATGTACCACCTCCTTACTTTTGTCAAGTCTACAAAATTCGATTTTTCCATTATGTAGTATAATATTAGTTAATTAATATTATACGTACTGATATTTTGGACCATCACCAGAGGCTACCTTTTCAAGGAGTCTTTTCAATTTATCTTCTTCTTTTATTAATTCATCGCCACTCAATGTTTTGCTTGCTAACAGCTTAGCAACAAAAAAAAAAAGTTTATACTTATTAAGAAAATCTCATTTAGTTTATTCTAAATGTTAGTTCTACCTTAGAAGGAGACTCAGCATACACTATTGCAAATCCAGTAAAAAACAAGAAAAAAAAGTTTAATATAAAACATTTCCAGACTACTTTCCAGAGACACTCTAGGTTCTATGATATTTTCAAAGCGACTAATAAACGGTTTTGTTAGTAGATAATAAATTAAAAATTGATATAATTTTGGTTGTGACTAATTTACAGATATGAAAAACTAAATCAAATTAGTCACAGTTATACGTTTTTCAAAATCTTTCAGGCACTGTACGATCATTCTCTAGGCACTGTACTTCTTCTATACGTGATTCTATTCGCCCTCACAATCGAAAGACATTTGATTTTTTTGGATTCATTAACTTAAATATTAGCTGTGCTGTTTTCCGATAAAGTTCTGGGCAACGGATTCTTATAGAACTCGTCGACAAAACAGACGAAAATAATATATAATATTTTTTTCCGGTATCTCGTTTAGTTTTTGCGATATTGAAGTTTGTATCTTACAAAATAAAGGTTTTTTTTTTTTTTTTTTTTGTAATTTAATTTTATTTTTTTAATTAAAGAATTGGTGAAAATCTTATATAGAAATACTTATTAGTGTTTTTATTATACGAGTATGGGCTGTCATACCGTTCATCTGATTGCATTGTAATTTGAATTTAATTTTATTGTTGGTTCCCGACTTGAATATAGGATAGTTTTGGTCCCGATATGTGTCCCTATTCCCGATATATGGGATATTCCAGCAACCCCAACCCCTAAAATTATACTACAAAACATTAACTAAAATAGCATTTTAATTTTCTGATACTCAAACTGTGTTCTTTGTTGATACTCAAAGTGTAATAGAGAGAATAAAGTGATACTAATAAAGGAAACAATCCGTTCGAAGCAGGGTCAGGTACGCTACTACTAAATAGAAATTTTCAATATCTCATTAAGTTTTCGACATTTCAAATTTCAAAGATAGATAGAAAAAAATTGTATGGGAGCTTTGCAATTCATACGGACAAACGGACAGACGGTCAAATGGTAATGGGAAAATCAATTTTTAACTTTTTTTTGACTTCTGTTCAGAAGAAATCATTTCGAGTTTGTTCGTTTCCAAGATGAATCTTTCAGAGATTGCTGCATCAATGTCATTAGTTTCTTCGTTTTTAATATCATCCAGACGAGGCGTTTTTGCTGAAGGAAGGAACAATTCATCTTCAGGAGTTAATTTAGGTTTTACTATCTATTTCTTTTAAAAGTAAATCCTATCGTCATTTCAAAGTCAACAACGTTTGAATACATTTTTTTTTTTTTTTTTTGATATCTAAAAGTAATTGATCATCATTATTTTTTGTATTGGTATAGAAGCTTTAATTTATTTTGATTCTCCAAATCATTGATGGTATTTGACTTGTTTTGTTTTGCTTACAAATTATTTTTATTACAAATGGTTTACATTTAAAACATTTGCTTCTCTAAGCAAGTATGAACTTGGTATTTCCAAATGTTTGCATGAAACTCTATTCATTCTTTTTGGTCGACCTAGAATTTGAAACTTGAATCGCTTCAAACCAAATGACTTGGTTGCCGTTTCAAATGAATTCGTGTCAATTAGTGGCAGACTAAAAATCTATTAATATTGGTAGATCTACCAATGGTGTAAAAATTGCTTAAGTAGAGGAGTTTTTTATAAGAAGCAAAGTCAAAACACTAAGTATTTCTATTTACTAATAAGTTACAGTAACAATATGCCATTTATTTTTTTATTCATAACTCTTCCTTTTATTAATACTCTTATGTACTTTATAAAATTTCCCGATTAGACAGTCTTTGTAAACTTTTTTTCACCCTCACAAGTAAAAATTACTAGTGATTTTTTTTCCGGTGTGGGCCAAACTATAACATAGCAACTCTTTTTCACATTTTTATTCTTGACATCAATGAGTTCTACTGAGTACTCAAGAGCACCGACAGGATAAAGTATCACCTCCTTACTTTTGTCAAGTCTACAAAATTCGATTTTTCCATTATGTAGTATAATATTAGTTAATTAATATTAAACGTACTGATATTTTGGACCTTTACCAGTGGCTACATTTTCAAGGATTGTTTTCAATGTATCTTCTGCTTTTTTCAATTCATCGCCACTTAATGTTTTGGCTTCCAACTACTTAGCAACAAATAAAAAGTTTATATTAAGAAATTATCATATAGTTTACCTTCAATATTATTAGTTCTACCTTAGAAGAAGGCTCAGCAAATCCTATTGCAAATCCAGTAAAAAACAAGAACAACAGTTTAATATAAAACATTTCCAGAGACACTCGAAGCTCTATGATGTTTTCAAGACAACTATTTAAAGTATTTATTATTAATTAGTCTCGTCTGACTTCTTCAGCTTCTATCAATAAATTCATATAATTTTGTATGTGACAAATTTACAGATATCGAAAACTAAATCAAATTAGTCACAGTTCTTTTAAAAATTCTTACTTTATTGTTTAATATCATAAGTAGTTTTACATGTTTCAAATCTTTCTTTCATTCTTTAGGCACTGTGCTTCTTTGCCTCTTTTCTCTTTGCCCTCACATCGAGTGAATTTATTGGCTTCATTAAATGATGCACTATAAAATTTAAATATTATATTCGCTGAATTGTTTTCCGATAAATTCCTAATTTACATATTATTTAAAGAGAAACTCATGACATTCAGAGTTCAAGTTTTTTTTAATTTCAAACACAATTGAACATTCCTAGGACGAGACTCAAGTCAAGTTAAAACACCAAACATTTCTCATAAAAATAAAATTCGGTTTTTTATTCATAATTCACCAAAGTTCGTATCTTTTTTCGGACAGAAAACAGTCCGTACATATATTTAACCCAAACCCGGAGTTTCTTTTATTTTATTTAATGGAATCGACACATTCTTGACAATCGTTTTCTCACCCTCACAACCAAAAGTTATTTTTGAATTATTGTTTATCGACGAACGAATCGTGGCATTGCATTTCTTTGTCACATTGTTATTATTGACATCAATGAGATCTAAATCGTACTCGTACTTATAGGACAAACCAGAAACAGTATAACGTATCACCGAATTAATATAGCCAACTCTATAAAATCAGATTTATATGTTAAAAATATATATTAATATTTTTCTCTTGGATTAGTGTTTGGATTAGTCAATTATTGCACTTACTTATAATTTTGACCATCAGCAGCTAATTTTTCTATGATTGTTTCTAAATTAGTTTCAAATCTCATATAACGATCGTGACTCAATTTGGGTACTGCCTACTTAGCAAAAGATATACTCGTATAGTTAATATTACGAAAAAAAACCATTTAGGTTTGTCTTACTTACATAAATCTCTTCCTTACGAGAAGGCGAATCAGAAAATTTTATAAAACTTTCTTCACCAACACAATCAAACTTCAATAACATTCCATAGAATTGTGACCGAGTATGAAGTTTGCAATTCTTTGTCACATTATTATTGTCGATATCAATGAGTTCTAGGTTGTAGTTATAAAGGTAGTATGGACATTCTCGCGATGCTGTAATCAGTTTGCCAAGTCTACAAAATCAGATTCCCATGACATTCGTTTATATTTATATTTATACTTCTTCTTTTCTTTTCTTATCGATTGATTTAATTATTATTATTACTTACTGATAGTGTGAACCATCATCAGCGGCTATATTTGCTAGGTACCCTTTTATTTCATCTTTAGCTCTATTGAAAGCATAGTCAGTTAACTATTTATCAACAAATAAGTTAATAATTAAAATTCATTTTTTTTTTAGATTTTTCAGAAAATCCTACCTCATTAGAACACTGAAAATCAACATAAGCCATAGCATCTGCAATTACAAATCCAGTAGAACACAACAACAAAATTTTGATGTGAAACATTTTAGAATATTTTTCCAGAGACACTATAGACTATGATCTTTTTAAAGCGACTATTGAAAGCGTTGTTAATAGAAGAGTTTTTATAGAAGGCTAAGTCAAAATACCACGAATTTCTAATTACGAATAAGTTCCAGTAAAGAAAAATCCGATATACAATACTTCTAATTTACACGCTCCCATTAATAAATAAACTCATGATATTCTCAAGTTATTTCATAAGGTTTTTTATACTTTTCACGGGAGTGAAAAGTATTATAAGTTTGTCATGAAGTTTGTAACACACAGAAGTAGACATCGCAGACCAAGTATATACTTATATTCTTGATCAGCTCAATGAGACGAGTTGATTTAGCCATGTCCGTCTGTCCGTCTGTTCGCCTGTTCGCCTGTTCGCCTGTTCGCAGTTTTCAGTTTTTGAGTTAGAGAGCTGATCAAGTTCGTGAATCAGCCGAATTGGATCACTAGGGGGGGGGGGGTACCTCCCATACAAACCCCCTTTTAAATTAATGTTCGGTTTTTTTTTTTTTTTTTTATTTATTGAACTAAAATTTGGACATTATAAGTCTCTGACCCATATCCGCAAACCATGAAAATTTCAAGACCCTCGGACTACTAGAAAGGGTACCCCAATACAAACCGGGATCCAATTGAAAGTTCTTATTAGAAAAACTTTTTTGTTTTTTGTACTATCGACGTTGGAATTTGGACATTATAAGTGTCTGACCCATAGCCACCAATCTTATAAATTTCAAGATCCTCGGACCACAAGCTGGGGCGTGAAGAGTATTACAACTTCGGCATTGCCAAAGTTAGTATTTTTTTATATTTATTACTATTATTACTTATTGTTACTCTTATGAAACGTAAAAGAATCGATTCCAAAGAAGAGACAATTTCCGAGATCACTTCTTTTTGAAACCAGATATCCTCAGGGGTCATTAAAAATTTAGTGGACTCAGTTCCAAGACGCCTTCAAAAAGTTATTGAAGCCAAAGGGGGCTGGCTATACAATTCATTAACTCTCATTACAATTCTTTTCACCCTTGTTAAGTATTAAGGTTTGTTTCTTTAATGATAATCACTTGACAAAATACTTATTTTATGTCAACATATGAAAATTATGAAAAAACTCCATTCAATTATGTTTTAAGTTACATACAAAAATATACCATTTTCGTTTTACAACAATGACAATTAATATTAACAAAATTAAAAAAAAACCCACAAGTCATTTTAATGTTAGCTGTGCACCTGTTATGTGTTAACTAATTCCTCCCATCGCGGAATCCTTTTTGCTACATTAACAATTAAATCGTTTCCTAAATTTAGACGATTTTTTTGTTTTCTTTTTATTTGGGTCATTGACGAAAATGTCAACGCGGACAAGTAACATGTGGCAAATGGAATGAAACACTTCAAAGCTTCTGTGGTTAATTCTGGGTATTGTGATATTCTTTTTAACCAAAAGGTATCCAAATTGACAGACTTGAATTCCATCGGCAGATAATTCCAACAGTTTTTCTTTTAGGTTGATTGCTGAATCGATGAAAATTAATCGAAGTTGTTTTATTTTATAGATGATAGCTGACCCGGCCACGCATTGCTGTTGCTCAGTTCAAATACGCAGAATAACACAACTTTTGTATGCAGTGAAAATATTTTCAATTCATAAAGAAAGAAACCTTTTAGTTGTTTAATAATTTTATGTTAATAAAGCGACATCTCTTGGTTGCTAGCCCAATGCTATCATTGAAAATGATTATACAAATACTCACGTATTATTTGCAAAAGCAATGAAAGCACAAACAATACACAGTCTCTCTCTCGCTCTCTCTCGCTCTCTCTCGCTCTCTCTTAGGTCGATCTCAGAGATCAGCATATACAAAAAGACGAAAACGAAGAGCGCAATACTCTTGTGTGCTTACTCAGAGAGGAAAAAATACAACAATAACAAAAACAACATTAAATTCAAAAAGAAGCACAGCATGAAAACGTACGAAAGTTTCTGTGGACAAAATGTAAAAATATTAATCCTAAAAAAGTGTGAGCCAAGTGTGAGTCAGACTCGCACACCGTACCATCGTACAAGATTTTTTGTTTAAAATATTAAATTATGTGCATATTTAACAGCCTAAAAGTTTACTACAAAAAACAAAAATTTGTTAAACAAAAGGTTAAAAGCTTCTAAAAATGTGTATTTTTAGTATTTGTCGTTATACACACTCTATGAAATTTTCAACTCTTTACCTATTACAGTTCATGAGTCAGAGCAGGAGACGGACGGACGGACATCGTAAGCTTAGTAATAGGGTCCCATTAGCTCCCTATGCCACTCGATTGCTTAGGCCAAAAATATTATTTAAAAAAAAAAAAAATATTAAAATCGGTTTAGTACATTTTGCGTGAAAACGTTACATACAACGCCCATATAAGCAATTTTATATATTAGTACAGAAATAGATTTTATATATTAATTGAAAAAATATATAGATATAGATAACGGTTGGCAGTCACTCTGACAGTCAAGTGATTAGCTGTGATGTCATTATTAATAAATTTGATTTGCATAAAATGAAGGTGTTTTTGTCTGTCATTGTGATCATCTTGTCAGTGGATTGGGGAACGCTTTGACTGTCAAGTTGCCCATTGATTTAAATGCACTTTAAATTCTGTATTTAACCGCTACTTAACTATGAAATTAAATAAAAATATAGAATGGAATTGATGCGTATATGTATTTGTAACATTATAAAATACACTATAACAAAGGTCAGGAGCAGCAGGGAGTAGGGGGTCGCGTCATGAAAAAAATATTGAAAAGCACTAACCTAAAACATTTCAACTTCTTCTTTATCATTGACTTCTAATTAGCAACACATATGCATGAAATTTATATTAAAGAACCATAAACCATTTAATTGAGATTTAAAGAAAGTTGTACCATAGCAGATAGCCAAGCAAATCTAGTTAAAAAATAAGAACAATATTAAATTAATCTATAACATTTCCAGATAATTTTCTATACTCTATAATGTTTTAAAGGTGACTAATTAACGCTTCTCCTTGTGAAGAGGCGTTTATAGAAAATTGCCTTTATTTTGTGACTTTTTTATCGTTACTCGTATTTCGATAAATTGAAAATTTTATCTAATTGTATGTGTGATCTATGGTGTAATACGTGTCAAAATTAATTAAATAAAACGTCATGTCATTATGCTTGTCAATATGCTTTTAAAGGTCTTTATTGATTAATGGATTTTTGTTTCAATTTTCTTTTCACCCTCACATTCAATTGTAATTTCTATTTTCTCTGCATTTAATCGAGACATAATAAAAAGTTTGCACAACTTGGTTGCATTTTTGTTTTTGGTTTCTTGGAGTTCCAATGTGTACTTAAATAGGAAATGGCCAGGGGCAGCTTCACGTCTCACCGTAATAATTTTGCCAAGTCTACAAAATCAAATTGTCATTATGCAACTTGTAGTACAATTTACCATTGATATGGTAATTAAAATACTACTTACTTATAATTTACAACATCAGCAGCGGTTAACCTTTCTAGGACTATTTTTATATCACCTTCAGCTTCTAAATAATCATCACCAGTTAACTATTTAGCAACAAATGAAATTTCAATATAAATACAAATAAATTTATTCAGTTTAAATTCTAAGAAAGTTCTACCTCAATAGAAGCAGGAAGAGTAGGACGCCCAGCAACTGCAATTATAAATCCACTAAAACACAACAAGAAAATTTTCATGTGAAACATTTTCGAATAAGAAAAGAGAAGTTCACTCAACAATGATTTCAAGAAGACTAAAGAAAGCTTTTGTTAGTAGAGGAGTTTTTATAGGAAAATTTCATTCATACAAAATGCAATATGCAATAGTATTTAACAAATATTTATCGATATTTTGGATATAATTATATTTTTATATCTGACATTTTCATATGTAAACATTTATTGAGTATTGTCATTCTTCTTTTATACACATAATTCTTTATTGATTATTGGTTATACTTATATTTTTTTATTTTTTTATTTTTTTTTTTTTTTTGGTATTTCACTACATTTCTCTATGTTCTGTGTGTCTTGCTTCCCATTGCTCGTCATTTTAAACAAATGACAAGACAAGAGTTGGAATGCCCTCGCTCCAAAGAAAACCATTTATCTAAGATTGTTTTGTGCAATGATCAACTGTATAAGGGACCATCCACGTCATACGTTATGAGGGGAAGGGGTCAATGAAGTGTGACGAGCTTTGTGAAGTCATATGTCCAAATCTAAAATATTAAAAATCTTCAAACAAAAAATTATTAACAACTCCATCTTTTTGAGACCTACGTATATACTTAGAACCCTAAGGGAGTCAAACATTTAAATATAAGATGAATTAAAGTGACTCTATATTATCGGTTTCCTCTGCAAAAATGTGACCACATTTTAGAAATTACAACTTCATGAAATTCGTGTGATATAATATTTGGATGACCCCTAATAATGGAGTGCAACAAAATATGAGAAAGACAGTTGAGAATGACTAAAACTTGGAAATGAAATTCACTTTAGCCATATGGTTAACATTTGGTCATATGGTTTACACAGTTCACTGGTCCGATCCGCACCAAACTTTACTCAAACACCCTCCAGACTATGCTAGAGTTTCTCTGAAAATTTCATCAAAATCGGTCCATCGCTTTCGGAGTCCATAAGAAACAAACACACGGACACATAGACAAGTAGACATAGTTCCACTTTTATATACTATATATATATATATATATATAGATACATGTACACAATTATACAGCAGATATATAAACAAATTGTATACAATAATATATATGATATAACATTTGACCTTTCTTTAAAACTTTCAGTTTCTCTCAGCTGTCATGCTCAAGGACTATAAGAAAGCTTTAAAATATTGCAAATTGAGTAAGTAATATCCATTCAAAAATCATCATAACCTAATTTGTATTGTCCTTTTAGTATTACAATATGAACCAAATAATTCAACGGCTCAAGAGTTCTATCCACTTATATTGGATAAATTGCGTGGTAATTAATACATGGAAAATATATTTTTTGTAAATTATAAAAATCTGATTGAAAATTTCTATCAACTATATATAGGTGCCACATCGAGTGACAGCGATGAAAATTACAACAAATCATCATCACCAGAATTAATGCATGATTTACAATGCTCGGATCCATCGGCTGGTGAAAGTGATGAGGCTGGGTCAGATGAACCACCACATCCACATATGGATATTGGTATTGATGATTATGCTATTGATGATTATGGTGCACCGGAGGATAATTCATCGGGTGAACCACAAAGTCATGGCTCGAATAGTAACAATAGAAGTAATAGTTCTGATGGTCTAAGTTTAAGTGAATCAATTGAAAGCGATGAAGATGATGATGAGGATGGCAATGTTGTTGGTGACGAAGATGATGACGTTGATGTTGATGATGATGACGACGATGACGAAGAGGAGGAGGAGGATGTTTTAAGTAGCAGTGGTGATGATTTACCAGTTGATGAACCACAACATAATGTCCCAGTTGCACATATTTCATGTAATCTGGATCAATGTGATGGAGGCGGCTCTGGCTCACATTCATCACGGAATTCATCAAGTGGTGGCGGTGGTCGTAGTCGCAGTGATAACACAACCCATTCATATTCGAGTCTATTACTCGAGGAAGATGATGACATGGTACCAGCAAATTTACAATTTACAACAAATGCATCATCAGCTACAGATTTGGATGTTAGCAATGGTAACAAGCTACCATCGGCATCTTGTAGTGATTCTGAATCCCCAACAGAACCGTTAACACAACGTTTGGCAGCCATTTTACTTTCAAAATGTGGAGTAACCAATTCAGATGGGAATTATTAAAGTCAAATACTATACGAGTAGTACTACTGACTTCTTTCTACAAATGCTGGTTGAATAAAATGATAAATCCAAAAAAATATTTTACTAAAAATTATACTTAAATACTTACATACTCGTACATATATCAATGATTATTCTATATAAAAATATATACACAATACAAACATATAAACATATAAACTACAATACAACATACGAGTATATATTCTTACATGCATATAGTATATAAATAAATCAAATATATATATACATATATTGTTTATAAAATTATATAACTTAATAATATGTATAATCTAAGGAACTCTCTCTCTATCTCTCTCTCTCTCACTCTCTCTGTAATATATAGTATGTATGTACTATATTCACACTATGTAATGTAATTTGAAATATTATAACATTATTTATTTGAAATGAAAACTATACAAACAAACTTACATATACTCGTACATATGTACATATATACGAGTATGTACTTAATATACATACATCTATAGTATTATATGTATTATAACTCCTTTAACTGATATGTATAACTCATTTCCCTTAATCAAATTATAACCTAAGTATATATTTCTTCATTCTTAATTGCTTAATCCAATCGCATATCTTAAATTATGTAATACAAATAGTTTACTTTTTATTATTTAAAACTACTTTCTATTCTCCTAAAAGATCTCCTAAAAGACTTCAAACCTAATAACAATTTCCAAAATTCCAAATTTATTTTATCCTATTTTTCTACCTATCATTATTAAATATATAATCCTAGTAAGACATATCGTACAAAAAAAAAGATTGAAAAAACATGGAAGAATTTTGAACTTTGGTTCCGCCAAAGCTTACATAACTTTCACATCACAAATAAATGAGAATATGCTTAATTATAACATTTAACTATCTATAATACATATTATAAAACAAAGTCGAGTCTGTCTGTCCGAACTAGAGGTCTGCATGAAGGCATAAAAAACGACATTCGAATTAACAACGTTCAAAATGAATTGAGTGAAATAGAATGCGACTCCGAATGAATTGGAGTGAATTTGTGCGCTCACGTCAGATTCAGTTGCACAACATTGAAACAAAGAGAAACGAATTGAATGAGTTCGAATGAGATGTTGGTTTCGAATTAATTCGAATGCATTCACTTTTTTGCAAAAGAATAAGGGTTGTTTTTTCTTTTGCTGTGCATAACAAAAAAGAAGAAAGAAAACAATAAAAAGCAATGGAAAATTTTGTTTAGACACACAACCACCACTTACAGACTCGTCGGCGTCTTTTGCTGCGCTTATTATCTTGCACGACAAACGAATGAATGAATGATTCGAATTAATTCGAATGTCTCGGCTGTCTCGGCTGTGCTGTGCTGTGCTGTGTGTGTATTTAGTTCGTTTTGCACGCTATTTCATTCTAACTCATTTCACAGAATGCAGACGGATTTCGAACTCAAAACACAGCCGCATTCACATTCATTCATTTGGTGTTTCGCTCTCATTCAATTCAATTCGAATTCATTCTATTGGACTTCAGTTGTGAGCGAATCCACGCAGCTGTTCAGTCCGAACGTAATGAACTCAAAACCTACCGAACCAATTTTTATACGGTTTTCACCAATGTGCGAAGTGATTCATGATGAAGGTTTAGGATAAGAGAGAGGAAAATTCGGAAAACACCAAAGTAACAACCGGAAAATCTAAAAAAAAAACCCGAAAAAAGTGAAGTGTAGAGAAATATTTGAAAATCAACAAATATCTCATCAGGTCAGCCAATCAATATCCTCTCATTTTTTGGGAAGGAGAGCCAGGACAACGTCTGTCCCAGATCTCTGCATAAAGTAGTGTTGCACACAACACCATGGATCTTCCGTAATCCATCTTAGATTCTTGCTTTTGCCTGATATTCTAGTTGGCAGTGATGCCCCATATTTACATGTCTTAGAAAAAGTTGAGCCCTCAATATCGAACAGACAGAAAAATCAAGAAAAGTGATGTGAGCAAGTGAGCTGCATATAATGCTTAGAAACATATTTTCAAATCAATAAAGCCGTCTTTGTCAAACAGCTCAACCAATATAGTATACACGAATTTCTTGAGAAGCAATGGTAGGACATGTCTACCCGGGTATTTAGTATTCTAAAAAGTCGTTTCAACACTCTTAAACTGTTACAGACAAAATTGAAGTGTTCAAATGTAGTTGATTTGTTCTTTCAGAGGGAACTTTGATCTCGATTTAGTTATTTTATATGTGTGTTTGAATCAATTGATTTTCTTATTGATAGTTCAAAAACTGAAAGTAGTTACTATACGAACAAAATGTTGTGGTGTTGACTAGTGGATTCTTCAAATCATTTTAATCATTTTCATATTTTCTTAATAATTCTTCTGATGCACAATTTCAGATATTCGATACAAGTATCATAACAAAGTATTAAATGGGCTACATTTATTCGATGATGTGAAAGATATAAGAGTAAAAAAATTGCATAGAGATGTGTGGATGACATATAATACCAAGTATGTTAATGTCCTTTTTTGTAGCTCAGCTCACATAATTATAATAATAAGAAAAAAAAAACAATTGCATAAAATCTTTAACATACTATAAAACTTATATATTCTTATACTTTCACTATATTGTTGTCATAAGTTAATAATAATAATAATTATATTGTAGTAAATATATATAGTACTTGACATATAAAAGAATATAATATACATACATAAATACGAGCATATAAACAAATATATTTTATTAAGATGATCGATCCCTTAAGAAACGCACAGGACCGAAGTATAAAGTAAAGTAAAAAACAAAAAACAAAAAACAAATACAAAAATACAAAACAAGATTTATGTAGTAAAACTTTATAAACATTTTATAGAGACTTTCTAATTTTTTTTCATATAAAAAACATATACATAATTAATATTTTAGTAATAAATATTATATAAAAACAAAATATATACATATATTTATTTATAAGCATGGAACCAACTGAACGCTGGTAAAAGTCTGAACTCTGAAATAAAAGAAAAGAAAAGAAAAGAAAAGAAAAGGAATATAGGAACAGGAAATTGGATCAAATTTGATTTGGATAAATTCTACAACCCAAAAATCTATTAAAAATATTAAATCCTAAACTCATATCTAATAAAGTTTATACTTTATTCCCTTGACATTTTCTTTAATCTTCTAAAGTTTTTTATTCTTTTTGATTATTTAAATTTTTACAAAATCCAAAAGTAAACCAAGTTTAATGGAATTTCTGTTCTGTTTGATCTATAAATGTCATAGTAATTTGATGAGTAGATGAGTGTGGTATGTTGGTTGATATTTTAGTACATATTTATTTATTGATCTATATAAACACATAGGACTCGATGTTTTAGTGTTGTTGTTTGTGTAAGAAATGTATTAACAAAAAAAAAAAGAAAATATTTATATAAAAATTAATGCAAAACATATAAAAAATTATTAAAAAAAGAAAAAAAACAAAAATCTGCAATTGATTTCTCCGAACAAAAAAATGGATTAAAGATCATGTGTTTGTATGTTTTAAAGATTATGTAAAATGAATGAAAGGATAATGTTTTGATTTCTAAAAGTTTTTTTAAACGAAATTTGTAATAAAAAAAAATACACAATAAAAATGGAAATGGCGTCGTGAAAGCAGGAAATATTGAGAGTTTTATTTCAATTTTAGATTTTTTTTTTTTTTTTTTTTAATATTGGTGAGTTTAGTATCCTCCTCAGTGTTAAATAAAAATAAATGTTGGTAACAATTAAAAATCTCGCTAAATCAATATAAATACAAATCTCAAGCAAACAAAACAGAAATGCTGCAAGCAACTGCTAAAAACATCAAAAAAACAAAGCATATTTTCGAGGGACAACATTTTTCTATATTAGAACAGTCTTTGTTACAGGCGAATGTTTGTAACTTAGAGCAGTTTATTATTTTTGTGAATTGAGATACGACAGATGGCGCTATTGATAATCTGAGACACAAACCTATTCTACTAAATCCATTAGATGGCGCCATAAATTTGTTTCTTAAAAGAAATACGACAGGTGGCGCTATTGGTAATCTGAGACACAAACCTATTCTACTGAACCCATTAGATGGCGCACCAAATTTCTTTCTTAAAAGGGAAACGACAGGTGGCGCCATTATTAATCTGAGACACAAACCTATTCTACTAAATCCATTAGATGGCGCCCTAATTTGATTCTTAAAAGAAATACGACAGGTGGCACTATTGGTAATCTGACACACAACCCTACCCCACCAAACCCAATAGATGGCGCACCCAATTTCTTTTTTAAAAGAGATACGACAGGTGGCGCCAATGGTAATCTGAGACACAAGCCTATTCTACTAAACCCGCCAGGTGGCACAGCCAATTTGAGAGTTAACATAATGAAATGCTCTAAGTTACAAAGCTTTTTTTTAAAAATAAGACATTATAATATTTAAATGTTATCCCTGAAAGTATGCTTTATTTTTTAGCGTGTTGCTTGCTGGCTTTTCGGTATTTCTGTTCACCTGGAAAATTAATACGAAAATTACACCAAACAAAAATTTTGGATGGTGCGAACGATATTTGTTTATGTGAAAATTAATTTAAAAAGAAAAAAAATAAAAAGCAAAAATAATTATAAATAAGATTTATACTGAAAACAAAAAAAATGTATAGAGAATGCCGTGTCTAAAACAACAACGGAAAGAAAGGTAGAAAAACTAATAATAAAACGAAACAAAACAGAAAAGAAGTGCTGGAGTGAAGTAACAACGCATTTACTTTTTCTATCAATTACGGAATAAATTACGAAAAAGATAGTAAACAGTAACGAAAAACTTAGCAAACTTAAACGAATACATGTATTTGGTCATGTGCTCGATGTGTTTGCAATCAAAAAGTGTCATACAAACTAAAGCAACAACAACAAAACTTATGTAGACTTACCTTCTCATATTTCAATGCTCTCACAATAGTATTGGACTCTCAGCATACTCAGCATATTAATTGCTTACTCGCTCATTTGCTCTTTCACTCACTAAAAAACGTAACGGTATCGCACGTAAGGAAATGACGAAAACGACGCTTGCAAATTATTGCACACAAACTTATTTCAATGAATTTTTTCTTATTTTATTTTGAATTCTTTCACTTATTAATGTGTAAAACAATATTAAACACTTTTTTAATATAAATCGTAATTGATATAGTTGTTTTAATTATTGTATAAAACCATATTATTAATTTATTTTGCGAACACAACACAACACGATCAACCAACCCGATGAAGCAGCGAACTAGTGATGAAGTACTATCGATACTATCGATAGCTTTAACTATCGTTTAAGAAACTATCGAGTGGGCGCACTATCAATAGTTTTCCATCATTACTACTGCGAACCAAAATGAAAACCGACTTTTGTAATGAAAAAAACATTATTTTATGAAAAATAAATAAAAAATAAAGAAAAATAAATAATTATTTAAAAAAAGGGAAATATTTAACAAAAAAATAAGGAGAATTACATAAAAATAAATAAGTTATAATTGTTATTTTTTTTTTGTAATTTTTTATTTAATAATTTTTACATACAAAATACTGAACATTTTTCAATTGTTGCTTAGCAATTAAGTTTAATGTTAATATGAGTACAAACTTCTTTTATTAAATATTCATTAATAATAATAATAATTTTTGATTTATTTAACGTTTCTTTTTTTGCTATTTATTTTTTTTTTATGTTTGTAAACTTTTTTTCTTTTTTTTATTGTTGTAAATGTCTTTATAAAACTTTTATGCAATATCATTTCTTTTTTAAATTTTTTTTTCGTTTCTTCAATTTGTTTTTAAAACATTAAATTTCTTAAATTTATAAAAATATATTCATATAAAAATTATTGTTCTTAATAATGTTTATAAATTATATACATACAATTATTATTTATTTCTTGTATTATTTTTTTTATATACTTATATATGTAAATGTTTTGTTATGATTTTTATTAAAAAAAAAAAACATCAAAACAATTTATGAAAAAAAAAGTTATTAATTTTAATCTTATGTATTTTTTTTTTTTTAATGCAAAAATGCATGATTTGCTGATATGTAACAAACTACGGTGAATTGTTATTATTATTATTATTTTTTTTTTATTAACATTTTATTTTATTTTTCTAACTCCAAACATGAATTCCTCTTTTTCGTAAAATCGTTTTTTTTTTTTTTTTGTTTAATTAATAAATCTATTTTTATTTACTATTATTATTTTATTTTGTCAGCACCATTTTGCATAATAAAAAAGTTGTCACGAAAGTAATCAATTAATTAATTAAATATTAAAAAATAAAAATAAATCAGGTAATTAAGCATTCTGTAAATAAAATATTGTATGTATGTATGTATTTGTTAAATTTAAATAGTTCAATCGATCTAAAAGATAGATATAATTTATCTGTATGCTATAAATGGTAGTACACATATGAGTTTTTGTATGTTTGTTTGTTTATTAATTTGTGTTTTAATTATGCTATGCAACTAAATCGACAGTTTGAAATTAATCAGGTTTGTTGTTTATTTCTTTAAATTTCTATAGAACTTCTTCATTTTCTTATATGAAAATATACCTTGTGGTGGACATGATGATGGCAACTAGATGATGAAAGATCCATCTCAATAGTCCATAGTACAGAGTCTTCTTACTCATACGTACATCTCTTGCATGACATATGTTGTCCCTGTTAATTCCTGGCGGAAATGCCAATTAAGGCATTTGCTTTTTGTTTTGCCTAGGCGGGCAGAGCCTATGTTGGTATACGTACATGAAGTTTATTTGTATGTATATTAGAGGTCTGCAGAAATCCATTCAAAACTGCAATTGAGTCATTCACTTTGAAATGAATTATACTGCCCGGTCACTTTTGCACATGTTGTAATAAAGACTATTAAATATATACATAGACTGAACAATTTCGTAAGCGAGTTCGGTTCTCTCACTTCATTTCATTCATTTTTACTATACTCATAGTTTTATTTTGTGTGTTCACACATTATTCATTCAGAGTGAGTATAGCAAAAAGCATTGTACAAGAATATAGAGTAGTTTATTGTAGTGTATGGTACATAGTGAAGTGGTTATATTTGAATACATTCATGCAGGCCTCTAATGTATGTATGTATGTATTTGTGTGTGTATATGCTCGTATTTTGACTTAAAGAAATAATTTTTTGTTATACATATAAAGAAATAACTTTACCCTTTTCCTTTTTATACTCTTCACGCAGTGAATAGTATTATAAGTTTGTCATGCAGTTTGTAACACATAGAAGGAGACATCGGTGACCCCATAAAGTATACACATTCTTGATCAGCGCGACGAGACGAATTGATCTAGCCATGTCCGTCTGTCCGACTGTCTGTCTGTATGTATGCAAACTAGTCCCTCAGTTTTTGAGCTAGAAAGTTGAAATTTTGAACGTAGCTTTCTTTTTACCATACGCATTACATTTGTCGGAATCAACCGAATCAGACCACTAGGGTTGTTTTTGCCTGATGTATATCCACCAACCTTTTAAATTTCAAGACTCTCGGACTACTAGAAGGGCATGAAGAGTATTACAACTTAGGCATAGCCAAAGTAAGTCTTTTTTTATATTTTCATAATCATATTGTTTTTTGTTACGCTGCTTCTTCTAACAGTTAACATTGAACTTGAACTTGATATTTGTTACTTAACTTTCTTAATAAAAAATAATATATTTTTTTCGTTAATTTGTTGTTTTTTTCTCCTTTTGTGTTCGTTTGTTTGTTTGGTTTGTGGTTGTGTTTTATTTTTTTTTTATTTGTAAAGATAGATAGATAAAGTAATTTAATTTAATTTAATATAATTTAATTTAATTCATTTATGTGGTTGTGTTGATCTTAAAAAGAAACTTTGATTTGAAAACTTCAGGTGTCACTTGTACTGTTCAGCAGTAAAATTAATCAATCAATCAATCAATTAATTAATTAATATATGAATTATTATTGTTAGACATAATGTTATTTAAATGATTTGTTAATATTTAAATTACAAAAAAAAAAAAAAAAAATATATTTAATTTTACATATTTTATATGGCATTTTCTTTCGTTTCTTTCTTGTCTCTCACTTACTTTTCTTCGTTTAACTATTGGCACAAATATTTAAATTAAAATAAGAAAATAAATTATATAAAATTTAAAAAAAAAAAAGAAAAACATTTAAAATATAATCAATTAAATTTATTCAAATGTTTAAAAAATAACAATAAAACTAAAACATAAAAATTACTTTAATTAAATATATAAAATATAATATGTAAGGCAAATTAAAGCTATAAAAATTAAATTTATTACTTCAAATAAGGCATCAATTTTAATTGAACTTAACATCATAAACAAATTAAAAATATAAAATTAAATTATGTTCAATTGGTGGATTGAATTATTTTATTCATATCAAAGACTATGAAATAAATGGGACTGGACACAATTTGTTGTTGGGTATCCCGAGAATTGATAATAAAAGAGATGCACAACTTGGTAAACGATTTGTCCAGTGTCTACTCTACTTCATTTCATAGTCTTTGTTCATACCTTTCACGAAACTGCAAAACTTCAATTATGGGGATTCTATTTTTCTTATAAATAAAAATCATTCTTAACAAAAAATATTACATCTATTAATATGATAATTTAAAAATAGGACTTCTTAGACAAAATTATTGTTATACATTAATGATTTGATCCATTTTTCATAAATAAATAAGTGACTGAATAGAATAAAAAAGATCTTCTTCTAGATACTATGGAAAAGCGCCTCACCTGGTCCGCCCTTGTAAAGAGTGTCGATGTATGTTGCTATCAAAGATGAGGATACTGGACTGACTACAATAAACTGTTATCTATTCTTATGAAATTTTAAAATAAATATATAAAAATCTCAATTGTTCTGTCAATTTAACTATTCATTTCTTAATTTTCAAGTCTTTTGCTTGACGTCTGTTTGAGACTTTCATATGTGTGAAATAATCACATATCAGTGAGGTCTTCAGCAGAACTATTAAATTTACTCTCTGAGCATAGTATTCAGTATTAGATATCATAACATGTTGACATTGCAGACTGCATAATTGAATGATTATGTGGTATTTACTATAAAGCTACATCCATCTATACATAGATAGATAGATGGATCTTATAAATAATTGTAAATAGGAATTAAACACAATATGTATTTTTAAAGCAGACATTGCATAAATCATCTTTAAAATTTCTGTCTGTCACATTCTTCTATATAAATCTTAATAAACTTAATTTAGATTTCACTTCGTGAAAGGTATAAATTTGGTGATATTTGTGTTCATTATTCAGTCGATGAATTACGTACACAAAAAAACAAACAAATATTAAACCAACTAAAAATTGTATGAACTTAATAAAATAAAGTATATAATATTTAAAAAGGCAAACTAGAATATTTAAAAATTATATTTAGGTTAATTAATTAGACAATTAATAATATTATCGTTTTGTTCTTTCATTTTTTTGATTTTGTATTTTATGTTATGTTTTGTTTTGTTTTCTTTTGTTTTGTTTAACTTAGCTGCCTAAATTATTATATAAATTTATACGTATATAATTTGCAATAAATGAATGATTGATTCAATAATAATAATGGGTTCAATGTATCTATGTTTGTATTTGTCTTGTGTCTGTTGTATGTCTGTTGTTTGTCTGTGTAGGAGATGAAACTATAATAAAAAAAAAACACTATACACATTTTAAACAAAATAATAATATTAAAAATGTTGAACATCATTTTTTTTATCAAATTAAATATAAAAACTTTTTACTTAAAAACTAATCAAATTTTGAGGGTAAAAATCACTTTCATTTTATGATGATGGCCGATTATTGATGATTATGAAAGTGATTTAATACCTTTTCTATAAACAATTCGTTGTCTCTTTAGCATCATCGATGTTTGTATGATTCTTGATTAGTAATTGCGTTGTTGGATATTTATTCATTTGTGAGAAACGTTCCATGACGCAAGATGATGATAGACGTGCCTCAGCATCATGATCCCAACACTCTTCCATGGTGTCACAAAATATGCTAAGACCCTGAATGAAAAAATAATAATAAATCAGTAAGTGAATAGTCAAAGAACACAATAAATTAATAAAATTTGTATACCGGATGCGAACGCCAAGTATTAAGTATGCGTGGACGCAATTTCTTCATGACAACACTTTCTTGTACCTCATCCAAGGTGGGACGTTGACCAAGCTAAAAAATGATTTTAATAAATAAATAAACATTTCTATTGAATGATATACTTATATGAGATGTAAATACTTTACCTCTGCTTCGAAAGGCAATTGAAATTCGCCAACTGGACCCACAGCATCACAACGTGAAACCATTTCCCATAAAACCAAACCACAGGCATAAACATCAATACGCAAGAAAGCATCACGATTGAAATTGATTGCACCTTCGAGCACTTCAGGTGCCATATAACGACGTGTGCCCACCTGACCATGTGTATCACCACATGGCTTACCCGGCTGAAAGATCATAGCCAAACCAAAGTCAGCTATGCATGCAGTCAAATCACCTTTAAGCAAAACATTCTTTGATTTAAAATCACGATGTGCTATAGATGGCTTTAAGCCTTCCGTTTTGCTGGCCGGAATTTCATCATGCAAATGAGCCAAACCATTTGCCATTGATTCTGCTATTTTACATAATTCAAGCCAAGTAATCGTATGCGATTTAAGATAATCACACAAGGAGCCATTATGCTGATATACCGATATAATCCAATATTCTGGTTTATCCATGTGTTTTTCATGGCCAAGAAATTCTAAAATATTCGGATGTCGCATGCGTGGCAACTAATAGAGAAATAATAGAAAACAAATGGAAGAAGATAAGATTAATTATGAATTGTGTAAGATATGTGCAAGTTTAACTAATAACTTACTCTATAAATATCAATTTCCGTATTAAATGAATCCTTTTCTTGCATTCGAAAGATTTTCACAGCAATATCTTGATTATGTAATTTTGCCTGCCAGACATCACCAAAACGACCGCCAGCCTTACGTTCCAACAATTGTATAGGACGATTGCTCAGCAATGGTGAGGAGTTTGTAATCTCTGCTTCATTCTAATCAAAAAAATTTAATAGAAAATAATGTTATAAATGATAATGGTTTATGGATTCATCATGCAACAACAACACAACTTACCGTTGGTATTTCATTGAAATGAGCTTGTTTACGACGACGATAGAAAAGCAAACCCACCATCATTATAACAATCAAGACCGCAAACAGCGAAGTGCCAATTATGATGTATATCAGATTTGTATCCTCTGGCGATTTTTCCTTGGGCACTGCAAATTGTTAATTTAAATATTATATTGTACATAAGAGGAGTTTGGTTTGGAATGTTGTTGGTATGGTTTTGTGTTTGGTTTGTTTGGTGAAGATTGCAAATTTGTAGATTTAAGAGAAAATGATTTCTTTCATCTATTTTTTTTTTTTTTTTTTTTTTTGATTCATAAGATTTTTGGCGCTCAAAGCATTTTCTTCAGCTTCTTCCACAGGTGAATAACACCTTAAGTGGCATATGTTAAGCAAAGTGGAAGGAAGCAGTGGAAGGGGAGAGCACCAGCAAGTTGTGCTAGAAAAGCAAACAAGGCGCACACACAAAAAAAAACATAACATAACTGAAAGAGAAGTAGAAATAACAAAAAACGAAATACTAGGAAAAAAAAATAAAAAAAAAAAACGAAAGTTCGCCCCCAATTTTTCGAGTATGCAAAACAAAAAATAAACCTAAGCACACAAAAATAAAATAAAAAAAAGGAAAACAAAAAAAGGAAAATAAAAAGGAAAAAAATGAGCGCATAAAAGATGCATGCAAATCCGGCAGAATCAAAGAAGAAGGAGTAAGAGTAAAGGTACTGGTGCGGGTATTATGTTGCTGATGATGAGGACATACTGAACTTAGTGACGGATGCAGTAGCAGCATCAAAACATCAGTGAAAAAATAGAGGTCTCCCCTTAAATGTTGGAAAAACGTGCGCATGAGGCACACACAAAACTCACGAATAGAAATTGCAACACATGCAGCAGTAAGCAGGCAAAATAGGCAAAGCAGGAAGGTACAAGCAAGCAGGCAAGGCAAGGCAAGAGTTCGTTAACACGAACAAGCTACGATTCGATGCGATGCCATGCAATGCATGTGCCTGGCATAATAGTGGACATGGGCATAGGCATGGGCGTGGGTGTATGGAGGCAGTTTCATCTACGAACACTCATTTCAAGTGTTGAAAAACGTTAAGGAACAAATAAGCGCAGAAACAACAAAAAACGAACGAAAAAAAAAAGAGAAAAAAAAAAAAAAAACGCAACACAAAAAAAATTGAAATAAAAGCAAAAACTAAAACAAAGTTGAAAATTGGGGTAAACATTCCAGAGGCAGCAGCAGCAGCAGCCACATTTGTGTTGCTACTGATGCTGCTGCTGTATGTGCGCCCGAAAAAAAAATGAAAGAGAATTATGAAGCAAATGCTAAAAGCGCTAAAAACTCACAGCAACAAAAATAAATTACAAAAAACAAAACAAAAAAAATATATATATATATAAAAGAAAAGAAAAACACATTTTGTGCTTAACTTAACTCAACTCAACTCAACTCGTGCTGAACTCAACGCAACTTGGTTCAGTGCCTTTCTTGCTTGCTTGCCTGCCTGCATGCCTTCTGTTGCCAACAATTCATCCAACCATCCAACCAACCAACCAACAACCCACCCACCAATTTTGTATGTTTCTTTTCCATGATGTATAGATGAGAACACATATGCAAGTTTGTATGTGTGTACTTTGCACTTACCTTGCGTCGTTGCCTCTGTTGTTGTTGGTATCCACTGTTGTTCAGTGTTACACATTGAGCCTTTACAACAACAAAAATGTATATTTTTGGGACGTGGTTCGGCACTGGTCACACACTCAGTCTGATTGCATTCATGCATATCCGTAAAGCAGCCCTTCATTTTGATACGCGTGTCGCCTACAGAATAATACAAATAAATACATGTAAATGCAGACAAAATTAATGATGTTGATGTTGATCAACAAAAAAAAAAAAAACAGAATAGAAGAGAAGAGAACTTACCCGTTGCATCATCAATGGACCATAAGACATAACAACTGGGCATCTTATCCGATTCGATTTTACAGTGTTCCACTTTAGTCCCACAATCACCATAACCAGTGCAATTCTTCTCATCATAATGTTCACAATCGATACGATGACCATCAGGTAAAATGGCGCCATATATAACTGACCATAGAAGGCAAGTTGTTGCTGTTGATATAACACAAGAGTAAATCAAAATAAGAAGGAGAGACACACAAATTTCGTTGTTGTTTTAGTCTTTAGTAGCTAAATCTAATTTAGGCTGAATCAATGCTTTAATTTAATTTGGGGTAAGTGGATGATAGTACAGTATGTACACACACACACATACACAGACACAGGTACAGTTTTGTTTATTTTCCTACATTACAAATACTGTATTGTCATTACTGTTGTTGTTGTTGTTAATGTTCTTATTAATGTTGTTGTTGTTGTGATTAGTCTATCCTCCTGCTTCTCCTTCTTGTCTTGCATGCATTTGCTTTGTACACATATCATTTTCACAGAATATGCCGCAGCACCATTCTAGTTAGTTAGTTAGTACATAGTTACTAGGAACTAATCCTACAAACAAACAAACAAATACTCACTCACTCATACTGATACACCACCAGCAATCTGCATACATACTAATGTATCTACTTCATTCATTCATTCATTCATTCATACAAACTTCTATAAGCAACCATACAATGTGGCTTTCCTACGCTACTATGTACGTAAGTAACTAGCTTCAAAAGGCTAACGTAAATGTTATAGTTTGCCTGGTGCCCACCCACGCGTCATTGAAAGGAAAATATCACTTTTAGTCTTGGTGTTGGTGTCTTGGTGAAGCAGCACATGCTCAGAGAAATTTTCTTTCCCCTTTTTATTAGATTGTTTGTTGGTTTTCTATGGAATTTCTACTTACTTATTATATTTGGGGTAGGTTGCGTATTGTATTGTCATACAACGATGGAACAAAAATATGTACAAAATTTATACAGAATCAGAAACTCAAAACACATAATTAACCCAAATTCTATCCATCTATCTATGTGTCTGCCTCTGTATCTACAGCATAACAAAACAATCCACCACCACCCACACACACACTCACACTCACTTAATTCACTGGAAATTTATTGAAAATTCTATATATAATCTATAATTTCTTGCAGTGTATTGTACAATTAGTCCCACTATGCAACAGCAGTAGCAGCAGCAGCTTAAGCTGCATTCGAGAGTGTACAAATATACACACCCCGACCGCACACACACACACACACACACACACACACACATAATCACCCACCCACTTCTATCAGTATTCATTCTATCTTTCCTGTGAAGTAGCAGCAGATACATAAGTATCTATGAATGTGTATACACATATAATAAAAGAGAAGGAGAAAGGATGAGCTTAAAGTGGCGCTTGAATGAAAACCGGTATCCATGGAAAGAGGGAAAGGCAGATGGGAACATAATAAAAATAAAAATGGAAAAAAAAGAGAAAAACCTGGAGAGCGGGAAAACGGCAGAGTGAGAGAGGGAGAGAGAGTGAACAATGTGGGAAGAAATACAAAAGCATAAGCAAAAACAACATAAATGCAATAGCAACAATGTTGTTTCTGTTTACTCTTCTTCTCTCCCGCAACACATACATCTTCTTTAGAACAAGTTTCTAATACAACAACAACAGCAGCAGCAACAATAACACAACAACAACAACAACAACAACAAGAAAACAACTCGAAGCATATCATTCAAAAGGAAGTTAAAAAGAAGAAAGAAAAAAAATGGAAAAAGAAAAAAAGAGTTGAGTAAGGTACAGGAATGTTGAGGGTTGTGGTGCTGTGGTGTCCATATACTTAATACGTACGCAATGCACTCACACTGCCGCCCCATTGGCACCACTGGCACACACGCATTATGAGAAAAAGAAGTAGGCGTAAAATAAGTAGTAGGAATAGTAGGAGTAGGAGTACATAAAACACAACACACACGCGCAAAAATGGGCGTAAATTATAGTTGAAACTATAAATGAAAATGAAAAACCAGCAACAACAAAAAGAACAACAACAACAGCAGCAAGAAAAAAGCAAGAGCATTTGGGGTTCTGCTTTAATTAATACAAAATACACACCGATGAACAACAATTGCGCTGCTGGCAGATAAAATGCACAATTGAATTTGGGCATTTTTCTTCTTCTTCTTTTTTTTTTTTTTTTGTATTTTATGTGTATTCCTTGATTATACTATTTATACAGTGTTCAAATAAAGGTGAATTATAAGCGAAATATTTTAAACGAAAATGAAAACGCGCACGCACTTTAAATACATAATATTATTAATAATACACTTTTACACTTAATATTTTTTGCATTTTATTCATTTGGCACACAAAAACAACAACAACAACAAGATAAAATAATCAAATGTGTGGTTTTGTTCGAATTCTCACGATCGCAACAGTTGCGGCGGCGGTAGTTGCATTGGTTCTCCTTGCACATAATTTATGTATACAAAATTAAACACTCTTTCCACCATAAAAGCAAATTTAAGCACAATTTATTAAAATTAATGCATAAATGTTGTTGTTATTATCACATTGACCACTTTATTATTATAGAGGTATATAAATAAATATAATCTTTTGTTGTTATTTAATTTACGCCACAATTTTTTTCACTTGATTTTTCATTCATGTTGATGGCCACACGATTTTTTAAAACACTTCATTGATGTTTAAACTCTTTGCACTTGCATAAAACACTTTACCACACATTTTACTATGTTTAAATGTTAATTTGCAATTGATTTTATGAATTTAATTGCAGTTTTTGTTATTATTATTTTCATTTTTAACTCGGATACGCGAACTTTGTGTGCATTTTGCTTCCTCTTTATCAGATGCTCATTGCGCGATATCAATTCCAGTGCTGCCACCTATTGCAATGTGGATATAATTCTGCACTTTGCAACACTAAACATATGAATGGTGCTGCCACTGAAGGCATTTTAAAATAGTTGGCAATATTTTGCAAATATGCGAAATTTGTAGCTTTTAAGTATAAATAATATAATAAATAATAAATACAATATTAAGTTGCGATAATACATGTGTTTATTAAATATTTAATATATATTTATATTTTCTTTATATCTTTTTCTAATGCAATCTGGCAAATTCTCCTAATTGCATTTCGTTTTAGCTGCATACAATGCTTTTTTAGTTTCAACCATAAACTTATGAAATTCAAAATTGTTTAACTATAAAAATGTCTTTAACAAAATACTTAAATCGTTCTGTAGGCGAACTAAGCAAGGATTTTGTTAAACGCACATGTATATTAAAACCAACTGAGCCGGAACACCACACAATTATATTGGAATCAGGCAAAAATGTCATTGGTCGCAACAAAGAAACAGGCATACGAGATGCCCGCTGCTCTAAAAAGCAATTGGAATTGCAAGTAGATTTACAAACAGGCAATATCAATCTTAAAGTATTGGGTCTTAATCCATCCTCTGTTAATGGCGTTATGGCGCTACAACATACAAGTGTTCAGATTTGCCATGGTGATATCATTGAATTTGTTTACGGACGACATCCATATGAAGTAGTATTAAAGCCTCCTCCAGAACAATTATCAGATGATAAGAATTCCACCTCCACCAATGAGAATCCAACATCATCATTTACAGAAGCAACTGAGCATTGGGATGTCATAGAAAATGAAAAACTTGTTATTTACACCAGTGCCGGCATACGTTCGTCAGAGAAGATTGCAGCATATGATATGGACGGTACTATAATCAAGACAAAATCGGGTAATGTTTTCCCGAAAAACCATGATGATTGGCAGATTAATTATCCGGAGGTACCAACGAAACTAAAACGATTGCATGACGATGGTTACAAAATCTGCTTATTCACAAATCAAGGTGGCATTGGTCGTGGCAAAGTTAAACTTAATGATTTTAAGATGAAAATTAAACAAATTGTAAGCAAATTACGTGTTCCAGTTCAAATATTTATAGCTACAACAAATGGCTTTTATAGAAAGCCCTTGCCCGGCATGTGGGATTACATGGTAGAAGAGAAGAACGATAAAGTTAAATTGCAGCTGGAAAAATGTTTCTTTGTTGGAGACGCAGCTGGACGCCAAGAAGAAGGCTCTGGCGTTAATCGAAAACGTAAAGATCATTCACTTGCGGATCGATTGTTTGCAGCAAACATAGGCGTATCTTTCTATACACCAGAAGAACATTTCTTGGGCAAACGCAGCGAACAATGGAACAAACCAGAATTTGAGCCAAGCACTGTGCACGATCGTATACCACTTTTCGAACCAGAGGATGTTAAAATACCAGCGCGTGGTTGTGAGTTGATCATAATGGTTGGCTTACCTGGTTCCGGCAAAAGTTTTATCTGCGAGAAGATTTTAAGATCGCATGGCTATACAATTATCAACGCAGATACCCTTGGTAGCACACAGGCATGTGCGAAGGCATGCGAGCGTGCTTTAAGTTCAGGCACTTCATGTGTTGTCGATAACACCAATGTTAATGAAGATGCTCGCAAGAAATTCTTACAAATTGCAAAAGACCAAGGTGTCAATTGCAGATGTTTCATAATGAATGCCAGTCTTGGTCAAATCAAGCACAACATCAACTATCGAGAGCTTACAGACGAAAGTCATTCCAAAATTAACGACATGGTCTTTAATATGATGAAGAAAAAGTACAAAGCACCCACGTTGGCCGAAGGCTTCACTGAAATAATTAAAGTTAATATAAAACCGCAATTTAATAACGAACAAGAAGAAAAGCTTTACAGAATGTATTTAGTTGACAAATAAAGAATATACTATATATGTGCTAATCTATAATACCTTAAACACGAATTTCCTTAATCCAATGTATATATTCGCTTGGCTATATCTCCTATAAGCCAATCCATGGCACCCAGCAATTTCTCACCGGTCACAGCACTAACACCAACAACTAACCAATGATGTGTAGTTATATCATCCAATTGAAGTATCTGCAACAACAGAATTATAATCAAGTTATGCTAAAAAAAAGAGATAAATATGTGATGTGTCAAACCTCTTTGATTGCATTTGAACTGAGTGCACCGGGAAGATCTTGTTTGTTTGCCAAAACGAGTAGTGTGGCACCAGCTAAACGTTCCTCTTGTAGCAATACATTCAGCTCTTGCCTACACATCTCCATACGCATGCGATCTGCACTGTCTACCACCCAAACTAAGCCATCTGTACACTCGAAATAGTTTCGCCAGTAGGATCTTAAAGACTTCTGACCGCCCACGTCCCACATATTGAGTGTGTAACCATTGTGCTCCAGAGTTTTAATATTAAAGCCAAGAGTGGGTGAAATGGTATCAATGGGTTCTCCATTAAATCGTTTAAGGATGGTGGTTTTGCCGGCATTATCTAGTCCTCTGAAACAGACAAATGATGAACCACATGAGTCATAAATGACAAATTTCTTCTTTCAACACTTACAACAGCAATATGCGCATTTCCTTTTCCTTTTGACGCATTTTCTTTAATACTGTAAGGAAGCCCATTGTTTAAATTATTATTTTATTAATTTTATTATTTAAAATTCCACCAGATGTTTAATTTATATATTGTTTATTTTTTTTTTTTTTATTTCATACAATAGGAAATATCAACGTGACAACTCTGTTTCTCCATGCACTTGTGAAGTGTTGCCATATTGTTAAATTTTTAATAAAGATATTTTCTCCATATGGCAACACTGTTTCATGGAACTGTCAGATTTCCATATTTTCTTTGGACGAATCCAATAAACTGGGCCACTTTTGTGAAAAATAAATAATTCTTGCATCAAAATGATGAACTTGTCCAGAGTGAGTGTTTTAACTTATCTTAATGATATATTGGAGATCATAAATCCATGATTTGTTTTCTATTTTGTCCAAAATATTTATGGAACAAATGAAATTACGTAAGACTCATTGTCTGTGAAATGTAGCTAACCGCAATTTTTGTTTCCTATTCCCTATTACAGGCTGTTGTCCGTAGCTTTGCTACCTCAGGAGCACGCCGTGCTACCGCTAACCCCAACATTGAGAAGGGATACTTTGAAATCAAAAAACTTCAGGACCATTTCCAAAAGAAGGATGGCAAACCAGTTTTCCTTAAGGGTTCTTCTTTTGACAATGTGTTGTACGGTGTGACAATGGTACTCAGCTTGGCTGGTGTGGCCGGCATGGGCAAATTGTTCTATGACCTCAGTGTACCCAAGACAGAATAAATCATTGTCGTCGCAAAGAAGCGAAAAAAATATAAGTTAGGTTAATTAATGATGTCCAAAGCAAATTGTCAACCTGTAGTTGAACCAACCAATCGGCTTTTTTAATGTATTTCCCTGGATTAGTGTAAGTTCCACATACGACATACTACTTCATATCATCAAATCTAATGAAATTAATTTTCTTTCAGTGCTCTTCCCCTATGTATGCTTCAACAATTTGGAACACTTAAAATTTAAATATGTATAATTGTTTGTTGTTAATATATATATATATATACAAATGTATAAACTAAACATTCAAGAGCGCATTTAAAACTTGGAAATATATCAATTTTGTCGTATAACAAAATACATGTCTTTCTTTCTATGTATCAACTTATTTATTGAGAAAAATTTATTTTAGAAACAAAAAATAGTAGGCTTTTAACAAAGAATCATGTGTGCTATGGATTTATTTTAGTTCAATAACTTTAGTCAATCTAACGACTTCAAATAGCAAAGTTGTTCTACAAAAAAAATTCTATAAAATAATTTGGGAAAAAGTTTAGGAAAGATGCAGCACAACTTAAAAAAGTATTTAATGCATGTAAGTAAATAAATGATTTTAACATTTAAAATACAAATATAATTTATACATACATTGTCATCAATAGCCAATTTTGCGTAACAGCAAACAGTTGTTACCAAATTTGTTGGGCAAGGATGTTGGCAAGGCTACGTCTGGAGGTAATTTACTTCAACGCAACTTAAATCTTTTGATACGTGTAAGTAATTGTACAATATACCCATTACAAATATACAATGTATGTATATTTATATGTATCATCAATAGCCAATTTTGCGTAAGAGCGAACTACTATTTCCCAACTTAATGGGAAAACGCACCATCATGGCACCTTCGGGAAATTTACTTCAAAACAAGTGCAGCGGTGGAGAAGGCAAACTCACTCCGAAGATGAAGAATCTCATGAAGAAGTTTCAAAAAGACGATGGACTGCCAATATTCCTAAAAGGCGGACCCATGGATAATATTTTATACCGCGTGACTTTGGTATTAACCGTCATTGGTCTCTTACTAAACTTTGTCTTATATTTTGGTTATATTTTATCATAAGATATTTTAGATTGTAGTTATGTAGTTGTTCTTATTAGGCAATTCCCTCAATGCCTCATAATATTAACGGTGACAAATATGTTCTCTTTTTATACAGTTTTGTAATTTTGTTTTTTGAAAACCCTCATTCAAAATAGATCTATTTTATTATATCTCAATCATGGATTGTATTTGTAATGTAATTATGACTATGATAAGTCAGAATTTTTAACTATATAGAGTAAGGAGAGATGGAAACTTTTCCCCCTTTGGGAAAATATTTCAGGAGCACATTCCATTCAAAGATTAAATCGCATGGAAACTAGGGGGCACATCTGAATTAGTTGTTCGTGTGGTGCATTTACGTTATATATATTATGGATTTTGCAATAATTTCTTTCAAGGTGTCTGAAATTCTATGACATTTAAATGAAATATTACTGATCCAAATTTATGTGAGAAAAGCAAAGAATTAACTAGAAATTTTAATGCATAATAAGTTAGTTGTGTTTTCGTATTGACGGAAACATAGTAGGCTTTAAATAAACACTCATTTCAAAGACACACTAGTACCAAAATTACACTCAAGTTATCACAACATCAACTTTGAAAATTATTCTCTAAATTAAGATGCGGCGCAAACTAAATCTTTTGATACGTGTAAGTAAAGAAACTTTTCAAGGAGTTTATTTTAATATTAATATTCATATGTACATATATTTATTTATCTATCACATTGATAGCCGTTTTTGCGCAACACCCGCGTTTCGCCAAGTTTGTTTGGAAAGCGGACAATCAAGGCTCCGTCAAATAGATTACTTCAGAAGACGTGCGGGGCTAGAGAAGGCAAACTCCCTCCCAAAATTAAGAATCTCATGAAGAAATTTCAAACAAACGACGGCAAGCCAGTATTCCTAAAAGGCGGTCCAATGGATAACATTTTATACCGCGTGACTTTGGTGTTATCCGTCATTGGTCTCATTCTAAACTTTACCTTGTTTTTTGGTTATATACTAGCATAAAATGTCTTAGTTTCTCACTGGAAATAGATCTAATCCCAAGCATGGGTGGCACATATAAATAATTTTGTAGTTTTGTATTTTCCCCAGTTCATTAGTTCCACTATTAAATATTTGAAGAGTTGAATCAGTTATCATTCATTTGATTGATATGAAATTTTAAAATATTTCAAATGCCTTTTAGTAAATCACACAAGACAATGATAAAATTAACAATGTTAATGCGATTTAATGTGGTATACAAAATAGTCTTTTCAAATATCAAATTTAATATAATAAGTATGTATGTATAATGCAAATTTCTATGTTTTACCTGTCATCTTCATGTGCTCGTTTCATCGATCTTGTCTATAACTTGCTTCAAGCAAGCCTTCGTCGAAACTTTATCTAAATCACAAATGCGAGTTATATCCATGGTGGCAATTTGTTCAATCATTTCCCTGATGCGTTCTTGTTTGATAATTGCTTTGACCGAATGTCTTATTCCTCCACTACGACTCTCTTTTGGTACTTCAATGGCATCATTTTCGATGTGTTTTCCTTTTGAACGATAATGTTGCTCGATTATGTTACGCAATTTCAATTTTGTTGCTTTGGTTTTACGTGTTACGTGACCCATGGCTAAATTACGTATTTCTTGAAAGTTAATCTCTTTGTTTGGTGTCTCTAAGGATCCATAGTATTCTAAGCTATCCAAGTTGGATACAATGCCATCATCATCTAGATCAATTTGTTCCTCAACTTGATATAACTCGTTAGGATTCTTTTGTTCAAAGTCTTCCTCTTCTTCTTCTATAATGGCTTCCAATTCCATTATCTGATCATCTACATCATCCATGTTGATCTCACTTTCATCTATTATTTCCAATTTATTTTTCTTTGATTTTGTTTCAGTTTTTTCTTCTTTTTTATTTGCCATTGTAAAGTCATCAAGAACAACATCACCAACTTTTCCACGTCGCTTGAGTATTCCAATGCAAGGTTTAGTCTTGACACGAACTGGTAGCAATGAATTGTATTGAAGGCCAATACTATTGAAGCAATCGACAAACTCCATAACATCGTAGTCCTCTTGCAATGAAGCCCACAAATATGAATTTTGCTTACTCTTGGCCTCCACTAGCAAATGCGTGTATAAAGCATTTTCAGCCTTTGTATAATTCATTCTTTCATTCTTGCAATAAATCCAATCATTGTTAATATGCATGAATCGTGAGATGCCACTCTGTGCTGCCAAATTTGTAATATGCACAGAAACATTGGGTGTTGCATATTCCAGTCGATGAAGACGTGACAGTGCTACACCACCAGGATAATTTGTAGCCGACACCACGAGTAAGAAAAGGGTAATAAAGAAATTTAATAAAATGTGGCCAGCAGCGCATAATGCAAGAAAACTATGCCAAGCCGATTTAGCGCTATTTATCCATCTAAAAACAAATCAAATTACATTATTTGCTAAACTGGGAATTCAAAAGTGGCAACTCACAGTCGATGGCAACCACAAGCAGCAGCCAAATTTAGTACGGGAAATATGTAGATTATAAAACGCAGTTCTTTGTGTGGCAGCAATGAGTAAATTAACACAAAGCCCAGTGCAGCTAAAACTATGGGACGCACACGAGGTTCTACAAATAAGCCAATTGGTACAAATAGTAATGAAGCACCCATAGCTCGTGGTAGTGCCGAGTAAAAATACCACAAAAATGGTGAAGTCTGTTGTGATGAATTAAAAAGACAATGTTATTTTAATATAAAAATTTAAATTGAGCTACTGATTTCGAGTTTGGTACCTACACCCCAGTTAGAACTCTTATTTAGAATTGTATTATACCAAAGCACTTCACCCTCTGGCCAAAGGAAACGCTGCCAAAAGAATGAATCCACTATAATGGTGGCAGCCAATATAACAATACCCGCTGGCATGGCTATTTTCAAAACACTGTAATAAATTTATATGTACATTATTTTTACAGTTAGATATATACTGAATAGAATTCATACTTATCAATTGATATTTTACGTTGTAACAAATCTATGGCCAATAGTAAACCCAAAAAGATAGCAAGCTCTGAACGAAATATAAGTATTGCAATGCCTGAACTTATGATGAAAGGCTTCCTTTGCCCTTTGATCCAATAAGCCAAGGCATAAAGTACTGTACATGTAAATGTAAATATATTATAAATCATTGAATATCAAAAAGGTATGATGGTAGATAATTACCTATGGGCAATACTATGATATTAGGAAGGGGACGCGACATATAGAACATAAAGTGAAATTGTGTCAGAGTGATAACAGTGAACCAAAGTCGGACATCTGAGCCATAAATCTTTGTATAGGCGTTGCGAAGATTATGCCAGGAAAATGATATTACAACTGCTAACATGAGACGCACTAAAATACAATGAAAATAATTAAATTTATTTTCTTGTGGCTATTCATAAAGCATACAAATGTCTTTTACCTACATATTGCGCCCAGAATTTGTTAACTTTTAGCGTCTCGAACAACAATACAAATGGTGCTGATAGTATTGATATAAAGAGCGGTCCTATAAAGGTACGTGGGACAACTCCAGGAAACTCATGATGATCATACTGCAATCGTAAGACCATTATATATTTGAATATATAATATTTATAGTAGTACATACCTGAGAAAAATTGCTACGCAAAAAGAGAATATCATGCATAGCCTGCAAATTAAAACTTTCCTCTACCTTAGTGAAGGGTGTATAGAATAAATGGGCGGCTGCCGTAAGAAACACCAGGCCGTCCATCTTCTCTTTGATGTCAACAAAAAGCAAGGTACACAGGAGTTTGGTATATCAACAATTTATGAATTACATAATGTTCAGACACGTCACTCTGTTATTTTTTTCCGTATGTTCACGCTTGGGATAATGCGATGGTGGTGAGAATAATGATGATGACAATGAATGATGTTATTTTTGTCTGCGTAGGCTGTCAACCGGCGTTGCCTTTATTAATTTTATTAGTATATAACTGTAGACTTTGTACTGCGAACAGATGTTGCTTGGTGCATTTATTGCAGCACATTTAATTTTATGTGGCTTCACACATTAATGCTTCCAGTTTTTATTTTTAAAATGTGCATAAAAATAGATATTCCTTATTTACAGCAACAAGAAGAAGTATCTGCACGACGTCACAACCAATAACAACAACTGTTGATCGCAACAGCTGTTCGTCGCAATATCCCATAGAATTCTTCTCATAAATTTCTTATTTGAATTCATTGTTCAAAAGTATCTTAATTGTTTGTATTTATTATATTTTCTATATTTAATAATAAATGTACACATTCTAATTACTTAATTAATTTGATAATATAATTGCTTTGCTAATATGAATTCCATTTTGTTTTTTTCCCATGACCAAAATAATTTTTTTTGGTGGTACCCAACACTGAACACTACATTGAACACTTTCTCCACACTAAAATCTCCTTTTTTCGTTTTCTTCAAGTTGGCATCCCTTAAAAAAAAAGTTCGTTTAAATTTTCTTGTCATTGTCTCACTTCGTAAACTTTTTTGCTCATTTTGTTGCAGAGAAAAATTAAAAAAGAATATCTAAAAAATTATGGAACTATCGAAATCAAGTTCGATCTTCAAAGATCGCTGGAATCCAATACATCAATTGGATGAAGAAGACTTGTATGTGCGTTTAAAGAAACTTCAAATGCAATTGCAGCTACTTGAAGTACAAGAGGAATACATCAAAGAGGAACAGCGTAATCTGAAAAATGAGTTCTTGCATGCTGAAGAGGAAGTGAAACGCATTAAAGCCGTACCACTTGTGATTGGCCAATTTCTAGAGGCCATCGATAAAAATTCTGGTATTGTGGCCTCAACTACCGGCTCCAATTACTATGTTCGTATTCTGTCGACCATAGATCGTGAAAAATTGAAGCCGACAACTACTGTGGCCCTACACAAGCAGAGTAACTGCTTGGTCGATTTGGTGCCTCCAGATGCAGACAGCACCATCGCTATGTTGCGTCCAGAAGAGATACCGGATATAAGCTATACTGATATTGGAGGCTTGGATATTCAGAAACAAGAAATACGTGAAGCAGTTGAATTGCCATTAGTGCATTATAATCTTTATAAGCAAATTGGTCAGTAATTTCAATGCAAATTGTTTCATTTAATAAGTAAGTTGATTTATTTTCATTAGGCATCGATCCACCTCGTGGTGTCTTGCTCTACGGTCCACCTGGTTGTGGCAAAACAATGCTAGCCAAAGCTGTTGCTCATCATACCACAGCTTCCTTTATACGTGTTGTTGGTTCGGAGTTTGTGCAGAAATATCTCGGCGAAGGACCTCGTATGGTTCGCGATCTATTCCGTGTGGCTAAGGAAAATGTTCCTTCCATTATTTTTATCGATGAAATTGATGCCATCGCCACTAAGCGCTTTGATGCTCAGACCGGTGCAGATCGTGAAGTGCAACGTATACTGCTCGAGCTTCTTAATCAAATGGATGGATTTGATCAAACCACTAATGTTAAGATTATAATGGCAACCAATCGCGCCGATACTTTGGATTCGGCTTTGTTGCGTCCAGGACGTCTTGATCGTAAGATTGAATTTCCGTTACCGGATCGTCGCCAGAAACGTTTGGTATTCACCACCATCACATCAAAGATGAGTTTGGCCGAGGATGTCGATTTGGAGGAATATATTGCTCGGGCCGATCGCATATCTAATGCTGATATAAACTCCATTTGTCAGGAGGCTGGCATGCATGCAGTGCGTGAAAATCGTTATGTCATTTGTGCTAAGGACTTTGAGAAAGGCTATAAGACTAGCATTAAAAAGAATGACGATCAACTGGAGTTTTACACTTAAAATGGAAACATCCTACCACATAAATTCTACATTTTAAAACGAATTAAGTATTAAATTCTATTCTTTTCTATTTGTAATGTCATTTTCATGATTTAACCTAAAACATACAACAAAATAAATTTATTAAAGGAACTTTGAAAACAAAACAAAAAAAAATATAATATTTCTTTTTGAATTGCATAAAAAACCCCATTTTGCAATTAAATAAAAAGAGGTGAATGCACTTGCAGAACATATGTTTTTATTTCTTGTTACCTTTCCATTGAAGAAGAAGAAGAAGCAAAATGCACTCACAGAACAGCTGATTGCGTTTCTTGATACCTTTGATTTTGAGGAAGAAGAAGTAGAAGAAGAAAATAAGCATTCACAGAACAGCTGTTCTATTTCGCGGTAGCAGAAACTTGAGAACGTTTTTGTAGAATACAAGAAAAAAAAAGAAGTAATAGACGCTATAAATTATATTTTCTGCCTATTACGATGGCATCTTTAGAGGGATATGTTTTACATGTCAAACCTGCGATGGATTCATTTATGAAATCTCCATCTAAGGAAACATTATCAAAATTGGATAAGGAAATCAAAGATTTTGATTGGGTGCAAATGAAAATATTTCAAACACAAATATTAATACCATTGATTTGCAAATTGGATGAATTGAATGAGTATGTATAAATTGGTATAATCGGTTTATATTTCGTCACATGTGACACTCTTTTTTTTTTTATTTATAGTAATAACCAGGATATACGTACCGGAGTCATCAATTGTATGTGCCATGTGTTATCCAAAATCTATTTGGGTGAGAAGCGAGGATTGCATTCAATCATTGTAGTTGTATTGAAACAGATACGCCTTGGCAACAGTGCTAGCATGAAATCGGACACTTCTGAAGAAATTAAAATGGCTACAACTCAGTGTATAGCAGAGGCTTTACGTCGTTCCACTTCTGATGTATTGGAAGAATTCTATACAACTGAATCTTGTACATTACTTGGCCAAATGTTGCTGACACTTGTCGATATCATAGACAAAGAGAAATACAAGAAATTAATGTACATAAGTACATAAAAGTTTTCTATTACATCAGTAATTGATAAATTTTTCACTTCTTCTTTTTTCTTTTTATATGTGTAGCATTTCTGCTATCGAATGTCTCATGGTAGTATTTTATGTTCACGATGAAGCTGATGCAGCAGATGTTGTCCTGCGGAATCAAGTAGCAGATACTACATTCATATTTCTACCAAAGACTTTAACTACACTGTATAGAAAAGCAATGTCGGATGATACAATGGGAGAGAGTATAAAATCGGTAAGTGAATTGTAAAGAATTGTCCACTTTTAACATTCCATTTTTTAGTTATCCCTAAAAGCATTAGGACGTGTTTTGTGTATAATGTTTGAGGAGACTACAAATGAATTTTGTAAAGAGCCTTATGATTGGAACGCATTCCAAAAACTGTTCGATGAAGAAGCCTTACATGGCGACGAAGATAAAGATGATGATTATTTTGTTGCCTTTGAACATACAACTAATCAAGAAGTCTTAGAAGAACAACTAAATCATTTACAAACCAATTTAAGATCGCCGCAATGGATTAAGGCTACATCTAAGAAATTACGTCCAATATTTGTGGAAACTTCTAAATTGACAGCTCACAGTAGTATCAAAATACGAACTGCTTATGCGAATATGTGCTGCTTGTTGCTGCAGAACTGTGCCATTAATTTGGAGTATAATTTCATTTTTTTACTGGAAAGTTTGCTGGGCATTTCTGAAGATGAAGATACAAATTTGGCACAACAATGCCAACAAGTTTTATACACTTTGCGAAAAAGTGGAACAGGTGAACTATTCGATCAGAATGTTGAATTGTTGTTCGATGCTCAGTTAACAAAATTACCGAGGATTATAAATCGTTGTGATGATGATGAACAATATACAAGGCTACTATTCCTAAAAGGTTTACTACGTAATCTCAGTGACGAAAATCTGATATCATTACTTTTAGTACAGAGTTATATGGAAAAGTTTGTCAAATGTCTGCTAACCGCCTTAGATCTTTGTGTATCGCGAGATCTCCTAAACGAGGAATATACATTGCGTCTAGTGCAAAATGCCGATGACTTTGAGGAGTGTGCCAAGTTGCCATGGCGTAAATTTAAACATTTGAGTACAGAAAGAACTGTTGCCATCTTGTATGACATATGTACATTGCTTGGCAAAGCTCCTTCGATTAATCGTAATATATTTGATTATTGCTTGGAATTATTGGAACAACAACATCCTGCAATGAATGAGTTAATTCTTTTTTTAACTATAATGGCTACCGGTCAGCAGCGTCAACAAGGATATATTAATTCAGAGTTGGTAAATCTATTACTAATAGAATTACTAAAGGAGAAACACTGGCATTTGGCTCTAAGACCGGATGAGGTGACGCGTTTAGAACCTGATAAGCCAACAGCTTGGTTTGTTGATCGTACACCGGGTCTGTATGAATCAGCACTGGAGGTGCGCATGCAAGATTGTGATTCTGATGACGAAAACGATTTGGAAGGTAACTTAAAATAATATAACTGAATTTAATGAGAAATATAGTATATCATCAATTCGAATTCTCTCTTCCAGTTGCTCGTCAAAGTCGCGTAACGATTTTAGATGCCCAATTCAATGTACTCCATACTTGCCTAGTGCTAGATTCACTAGCGCATTGTGCCACCTATAAAGGTGAAACATTCGATCATTACATATTTCGTAGTTTACATAGAGTTCTACTAAAGTTGGCGAATAGCAACACACACATTTATCAAGCATCCAAATTTGCCTTCATTTCCATGTTGAAGGCACTCAAATATGCCGAAGCATCACACTTAATTGAAGGCTCAACGGATTACATTACATATCATTTGAATTCATTACTTAAAAGGGTAAAATTCTAAAAAAGTATCATAAATAGATCAAAGTTCAAAATTCTTAATGTTTCTTTTAAAATACAGACACCAGAAAGCAGTGCTGCCGTGGATATCCTAACAGTGGTTTTACAATTAAGTACACGTAGCAATACGCCTCATCTTGAAAGTATATTTCAAACTATACGCGATGAATGCTCCAAATCCTATCAAACAGACAACATAAATTCCTATTTAAAAGTATTCAATGCATTCCTTCAGCAAGTCACCAAATGGCAGGAACATACAAATGAGATGTTAGACAATGTGCCCATGCAGATAGAAGTCGAAACTAGTGAGGCCGACATATTAAATGGTTGGCTAATTGCAAAAACCCCAGAATTTATGGCAGCTACACAACAGGATGATTCTAATGATTTGAACAGTCCAAATGCCAAAGCAGCAGAACAACAACAACATTCTGACGACAATGAAACCACCAATGACATTCCAGAGAATAAAGCAGAGAAACAAACATTGCCAAAATACATTGAAGTTATCAAAGAGATCTTAAGTCAAGTCGTTAAATTCATTTCAAGTGATAATCAAGCACATCAAATACTTGCACTGGAATGTTTAATAGTTGGAGTGCCTTTGCTGCAGGACTATGAAGATGAATTATTGCCATTGGTTCATTTGATTTGGGATCCATTTGTTGAGAAATTTGGCCAAAAGGATCCACTGGTGGTGAATCGTTGTATAAGCCTTTTACATGTTATGGGCATCCATGCAAAGGATTTTATATTAAGAAGGAGTTTAAAGTATGTTTCACACATTTTCTGTTTCTAATAATAATAATATTACATATATTGTTTTTTTTTAGTAATGTCATTCCTCATGTAAAGGCTTTTCTAAATGAAGCGGCCAAAAATAGTGCATCTGAAAGCTATAAAGTGTAAGAGAGAGAAGTTGTTGCTGTTGTTGTTATATTTCTTATCTTTCTATATTTTATCTATTTCAGGAAAACACAAGAATATAAAATGCAATTAAAACTTTTGGAACAACTAGCCAGCCTTATAAAAAATCTCCAAATTGAAGGTAAACATCTTCATGACATTGCTCTGACAGTATCCTTATATTTGTCCAAAAAACAACCATGCGAATTGCAAACATGTGCTGTGCGTTTCTTCAATTCGTTGCATAATTATAATGGGCCATTTGTATATTTGATTGTCTTAAAGTATTTACAGCATAAGGACTATAAAACAAATGTTTATAAAATTCTTAAAGATGTAAATATATAATTTTATTTATAATATTTTATAACTTATAGAGTAATAAAATGCCTCGTTTATTTTTTTATTAAAAATTTAAACTTTATTTTCTCCTTCTTTTCACATTTATTATTGTTCACAATTGCTCTATATTATTAACACATAAGATAAATTTTCTTTTTTGTGGATTTTTCTCTGTCTCTCGCTCGCTATCTCTTCAATTTCTTATACATACTACATAATATTATTTATGTTGGTAATAATTGGTATGGTGGAGTTGCATAAAATTTGAAGTATTAAATTAAGCATATGGTTCATTTTTCTTTTTCTTTTTGTATATATAATATATAATCAATCATAATAGGTAATATATATTTATATTTATATATGTAAATAGCAAAAGGCTTTTTTGTACAGTAGTATATGGTCATAAAAAGTTTTACTGTGATCTAGCAAATTAAAGGTACAAAATATATACGTTATATATATAATCTTCTTTAAAAATTAACAGAAAGAAGAACACACAAGACTTGCGCTTGTGCTCTCGTCACCGCTAAGAAATAATTAAATAGGTTTTTTTTTTGTAAAAAAAAATAATCAAAAATTTAAAAATATATATGTGTTCTACTATGCAAATCAAAGTTTCTTCGTTTCTTTTTTTTTTTTTTGTTGGGGTGATATCTAGCAAATTATACATATAATATACATATTTAAATAAATATATACGAAATATACTTATATAAATTTCAATAAACATTAGCAGAAATTAGCCCGCAAGACTTGCTTGAGTTGAGCTCTCGTCGCTGCTAAGACATAATTAGTTTGGTTTTTATTTATATAAAATAATAATCAAAAATATAATAAGCAAATAAAGTTTCTTATTTTTTTTTTTTTTTTTTTTTTTGTTATTATTTGGGCTACAAGAAGCTAATGTAGGCCTTGCCGCTGCCCTTCACCAATAAATCCACATCATAAATAAATGTGTCAACAACAGACAAGAATTTTTTTTAAAAAGAAGTCAATTAAATGAAAATTATATATAATTATAAGTATATAATAGTTTTACGTATGGTAAAGCAGTATTTGTTGTTTGTTTGGTTGATTGTTGGTGTGATTGCTCGCCGTTTGGATGTTCATAATTAAAAATTAGATTGGCTGCTGCTGCTGCTGCTGCCATTGAGCATTTCTCCTACAATATATAAATTATATATAAAAAAAATTATAGGAGTTACAGTATTTCCTTTGTTCATTGTAAAGTTGATTTGCGTTTTGTGATAATTGGTGTTTTTTTTTTCTCATTTGTTCTTAGGGTTTATGGGGGGGAATAGAAAAGCTTTTTTCTTTTTTAAACTATTAATATATTTGTTATTGTTTTTGTTTGTTTTCTAAAGTTGTTGCCTGATAATGACTTATTACTATCACACTACGTTAGCCAATTCATTAGGCTATTTGCATATGCCATGGGCTTGACATCCGGATGAGGCTGTAATAGAAAAATAATTAAATTATAATTATAAGAATATTTAATAATATAAAAGTATCCGAAGTACTTACCACAGCCTCAAAGGACTTGTAATTAGGCTTTAAATTATTGCCTTTGATTGTGATAAATGCACCCATATTGCCCATGGTATCACTATTGAAATATATAAATCATAAATAACAATTACAAAATCAAATAAATACATATATGTAAATTAAAGAAGAGATTGTATTGCATTGCTTACCAATAGTTTGGTGCTGAGAACACAGTTATACATTGACCATTATGCGCCACTTCATATCCCATGTCCTTGACTTCATGACTCCTCACAATATAATCTAGATTATTTCGCTTACAGAATGCCTCGGTAATATCTGGACCAAATTGTATGCCAACACCACGTTTCGAGGGGCCACGACCAGCCCATGTCTGTGGATCAGACCACAGTAGCTCACACATGAGTCCCTCTTCAGGTGGCTGACAATTACGATCAATGCGTCGTATGTCATCGAGAGTAACAGTATCACTTGTAAATAGACCTCCATGCATAACAAGTATCTTTTGATTAATACAATGACAAAGGGGCAACCAATTGAATACCCTCGTAAAGATATCAGCCATGGCGCTTGTATATTTAGCTGATACTTCTCCAGTAAAACCATACATTTGATTCATATTGATGCTTTCGTGATTACCTGCAAATACAAATTAACAAAATACATAATGAAGATGATCGATTTTGCTTTCTGTTCATTTCACATTTTGCTTACCTCGTGACAAGAAAAAGTGATTGGGATAAAGCAACTTGAAACCGAATAGCGTAAATATGCATTCTACTGAGAATGAGCCTCTATCGACAAAATCACCATTGAAAAGATATGGATTCGTTTCCGATGGCAGACCATTAATCTCAAAAATATTCATAAGGTCATAAAACTGACCATGTATATCGCCGCATATAGTGAATTTCTCTTCATCCGGCACTGTGATGTCAACCAACGAAGGTTGTGAACGCAGGTACGTGTCTATTTCACATAGTATCTGTGTTTTTTAAGCAGGTAAAAAAAAAAAATCTTCTTGATGTTTTCTTTCAATAAATTGAATATGATTTCTTACTTTATAAGCGAATTTTCGATGTAGTCTTTTTTGCGCCTTATAATGCGCCATAAGATCAAGCATAAATTGAACTGTAACTTTACCATCTTCCAAAGTTGGTCCATTATAATCATCTTCAATTTCTGGAATTGAATGAAATCACTTACATTAATAATTTCAAAATTTATTTAAATTATTTAATGAATGACTTACTGATATTTTCCAAATCTCTGTACATTTCCCAAAGTGTTTTCTCTGGTTTATCGACAGCAATTGCTCGCTCGAATGCTCTCATTTTTACAATTTTATTACATTCTGTGAACTTTAGTTTTGCGTCTTTGTCATTGGGACGACATTTGGAAACATATTCAAAATCTGACAGAGCCTGCTTAAATTTACCGAGAGACATATGAGCTGCTGCTCTTCGATAGTAGCCCTTCAAATATGCTGGATCTACTTTGACAGATGAGATGCCATCCTGTAAAGCAAAACCAAAACTCTCCTGACGCAAATGTGCCAGCGAACGATTTGCATAGTAAATTGCACTAGGCCGTAGTTCTATGGCTTTGGTATACATATCGATGGCTTTTGTGAATTCTTTAGCTGCAAAGCAAACAAAAAAAAAATGTTATATCATTATGACATTGGCTAATCTAATTTATCATTCATTATCATAGATTTCTTTGAGTATTAAGTGCATAGGTATAATATTGCTACGCTACAATATTATCTCACGTAAAACCGTTTTAAGGTTATGGTGAAATAACACTACACAGCCGATACACAACAAAGGATTGCGCGCAGCAGTGTGGGCGCCAACAACAATTCCGACCTACGAACATTGGTGACGCATAGCATCACCATCACATCACATCGCCATGATCATAATCATGATCATCTGTATGTCTTGTGTTAGGTTAGTTCAAGTTGTTTTTTGTCTTACTTTTTAGCAATTCATTTCCCTGATTTTTGTACTCTTCAGCTAAAGCTATGTGTTTTTCATCAACTTTTTTGCCGCCGGCTTCATGATTTGTCTCCGCCGCATGATTATTGGTTGTCGCATCGCTTGGATTGCTCGCATTGAGCTGTTGCTCCTCTGTATTTTTTGCTAATTCCACTTCTGCCACTGACATCTCTTTAATTTAATAAATTTTGTAAATTTTTCACACACACGAGCGCCCGCACAGTGTCGAAAAACTGATCAAACTACTGGATTGCAATGCAGTGTGGCAAAATGTAAACAAATGCATAACCACTAAAAAATACCAAAAAAAAAAAAAGAAAAAAACGCGCAATCGTACAAAATTTTGAATTTGCCAAATTCACAGTTTACAATTATTTCATTTATATGCAATATATACATTTATTTAAACATTACAATTTGTAAAAGAAATTTGAAAGAAATGTATGTAATTACATTAATAATATATAAATAATCATATAAATTTTCGAACATGTGACACATTTAATACAATTGGTCATGGGAAGTAAACAAAGAAAACTGAGCTGCCAACTTAAGGCAAAAGCGAAGCAGGTAGAAATTTCACTACTTCGACTTTGAAGTGCAATTTCTTTGTGAGTTTGTGAGTGAATTGAAACGAAATTCAAGTGATTCACAGCTGCAGCTTGCACATACACACAGACATTCATTCACAGCTTCAGGGCGGGTGCTGATTAGAAAAAAAAGTGCATTAAGATATTTTGTAGTATCTGAAGCGTGGGTGGATTTTCACTAAAATACAAACAAAATCAAATTGCAATAAAATGGCTGCTATAAATTTAACAAGTGAACGTGAATTTCGTTATATTGTGCAGTGGTTCAAGGAGTGGAGTGAACTGCAACGAGATGACTTTGTTCCTATACTAGTGGAATATCTAGCGAAAGACATCATCAATTACTGTAATGGAGGCGACATTTATATGAACGGTGTGGTTAATTCCATGTCCATTTTTGGTTTGCAGGATAAACCAATGAGTCTTTTCCAGTGCCGCGTAAGTATAACTTAATGGAAAGTTTATTGAAACAAAAAACAAAACAAAAAAGAACAACTATAAATCCAACAGATTAAACTATTTCGTGAATGGTGCCCCAAATGGCCTGCTGAATTAAGGAATCAACTTAAAGAAAATATCGACGAAATCGATCCTAAAGTTGGCGAAAAGATTCTCAATGAACTACAACACAAAAGCAATCATTTAAATGTAAATGGAACAATTGACAATAATGTAGAGACTGAGCAGCAGCAGCAGCAGCCGCTGCAACATGAACAACCACAACTAGAAATATCTATAAACGAAGCTGTAAATGCAGAAAATATTAATGTCATTGAGGCTGTGGCAGACGATAATCATTTAGCGGCTGTATTGCGTCAAGAGACCCCAGTCGACGATGAAAATGATGCTGTCGCTGTTGCTGTTGCTGCTGCTGCTGATGATGATGATGCTACTACTAATCGTGGCAATGATGGTCACCATGTCGATGCGGCAGTCGCCGTTGCTTTGGATGTAACAGTTGGTGCATCGTCGCCAGAAATAGTTGAAACAGTTGCAGCAGCAACAGATGAAACCAACCAAGAGCCAATATTCGCCGGCCATAACATGTCCGTAGATGTAGATGTAGAAGCACAACCTGTTGGACAAGTTGAAAATAATGTTGCCAGTGTCATTGCTTCCGCCGCTGCCGCCGCCGCTACAAACAATGCAGCAACAGAAGTGCCACCAGTTGCATAGAAAAAAAAACCGACAGATTTATAAAATGAAAGCAAAGAAGTTAATGACTCTCTAAGCGATGTGAATGGATTTTGTGGATTGGATAACTACTTAAACGATTTAAGTTCAACTTAAATCTTAACAATTGATGACTACCATCTTTTCGATTGGATGAAAGACTTAATAACGTTTATTTTTCTAATGCATTCCATAATATAAACATACATAGTTTCTATTTAGTATTTAGGTGAAAGAAAAAAGTGTCAAAGTGCATTTAATAATATATAATAATAATAATAATATTTATACAAAATCAATGCCCAATTGACAGTATGTGTGTATGTGTGTGTGTGTGTTTGAAATAATATTTCATCTCTTTTTTTTTCCAGAACCAACAAAACCAACTAAATAGTAGACAATAAACATTGAATGCTGTGCTGTGCTGCTTTGTTTGTTGTTCTGTAGCGCAATAACAAACACGTTTTCTTGCTCAACTTCTCAACTTGGTTGAGTGGTCGATGCTACTCTGTCTGGTCTCTGAAACTCTTAAATTGCCTACTACTATCTCAGATCTTAGTTTGCTTGCTTTCTTCATTCAATTCAATACTCTTTCAACCGAATTGTATTGTGATCGAATGCTGCCTTTGCTTTGCTTACCTTCTTTTGTCTGATGATGGTCAGCACTACAAACAAATTTCGATTTCTTATATTGGTTTTGTTTTTTTGTTTTTTTTTTTTTTTACTCTTATTTTTCGTAATCATTTGCATCATATTTACGCTCGCTACTCTTCTGTGTCTGTTCGTTGTTGATTAATAAATAAAATTGAAATTTCAAAACGAAAGAAACAATTTAAAATTTTTTATTGTTCAATTTATTTTCATTTCGTACTTCGTTTGCGGCAGTTCAAGATTTTTTTGTGCGACGCGAGTTCGAGTTTTGTTTTTTTGTTTTTTTTAAATTAATTAATAAAATCATATCGATAAACAAATAAACAAACAGAACTGAATACTATATACATATAAAAACACACACCCACCCACATACTGAATACTACTGATTATTACTTTTATATACATTTTTTTATTAATTTAAGTGGTTTTTGAATAAAATTTCTTATAAGAATAAAGAAGAAGAACTTTTATGAAAAAACAAAAAGTGTGCAAATTAACGGAAATTAACGGAAAACTAATGAAAATGTCATTTAAAATATTTTATCATCATTTTCAATATGCAGTTGTTATTATTACAGGATGTAAGTGGATAAATCCAAGGAAATCATTTCCTTATTGATTGCATATTTATATATAAGCAGAATAATAGACATAAGAAATGAATTTTGTTTAACAATTTCTAGGTCAAGGTCATGGGAATTCCCGTTAAAAAAAATATATATCTCAAACTGCTAAATCATCTAAGCGCTTGAGTCATGGCTCATAGCTCGAAGCCGCGAAGGGCAATCAACCAAATCACACAAAGAACAAGTTAATTGTTGCGAGTCCAAACATTTAGCGACGCTGAGAAAAGAAAAATAGCAAAATTATATACTGAAAAAATCATTTATAAAAGTTAATTAAAGCTTTGCTCAGCTCAGCTCAGCATGCGTTCCAGAGTGTTTACCGCTACTCTGCTATTTCCACTGACCTTGACTTTGACCAGTTTTACTCGATTTATTGTTTTATTCAGTTCGTTTAACATGTTGTTAATTTTTTTTAAAATTATCTGTCTCTGTTTAGTACTTGTTGTATCCTTTGCACCTGGCAATCATGCATCATGCGATTGTATTCCACTTAAAGATTGTCAGCCCTTGAGAATTGGTTTGCTGAATCATCCATCTAATGAGAGTTTAACAGTTATGAAGAACGCATTATGTGGATTTGAAGGTCTTGATGCATTGTTTTGTTGCCCGAAACGTTGGATATGGGAACGTTATCCTGCTCCTGCTGAACCAGTCAATCGTTTCGCACGATTTGATGAAGAAGTTCCAGACGAAATAAAATTAATGGATTACCGGGATTTTAAGGCAAAACGCAATTGTCCTCGTCCATTCAATATTGACCCTGATATACATGCACGCCATCATCATCATCACAATCACAATCATCACCATCAACATCTCCATCATTATAGTGAAACTGTTGAAGAAAAAGACGATCATCCCATAATATTTCCAGATGATTTACGTTTTCAATCGGCAATGGAGGCAGCACTCGAACGAGATGCTGAAGAACGTGCCATTGTCAAAAATAGTGGAAAATCATCTATACAAAACTCACCGGATTGTGGTATTTCATTAAATTCTCGGATTCTTGGAGGTGAAATTACTCTACCCGGTCAGTTTCCTTGGCTGACACGCATTGCATATAGAAATAAAAGTAAGTTGAAAATGAAAAAAAAAGAGAGTCAAACTTACAAACAAGGCTTACCCGGAATAGTATAGTCCGTATAGTCTCCGGTTTCTTAGTTTTGTAACAGCAAAGCAATTCCTATGCCACCATTTCCTCTAGTAACAACGGGAACTGCAGACTTGTATCCAAAGAAAGATTTCCCAATTCCTAATGAATATCAGAATCTCTCGCTAATCTAATTTAATCTAAGGCTAAAAATGCTGCTGAACTTTTCACATTTATTCACAACATTTGCTGTTAATTTACAGACAATTACAATTTCGATAAATTTACATATAAAAATAAAACAATAAACATTTGTAATATATTTTGTATATACGAGTATACGTAGTAAGATTATAACGCATTGTAATAATCTGAACTCAAACTGATAACATCATCACCCATCCATCCTCGTCTCTTAATGATATTCAGATTAACCAATTAGATTAGCAACATTGTGCATTCGAGTCGTTAGATAAACACCAGCAAGGAATATAGCAGCAGCCTTACACAGACCCCACGATGCTTCGTTCATTTCAAAATGCAAAGGATTACCAATAATTTGATCATTTAAATGTGAACCATCACCTTTACCGCCACCGCCACTATGTTGATCGCCTGATCTGTAACTACGTATGTCTGATCGTCCGTGACTTTTTTGATCTCCTGCCATGTAGCTGCGACCATCCGATGAGCCTTTCTTACATCCCAGACATGAAGACTTATTACAAGATCCTGCATAACTTCCAGGGCAACTTATTCTGCCTGATCCTCCCATTTTGCTGCCCGGAATGCTATTCATGTCTGGAGCATCAATATACAATTGCCTAGCACCAGAACGTCCTTGACTAGAACCACTGTATACGTCGCTACGATAAGTATATCCTTGACTAGGAGGACCTCCTTTGCATTCTTGGCTAGGACAAACAGCAAATTGTTGGCTATTGTCATTTACTTTTCCTTCTCCAGAACCACTAAAGTCCTGCAAAGGTCCGCTATAGCCTCTACCAGTATTGCCCATTCCTGTTCCAGTACCACCACGTCCATCTCCCAGGCCATCATTGACACGTCTTTTCTTTCCGCATGGATGACATCCAATGGATTGGCCTTTGTTCTTACCATCCTTAGAACCATCGCCACCTCGACCAGATGGCGATGCACCTCGACCAGATGGTGATGCATTTCGTCCACTTTTATTTGGATTTTTACCACAGGGACAAGAAGACATATTGTCGCAATAAAAAATCGATTAACTGAAAAAAAAAAAAAAATATATATATTTTATCTTAAAAATCGTCTTCCAGCTGATCAACGCATAACCTATCGCTGTTCCGGTTCAATGATCAATAATCGTTATTTGTTAACAGCAGCGCATTGTGTCGTCAACCTAGTTAATGAACTAGAACTGTAAGTTTTAACCAATAAAACCTATTATATGAAACTTATATCCTTCAACAACCTGTTATTCTAAATGCTTTCGCAAGTTCTCATGTACGCATTGGCGAGGATTGTGCACCAAATACTCCCAACTGTTCCCAGCCGAATACATTTGGAATAGCCGCTGTTATTGCTCATCCCAAATACGATGAACCAATGTATGCCAATGACATAGCCTTACTAAGGATCAATTATTTTGCAAAATGTAAGATCCTTTCTACTTATTACCAAAAATATCATAATCCAATTTCCCATTTTTATCTAATATTTTAGTAAATATTTCAACCATTTGCTTACCTCTGAATACCACACCTTCTTTTGCGGATAGGCTTATAGGTCAAATGGGTGTTGCAGCCGGTTGGAGTACAGCAGATATGCAAAGTTTGTGTTAAAATTATAAAATATAATTGAAAGTGAAAATTTGTGATATTTAAAACCAAATTTCTTTTTTGTCACAAAGCAAATGTTTCAAGAAGTTTCTAGCAAAGTCTAATCTGATTTTGTTTTTTTTTTTTCTTTTTGTTTATTATATTTTCAAGAACAAGATTCCTTATTATATGACAGTAGTACTAGTAGTTCTAGTTCTCCTGTCAAATATATACGATTACCTATTGTGAATACAACTCAGTGTGCTATAAGTTATAGTCGGTACAGTGAAAACTTTCAAGCTCCTATTGTTATAACACCCTCACATTTATGTGCTCAGGGAAACCCAATGAATGACGTTTGTCGAGGTATGTAATATGTACTATATACTTATGTATATCTAAATTGTACTTGAATATCTATGTCTACATTTTTAGGTGACAGTGGTGGTCCATTTATGGATGATGGTACTTCTGGCTTACTTTCGAATAGTGGGCGTTATACACTTTTGGGGATTGTATCCTTTGGACCAACTTTATGCGGTATTACAACCATACCAGGTGTTTATACACGCGTTGATTCCTATATAGATTGGATAGTTCAAAACGTGAAATGATGATTTGTGATGATAATTTTTCATATATTTTTTCTTTTTAAGCCAAAGTCTTTATAAGTTATGAAAATCTGTTTTTAGCTTTAGAAGTTTTGTTAGTAGTTATAAAGGTACATTATAAATTAAAAAAATATAATATATACTACATACTACAATTTATAATGGATCTATAATAATACTCTCTATGAATCAAACAAACCAGAAGAACATTAAATTAGTCCATTTGGGTCTCACTGAAACTTACATTGACTCCATAAAAAATACATAACTTTCAAAACAAATGACTTTATTAATGGGAAATATTGATAACACCATCTACATGATGTTCAATTATCGATTTATATGGTGGCTATATCTTTTAGTAATATGTTAGAGTATAATAAAAAAATTCTTTTTTTTTTTTGTTAATTTTTTATTTTTTTTTATTTTATTGTTAAAAGTAACAAACCATTCTAACCTAGAGCATTAAAAGACTTGAAACCATCCAATGTTTCAATGTATGACTAGATACTCGTACCACTATTAGTTGTAATATACACACCAATAGCAAAGACTGCAACTGCCGTTGAAAAAGCTAAAGTCTCTGGAGATAAATTTATAGCCAGACCGTTTCCTTTTTCTTGCTGATCTCCATAGCCACCTCCTTTCTTTGGATCCTTGTTTTGATCACCATCATCTGATTTTTTTCCTCGACCGCCTTTACCATCTTTATCGGGTTTATTTAAATCCTTTCCTGAATCGCCAATACCGCCTGTTTTATCAGGTCTTCCTTGATTATCTCTTCTTCCTTCAGGATCATTTGGATCTCTTCCTTTTTCATCTTTTCTGCCATCAGGATCATTGGGGTCTCTTCCTTTTCCATCTTTTCTGCCAACAGGATCATTGGGATCTCTTCCTTTTCCATCTTTTTTTCCATCAGGATCATTTGGATCTCTTCCTTTTCCATCTTTTTTTCCATCCCGATCATTGGGATCTCTTCCTTTTCCATCCGGATCATTGGGATCTCTTCCTTTTCCATCTTTTTTTCCATCAGGATCATTTGGATCTCTTCCTTTTCCATCTTTTCTTCCATCAGTATCATTTGGATCTCTTCCTTTTCCATCTTTTCTTCCATCAGTATCATTTGGATCTCTTCCTTTTCCATCTTTTCTTCCATCAGTATCATTTGGATCTCTTCCTTTTCCATCTTTTCTACCATCAGTATCATTTGGATCTCTTCCTTTTCCATCTTTTCTTCCATCAGGATCTTTGGGATCTCTTTCTTTTCCATCTATTCTTTCGTCAGGATCTCTTCCCTTACCATCTCTGCCATCAGGATCTTTTGGATGTCTTCCTTTACCACTTCCACTAATACTTGGCCTACTTGGGCGCTTTCCTTGATTATCACTTCCATTTGTGTCGTTTGAATCATTTGGATCTATTAAGTCTTTTCTTTTATCATCACCATCATCTTGTCCATTCTTTTCTAATCTTTTAGCACAACGTTTACATACATGTTCACCCTTTGACATACATTGGCATGGAGGACTCATTTTGTAGTAGTGTAATCACTGAAATTGTCTTCGTTAAAATTGAATAATAAATAGTATAAAACTTATTATCACAAACACTTTTATTACCAGCAAAATATTTAAGAGAATGGCGGGGGGAATCACATTAGATGGTTTCTCGTCTATTATGCCCTAAGTATAGAAAGGGTTTTGTTGTACTTCTTATAAAATCATTTTTAATGTTTTTTAATTTATAAATGACATATTAGTCAAATGTAACAAATCGAATTGTTATAGATCATTTTGTTAAGGACTATACGATTTTCTCCAGTATCAGTTAAGCTATAGGGAATTTCAATTGAACTATAATTTCCATTCCCATCTACATAAATTGTATAATAAACCCATACTAACCTTCAATAAAACTTTTAAAGTACATATTTCCAAATGGAATATTTTTAAATAATCAGAGTAGGATCTATTATACTCGTACATAGATCCTATATCAACAAAATTAAAGACACAAGTAATTTTTTTTTTTTTACTATTCTTTTACTTTTTTTTTTTTACAAAATTATCCAAAAGTTTATAATTTTTTATTTGATTTTTTAAATACAAGAAATTTTAAAAGCAACACACATGAATCTAACTTAGCACCCAACACCTTGAAACCATCCATTGTTTAATATAGAATGGCTAGACACCACTATGCGTTGTAACATAGACACCAGCAGCAAATAGTAAAATAGCTTTAGCAAAATCAAGGGCATATCCATTCAAACAAAGTCCGCCCATATCACCTGCACCTGCACCTCTACCTGAGCCTTGGCCATCCTGACCTTTACCTGGACCACCTGGTCCACCTTGACCCTGACCAGGACGACCACCTGCACCTTTTACTCTGCCACAACGTTTGCACACTCGACCGCCTTGACTATTCGGTACGTCTTGTGTCTGTACTGCGCACATACAACTCATTTTGCAACAATTTATTTATAGTACTGAAACACTGTAATTATGGTAAAAATTTGTAAAAAAAAAAAATAAATAAAATAATTAAATATTTAATGTTGCATTACCAGTAAAATTCTTCGGCAGGTGATAGCGGGCGGGGGTGGATCGGATGGTTTTCCGGTGAATACGTACTAAGTATAGACCGAAAGTGTTGTAATTTTTATGAGATGTTTACAACTTGAAATTTACAAATGAAATGAAATGAAATACATATTTCACAAAGTTGACATAATTTTTTTTTTTTGTTTTTTTTTTGTTTTTATATAAAAACTACTTAAATTTATGACTATCTTAAGGATAAAACAATGGCCTTCAGTATGTTACAGGAACAGTAAATCATCCAATTGTGTAGTCAACACATTGAAGCTCAACATTTCTGAGATCAAATCAAAGGTGGATCAAATCCGGAACTAGTAGGAATCCCTGGGCAAGTGACTCACTTGTCGTTCATTAAGACATGTAACCAATGTAGAGGAATGTGAACTGGTTGCTGCACTCAATTAGTAAACTTTCACTGTCAAATAAAAGACTCATTTACAGGCAATAAGTGTGACATCACTGCCGCATGCAATAGAAGGAAAGTTGAGACCTTTCAAAGCTTGTCTCTAAGACAAATCATGGGAACCCCATGGTTTTAATATTTGTTATTGCATATCATAATGTAAGGGGCCATCCACCTGTTACGTCACACGTTATGGGAGGTCAACGAAGTATGACCACCTGTTACAGGGTCATAAGCTTTGTGACATGACAAAATCTATAAAATATTAAAAATCTTTAAACGAAAAATTATTACCAACTCTATCTTTAGGCTTTGTGATCTAAGTATGTATATAGAGGTCTAATAGAAAAACCCTAACAAACATTTAAAGATAAGAGAAATTAAAGTAACACCACTATATTATCGATTTGCATTGCGTGATGTCGCACTATAGTGGGCAGGGGGATCTTAAAAATGTGACCACCTGTGACGTAAAATGTGGATGACACCTAAAATGAATTTTTATTAAGACCTAATTATGTAAATTGTTTTTATACTCTTCACGCAGTCAATATTATTATAAGTATGTAACACACAGAAGGAGACATCCGATATCCCATAATCAGCCAAATCGGACTAGGGAGGATACCTCCCATACAAACCTGGATCCTGGATGGAAATTAAAGTTCGTATTAGAAAAACTTTCTTGTTTTTTGTACTATCGACTTGAAATTTGGACATTATATGTGTACCCATATCCACCAACCATATAAATTTCATGACCACTAGGAGGAGCATGAAGAGTATTAACACTTCGGCAAAGCCAAAGTTAGTCTTTTTTTATGGTTTTAGATTAAAAAATGGATTGATTATACTATAACTATAATTATCAATATTAGTTATTAAATTCTATTAATTTATATCTCTCAGATAAATATTCTGTATTCTGGATTAAAATGAATTTTCATTTTCATTTTGTAGCAATGCAATTTATTGTAATTTTTTACCCTTTTTCTCAGTGTAATTTGAGGTGCTTTTTATCAGCAGCTCAATCTGCGATGACCTTAAAAGCTTTAATTAAGCTTTGCCTTTTTCACATCTCAGGTTTAGCATACCCAGACCCACAACAAAGGTATTGCTTTTGACCGGCTGACTTTAGTTGATTCGAAAAGTTTGATTTGCTTTGTCATTTGTCAGCTTTGCTTGATCTACGATCCACGGGGCTACGCGGGTTTTACGACACATACAATACGATTTCGATTTCGACTTTAGTGAGACAAGTTCGCGCTTAATAAAACGGAATTTAGTTAAATTATATAGTATATATAGTATACATATGTAGTACCTACTTACTACATAATATTTCTCTTAGTCATATTCGCATTATAGATTATTATCATTGTTCCTTCCTTAACTTGTTTTGATCTACAGTTTCTACAGTGTTTCGTATTTTGTTTGTTTTGTTTTGGTACCTCGAGTTCTCTCCCTCTCTCTCTCTCTCTCTATCGATGCATGCACGTTTTATGCAATTTGTTTTTCAGAGTTTGTGACGTTTTGATATATACAATATATAATAATTTTATATATAAACAATTATAATGTTGATAATGTCATCATACGCACTTCTGGTAATTTTCATACTTGGGGATTTCTTTGGACAACTCGTAGAGGCTCGTAAGTACATACAATAAAAATATATGGTATACATAAAAAAAATTATAACTTTCCAATGGTAATGGTGCAAAATTTGGTAGAATTGTCATTGTCGTCATCATCATCAACATCAACATCCATTCTAAGTCTAAGTTTTACATTGTTTGTTTGCCTTCTCACAAGAATTTTAATCGGCTTGCGACTATTAATCAATTGAGAAACCAGTTTCATTATTATTATTTTATTTTTATTCATATCTCCAGCTAGTTTTTTTGTTTTTTTTATTTTCTCATTCAATAAGTGCGAATTTCGAGTTATTTAATAAATTAATCAATTATCAATTTAATGGGAATTCTATTTGAGATAATAACCCTTTTCCTTCTCAATCTCTTGATATTCTATAGAATTCTATTTTCCAAATGAAGCGGCAGCTGTACCCAACTATGGTCGTTGCCTTACGCCAAATCGTGAGCGTGCTCTGTGCATTAAATTGGAGGATTGCAAGTATTTGTTTGGTGTTCTGACAACACCACCGCTTCTTGATTCCGACAAACTCTACTTGAGTCGCAGTCAGTGTGGCTATGTCAATGGCAATGTTTTGGTAAGACTCAATCTAAACTAAAATGTAGTTTTCAAATATAATTTATATAATTTAAATATAGATTTGCTGTCCAGATCGATATCGTGATACAACGCCAACGACCACACAAACACCAATTAAACCAAATCCTATTTACAATAGTTTACTCCCTTTACCTGGACAATGCGGAAGTGTTCTTTCAAATCGTATTTACGGCGGTAATGCAACCAAAATTGATGAGTTCCCATGGATGGCTTTAATAGAATACTCAAAACGTATATGAAACGATAAAAATATTTGTATGAGACCTTGTAATATCTCTTGTATTTTTACAGCTGGTGGTGCAAAAGGTCATCACTGTGGAGGCTCATTGATAACAGCACGTTATGTTGTTACTGCTTCTCACTGCGTAAATGGCAAGGCATTGCCAACAGATTGGCGTTTAAGTGGGGTACGTTTGGGAGAATGGGATACAACAACAAATCCCGATTGTGAAACCGATGTACGTGGTATGAAAGATTGCGCACCACCACATTTAGATGTGCCCGTTGAGCGTACAATACCGCATCCACAATATAACCCAAGTTCCCGAAATCAAATCAATGATATTGCTCTGTTGCGCTTGGCACGAAAAGTAGAATACACCGATTTTGTTCGACCAATTTGTTTACCCTTAGATGCTAATCTTCGTTCATCGACACTTGATGGCATCTCAATGGATGTTTCCGGTTGGGGTAAAACCGAACAATTATCGGCGAGTAATTTAAAACTTAAGGCTGTTGTTAAGGGTGTTCATTTGGATGATTGTCGTAATGTTTATAGCCGACAGAGTATTTTATTGGAAGACACGCAAATGTGCGCAGGAGGTGAGGCTGGCATAGACTCATGTCGTGGTGACTCAGGTGGACCGCTAATTAGCTTTGATACTACAAATAGAGGGCACATTTATTACTTCCTCGCCGGTGTAGTATCTTTTGGACCGACGCCTTGTGGTCTTGAAGGCTGGCCGGGCGTGTATACGCGAGTTGGTGATTATATCAACTGGATAGAGACAACTATCGAAGACTAGTGTACCTCTTTTTAAAAAGTACACTTTATTTGTAAAATAAATACATATAAAAATTGAAATAAATGTAAAAAAACTAATAAATCTAATTTACAAATTTTATACCGAAGCTATTACAGCGAAAATCTGAAATTGTATTGTCCATACGCCAGCGGACAATTACATCGATATCCACTCAATGGGAACTGCCAAACTAGTCTATTCAATACTAAAACACTTGGTAGAAATTTTAAAATCCATACCAACAAATTATTCATAGGCAAATTTTGTTAACTGTGTGCCGCTTCCATTCCATTGGAAACAATTCCAGCCCTATCGACGGCTTTCAATATTTTACCACTTGCAAAAAACTAATTAAATAATAGCAAATGTTGCTTCCATCATAAAAACAAAATTATCAAACTTTTAAATTTGAATGCTTTGAAAGTTTCTCACTCAAATGCAACTCTGCATTTTATGTTATGTGTTACTGCACCCCTGGTTGTTTTAAGGTTAGTTCTCATACTCTTCTTCATCAAAAGTAAATGTAAATTATGAAATAAAAATGTTGAAGAATATTTGCTTGACACCCATAAATCTGCTAAAGAGCTCGGCAACCTTGCAACAACAAGTGCGCGTAAGTAATAATGTCTTAAATTCGTTATTATCAGTTATCATGAGCATTACTTCATCCTTTTTACATAGACTACATTTATACTGAGGAGAAAATATGATCCACCACTGCATAAAAGAAACCAAAAGCCCGGCAAGCTGCGTGCTAAACATTTTATTTACGAATTAGTCGAAGACACACTCGTTACAAAGAGACCCAATCTTGAGGTTGTGCTAAAGACTTTCGTCGAGGGTGTCGGCGATAAGGGGGACATTGTTTCATTGAAACCGAACTTTGCGTACAACAAATTACTTTTGCCCGGTCTAGCGGCATACAAAACTGAAGAGAATATAGCCAGGTATGCCAAGACAGAGGAGGAGAAAACTGCCGTTCTACACAGTTCTCCATATGCACAGCGAACAGTTAATATTTTGCAAAGCATAACACTTTCCGTCATTATGAACAAAGACGAACCTTGGGTCATTGAACCATGGCATATAAAAGCTTCACTACGTAAAGCTGGTTTTTACTGCAAGGAGGAGTGCATAACATTACCTACAGAACGCATTGAAGGCCCTGATCTAAACAAGGAACATAAGGATTTCTACTGTACAATTACCATAAACAATTTGGAGAAGGCACGCCTCAAGTGTCGTATTCATCATTGGAGCACAGATCCCAGTGAACGATTACCTTATGTCTTGGAGCATTGGAAAATCCCTGGAGAGCCACTTTTCGGAAGTGGAGGAAATGTGATCCAAGAACAAAAAGCAGATTAAAAGCCAATGTTTAATTATACAAATAAAAGTTATTCAAATTCATTTAATAACATGCTTATGTATTTTATTTAGAAACAAATTGGTAAGGAAATATTTTTTTTTTTTTCTGTAAAATGTATTTTGAAAAGTCCTTAAAGAATAGCCCAGTATTATGGGTTCAAAAATGTTTTAGTAGTCGTTTTTAAAATGCTTTTAGGATGGTGAACGATTTGAATAACAAATCTTAAGCTATTTTATAACTAATCTATAATATAAAACGAAATTCCAGTTCGACTTAGTTCACACCCTTTAATTCGACTTCGAAGACAAGTGTGCTGTTTGGTGGAATGGATGGTGCGGAACCACGTGAGCCATAGGCCATATGAGGTGGACAGGTGATGCGACGTTTGCCACCAACCTTCATGCCAACAACGCCAACATCCCAGCCTTTAATAACCTCGCCGCGGCCAACTGCAAAAGCGAAGCCTTTGCCCTGCTTAAGGCTATCGAAGACATGGTTATTTGATTTCAAACGACCTTCGTAATAAACGGTTGCGCGTTTGCCGCTTTTTACTTCAGGACCATTGCCGACACGAGTATCTTCAATCTTTACACCTCCAGTTAAGACACGTGAACCACCAGCTTGCTGTTGTGGTTGTTTTTGTTCTCCTCCTTTCTTCTCAACTTTTTTGTCTTTCTTTGTTTTCTTGTCAGCAACGACTTCAGCAACCTTCTTTACTGTGCCATTCTGTTTGGCCTGTGCCTGCTTCTCATTTTTGTTTGCTTTATCAAGTTTAATTTGTTTTGCCTTAGGTTGCTGTACCTCTTCTTCCTCCTCATCATCGTCTTCATCATCCTCATCGTCTTCTTCCTCTTCATCGTCATCATCATCTTCTTCAACTTCTTGATCGTCTTCATCATCACTGTCTTCCTCACCATCAACTTCTTCTTCGTCACCACTTGAACCTTCATCATCATCATCTTCGCCTTGTTGCAATTTAGTAGACTTTTTGGCAGCCTTTCCCAATTGCTTCAAGAGTTCCTCACGGGAAATATCATCATCAGCGTCTTCATCATCATCCTCGCTCTCATCAAAGTTTTCAATCATGTAGCCAGACAAAGTGACATTACCACTTCCTGCAAAAATCAATTAACCGTTGATCTCTTGTCATCCTTTAAATTCCAAATGAAAAAACTCACCAACTGTCTGGAAGCATACTTCCTCGCCTTCAGCAAAGTTCAAGTCAAGAAAGACTTGTTTACTACCATCATTATGCAAAGTGCAAATGAGAAACTTCTGGTTACCTGAAGTAATGTAGACCTTGCTTGTCTCGCCATCTTCAAGTGCAGCCTGAGATATATGGAAATTCTTGGTAGTTGTCTGCGAGTACTTCCGGTTTGGCTTTAAATTTAGACCTATGAAAAAGGACGCAGCATAAGATTAATACAAATATAATTGTTTGTTTTGCTTTCTACATTTAAGTCATATGTTTTCTTCGCCATCTAGTTTTAAAATTGTGAAGGAAATTTAAATTATAAAGATGGCCACCACTGTGTCTACCTGAAGTCGAATGATGACGCATGGGACGAGTGAATATCCTCCATTACTCAGAGAATTATTCACATTCGCTCCGATTCCCCGACCCCCGCAAAGTTGATTACGACACTAAAAGACTTCTTAAAATATATGTTAAATAAACACGCGGTCTCACTACTCAATGTTTAAACTAACACAAGACGGTAAATAAAAAAAAAAATAAAGAGGCATGGTTTTTTTTTTTAAGAAACAGCTTTGTCGGGGCAAACAAAGTTAACAGTAGGGCCATGTGTAGGAAAGCTAAAACACTAACACATGCACATGCGTGACATATCCACATGCATGTAAATTCAAGCATGTGTGCATAAAAATGCGGCTAAATTGCATTGGTGTTCAGGCGTCACTTCACGGCGGTATTCGCTCGAAACCATTCCAATGCATCGAAAAAGCACCAAGATTATGCAAATATTGTAACTAATAAATGGAAATCTTAAGATAAAAGTCACTAAACTATTTTTAAAATAAAAAAAAAAGTGAACGCACGCAACAAATGCCGCCATGCAGAAGAAGAAACACGTGGTAAATTGAGCAGAATACTTTGGTTTTCATTTACAATAATATGTTTGCTAAATGTTTTTATAATTTTATAAATTATGCTTACCCCAGAACATCTTGATTTTTTTTCTTTATATATCCACAGAACAACTAGAGAACAACTTCACACAATCGTTTTAAACTTTAAACGCAATAATGAAGCACAAATCAAAGAAGAAGTGATCGCTTCAGTTTGCCGGCAGGAATGGAAAAGCGGGAAAACAGTTGTAATGTTGCCATATGTGCCATTTCGGTTCAGTTGCATTGCAGGGCTGCATTAGAATGAATAATTTGAAAAACACAGTGTTGTATTTTCTCTTAAAAAAATATATGCTATTTTCTATATCATAATATATAAATAAATTTTATTTGTTAGCACATGATATATAAAATGTTTTTGCATCCAAAAATTCAGTAAAACATGTATATATTACCGGCCTCCATTAGATTGATTGATGTTGGGTCAGTGTTTTAGTTTTGTAGAATTAAGAATACATTATCCATCACTCTATTACAAAATTAATATGATAAAAAAGTTGATTAATGACCATTCATTTCATATAATTATTTCTTTATTTATTACAAATTATTTGAATGGTATATATTTGATTTATGAATATGGTAACAAATGCTGCCAGACTATTCTGTTAAAATATTGAAATAGTCTGGTCACATTTTAAGTTTATAAGTTTACATACATAGATATATCAACGTATCAACGTCGCTGATGTGCAGGAAGTTAGTAAATTAACAAATAAATTAAATGCACTTAAGTGAAATAAAAATTAAACTATAAATTTGTAAAACTGAAAACTCAACTCATCTAAAAAACAAAATTCGTAGAGTTTTCTGAAGTGTATAATATAAGAATAAAGTGTAGTGATTTGATTTTGCATTGCTCTCAGCCCCGCCTTGTTTTCATTTTCTTACTGGTGGTGATGCATATTTACAACAGCAACAACATAAAATTTTATATATACATATAATTTTAATCAATTGCACTTAAGTAAAAGAAACACTGGAACAAAAATGACAGAAAAAATCACATTAGCTGATGCCTTATCCAATGTCGAAGTCTTGGATGAGTTGTCACTGCCAGATGAGCAACCTTGCATAGAGGCGCAACCATGTTCGATTATTTACAAAGCAAATTTTGATACTAATTTTGAAGACCGCAATGGATTTGTTACAGGAATTGCCAAATATATTGAAGAAGCAACGACGCACGCAAATTTGGTAAGTGATTTTTAAATAATAATGTGAATGCCTATTTAGTGCTAATAGGAATTTTATCTATGTAGAATGTTTTGCTCGATGAAGGTCAAAAACATGCTGTTATGCTATACACTTGGCGTTGCTGTTCGCGTGCTATACCACAGCCAAAGTCGAATGAACAACCAAATCGTGTTGAGATTTATGAGAAAACAGTCGAGGTGCTGGCACCTGAGGTCAACAAACTGCTCAACTTTATGTACTTCCAACGCAAAGCTATTGAAGCATTTTCCGGTGAAGTGAAGCGTTTATGTCATGCCGAGAAACGCAAGGATTTTGTCTCGGAAGCTTATCTATTAACACTGGGAAAATTCATTAACATGTTTGCTGTCCTCGATGAATTGAAGAACATGAAGTCGAGTGTGAAAAATGATTATTCCACTTATCGGCGAGCAGCTCAATTTCTTAAAGTGATGTCTGATTCGCACACACTCCAAGAGTCTCAAAATCTATCGATGTTCTTGGCCACACAAAATAAAATACGTGACACTGTCAAGGATACACTAGAGAAAATAGTTGGCTACGAGGATTTGCTTTCGGATGTGGTCAATATATGCGTGCACATGTTTGAAACGAAAATGTATTTGACACCAGAAGAGAAACATATGCTGGTCAAAGTTATGGGCTTCGGGTTGTTTCTCATGGACAGCGATGCTTTGAATATCAATAAATTGGATCAAAAGAAGAAAATACGCTTGGATCGCATAGATCGCATATTTAAGAATTTGGAGGTGGTGCCACTGTTCGGCGATATGCAAATTGCTCCATTCAATTATATCAAGCGTAGCAAGCACTTCGATCCCAGCAAGTGGCCACTTTCTAGCTCAAATGCTATCAGTCCACAGGCTGATCTTATGGTACATTTACCACAAATTCGTGAGGATCATGTTAAATATATTTCGGAATTGGCTAGATACACTAATGAGGTGACTACAACAGTTAAAGAAAATCCCTCGGATATTGAAAATCGAGTCACATCTGACTTGGCATTGCGTGGCTTGCAATTGTTGTCCGAATGGACAAGCGTGGTCACTGAGCTCTACTCATGGAAACTATTGCATCCAACTGATCATCATCAAAATAAAGAATGTCCAGTAGAGGCAGAAGAATACGAACGTGCAACACGCTATAATTATACATCGGAAGAGAAGTTTGCCCTAATCGAAGTGATTGCAATGATCAAGGGCTTGCAAGTGTTAATGGCTCGCATAGAAACCGTTTTATGCGAAGCAATAAGGCGTAATATTTACTCTGAGCTACAGGACTTTGTGCAATTAACCTTACGTGAGCCATTACGTAAAGCAGTTAAGAATAAAAAGGATCTTATTCGAAGTATTATAATGTCAGTGCGAGAAACATCAGCTGATTGGCAAAAAGGCTATGAGCCAACAGATGATCCTGCGTCTAAAGGTAAAAAGGACCCAGATGGTGGTTTTCGTATACATGTGCCACGTTTAAATGTTGGACCATCATCGACACAATTGTATATGGTGCGTACTATGCTGGAGTCATTGATTGCTGACAAAAGTGGAGGGAAACGCACATTACGCAAGGATATCGATGGAAATTGTTTGATGCAAATTGATGGTTTCCATAAGACATCATTTTATTGGAGTTATCTCCTTAATTTCAGTGATACTTTGCAGAAATGTTGTGACCTATCACAACTTTGGTATCGTGAGTTCTATTTAGAAATGACAATGGGCCGTAAGGTCAATAAATGTTTGGTGCGTCATCAGCACAACGAAGAATGCAAGGATTTGATAACCATGGAGAAGCGTATACAATTTCCCATTGAAATGTCTATGCCTTGGATACTGACAGATCACATTTTGCAAACCAAGGAACCATCAATGATGGAGTAAATATTGAAAAATTATTATTGTTTTAAATGATAAATTAAATTAATTAATTATTATTGTTTATTCAAAATTTGTAGATTTGTTTTGTATCCCTTGGATTTGTATAATGATTCAGCTCATTATGCCTTGACAGTTTTCCGGAAGCAATTTCTCTATGATGAAGTGGAGGCTGAAGTTAATTTATGTTTCGATCAATTTGTATACAAATTAAGTGAGCAGATTTTTGCACACTACAAACAATTGGCTGGCAGGTAAAATAAACATGTTTTTTTTTTTTTTTTTTTTTTGATAAATAATAACATTTATTCACCTCCTTTTCCCCCACAGTATTTTCTTAGATAAACGTTTCCGTTTGGAGTGCGAAGTACTCGGTTTCAATTTTCAATCTTATCCACGTAATAATCGCTATGAGACGCTACTCAAACAGCGTCATGTTCAATTGTTGGGTGAGTTTTTTAAAAATAAAAATACAATCCTAGGACAGTACAGTTTTATACAAAATTAGGTATAGAGGAGTTCGGCTGGAAATAATAAATGATGTTTTGATCTAATAGTCAAAATAAAAGATCCATAGGCTTTAGTAACTCAGCAAGGCAATCTTTCTTTCATTGACTTAAATAACTTTATCACTTTGCTTCTGACAAAGGAGAAGTCTGATTAGTACTAATAAGTACTTAATGATTAGAAGCACAAATCAAGTACATAATTCAAAAGTAAAAAGTAAAAAGGAATGCAATAGAATTGAAAACCATTGACTTATGATTATGAAACACACAATAGATCTTCTTGAACAGAGAACTTATCTTTTAATTTATGTATTTACAGGTCGCTCGATTGATTTGAATAAACTTATAACTCAACGTATAAATGCAAATATGCACAAGAGTATTGAATTGGCAATAAGTCGATTTGAAGCCAATGATATAACTGGAATTGTGGTATGTGTTTAATCATTTTTTTAATTATGACTCATTCATTCATTCATTTATCTTTTATCCATTTTGAAGGAACTTGAGGGTCTACTTGAAGCCAATCGTATATGTCACAAACTATTGAGTAAATATCTTGCTTTGGATAACTTTGAATCAATGATCAAAGAGGCTAATCACAATGTACTGGCACCATATGGACGCATTACACTACATGTTTTTGTGGAATTGAATTATGACTTTTTAGTCAATTATTGTTATAATGCAGCAACAAATCGGTATGTGATTTCATCTATCATCATCATTATATAATTTTAATTTATAATATGTTTCTCTATTGTATAGTTTTGTACGGAGTAAAGTCAATTTATCATCTTCACAAGCAATACAACGTGAGAAACCACCACAAATGTCACATTATTATTTATGGGGCTCAAAGCAATTGAATGCCGCCTATACAACACAATATGGTCAATATACAGGCTTCGTTGGAGCACCACACTTTCATGCTATGTGTCGTTTGTTGGGCTATCAAGGAATTGCTGTTGTTATGGATATAATACTCAAGGATATTGTTAAGCCTTTGATACAAGGCTCCCTTTTACAATTCACAAAGACTCTAATGAGTGCAATGCCGAAATCTTGCAAGCTACCACGTAGCGAATATGGTTCACCTGGTGTTCTAAGTTACTATCAGGCCCATTTGACTGATATTGTGCAATATCCAGATACAAAAACTGAACTCTTTCAATCGTTTCGCGAATTTGGAAATTGCATTATATTTTGTCTATTGATTGAGCAGGCTTTGTCACAGGAAGAAGTTTGTGATTTACTACATGCGGCGCTCTTCCAGAATATATTTCCTAGACCATTCTGTAAAGGTGTGTAAATAACACGGAATTTTCGATAAATTAATTAATTCATTGTTATTTACCTTACAGAGAATGAAAAACCGGAAGCAAAACAAAAACGTTTAGAGGCTCAGTTTGCAAATTTACAAATTGTCTCAAATGTGGAAAAGATTGGCACAGCCAAGGTTTGTGTTGTACATTGTAGGTTGAAATTGCTATTACAAATGTTTTTTCATTTGTATCTCTTCTATTCTATTCATTAGCAAGCAATGATTGCACGTGAAGGCGATTTATTGACACGTGAACGTCTCTGTTGTGGCTTAAGCATATTCGAAGTTATACTGAATCGTGTGAAAAGTTATTTGGATGATCCTGTGTGGACTGGTCCACCGCCAGCTAATGGCATTATACATGTTGATGAGTGCTCTGAGTTCCATCGTTTGTGGTCAGCTTTGCAATTTGTTTATTGCATACCAGTGCGTGGCACAGAATATACAATTGAAGAGCTTTTTGGCGAGGGTCTCAATTGGGCTGGTTGCGCCATGATCATTTTGCTAGGACAACAGCGACGTTTTGAGGCTTTAGACTTTTGCTATCATATTTTACGAGTACAACGAGTCGATGGCAAAGATGAGGATGTCAAGGGCATAGTAAGTTCAGTTTGATGTGACCATGATGACCATCAGTTATATACTACTATTACTACTATTTCATTATTTGTTTTGTATTTTTTTTTTATAGAAACTCAAGCGTATGGTCGATCGCATACGTCGTTTCCAAGTATTAAATTCCCAAATATTTGCTATACTTCACAAATATCTAAAAGGTGGCGATGGCGAAGGCTCAAATGTTGAACATGTTCGTTGTTTTCCACCGCCACAACACCCTTCGGTTATTTCATCAGCATCCCACTATCAGGATCCACAAAAACTACGTCAAAGCATGAATTGAATTACTATATAATTTAGAGAGACCAGTATAAAAATTTATTCATACAACTTTTAATTATTGGCACATCTCCCACACTCCCCCAATCTTCCCTCCCTAATCTGTTTATCTTTCTTACATAACTTATCTACTAACTAATTATTTAACATAATGCAATGCATTTAGTTATTATTATAATTATTATTATTATCATTAGATTAGATTTAATTTTAGTCTTATTCAGTTGAAAGATATTAATTACAATGATGCATTTCTTTTCTTTTGTTTGTTTCTATATAATTGAAATTATTAATTTGCTCGAAATTTCAAAAACAAAAAAAAAAATAATAAATAAATAAATACAAAGAAAATATGAAAAGAAATTTAAATTGGCCAAAGAATTTGAGAGCAAATCTAATAAAAAATAAAAATATGTAGTAGCAAGGTCGCTTGCTAAAGGCTTAGCTAGGTGGCTTTAATTAATTTTTAATCAATTATTAATTATATATACTTATTTAATTCATATACAAAAAAAAAAAAAAAATAATACTAAATGATAAGAATGAACAATGAAATGTTTTCCAAAAGCAACAAAAAACGCTCTAAAATATAAATACAAATTCATAATTAATCAAAAACAAAACAAATCAATCAATCGAATAAACTTTTTCATACAAATTTGTAATAAAAAAACAAAAGTGAAAAATATAAAACTTAAACATTTTTTTTATTTTTATTATGGAATCATTGGTCATATATACTCTTCTTCTATGTGTATAATAGTAATATAAAATATAGATGCATCTATTTATTGTGATTAGGTATTATTATACATAATTTTCGCAATTACAATCATGTGAGCTTCCATTAATGGCGGTTTTACTACTTGCATCATCATAATGATATAAAATTGTAAAATTATCGGAATAATTACGTGGTATTTTATAGCCAGCACCATCTGCACCCACATAACATGCACCCCATGCCATACTTTTTGTAATCCGAACAAGTTTCAAACCAAATTTAAGCTTTTGTTTATTTAATTCATCTATGAAGGCATCCTTCAACAGATTCCAACTAAACCATACTGAACCCACACAAACAATACTTAAATCACCAGAGGATACAAGATTATCTTGTACATTTGGTAACAATGCTTGGATACCTTGTGCCAATTGTTGTCCAGATTCACGGAAGAGGAATAAAGCGAGTTCATCACCTTGTTCGGCTGCCAAGGCAATTTTCTTACAGAGATTGGCATAAAAGGGTTTATCGAATTTGGCATAACAATGGGGAAGCATATCGTAACGGGTCTCAATGTTAAAATGTTGTTTTATTAAATTCCAGATGCGGTCAATTGAATAAGGCGATTTGCGGAAATTATCAATATGATCAAAGACAATTTTTATTGCACGATGTGAAATATACCAAGCTGAAATGAGAGCAAACATAGAGAGTCTATTATCAGTTTAAGCGCAATAAGACAAACACCCGGATTAATTGGATTAGAAAGAAAACAAGACCAATCAATCAATAAATATAATCTTTAAACTCTGTTGGCTTTTTGATACACTTATCATCAAACAAAAGGTTACTTACCGCTGCCCTCGTCGCCAAGAAAATTGCCCCATCCACCACATGTGTACGTGCTACCATCTGGATTGCGTAGTAAGAAATTTGAACCGGTACCAGATATAACAACTACACCACCAATAGCTGATGCCGTATACAAACTACCCACAGTATCGCTGGCAACTACATAATTTTCTGCCAAATCGGGAAATGTTGTACGTATTTCATTTTCCAGCTCACGATTTGTTGCCTCTTGTTCACAGCCACTAAGACATAAGCCTAAACTTTTCAATCGTGTCTCTTGTGAAATGTTTGCCTCTGTTTTGGCACGTTCCACCATATCAGCAATGCGATGGGCACATTCCACTTGACCTATCACCCAGTGATTTGTACCAAGGCCAGTTGTAGTAGCAACGCATTCTCCCTGCTCATTCACAATCACTAGACGTGAGTGCGTAGCGCCACTATAAATATACAAATAAATGGAATATTAATTAATTACCTCTATAGTTAAATTTTGTTTAAATTTTCATTTATTTTTGTCACTATTCATATCAATTGGAGGGACACGTGTCATTCAAAGTGCATCAAATCAAAATAAATTGAGTGATTGATTGACAACAAGAAAATGTTCCTAACAAATGTTTAATGTTATCAATATAAGAATAGCGAACGTTACTATTTATACACATAGCATAGTAGTAGTAAGTATTGTAAATTGAATTAATTAAGCATTCAATTGAAACTTTGAAAGAGTTTCTTCTGGACAATAGACATAATAGTTAAGTAGTTTGTTGCCAAGCCCCATTCTTCTTTATTCGTTGTGAACCTCACAAATGCGTCATAACTCATCAATTTGTGTTCATACATATGTACATATAAATACATATGAATTTATCTTTATTATAGAATTTGAATATTTTTCTACAGGGGGCTGCATTATAGTGGTTTTATATGTCTTAATTGAAGTAAATATTTGAATTGTAAGAATTGTGTTTACATATAATGCATGAATGCAATGTTGGCATGTATATACTCGTATGTATATACATACTTGATAAGGTCCTGCTAATACTTTTGCTACTGAAGCACAGTAAAATTCAAATATAACGGCTTCGCATCCAATGGCATTTCAAATATAATGACAAAAAAGTCATTGCTTGAGCTGATATTTGCCATTTAAGACTTCACTATATCACTACTTCACTACTATTTTGTATGCTATTTAAATTTTATGGTACTTCCCCGATTTAAGATATGCATGTAAGATATGAATAACAAAAACATTCAATGCAATCTACAAATGCCAAGAAATCACAGTCTAAACTATTCAGATAATATTGCTATCGATTAAAGACTACGCAAAACTTCTTATTGAAGAAAACATTTTTATGTGATTGTCAATTTACTATTAAGCAAATAATAAGATTACAGTTCAAATCGGACTTGCAAATATAGAAATATAAATAAATAAATATACAAAAACAATTGAAGAAAGTATAGAATCTATAGAAAATGGTGAATCCAATAAAACAATTGCTAAAGAGTTAAAGGTTAAAGAGTTAACCATATCTTCAATTTGAAAAAATAAATTATCTGTAATTGGATAAACCAATAAATTTTTTATAGCTTGTTTTCGTCAATTGTTTTTGCATTTTTATTTATTTATTTATTGATATATTCTATATTAAAATTGTCTTAGGAAAAAGACTTGGATCAATGTCTGTTGCAGTTGTTTACACTCTAAGGAAACAAAAGTATTCCTATAATAGGACAGATGAAGTTATGAAAGAAAAGGCATACCATTTTTAAGTAATGATAATTTAAAATGCAGTGAGAGTTAATTTACTCGCCATAATATTGTAGTTTTATTTATGTATATATTGATATCCAGATACAACGTATAACTTTCTCAATCCCTTCAGCTTCGTTATAACCGAATTACTACTACTGTATAAGTTTATTGAAAAATACCAACTATGTATTCAAGTAAATTAAACGATTTAAATGAACATTTCAGTGTTGCTGATTAAAGATCATAAATTTGAGTTAAGGCCGCCGTATTATCATATTTTTTTATTAGTGTTTTTTATTTTATTTTATTTTATTTTTTTTATTTTATTTGTTATTTGTAATCATAGAGCAGATTATAATTATATGATAATGTCGTCTGTTGCTATCAATTTTTCTAAGCAGATTATTTAAGCGTTTTATGGCTGACATTTGGCGAATATTTGTTTAAATGTAGTTGAATTTAGTTAGTTAGTGAGATAAGCCTAAATAAGTTAAGGAATTGGAAAAGAGAAATCAGCTAAAATATATTTTATTACTGTGGATTTTTAAATATCCAGTAAATAATATGTGTATGTTTGTAAGATTAAAAAAAAAAAAATTAAAATTTATCAAAATAGACACTTTTTCTTCAATATGGCAACACTTATCGCACATCAGCTGATAAGGAATTTATTACAAATGTTTTTATTTGAGTTATTAGAAAAGACCACAGTCGGTTGCTTTTGCGCTTTTACTTTGCATTTGTGTGTGTGTGTGTATATATGTATGTGTGCGAGTGTGTTTATTTAATGAAATAAATAAAAATTGTAATAAAATGAGATTGTTAACGAGTTTTAACAAATTACTAAAATATAATCACACGATTTTACATAATCTGAACAACAGTCGAAAGTTGTCAGCACAAACGCAAAACTTTGCAACAATTGACAATGTTAATGAAGCTGCGGCGATATTGACAAATGATGTTTTAGAAGGCATTGAACAGAATATATTACTTCGCCAATCAAAGAACAATGTTCCGGTTATACGAGAATTACTTAAACAATTGGTTAGTACGAGCAATACTCCAGCGGCAGATCAAATACGGGCACATTTACAAGCCGAGTTACAGAGTCTGCCAAACGCTACACATCCCCGTCTTCTAGACTATGGCAATGAACCAAAGGAGCTTTTTAGCTATGTGCACCGGGAACCTCCAAAGAATGCTAAGGAATTTTCACAAATTTGTCGCTATCTGAATTTATTGCGCATGGATCATTTGGGAAACTACACCGGACACAAAAGCTATTATTTACTTGGACAACTAGCTATGCTGGAACAGGCAATTATTGACTATGCATTGAAATCAGTGTTGGCTCATGGCTTTAAACTGATGTCAGTTCCAGATATTTTACCAAAGGAGATTATCGAAAGTTGTGGCATGCGAACGGAAGGCGAACGTACACAAGTGTATAAACTGGATACGGGCATGTGTCTGTCGGGTACATCAGAAATGGCATTGGCTGGTTATTTTGCCAATAATGTACTAGACGAAAGTGAACTACCCCTAAAAGTAACAGCTGTCAGTCGTTGTTATCGTGCCGAAACATCTGGCCTAAATGAAGAAAAGGGCATTTATCGTGTCCATCAATTTACGAAAGTGGAAATGTTTGCCGTGTGTACAGCAGAGCAGTCCGAAAGTGAATTGGAGGAATTCAAAGAGATTGAAGTTGATCTTTTTAAAAATCTTGGAATTAATTTTCGTTTGCTTGATATGCCACCATATGAGTTGGGTGCACCTGCATATCATAAGTATGATATTGAGGCTTGGATGCCTGGCCGGCAAATGTGGGGTGAGATCTCAAGTTGCAGTAATTGCACAGATTATCAGGCTAAACGTTTGAATATACGCTACCGCAGTACTGAAAATGGTCAAGAAAAGTATGCGCACACTATCAATGGAACTGCTACAGCGATACCAAGACTGCTATTAACGCTAATCGAATCGAATCAAAATGATAAAGGTGATGCTGTTAAAATACCAGAAGCCTTGATCCCGTTTATGGGTAGCGATCACATTGTGAAAAACAAGAAATTACCCGAAACGAAATTAGTTAAATTTATAAAAGCTACAAAGTAGTCAGTCAATCTATGGTGGTAATGATGATGATGATGGTGATTGACCTTTAACTTGATTTAATAAAGAGAGATAATTTATTTAATTTACACAAATGCATATGTATGATCTATCTATCTATTGTATGTATAAGTTTACTTACCCTTCAACGCCACCATAGTAACTCATTTTGTGCTTCTGCTGTTGTTAAGAGTAAAAGATAAATGATGATGACTTTCTTTCCTTAACTGTATCCTGTAAAAAAAAGAATAAGTACGTCAATATTGTTTTGTGATTAATATACGCACGTGCGCACAACTCAAAGTAACACGAATTTATAAAGAAACAATGAATTCAACAGGTTTTTTGGCTTCCAGATTTAAAACGTTTTTATCGATCTCTTGAGGCATGCGAAACAATCTTATCGCAATTGCCGAATAAGTTGCTGTGGCAGCAATAAATTTATAATATTTGAGCATGTGCCCAAAGAATGCTCACCTCATTTCACTTCACTTCACTTTGTTACTATTGGTATTTTGTATTCGTATTCGTTTTCAATTTCTTTCTGTCTGTATTCCAAATAAAAAATGAAATGACTTTTGTTTTTGAAAAATTCACACAAACCAAACCAACAACAAAGAGAAAGAGTAGGTAGATAGAGTAATAAATACTTTAATAAACTTGTTTTTACGCTCCCTTCTTTCTAATTTTGTTGTAATATGCGCCTATTACTTTATTGTTGATAATAATCAGACTGTGGAAAACGAAACTGGCACATAGAAAGTGACGTTGACTAAACTTAAGCTTAGCTAAACCATCCACGGAAGCAATAATAATTTTTTATGCAAGTTTATTTTATTAATTGGCTTGACCGTCGTCGTCACAGAATTTATTGAATCACACATAGTAGTTACACACCCCCAAGTTTGATCAGTCTTTACTAATACTGTTAATTTCTGCATTTAATGTTGTTGTTATTATTATTGATCTTAATGGGCTTCTTTCTGCTTTTACCTTGTTTTCGTAAACGTAAACAATTGGTGGGCAAGTCAAATCAAGTCAAGACTCAGTTATGCACTCTCGGAAATCTCAATAAGAATGTTTTGTAAGTTATAAAACCGTCGTTATTTGTTACGAAAGTTACGACTCGAGTAGATCTCAAATATTTCTAAACAAAAACAACTGTTTTGTTGGCGATTATTATGACTGACTGCTGTGCTATGTGCTTGGCTTCACTCTTCAGTTGACAGCGACGCACACGTCCAAGCGATTGTAAGTTGGAAAACGAAATGATATGAAAGAGTGAGAAGTGAAAGACTCTTTTTTGTGTTTCTTTATTCAATTTGAATTCATCCAATGGGGGGCGGCCCTGTTGGAACACATTTTAATATAAAAAAAAAAAATTAAATAAAATTAGTATGTATATGAAATTTCTAAGTTTGTTATATTTTAAAAATAAAAAATCGTTATATTGCTAAGTGGAAATATTTTGGACTCTACTTCATTGTATATTTTTCCATCTTTCCATTTCCTAGTGGGTTTTTGCAATTGATTGCAACCTTACCAACATTGTTTATTTTTTGTTTGTTCTTCGGCACATTTTGCAACACTAAACGACATTATTTGCAATCTTTCATTCGGAGATTAGAGAAGATTGAAGATTGTCCAGTTCTTTATTTAAAGTAGTAACATTGTTAAATAGAAATTTATATTAAATTGCATTAAATCAAAACAAAATGGAGCAGATGGATATCGATGTTGATGTCACCGTCAAGCCAACCACATCGAATATGGCTACTAAACCAAAGAGCAATATAATGGCTGCTTCTTGTGCGGTTCCCTCAGTGACAATTTCATTGCATCCATTGGTTGTGATGAATATATCGGAACACTGGACCCGGGCGCGCGCTCAAGCAGGTGAACCCAAGCAAGTTTATGGTGCAATCATTGGCAAGCAAAAGGGACGCAACATTGAGGTAATGAATTCCTTTGAATTGAAAACGGATGTGGTTGCCGATCAAGTAATGATTAATGGCGAATACTACAACACAAAGGAAGAGCAATATAAACAGGTGGGAGACTCTAACTTTAATTCTATGTATGCTACTGGCTAATATCATGTTGATTGCATGGTGATTGCAGGTTTTTAGTGATCTTGATTTTATTGGTTGGTATACTACTGGCGAGGCTCCCACAGCGTCCGACATAAAAATCCAAAAACAAATAGCCGAAATCAATGAGTGTCCAATAATGCTGCAACTGAATCCTATGTCGCACAATGTAGATCATTTACCAGTGAAGCTCTTTGAATCTGTTATCGATGTTGATGGTGGCGAGGCGACTATGCTTTTCGTGCCACTCACCTACACACTCGCAACAGAGGAGGCAGAACGAATTGGTGTGGATCATGTTGCCCGTATGACAACAAATGAAGCAGGCGAAAAAAGTGTTGTGGCCGAGCATCTCGTCGCCCAGGATAGCGCCATTAAAATGCTAAATACACGCATAAAAGTTGTGCTCAAGTATATTAAAGATGTGGAGGCGGGAAAATTGCCAGCAAATCAAGAAATCTTACGTGAGGCTTATGCACTTAGCCATCGGCTGCCTGTGATGCAAGGTTCCGGCTTTCAAGAGGAATTCTATACACAATGCAACGACGTTGGACTGATAAGTTACATGGGTGTCATGACCAAGGGCTGCAATGACATGAATCAATTCGTTAATAAGTTTAATATACTTTATGATCGTCAGGGGTCTTCGCGAAGAATGCGTGGTCTATATTACTAAGCATGTAGTAGATAGTGAATGTCGGAGGAGTAGTGAGTGCTAATGCCGGCTTACACTTCGTTAAAAATACAAAATTTAAAATAAATTTTTAAAACAAAAAACCCAAACTTATTTATCGATTTCACAATTAACAATTTCTAGATATTTTTTTTTATTATTTTATAACTCCACTATTTGGTATTACACATGATTATTTAAATTTACTTTACAGGCTTGGCTTAATGATTGTAATCATCCAATTTAATGTTAGCGGCAAACTGCTGTAAAAATTCTACTTCCAATGGATGCATTTCCTTGGCAGGTATAATAAGTGAGTGCAGCGGCCCACCGAGATCGGTTTGACTCATATCGCGCAATGTACACACGATTATTTGTTGTGATTCCTGGCCCACGCGAGCCATGCCTACACACAGTGACTGCCCATTGAGAATGGTATTGCGTTCCAGCGCATCCTTCTTCTCAACAATGACCAGCAATTGTTGTGCTGCCTCGGCAACACTCATGAAACGTGGTGGCATATACTCCTTGCGTTTACGCATTAATGACTCTGGCGTTGGTTCCTTCACTTTAATATCTAGCAAACACAGAGTATGCATATTGTGCAGGCGATTCAATTTGATTTTATCATAAAAACTATCTGGTTTCCATGTCTCATCCCAGTATGGAATGGAAACAGTTTCACCAAATTTGTATAACTGCAAACCACAGCAACCGATGGCATTCATTATTGATGCATTGTGGATGACCTTGAATGGAATATTTTTTTGCTTCGCGCGCAAAACAAAATCTGTATGTGTTGTAGCGCCAAAGGGGTCACCAACAACAAGCAAAGCTACATCTTCCTCAGCTGCACCGGCGAGTATTTCATCAGCACTTTGTTCTACAAGGTCACGGTCAGCTAAAAGTATGGGACGGCCATAAAAAGCTTCCTATACCCAATTAGAATTAGCATCACATATTTTTTTTTGTTTTTCTCTGTGTAAAAAATGAAATATTTCTACGTACCAACTCCTCTTTAGGACTACCCAAAATGGATGTATACATTTCTAGGTACACACGACTGCATTGTTTTACAATTTCAAGGCCTTTCACTGTAATATCCTTGATATCACCCAAACCGAGACCAATTAAGTAGAACATATTTGTGCTTTGTGTGCTTTTAGTTTGTAATTTCCAATAGCAGACAATGTCGTGCCAATCAATGGAGTACGGAGCTTTTCACTCTGTCAACAATAAATTAAACAATTTAAACTTATTGAATTCTTCTAATTCTTCTTAAAACACCGTCGACAGACGACACCACACGTGCCAAATGTTTTTTGCTTTGCTTGTTGCTTCTCCCGCGCTTTAGTGATGAGCATAATGAGGAATCGATATTTTTATTTCAACATTTATTTAAATTAGAAATTTATACAAATTTTATTTATTTAGTTAAGTTTAATCATCATTTTTCTCGTTTACATTATATTTTCTACAAATATAATAGTAAAATATAATATTCATCAACAATGAAATTTTAATTATACTTATTTCAATTTTAATTCATTTAATGATAATTACAAAAAACAAATTTAATGATCATTGCAATATAATTGAATTACTTTAAAATTCTAAATTCTAAAATTCCAGGAACCAGGAACAGGTGGCAGGAACAGGTTTTTAACAAATTGCTTGCTTGTTCTTTGTTGCTTCTCCTGCGCTTTAGTGATGAGCATAACGATTTTTGCAATACACACCACTGTTATCGGTCTCAAATGGATTGAATTGGCATGGATTCTAAATACTGTTATTTATATTGTTACAAATACAAATTAAAATATTAAATAATTTCTGTAATCACATGGACAAAATATCAATGTTTCCTCAGAGAAAAACTTCCATCAATATCATTCAGTTGTTATCGTACCGATAATAGCAAAGTTATTCCCAACTCACATCGCTAAGCTTTTTATAGAAACCAACTGTAAATTCGATTGTTGCATTTTCATTTTAAAAATTTCAGTTATTTACTTTATAACTTAATTTACTTAAAAAAAAATATTTAAATTTAATAATTTATGAAAAAATATACAACTAATTAAGTGGATAAGTGCACCTGATTTGATGTTGATTCAGTAGTTTTTCCATTTCCTGATTTCTTCGTTGTCCGACGGAATAATGCTCATAATTATGTTCAAAAATGTTTTGCACGAATAGGCTTTTCTATGTATGATCTGTGGGTAGTTTGATACTGAAGTGTTATGAGCCACTTAAACATTATTTCTATCTATTTGTCAACATAATCTTCTATCTAATATTGAACTCTTCAAAGACATTGGTCGGAACATAATATACTTCATATTCAAATATGGTTGAATTACTTACATGGATGAAAGACTGACATTTTCTTCAGTATTGCCTTTCAATTTTAGAGAATCACCAACTTATTTAAATTTAATGTCAAGGAAGTAAAATTTTGTTCAATCGTCTGACACGTGTTATTCTTGTTGATAAAGTTTGTAGTTAGTCAAATTGTATGGCTACTCAGATCATCAGATCATTATTCCATAAACAATTTCAAACTGCCCACAATTGTAAACAACATGTTTTCAAAATAATTTTCCACTAAACTGACATAACAATCCAAAGCGAAGCTTGCATAAAACATGTTGTTGAGGAGCTCATGAAATGCAACAATAAGTAATACAATACATACAATATTTTTTTGTCAGTTGATTACTAATAGATGATAACAAATCATTTAGTAAAACCTAACCCTGAATTATTTTATACTTTTTTGACCTTCACCGGAAAAGTCTGCGTATGCTTAGCCAATCTTATGTACTTACTATAAACTATAAAGACAATAAAATATGATTTACTGACCTATCAACTAAGTGAGTACTGAGCTTTTTTGCTCAGCACTGACTTCATTCATTTCAATTCATTTCGTGCAAACTGGCTAATTGAGATTGAAGCTGATTTGTTGTTGTTGTTGTTGTTGTCGTCGTTGTTGTTGTTGTTGCTGCTGCTGTTGCTACAAAATGTCCAAATTGTAGTTGTTGTTTTTGTTGCTTTATTTGTTAATAAAACTTTTATTCAATCCAATGTTGTGTTGCGCTTCACTTTGTTTACTTAGCTTTAACTTTTACTTGGAAGTTAAACTTTATCTTAACTTCAATTGCATACTGACTTCGTTTGCCAAAAGTCGTTTCTTGTCTTGTTTAATACAATACAATACATATTTCCTTACTGTAATGGATCTTGTTTACTCTAACTTCATATGGATTCTTCTCCTTCTTATTAAATTGCCAAAATGCATATTGAGTGAATATAGTACAACAGATCAGAAAATAATATTCAATGACCTACGAAATGCATTCAAAATTGTTATGAAAGATGACAGTCAATTTTTGGATTACATGATAGAGGAAATGTATGGACAGACCATGGCGAGACCGAATTTGACGTTCATTTTTAAAATGCCCAATGAGGAAAAGTTGGGTGGTTACGAAATGTTGACTATGCAAAGGAGTGATTTTGTTGAACCCATCTTTCCGAATATAAGCTCCAATTGTGGCCGACAATATAATATTGATTATAATATAAGAACAACTGATGATATGATTGATTGGAATCGTTTGGGCCTCAATGGTTGGATGGGTGAACTAACACCGCCTATACGTCTACTGGAACAAAGTCATAAGTAAGTAAATTTGATATAGGTAAAAGTATCAAACTATTGTACTATTGAATTTTTTTTAAGAGATGTTTACAGAACTGATCCATATGATGAATATCCTCACCAAGAGATTTTATTAGACATTAAGCAAGGCTACTTTAATGGACGAGTAAAGGATGTTAAAGTTATTAAGGAGGATGTGCTTAAAGCTGAAGAAATGACTGAACCCATGTTTGATAATAAAAATGTTTATATAGCCCGTGTTAATGATCCCTTTGGCTACTCAGTGGAATGGCAACAAAAGTAATTACATGTCAATTTGAGATTCTTAACTTTGGTTATAATTTTACAAAATTACAGTAATGCAACTCAAGCAACAACAGACAATCGAAGACAACGTTCAAAACGTGATGTTATTAAATTATATTCCATGATAAAATGCTCATCCGGTTGTGATCCCTTGATATATAAAGGCTACGGTTGCTATTGTGGAATTGGTGGACATGGTGTGGCAGCCGATGGCATCGATCGTTGCTGCAGAATACACGACAAATGCTATGAATACAGCAATTGCATCTCATATTCTGAATACTTTGTGCCATACATATGGAAATGTTATCGAGGCAAACCGTTGTGTGCCATCGATCATGGTGAATGGGGTGGCCCGGATTCTTGTGCGGCACGTCTATGTCAATGTGATTTACGTTTATCACGATGCCTTCGACGGTATCATTGCCCATTAAGGCGTGCAGTATGTCGCTCATCGCGTGTCCGCCAATTACAAAATCTAATATATTTCACTTGATTTTTTGTGTGTATAAGATTATTTTATGGATATATAATTTAAAAATTTAAATTTTAGGATGATGGAATAGATGATATAAAATATGTGAATATAAAATTAAATGTGTCTTTGACTCTTACGCGAACCACTACGTGATTTTGATGAACTTGTATTAAGCGAAATATTCAGCAATTTATTGTCATGGTGGACTGTCGAAAATTCCTTGATGCCTTGACAGTCCTGTAGAAATGCCAGAGCAGATTTATGCTGGGTACTTTGTGGGCGATAAATCATCAGGATATTCTGACACATAAGTAACATATCGCGTTGCAAGTCCACCACATTACGTATGATACCCGAGTCTATGTTACGTTTTATTGTTGGCAAATCCATTGGCTTGGAACAAAGATCACCCAGCTTGGAGTGTTCATCTTGGAAAGGACGACGAAATATCACTGCATTTTTACTGTCATGAAGATTGTTGTATATTGTGAGGAATATTTTCTTTGATGCACCACGAGTTTCACGACGATCATTCTCAGTATATTCACTGGATGCTGGTGAATTGGGTATGCTATCAATTACAGGAGTCGAAGAATAACGCCGGCGTGAATTTGGTTTTGTTGAATGATCACTGGTTGTTGTAGTTTCATCTTCGATCATGGGACTTTCTGAACGCTCTGCGAGTTTACGCAACATTGGTGGTCGTGCTGGTGTAATGGTAGCTACAGTTACAGATGGATTTGTATTTGTAGATGTGTTTGTTGTTGTTGCTGCTGTTGTTGTTGTTGTTGTTACAGTGTTGTCAGTTTCAGGTTTCACATAATCCTCAACTACTCCAATTGTTTTATTATTTCTTTGCGAACTCGTTGTTGTTGATGTTGTTGTTGTTACTGATTTATTACTTCCTGCCTCCTCCTTACTAACATCAGTCATCGAAGAGTCTTCATCGGTATCGGGTATTGTAATAATTGTCGGTTGACTTGATTCTTCTGCATTTGCATTTGTGTTACTATCAGTTGGTAAATCTTCATCCATTTTTATTTCAGCTTCAACAGGCTTCATTTCCATAATTACACAATTATCAGAAGATTCTGTAACTGTAAAATAAAGAATATTGTATATTAATTAATATATGTATATAGATTTGTTGGGGGTAATCTTGAGAAATGTTCTTTTAATCTAAACATGGAAGGAGACCAGAACTGCTTGCAATGAGAGCGCACAAGCGACCACTTAAAGCGCTTGTTTTGAGAGAACGTTGTAATACTCTTCACGCCCCAGCGAGTGGTCCGAGGGTCTTGAAATTTATAAGTTTGGTGGCTATGGGTTAGACACTTATAGTGTCCAAATATTAAGTCGATAGTACAAAAAACAAAAAAGTTTTTCTAATAAGAACTTTCGTTTGGATCCCGGTTTGTATGGGGGGTACCCCCAGTAGTCCGAGGGTCTTGAAATTTTCATGGTTTGTGGATATAGGTCAGAGACTTATAGTGCCAAATTTCAGTTCAATAAGACAAAAAACAAAAAAAGTTTTTCTAATAAGAACTTTAATTTAAAAGGCGGCTTGTATGGGAGGTACTCCTCCTGGTAACCCCATGATCATGAAATTTATATGGTTGGTGGATATGGAAAGAAACCAGAAACTTATAGTGTCCAAATTTCAGTTCGATATGTCAAAAAACAAAAATAAGAACTTTAATTTAAAAGGCGGCTTGTATGGGAGGTACTCCTCCTGGTAACCCCATGATCATGAAATTTATATGGTTGGTGGATATGGAAAGAAACCAGAAACTTATAGTGTCCAAATTTCAGTTCGATATGTCAAAAAACAAAAAACTTTTTCTAATAAGAATATTATTTTAAAAGGAGGTTTGTATGGGAGGTACCCCCCCTAGTGGACCGATTCGGCTGATTCACGAACTTGACCGGCGTTTGATAAAAAGAAACCGATGTACAAAATTTTAGCTCTCTAGTTCAAAAACTGAGTAAGAGTATAATAAGAAGAGCCTCCAAACTTGTCGGTATTCATAGATCAAGTAGTCAGTAAAAAAAAGTCAAATATAGCGTCCGATTGCATCCGGGGACTAAGTGAAATTGAACTGTAATTCAAGAGCCGAGAGACGTACGGAAAAATATAGTTATTTGAAACTATAGCAATTAAATTTAACTTTCTACAGTTTATGATGATAATTTTACCACTCATCTAACTTACCTTTCTCAATTTCAGCCTTGGATTTGGATTTGACTTGATCCTCTGATTGTTTAATATCTACTTCCTTGGGGGAAGCATCCTTTTCAACGTTTTCAGCCTTTGACGACGAAGTTGTTGGCTTTTCAAAAACACTTTCATCATCATCAGTTTGTATGAGGATAACATCAGAACTGTCGCTTTCAGTTGGTAATTTTGGCTTAGAGTTTTTAATGTCTATTTCAGTAACTTGTAGCAAATCAGCTGCTCCACTGTTTTGTTCTTTGTCTGCTATTGGAATTGAAGTTGTGAATGTTTCTATTTCAACATTTTCATTAATTTTGGTTAATTCCTCCATTTTTTGAGTGTCAACATTAGTTTCTTCTTTTTTGTTTTCCAAAACTTCGCCCTTTGTGCCTTTTGCCTCGGTAGCCTCTTCATCCTTTGTAGAATCTGTTACACTTTGACTGCGCTCTTTGCTCTCAAGAGACGCCACCTCAGCTAGCGGTATATTATCATTTGATTCATCACTAGAACCAATTATAATCTCTGTTTTCGCTTCAGATGTTTCTCCTCCTTTTGGATTTTTTTCTTCATCATCTTTCTTTTTAATTTCTACAATCTTTGCAGCCGTCGCTTTTTCAGAAGTCACTGCCGCCAAAGATTCCTGATTCCTTTTCAATTCGTCAAGTTTGTCCTCAAAATCTATGACTTCTTTTACCTCCTCGTCATTGGGCGATGATGCTTCAACATCTTCGAGGAAATCGACCTCTTCATCATCAATAACCCCAGCCATATCAATTTCGATATCATCCATATTTCCTATATTCTTAAAGACTTCCAGAAGTTGTTGTTCTTCATTGGGATCGTTGTCATCGTTGGCTTCAGCAACGCCACTTGTTGTTGTGGCTGATTTCTTTGTAGTACCAGCAGCTTCCATGCTTGATTTCTCCTCGATCTCCATGGGTGCAGGCACTACAGTTTCAGAGGATTTTGATGAAACCTGTTGGTTGATATCTGCCGACTGTTGTGCAACATTTTGGGTATTTACGGTGCCTACACCACCAGCATTTTTATTCTTCTCCAAAAGCATGGAGAGTGTGGGTGCCGATTGTGAAGGACTTTTGCCGGTATTAGTAATTGTTGGTGATGGGGTATCGGTCTGGACTGGTGGACCACTAATAGGGCGGGTATAAAATGCTATTTCACTCGCTGGTACATTGCTTTTAATGGTGATTGCCGGGTTCTTGGGTATATTCCCACTTGTTAGCAATGTAGTTATAGTGGGCGCTGAAGTCCGAGCCATGCTATTACTAGTTGTACTTGTATTTGTTGAGCTATTCAAGCAGATTGTAGAGGCACCGCCAGCATTAGGAGATTTTAATAATGATGATAACAGAGGAGAAGGAGCCGGCTGTTGTTGCTGTTGTTGTTGTTGTGGTAATGCTGATTTTGCATCAGTTATAATTTCTTCCACATCCATGTCAACTGCAGTTGTATCGGAATTGGAATTAGTCCGTTTAGCTGGCGAATTACGCCAATTACTTATCATTTCCTGTTTGCGTTGTTCACGTTCTCGCATGCGATTCTCCAATTTCATTTCCTCAATACGTTTAGTCTCATCTTCTTTGTCCATCTGTCGCCACATTTCCAATAGTTCTTCTCGAGTCAACTGGCCCGATTCCAATACATTGATATCACTAGAAAGTTGCGCATACTCTTCTCTATCGCGTTCCATTTGTTCTTTTATATCCTGCATATGTTCCTCGGTTAAACGTTTGAGCAACAACTCTATAGGTGGTTCCACTACAACCGGCGATGAGGTGCCGCCGCCAGTACCACTATCGCGTTTCTTTCGCTTGGTTACATCAAACGATTCAAGAAGATATGCATATTGTAATGCACAATTCTTCTGCGAATACCAATCTGCCGGTCGCGACTCTTGTTTACAAAGTGTTTTCATTGCACGACTCACTGTGATCCAGTTTTGTTCGCCACTGCAGGAAACGGCGGACGCTAAGCATAATTGCTCACGCTTTCCCCATTTGTCTACAGGAGAGCGAGTCATCTCAAAGTATATTTATTTCCACTTCGTCCTTTATTTTAATAAAATTCTTACAATATTCTATTAGGAAAAAATAAATCACAAGAAAAACTGGCATAGTTGGCCACAGTGACTCGAGTACCCGCGAATAATTGAATCAGTTGGCTACACTGATATAATTCGTTACAAGCTAAACGATACAATAGAATACTTCGAGTAATCACTATGCAAAATAACGATAATTTGATAAATGTAACTGATTTTGTATGTTCTTCTTCTTCTATAAACAATTTGATTGAACCCAAATGTTCGCCTAATGATTCCAAAAGCCCAACACACTTCAATTCCCGTTTATTCCTATGGAATCGTCGAAGTATTTCCTCGTTGTAATAGATTTCATCACTTATAAAATAACCAGAGTCATCTGCAAGTTATGGCGCGCTTACATACTTCTTCGTGTTGACTTTAAGCCGAGGACACTTATGACCTTCTACGGCATCTAAGCAGTAACAACATTATAGATTTGAGGGATCTGTGGGCGAATGTGAATTGGACCGAAGCGACGTTAAAGCTACTCAACTATATTTGGAATAAGCACGTGTAATCATTGTTGTTCTGCACTGTGCCAGCAAAGTGTCCTCTGCTAATATTCCCGCCAGATCGTCTGCAACTGTCCTATAGACTCTGCAAATCGTTAGGGGACCATTCCCAAATGGAGTTTCAACTAGAAATTTCTTCTTTTCCCATATAATGGACTAAAATAAATCAACGACTTAATTGTGTTTTAATAATTTGTATTTTATTAAGATTATGTGTTAAGATAAAGTGAGATAAAAGTTAATAAAATTTTTTAGAAATTCCAAAGCAGATTTTTATTTATTTTGTGCAGTGGAGGATGTCAATATTTTCAGCAGATGTTTGTGATCTTGAAATCTTGACTGTCAACAACAGGAGAAGCTGTTGATAATGATGAGTAAGTAAAAATGGATTAAATTTGATTTTGTTTATTGATCCGATTAGTTGTTATATGTTAATATGTTAAGTAGCTTCATATCTTGGATCAAACATATAAGTTTGTAGTTTGTAATTATGATTTAATCACATTTAATATTGTTTGGATTTAAATTATAATTTGCATATGCATATGCAGCATTCAATAGATAAAATAATGTTCCTCGTTTCAATGCATCAAGGTTAAATGGAAAGGTGTAAGACTTTTTCTCCATTCTATTTATATTTTCCATTAGAATGGCCTGAATATCCTTAGGGCATGTTCTGAGCAATTGTACTATGTATCTTTTTTCAAGTATACTGCAGATCCTTACTGTTTTAGGTTGGATGGTACAACCAGGAGAGTTATGAGAAACAGTGCTGGTCTCCTTATACACAGGCTGACTAGATGCCACAATTTGCCATTTTGGGAATGATGGTTCATTGGTAATGGGTTGCTTTTGTTGAAATCTCATCGGTTCATTGGATTTCAATGTATTTTCAACTTTTGTTACTTGATGCTTCCCAAAAGTAAATCCTTTAGCAACTGACATTGAATCGCTTTTACCGAGTGAAAAGTTATCATTATTTGTTGTTCTCGACTTTGTCTCCCAAGGTTCGAATCTTTTTATTTGTCCTTCACCTCGTTTAACAGCCTCGTCAAACGAATTTTCTTTTGCTGCGACTGGTTGAGAACTAAATTTAAAAGATTTCCTCCTTTCATGTAATTGTTGTCCTTCATACTTTCTATCTACATTCAGAGAATTCGGTGTAATGGACATTTTTAAAGGCCTGGCATAAGTTTTTGCTTTAAATTGAGTGGACACAGCTTGCGGTACACTTCGCTCTGTCATAATTTGTCCAGTTGTAGCCTTTGGTGTATTGGAATGATATTGTTTATTTTGATAATGTGATATCCTGATTTTTTTAGCTTTTGGTTCACTGTATGAATCATATGTAGACGACTCATTTCTTTCCTTTGATGTAATATTTTTACGTTTCTTATCCTCTTGTGGAAGTTTGAAGGGAGGATCTATCAAAATGGGTCCACTTGTCACCTTTCGTCCAGTGGTGGATTCCACATTCATTGGTATTGATTTGCTTGTATCGTTCGTGACTTTGAATAAATCGAAAGTAGTGACTTCGGTTTTCCGTTTTGATGGATTACACTTTCGTAGTTTATCTTCTTGTGGTAGCAAGGTGGATTCCACATGCTTTACAACCTTTGATGTTATCTTAGATTGTTTTTTTACATCCATGGATATTGATCCGCAAGCATCTTTCGTAGGTGTACGTAAATCGATTGTAATGACTTCGGTTTTCCTTTTTGATTGATGTTGCTGTTTGCGTTTCTGATCTTCTTGTGGTAGTATGGATTTATGATCTATTAAAATGACTCCACTTTTCCCCTTCGGTCCATTACTGGATTCCACCTCCATTGGTATTGATCCGCTAGTCTCATTCGTGGCTTTGAATAAATCGAAAGTAGTGACTCCTCCTTTTTTGCGTTTTGATTCAATATACTTTTGTAGTTTATCTTCCTGTGCTGCTAACGTTGAATCCACCTGCTTTGCCATCTTTGATGTTAACTTACAGTCTCTTTTTACTTCTATGGACTTTGATCCGCCAGTATCTTGCGTAGGTGTACATAAATCAAACGAAACGACTTCTGTTTTCCCCTTTGATTGCGGATGTTTCCGTTTAAGACTTTCTTGTGGTATTGTGGATTTCTGATCTACTATTAAAATGGCGTCATTTGTCCCTTTTAGTACAGTGGTGGATTCCACCGGTATTGGTATTATTCTGTCGCTTTCGATTTTCCCTTTACATTGATTATGTTGTTTACGTATTATTTTATTGTCTTGCTGTGGTGTAGATTTACGTTTTATCAAAACGACATCAGATGTCCCCTTCGATTCAGCCGTAGATTCCACATGTCTTTCAACCATTAGCGTATTCTTACATACTTTTTTTGCTTCCGTAGATATTGATACGCCGGCATCATTCGTAGGTGTACGTAAATCGAACGTAATGATTTCGGGGTTTCTTTTTGATTGACGTTGTTGTGTGCGTTTCTGATCTTCTTGTGGTAATGAAGATTTATGTTCTATCAAAATGGCTTTTTTTGTCTGCTTCTTCGGTCCAGTGGTTGTTGCTTCTATTGGTATTAATCCGCCCGTATCTTTCGTAGGTGTAAATAAATCGATAGTTGAGATTTCAGTTATCGCTTTTGATTCAATATCTTTTCGAAGTTTATCTTCTTGTGGTAGTGAAGATTTATGATCTATCAAAACAACCCCATTTTCCTCCTTCGGTCCAATGGTTGATTCAAGCTTTTCTTTTCTAGCATCTTGTGGTACATCTGCTTCTATGGGTATTGATTCACCGAGTGGGAATAAATCGAGTGTTGTAACTTCAGGTTTCCCATTTGATGGAATTTTATCTTCTTTTGGTCGTTTCAATGTAAGATCCAACAAAACAACTCCACTTTGATGCATTGACATTGAAGATTCATCAGGGTTTTCAACTATTACGCTGGCTTCATTACAATCTCTGTCTTTGTCTGCGGTTTTTGGAATTGGGGTGCTGGTAACCATTGCAGATTCATTGTTTTTCTTCGAACGGGTGTATTTACGTTTTGTCTCGTTGTCTTTTTTTATTGAAACAGCAGCAATTGTACCCTTTCCAATCTTTTTGGTTTCGGAAACATCTCGCTTTTTACTTATGGATAAATCTAGCGGGGCGTCTTGATTTTTTCCTTTTCGAGTATACTTACGTTTCTTGTCTTCTTTAGGAGCTTCCAAATCAGTAACATTTGCTCTCATATCTTTTGCGTACTCAAGGTGTAATGCTCCTCTTGATGATGGTGTCGCTGCTAGTGCTTCTTTTCTCGATTGGGATCGCGTAGATACACGTTGCTTCGGTTCACCAGATTCAACAGGGTTTTTCTTTGATGCCCTTGGTGTTCTAGCCTTTGGTGTTGTAGCTTTTGGTGTTGTAGCTTTTGGTGTTCTAGATTTTGGTGTTCTAGATTTTGGTGTTCTAGCCTTTGGTGTTCTAGCCTTTGGTGTTATTGGTTCACTGGTTGCTTCTTTGGGCGCTACTTTGGCTGGTTCTCTGAGTGGTTCTGTGAGTACTTTTGGTGGTAAATCTTCAAATCTTACTTTTAGACGGACAGCAAAACCCTTTCCACCTGTCCTCTCATAAGAGTACTCTTTCACTTCGTTTGTATCTTTCGGTTTCGACATATTGGATTTACATTTTGCTTTAGATCGAGCGGAAGTACAGTTTTTATCCTCCTCATTCTCCTCCTCATCCTCCTCCTCCCCCTCATCTTCATCTTCTATGACTATTGTTGGGATTTCATATGATTTAATTTTTCCATCTACGCGTGGCAAATTCTTGTATTCTATCAACACCTTACTTATTTCAATCTTAAAGAATTCATGTTCCACGTAAACCTTATCCAGAAATATTTTAGAGTGTTTTTGTAATGGCAAGGTTTCGATTAATTTGAGCAACATCTTTTCAAGCACCTCAATATCTCGTGTCAATGAAAATTTTTCATCTGCAATTTGCTTCTTCAGATTTCTTTTTTTTAACAAAGATGAGGGAATAATTTTCGCCATGCTAAAGGAAAATTGTAATTTTATTATTGCGAATCATCATTATAAATACACATACTCGTACACATATTCTATCATAATTTTATTTATATTTTTATACTCACATTGTGTAGAAGGAAGAAGATCTTTTACAATTAGGGGAGTATCGTGCTAAAGAGGATGACAGATATCGTGCACGTCTTTAACAGGAAGAGAAGAGACGACAACACCTGCAATACTCTTGATAGCAAGTCCTGGCTAGAAATGAAGAGCTAGAGAGATTGAAAATAAAAAGAGGAAATCATGAATTCTCATATTTGCATCTCAGAAATAAACTGCACTAGATTTGTAAAAGAAAAATGATGTGGAATTAGTACTTTCCTTTTTTTACGACGACGATCTACGATTGGTTCGCAAATTTCACAATTATACAAAAACAAAAAATATATAAAAAAAAAAAAAGCTGTCACACACACGCACAGAATGCTTCAAAATTGAGATTGAGTGGCCGCAATTAATTTAATAATATATTTTTTATACTCACATTTTGTAGAATTTCAATCCTTTCCTTTTTTCGGCGAAGGTTGACAATTGATTTGCAAATTTCACAATTCTAAAAAACAAAATTAAAAAAATTAATGTCACACTCACGAACAGAGGATTGCTTCAAAATTGAGATTGACTGGCCGCAATCAATTAAATAATTTATTTTTTATACTCACATTTTTTATACTTTCTTCTGTCCTTTCCTTTTTTTCAGCGACGGTTGACAACTGACTTGCAATTTTCACAATTCTACAAAAACAACAAAATTCTAATACAAAAATTGCTGTCACACTCTCGAAAAGAGGATTGCTTCAAAATTGAGATTGAATGACCGCAATCAATGTAATAATTTAGTTTTTATACTCACATTTTATGTACTTTCTTCTGTCCTTTCCTTTTTTTCGGCGACGGTTGACAACTGACTTGCAATTTTCACAATTCTACAAAAACAACAAAATTATAATACAAAAATTGCTGTCACACTCTCGAAAAGAGGATTGATTCAAAATTGAGATTGAGTGACCGCAATCAATGTAATAATTTAGTTTTTATACTCACATTTTATGTACTTTCTTCTGTCCTTTCCTTTTTTTCGGCGACGGTTGACAACTGACTTGCAATTTTCACAATTCTACAAAAACAACAAAATTCTAATACAAAAATTGCTGTCACTCTCTCGAAAAGAGGATTGATTCAAAATTGAGATTGAGTGACCGCAATCAATGTAATAATTTAGTTTTTATACTCACATTTAGTATAATTTGTACACTTTCTTTTTTTTCGACGATGGTTGATAATTGATACGCAAATTTCACAGTTCTACCAGAAAAAAAAAATATAATAAAATTACCGTCACAGCCGCATGCAGGATTGCTTCAAAAAGAGTTTGAGTAACCGCAAACGAGCGTTATAATTTATTGGTAAAATAGGTCACCCTGTCAACAAAAAAGAAAAGAAACCACCAGAAAAAAAGTAAAAATATTCAAAATTTTCAAATGCACAAATTTCATAACAAAAATTGTTTCACTTATTTTTTTATTTCATTTATGATTACGTAAATAAATCTAATAAACTATTTATTTAGATGATAATAGACAACATTATAATATAAACTACTTCTTGGACTTTTTTCCCTTCTTTGTGGTAATCGCCTTTCCAAATTTAAGTGGTTGTTGTGATAGTGGCTTCACCAATTCTTTAGCAGCAGCTATTTTTAAGGATTTGGTGGCGGCAGCCAATGGTAATAGGGTCTTTTTTGTAGGTTTCTTAGTTTGTTTTTGAATGCCGCCTGTATGGGGTTTTCTTTTAATTAGTTGTTCGAAACGATCGACATCAGTGACTTTTCGCTTGTTTGTTATAGATGGTGGTTTAATAATAATCTTCTCTTCTTCTTCACTATCATCATCATCATCCACATCATCCACATCGTCATCATCATCAGATGCATTTTCATCGGAAATGTATGAATCATCATCAGTGTCTCCGTCACTATATTCTGGTGCACTGTAATTTTCATCTTCAATGGAATCATCATCATCATTGATTGTATTACCAAGCAAATCCTCAAGATCAATATCTTTCTTTGATTTCTTCTCTTTTGTATTACCAGTACCAGCCGTGGTACTTACTTTCCCTGCCTTGCGTTTATTTGTGATTTCCTTAGTCCCTGATTTTTTTTTATTATCACTACTTTTGTCCGGACTGGATTCACCAAGTAGGACATTGGAAAAATCAAAATCAAGATGAGCGAACTTCTTTTGCAGTCGCTTAAGTTTCTTAACGCTACCATCTATACGCTTTTGATACACTTCATCTGTCCACTCGTTCTGCTCTTTCACACGCCGCTGAATCGAAGCAGTCTTTGCTGAGACGTAAATCTCTTTGCCAGCCTAATGTCAGAAATCATTCAAAATTAGTTGTAAATCCTTTGTGTGTATGTAATGATGATAATTACCTTATTTTTCACTTTTCGCACTGTAGATTTGAAATAATTGAACTTTTGTTCGTTTGGTGGTATATAAGCGGCTTTAACCACTTTCTTGAACATAAGATAATTGTGCATTGTTTCGGCAGCGACTTTGGCCACCTCTGGATGTTCAAACTCAACAAAGGCAAAGCCTCTGCTGCCGCCGGTGCGCACAGACCGGGCAAGTCGCAGACGTGTAACATGACCAAATTGTTGAAAATATTTACGCAATTGTTCTTCGAAAAAACCATGAGGCAGATGCTTGACAAGAATAACGCCGCGTTCCACTTTTGGTTGCCGCTGCTTTTTTTTGTTGATTTTCTTTGTAAGCTATAAAATATATAATTGTTTTAGTTGATGGTTGGTCATGTAAACACTACTGCATTTGTTTACCTGGCCGGAAATCACATTTGGTTTTGGATCTGAGTGGCTTTTTGGCTCAACTAATGTTGGAGCCTTTTGCCTAATTACTTTTGGCTTTCTGACTGGCGGCATAATTGTTTAAATCTTTAAAATGTTTGCAAAACTCTATAACTAACAAATTGGACAATTTGCACGTGGAGACAAGACAAGATTAGTAGTGCTATAAAATACTGCAAAACACTCTAACAGTATTGAAAATCATCTAATTGTTCTCATTCTATCAGTTGGCAACCCTATTCGTTTTGGCGGTTCTCCTTGAACATATGTTGTTGTTTGTTACTTGGGCAACCAGAAAAATATGTTGATGATTTCATAAAGTCCTATAATTGATTTTCAAACAAAACAATCATGGATATACCAAAAGAACTAATTGATATAAAGCAAAAAGAATTTTTAGATAAGAAGCGAATACAAAAATTACGTGAGGAAAATGAGGAACTCCGTCAACTGGAACAACAATTAAGAGTTGCATATGTTTCCAAGGAATTAGCTGATCAAATAGCTGAATGTAAACAAAATAAGGTACAAGCCGAAAGAGCTAAAGAAATCGAACGTCAGCGTGTAGAGGCTGAGCGCCTGAAAGCTTTAGAAGATCAACGCAAACGTCAACAGATCGAACAAGAAAAGAAGAAAATATTACGAGAATCCTTGCATAATCAATTGTTTGATACTCATAAGAAGCGTTTGCAAGATTATCAAAGCTTGGTAGCTGAGCGGGACCACCAAAATGCATTGCAAGCTACAATTGAGGCTGAAGAGAAGCTTTTGCAACAAGAACTTGAACAAAATGCATTGAAAACTCGCCTTCAGATGAAGGAGTTCATTGAAATGAAAGCTGTTTTTAAGGCAAAGGAGAAATTGCAGGAGGACGAGGAAAAAGAAAAGATTTTACAGTATCAGAAACACCTTGATGAAAAGAATCGACAGCTTCAAGAGGAGAATTTGAAAAAGTTTAAAAAGTCACAAACGCTAAATGCAAAATTAGGCAAACAATTACAAACATTGGAGGTACAATACATACATACATACATATATTGATATTTATATATTTTTATGTTGATTTCATTAAATTTTAGGATGAAAAACAACGACGGGACCATGTTGTCCAAGAACTTTTACAATTGGAGTATCGTGCTAAAGAGGATGAAAGATATCGTGCACGTCTTGAACAGGAAGAGAAGAAACGTGAACAGACAAAACAAGACCTACAATACTTTCGAGATCAAGTGCTGGCTAGAAATGAAGAGCTAGAGAGATTGAAAAAGGAGGAAATCATGAATTCACAAATTGCAGCACAGAAAGAAGCTGCACTAGATTTGGATAGGAAATATGATTTGGAATTGCAAAAGAAGCGAAAGGATCATGGCTCTGCATTAATGAACATGATTGAAGAGAATAGACGTAAACGTGCCGAAGCTATGGCGGAATGTGTACAATTCTATGACAGCAAAAACAAAGAGGAACAAGAACGGTAAGTTGTCCTTAAATTATTGACAAGCAATCATTAGCAGAATGCTAATAATGTTCGATTTATGTTTTTTTTTTTTTTTTTTTCTTTATAGCCAAAAAATGGTTCAAGCAGAAAGAATTAGGATGTTGCGATCATTGCCACCTGATGTTTTTCCATATTTACCAAAAGGTGTTTTATGCGCAGGTGATAGGAAGCACATAGCTATTTCAGAAGAAAAACCATGACACACATAAACACATATGTATGTATGTACTATATTCATTAACGGTAGCATAAATCATGCTGTAAAGAAACTTATTTATATGTTGCTTCGTGTCACGATGAATTATTTATAGCTACCTCGTTGCGTACGTGACACAAAGCATACAAACGCACATACAGTGTTGCCATACTATTTAAAAAACAAAAAAATAAAAAAATCTTTAAAATTGTATGCAATATGAATTAATATAAATAAAAACAAATGATTTTAAAATAAATTTATATTAAAATAAATGATTATCTCTTGCATTAATAAATATTATTGAGCTCCACGATAAAAAAAAATTTTCTAATAAGTGGCAACTACAGGCAGCATCAAACGCATTGACAACGTTGCCATAATGAAACGCCCAACAACAACTTTGCAACGACGTGTACTTACTTGTCAATTGTCAGTGTTTTATAAATGGCGGACGAAGCAAGTAATGGAGAAGTGGAAGAAATGTTGATTGTTTGTGCAAATAAATTAGTATACAAAATAAAATGAGTGCAAAAACCATAACGCGAAGTTTTAAATAAATTTTTTAATTGTATGAGAATAGAAAATAATAATACAAATTATAAGAATAAACACAGTGCACTGCGCTTGCATGGGTAGGAATATCGTAGAAAAGAATTCCAAAGAATTTACGAAAGCAAGCAAAACGCAAAACGAACAAAAGTAAAAACCTTAAAAGTGCATAACAAAATATCAAAAAACAACAAAACAAAGCGAACTTTGAACGAAAGAGAGAGAGCATAATTGTGAAAAAAAAAATTGATACAATAAAAACAATAAAACGCCAAATAAAAGAACTTAAAAAGAAAGAAAGGAAAAAGAGAAGAATAAGAGATAAAATGTCTACACAACGTTTAAACGCAGCTGAGAAGGATCTAGAGAAGTTTATTAAATTCCTGGCGATGAAGGCAACGCAAGTCGTAGTGCAATCGCGTCTAGGTGAAAAAATACAAACGAAGTGCAACCCTTTGGCTGGCAATGACTGGTTCAATATAGTGGTGCAGGATCATCCAGATGTTTTTGATGAGACAAAGCGTGCGCTATCTCTAGGTCCTAGTGATAGTATTTTGCAACGCCTGCCTTTGTGCATCGAAATCTCACTGAGGACAGTAGAAGGTGATCACATGGTGTTGGAGGTGTGGTCGCTTGATTTATTGCAATCAGTGAATGGCACGCAACAACAGAAGGATGATAAACTTAGTGGCGTTGGCACAAATGTGGGCAATAGCAACAATACATCGAATAATGGATATGACAGCCAGACGCTTCGTGCAGCACACGCCATTTACAATCGCATGGGCATAATGTTGAAATCTTTGCTTTCATTAACACGCGCCACACCCGCCTATAAGTTGTCGCGTCGCCAATGTCCAGATTCATATAGCATTTACTATCGCATCTACGTTGACCGCCCTCAGATGCATACACTGGGCGAGGGTCATAAGCAAGTGAAAATCGGACAGCTCAGCACTATTGTTGGTTCGTTGGTGATGTCCGTAGCATATCGTACTAAGATGACCATAACACCAACAACGGCACAATCGCGAAAAGCAGACAACACAATAATGCTGAAATCAGACCATTTCCGACCATCGGATACGCCTACATTGTTTGTGCCTGGTTTTAAGAAAGTTGGAGGTGCGGGCACAAAGGGTCCTGATAAACTCATTGATATAGACAAGCCAATGCGTCCGGGTGCTTTTACAGATGTTGGCAAATTGAAAATATTTACCGATGACGACTACAAATTACCCGAGACACCACCATTTGAATGGCTATTAAGACGTGCCAGGCACGAGAGTACCGGCAGTGGTTCTATTGAATCATTAAATAATCGTATGTGTGACTCACCCGTACTCGGTGCCAATGGACAACCACCACCACAACAATTGAATAATATCATCAACAATTACAACAACAACAATAATAATAATAATAATATAAACAATTTAAATCACAACAACAACTCGACAGCATTCAAAAGCTTTGAAAAAACTGATAGCAGCAAAGCAACTACACAAACAAATGGAGCAGCAACAATGACTGATACAGCTACTGTAGCAGGAAATATTGTAACTTCACCCATTAAAAGTTTACTTATACCCGCACCCATAAGACAAAGTTCAGTTTCTACATTACCAGCAGTACAACAGACACCAGACGAAGATAATTTGCTAAAGGAATTAAACTTCCCATTTGCATCGACAGTATCGCATATGAATGATCTTGCTAAATTCTATCGCGAATGTTATCATGCACCACCATTGCGTGGTATTAACGAGATACAAGCTGAAATTTGTCAAACGTCAAATACATCGAGTTCCAACTCAACAAATAATGGTTGTGCAGCGGCTGCAATGATCAACTCAGCCAGTAGTTCGGAGTCTTGTGCTGTTGATGATCTATCAAGGCAATTGGAACAATTTGAAACCTCACTAGAAGATTATGATAAACTAGTTTCACAATTTGGACTGACAGGATCCTCTTCGACGGGCAGTCGTAGCAGTGGTGGTCTACAAATGAGCAATTGAGGTAACCTAATCCAAACAACAACAACAACCAACCAACCAACCAATCCAACAAATTATAAACCAAGGACTGTCCACATTATTATACTATATATACATATATAACATTATTAATTTGTTTATTAATTTATTATCATGTTAGTAGGTTGCTATGATATTATGATATGATTATTATCACATCTATCTATATAGGTTTATAAAGTACATCCAATCTTAAAATAAGCAAAATGAATCTGTAAGTTTTAGTTTCTATTATCATCATTATTATTATTATTAATACATATTAGAATAGGATTATTATATTACATATATACAACTGTGTTGCTCTGTTTTGTCTCTATGCGGAATATCGATCGATCTATCTGAACTGATCCGATTTATTATGCAGCGTTAGTGAACTGAAATTAAATTTAAAGGAAACTGATCCATTCATTTATTATTGTTTATAGTTAAGTGCCTTTTGCCTTTAAATATATTTATATATATTATTATATGTAGGTATATAGCATATGTACATATGTATAAATATATAAAGCAAAGTACTGCTGATATATAGATATATAGACACACCCACACACACACACACACATGAATTCATGAATTATTAAAATAACTGTAGGAATTAATAATAATCATCGATCGATTAGTTTTAAGAAGATAACAAGTGCAGTGCGCCGCCATTTAAATAATTCTGAAGCACGGTTGCCTTTTTGCAAGTTGTAGTTTTTAGTTAGAAAACGCGAAAGCGATAAATACGAAGATACATACATCCATATATCGCAAACAAAATTTAATCAGAAAAAAAGTAAAATAAAATAAATAGAAATAAAAAAATAAATATTGACTGACTTCGGTTGAATCGAAGATAAATATCTTTCACACAAATCAAAGCAAACAGAGCAAATACATTGAGAAAAAAGAAATTTCACATTCAATTGAATATTTTATTCATAAAAAACTGAAATTCGAATAAACCGATAATATAGAAAATTAAAAACTTTATTGTGATCCGATACTATTAGATGAAGACTATAGATTTAATTTAATTAATATAATGAAATTTGTCTTGTTATTGAACATTGATCAATGATCAATTGACATTATATGCTTCCAATTTTCTTTTGTAGAAATTCGCAAATCTACTTATTTTGTTTAACAAGAAAGCTAATAATTTCTCTAAAGAATTGCCTTTTTCATATGGTAATCGGTAATACTGTTTGCATCTTTTATCTAAATATAATGAAAAAAAAAAGACTGTGTTTGCAAATCTATGACTTATTATTTGCATGTACCTACAAATGACTGAGTGACTGATTGACTAGCTTCGTTTATTCCGATTGTATACTTCATGGGGTCTTTGGTGTCATGTTAATTCCATTCAAAGTATTTATATTTGTGTGAATGATATAATAATAAACATGACTTCAGTTTTATCAAATATTTCATACCTTTCACGAGAGAAAAAGATTATATAAACAAACAAAAAAATTAAAATTAAAATTGCATGATAAAATTTATCAATCTGATAACTTATAGCCTGAGATACATTGATATGGACTATTATTTGAGGCTGCTGGTGGCATGTTAAAATTGAGATAGCCTCTTATTATTATATACTGATACGCAGTAGGATAAGCTCTATCCCTGTTCAAACACAATAAAAATATATATTGGACCAAACCCCACTCTCCATAAACAATTCGTGAAAGGTACAGATTATAGGAATGTGTCAAATATACATAAAGACAAAACATAAATAAGTACATAAATACATATAGATACATAGCACATACTACATATTAATAGAAATATAAAACAATAATTAAAATTGTAAATTAAATAACGAAATCAAATGTGTTAAAAGACTTTGCTCTGTGTGTTTTTTTTTTTAAGTAAATTCAAAACATTATTTTTAAATCATTAATTACACATTCGACAATATAAAACAACCACAAACATCATAAATACATAAATAAGAAAAAAATGTTTTTTATATAAGTATAAAGTAATGGAAAACAAATAATTTTTATGCTTTGTTAATTTTTGGTATAAAATTACATATTATAAGAAAACAACAATAATCCATAAAACCATAAAAACATTGAACCTAAACCTACTTTATAATTAAAATCAACCAAAATGCTAATTATCAAAATTCTGAACAATTATTATTATTATTATTAATTCATACAAATATACGCAATTGTTAAATTAAACACATAAAAACGAGTTTGCTGTGTATTTATTTCATTTAATTTTTGCAATCAAACTTCTTCTCTTCAAATTTTTGAAGAAGATGGAAGATGTGAGTGGTGAGTGAATGAGTTTTTGTTCTGTTGTATCTACAAACTAAATTGCACTGAAAGAGAGAATGTACAGTTCAGCTCAGTTGGCTACTATTTTTGCAATGTATCTCATTTTTGCTGTTTTTTTTCCGTTTTGCTGTCTTTTGCATTATCAGTTAATTTGCTTAGAGAAAACAATTTATATTTATTGTATAATAACAATAAAGAATTATTTTAAAATGAACTTAAATGTAGGAATGTAGGAGAAGAAGAGCAAACATGATGACGTCAGCAGAACAGAACCATTACAACACAATATATACTCTCACACACACACACTAACTAAGGGCGTAGGGTAGGTAGGCAAAGATGCAAAATGTTATGCACTCACTTGCTCGCGTGACGTGCATTCATTCTCTCTGTCTCTCTCATTACACACTGCTCTCTTTCTGTTGTTGGAGTACTAATGAATTGTTGTTGTTGCTGTGTTGCTGTTTGTTTGTTTCTGGCGTCTTTGTTGCGTTCATTCGTTCGTTTGTTGGTCGTTCGTCTTTCTATTGTTGATATGTACATTGTATGTATGCATTTTGTTTTTGTAACAATTGTTGTCGCTAAGTAAAAGTTCAAAAGTGTTGTATTCATGTGTATATAAATAGTTTTTATTTTACATTTATTTACTTTTATGCAAGTGAAATACAATTTTCATTGCATTAGTTTCTTTAATATTATTGTTTGTTGATAGTACAGCAAAATTCATAGTATTACTTATATAGACAACAACAACAGGTTAAATATTAATGAAGAAGACGCGTGCAGAAAAAAATGCTTATCACTTTGTTGTCGTTGTTTTTGTTGCTTATTTTCTTTTTTTTTTTTTTTTTTGTTTTGTTTTGTTGTCAGACGCCTTTCTTTTTAAATATGGCAACCCGCAGCCGAAGTGAAAATTGTTGCGGTTTTTCTTTAGTCATATGAACGAACAAGCAAACGAATCTTCGCCCCCGCAGACACTCTTTAATGATCAAAGTGGTCGTCATTCAATCTATTGGCCTGGCCTGGCTGGGGCTGGTTTGCCATACGTCTGCCCCCACAAAGGCTGCGGCTATGGCATCGAGTAGGCCGCTTATATCCGGCCGGTTTCCACACAAACTGGTTACTTGCATTTTTATATCTCATTCAAATTGTTGTTGTTGTTGTTTTAGTTTTTTTTTTTTTTATTATTATTATTTTAGCTCAAAGCAAAATTGTTGTTTAAATATTGAATAATGTATAAATGCTCGCTGAGCCGGGCCGACCGCATTTTGATTAAATTCACGTGCACTTTAAAAACATTTATATTTATACTTGAGGTTTTTTTTTTATGTACATACTTACATGTATTTTTGTGTTCTTTATAAAACTTAGTACCTGCTGCGGGTAAATTAAGTTTATTGCAATATAGCACATTAGCCCAGCCCAGTCCCAACCAAGATAATTAAAGTCCAATGCCAATCTCCTTCCCTTCTTTATTGACTTTACTTACATACATATGTATGTAGGTGCCACCATTCGATCGATCTTCTATTATTTACAATACATACATATTTTGATTTGACGTGCAAATAAAGTAATTTATTTATTTTTTTTTTTTTACTGAAAACATTCAATGCGAGTACATAAACAAATTTATTTTATAGTGTAATTACACAAATTTTGAAATACATATTTGTACATAGTATTTTTTTTTTTTTTTAATTTTATACGGAAGACATAAACTGCAATCAACCAGTTTAAATGTTAAAATTTGGTTTAGTTTTATTTTTGAGACAATTTTTACGCAATTTTCTTTGTGGCCACGCATTTCCACGTACACTGTACATACTGCATAAGTATGTATGTGGAAATATGGTATGTCCATGAGTGTTGGTGTGTGTGGCAATTGCAGCTGCGAGCGATTTTCTAGTCATTCATGGAGCCAGTACATGAGTGGGCACAGTGGTAACCAATATGCAACAATCGAGAGTGGAATGAGATTCTGCTTCAAATAAATACATATGTATCTGGGACTATAAAGTATATAAATTTGAACAAATCGCCCATGAAATTGTATCCTCTTATAAAATTATTGAATGCTCTATCCAGACACATTCTCTCGGGATTCCAACAACAATTTTTTGCAATTTCCACTAACAATTTCGTCGATTTTAATGTAGAACATTGTTCTAGACTTACTCTCTCAGGATTCCTCTCAGAGGACACAATCTCATTGGTTATTTTTCCAGTATATAGACTTTGTATTTATTACATGCATACATACATGCATACAGTTCAGTCTATCCATCTACTCGTATGAATGAATATGGTTTATCTTGTTGTTGCAGCTGCAACTAAAACAACACAACACAATACAATCAGAAACCAGACACCTACTCACTCAATCGACATTCAACAAATCCGGTGATTTTAGCGCGAATTAATGAAGACTTTGACTTGGAAGTTGAGTTGAAGTCAAAACATTTAGAAAACATTGTTGCATTGGTTACATAAATGAAGTGAACTGAAATGAAATGAAATTAGCATGTAAGGAGTGTATGAATGTTTTTATATCATATCATTTAAAATATAAGTATCTTTTCTTTACAATAATAATAAACAATTATTTATATATTCATTGTATTTAACATATTGTACGACGAGAAAAACAACTACAAGGTCACCAAGAGACACGACGTCAGCCATCACTGTCGCCATCGCGCGACAAAGAGCACGTACCTAGCAACAAAACGGCGAAGCGAAAAATTAAACTATAATTAAATATTTTAAAAATGATACTCTCTTCTTTTCATCATACTATATACAATACATACTATACTTTAATATAATTTTATTTTGTATTTTTTATCGTTTCAATATTGTTGTAAACAACTCAGTGTGGTGAATGAGTGAGTGAGTGACTTTATATTATGTCAGGGTGAATGACAGGCAGGAGAATCAACTAGTCACACACCCGGTAAATTTCCAGTCTTCTTATAGCAAATTATTGAAAAAACAATAAACTTTATAATAAAATAAAAAAATATGTACATACATATATGAAATCAAATAACAAACAAATTAATTTACTGCTACAAATCAGGAAGTTATTGAACAGAGAGCGCGCTAATACATAGGAATGTATTTGACCCTGAGAGATCACAACAAAATATGCACCGCGGAACTGCAGAAATGCACTCACTCGCTCACTCTATTATCATTTTGTTCACATTTCTATATTATAATTTTAAATTAAAAATTGCTAAGAGCTGCAAATATACAATATTATATTAAAATATTATAATATTATCAACAATATTATTTTTAAGTATTAAAAGCATATTTTTTTTAATCAAGTATTTTCAATGTCATGGGTTCTGCTTCTCTTCATCATCGTCATCATCACCTTCACCATCTCAACCATCATTATCATCATAATAATCAAAAACGGTTGCAGTTTTTTTTCACATTCTCTTTATTTTGTTTTTGTTCTTTTGTGGCGCCTGTTTATATAGCAAACAACACAACAAAGTATGAAAAAACCAGTTTTAATTTGTATATTTATTTGTATAAATTAGTGTGTTACACATACAAACATACATATGTATGTAATGAATGTGCTTATAGTATAAACAGGTGATGTTAACAATTATTACTGATAAGCGAAAAGTTATGGCACTTGAAATAATAAAACTGATAAGCATAGAGAAATGTTTATTAAAAAATAGAATTGTAAGTGAACGAACACAAGCAGCGAATTTAAGAGCCCTCAATAATCTGTACATATCAGCTTTAGTTTATTTTTGGTTTTTATAATCGCAGTTTGGCCAAAAATGTGTAGCGATAATAAAAAGGTATGTATCTGAGTGTGTGTGTGGTTTTTGTTAATTTTTTATGGGTAAATGCGCATATTTGGAAATCAAATGTGATTATTCATTCATTATAATTTCAAATATAAAACAGAAGTAGGAAAAACCAACAACAAACAAATATTTAAGATAAGAACAGGGTGTTTCAATTAACGCGCGTTGAAGTAGACAAAACCCAACAACAAACAAATACTATATTTGAGATACGAACAGGGTGTTTCAGTTCGCGCGCTCATCCATTCATCCATCGCAGGTGCAAGGTGAAACAAAATGACAATGAGACAGCGTTGCCACCTTAATTAATTGACATATGTCAAACGCATATTTACGAACGAAAACGAAACAGCAACAAAGCAGATGAATTGAGGATTAATTAAGAAAATTAAGTGAAATAAATTAAATAAACAAGTGCATATAGTATTTTAAAAAAAAAAAAAAGGTAAAAATAGAATAGATATAAATTGTGCGAAATTATACAATTGTGATACAGAATTTATAAAAGATATTTTATTAGATGAAAGAATTTCATGAAAACGCTTGCCCAATTTGGTGAGAGGCGGCTGTGACTGGATCCACAAGATCAAGTTATTAAATAGATTACTATTGATTCTTTACATTTTGTTTTTGTCTATGAATTTCAGTTGCTTGAAATTGCAGGCAGCAGCAACAGCATCACAGTCACTACAACTGAATCGAAGTGTAACAAGTGAAAATTTCTAAACACAAAAAATAAACCCTCAACCAACTCAATATGCCACCAGTGCAGTAAGCAAAGTGAAATTTTAATTAAATGGCATAAAAAAGCAAAAACTAAATTCTGTTAATTTACTATTACATCATAATCAATAAACAAATATACATACATAATTGAAAGGCTTTTCTGCAAATAAATTTATTAATAATTTTGTAGCCCGCTAAAATTTTACAAAAATGTGCGGGCGGTGGACTGACATGACAGACATTCATCTAAAAGTTGGTCAAGGTGTTTGTTTCCCCCTCGTATGTTATCATATCATTAGTCAAGTTCAATTCTATTCTATTCTAAATGTAACACAATTTACATGCTTTACTATATTAGTTTAATAGATAAAATCACTTTCATTTAATTATTTAATATTTCATAAATCAAATTTCGTTTTTAAAAATTTTCTGCGCGCATTTTGTTTTCATTAATGAAGCTTTTCCAAATGCAGATGTTTACTTCATCGTCGATGACGTCATAAGCAAATTCAAATTTATTTTTAACTTTGTTTGTTGTATGTTTGCCTCTTTAATGTTTATGCTTAAATGATGCCAATGTGTGTACACGTGTGTATGTGTGTGAGTTTTGATTACTCATTCATTTATTGAAAAAAGGGCGTCCTTTTAAATGATATAAAATTTATAGAAATGGGGAATCATCTAAAGTTAGTTCTTCAAAACACCACAAAATATATTTGTATCTAAAAATCACACTAGATTTTGGGGAATAGCTGAAGCTAATCACCTTTTCACTGGGGTCTATTGTAACACAAAATATGTAAGTTTTTTTATTTACCATACACTGGAGTTCCAATTGCTTATGTGCTGCTCAAGCTGCTTCAGTTATCCAAATGACTATTATGGCAGGAAGTTTACTCAGTTCTATGTATCTCTATATAATTTCTTAACGAAAACTTGACCAAGCACTACGCTATTATTAAGAACAACGTACAAAGCTTTTCAATTCAAACATGAATCAGAAATTTGATGATAAGCAAAGTAAATATGTACAATGAAATATATACTTTATTATATATCTGAGACTTCAAAAGAAAAGAAAAGAAAAGAAAAAAGAGCACAATGCATTTGTTAGTTGAAACTTGAAGTTTGTAAAGCAAGCAACAGCATACATATTATAGATCCTCATCATCAATCATAAAAATCAATATGATGTATTCAAAAGCTAAAATGTAACGTTGTGGTTGTTTCTTGTTGCTTTTATCCTTAATAATTGCTAATTTAATAATAACTAAATTGAATGAATATGAAAGAGAAGTCATTGGCATTACTAATTAAATATGTTTTGAACTTACAGAGTTCAGGCTGTCAACATGTCCTTGGGTGCAATGCATTGTACCCGTTGCGCCGATGGTTTCGAGCCCAACGAGAAGATTGTCAATTCCAATGGTGAACTTTGGCATACGCAATGCTTTGTGTAAGTTTTCTCTTTTACTTAAACAAAAAAAGTTTTAATAAACATATTTTTTAGATGCGCACAATGCTTTCGCCCATTCCAGGATGGCATCTTCTATGAGTTCGAAGGACGTAAATATTGTGAACGTGATTTCCATGTACTTTTTGCTCCATGTTGCAATAAATGCGGTGAATTCGTAATTGGTCGTGTCATTAAAGCGATGTCAGCTAGTTGGCATCCTCAGTGCTTCCGTTGCCAATTGTGTGCCAAGGAGTTAGCCGATTGTGGCTTCATACGCAATCAGAATCGTGCATTGTGTCACGAATGTAATGCTAAAGTTAAGGCGGAGATAACAGGTCGTTATGTGTGTCAAAAGTGCCAGTAAGTTTGGAATAAGTTACTAAGCTAAATACTACAGGCATTAACACTTATTATTATGTATATTATTACAGTGGCCTCATTGATGAGGAACCTTTACGTTTCCGTGGTGAAGTCTATCATGGCTATCATTTCAATTGCACATCATGTGCTGTCGAACTGGATTCGACTGCCAGAGAGGTCAAAAGTCGACCTGGTTTGGCTGCTAATGATATGAATGAATTATATTGCTTGCGTTGTCATGATAAAATGGGCATACCGATTTGTGGTGCTTGTCGTCGGCCAATTGAGGAGCGTGTGGTCACTGCTTTGGGGAAGCATTGGCATGTTGAGCATTTTGTTTGTGCCAAGTGTGAGAAACCTTTCCTTGGTCATCGCCATTATGAGAAACGTGGCTTGGCCTATTGTGAGACGCATTATCATCAACTTTTTGGCAATTTATGCTTTGTTTGCAATCAGGTTATTGCTGGTGATGGTAAGTTTTGTTTTATGATAGACAGATATTTACAAAATGAAAATATATTTCCCCTATTTTCAGTTTTTACTGCTTTGAATAAAGCTTGGTGTGTTCATCATTTTGCTTGCTCTGTTTGCGATATGAAAATGACACAGAAATCGAAATTCTATGAATATGATGAGAAACCAGTTTGCAAAAAATGCTATGAACGTTTCCCCAATGAGCTGAGGAAGCGTTTACGTGAATCCCATGAGATGACAATGAAAAAGAATCCCGTTTAAATAATAATTGCCAAAATATCGAATTCACCAAACAATAAATCAATCAACCAACAAATCAATCAATCAATTAGCAAACGAATGAAATGAATCCATGTGTCTTCGAAGAATTAAACACAAACCAACCACCACCTATGTGCCTTATTTACATAGAGATAGATTGAACATTAAAGAAATGAAATGTTCTTTCCATAATCAATGAATTAATAATTGTTTTCTTTTTGTTTGTTGTAAATTTGTTGTTTGTCAATATAGTAAAATAGTTTGTTTTTCAGTGTGTGTAAACTAATCACTTTTGTTTTTAATTATTTATTTTGATCTAATGAAAATGCCTTGTTTCTTTTCTTTGTACTATGTATTTCTCATTAAACTTGTTCGGGAGAATTTATTATTATAACCAAGTCAAATGTTCCGTCACTAAACTCTTTTTTTTATGTTTCTTTGTATGTTGTAATTTTAACTTAACTCCTAGTGATTAACAACAACAACAACAACGACAAATGTTTTTGATATTCTTAACTGCTCTGAACTAAATATACAAATATTTATATAAATATAGTTAAGAAAATAAATCAATTATTTTGTATACAATTATATAACAATAAATACTTAGTTTATTCATGTATATTAGGAGACATTTCTTTTGATTGATTTGATTTCTCTTCTTCAACGAACGGCAACCAACAACAAAATTACATTTAAACATTTTACACATTCATCACTTAGCTAAAAAGGAGGATATTTATAATTGTAGTAACTTATCTAATATTGCCGGCAAACGGTTTAAATTACGTACAGCAATAAGTCCACCTTTATTACGTTTCCAATCTGTATCACTTTCACTTTCATTATCATCATTTGATGGTGATAGTGGTGTCTTATAATTTAATGGTATCGCCTTCTTTTCTTCAATGCTTAATTTATAGTCATAGATGTCACCACCCAATGCCCGAAGAATGGCTTGTGGAGCACATGTATCCCATTTGAATGTAGAATTCTTACTTAGCAAATATATATCGACTTCATGTGTTATGACTTTTAATGCTTTATGACCAGCACCAGCGGAGAAAGCAAATTCATAACCCAAACCAAGAAAACATTGTAGAATTTCCGTTTGTTCGGAACTGGAGAATATGCCCAAATTTCTATTTTCATCACGAGCCTCAAAATCGCAGTTATGTGCTTGTAATGTAGGCAGGCAAACACCCCAAAATATGGTTGAACTATAGTCGCAGTCATTATGTTTATTGCCAAACGGCTGAGCAATGACACCGATGATTGGAATGCCAGTATCACGTTCATAAACTCCAAGGAGAACAGTGACGCAATCTAAGCCTGTTGAAGTTATGCCAGGGAAATTTGTAAACATTGTTTCGCCTGAAATATACTCAGCAGTGGCATCTGAAGAGTAAAAAGTAAATAAGAAATTATGGATTATTATTCATATTTTATTCTCTTACCAATAGGATCAATCCATATACCAAGATTTGCATAATTCAAACTTGTAGGTAGTTTTGGAATAAAACCCAATTGTGTTGCCTCACAATCAATTTCAACAGTCCGATGAACTTCTGCTGCCAAAGCCTTGGCAGCATTTTCATTGCCATTCAAAATCGATGTCAAATTGTTGGCTGTGCTCATTTCCGTGTCGCCAACGGCTATAATAATGCTCTCACCTAATTGATTTGTAAAATTGGGTGACTCTTCACCCAATATATTTTCATGCATATCTGGAAACTATTCCCAATTATGATTAATTTCAATTTAGAATTCATAAAATATTATTCATATCTCTAAACTTACCAATTGGCCAATATCATGTTTAACAGTCTCTTGGATGAGAACATCGGCGAGTGTTTTAAAATCATGTTCAAATCGGGCATTTGCCTCAGCCCCTGACTTTTCCTGTACCAATAAAGCAAGTAATTCATCATTTGAACGACAAACTCTTGCTAAAGCGAAAACAAAGAAAGAAATTGATTCATTGATTGATTAAGTATAGAAATTCATTTAATTATGAGAAGTTATTTTTAAACAAATTTACCTATATTTGCCGCCTTCTCGGCGCAATTGATAAGAACACGCAGCAGGTTGGCGTTGCTCATTTTCCTATGTGGGTGGTGGGGTTGGTGGTGAGTGATTCTGTCGCTCGACCTTGTGGAAAAATAGGTAGGTACTAATTAAATTAAAGCGCGCTTTTCTTGTTAATAATTTTCAAATGATTTCCACTTCTTTTTCAATAAGCTTCAGCAGTTTTCAGTCTTTAAATTATTTATAGTTTTCTTATTTAAGAAATTGAATATATTTTTCTTTTTAATTTTCACAAATTTAATGCGAGACACACAAAACAGTTGTTAGCAGTCGCCAGCAGGATTCCCCCCATCAAATCCAATTCTATTTCACCATTAATGGTGAAGTCTGGTGGAGGTACCAGTGTGGTGAATTATTGCACACTCAACTTTTGTTGTTTACTTATCGATAAGTTGTCGAATGTTTCGCTTGTTTCAAATTGTTTTCTTTTAATAATTTGTTTGTAAAGTTTATTTATGATTTATTTATTTATATATAATTGCAATGCATTGATGCAATAATTTGTTGAAGTGATTATTATTTGATAAGAAAAAGACATACAAATATTACTATGAAATTAAATAGAAATTCAATGTTTCACAAAAAGATTTAATACATATTTTTATAAACTTAGTAAGTCATTAAGATATGAAATTGTGTTAAATCTGTTTCTTGGTAAAGTCTAGATTAAATTAAATTAAATTACTCTTTCAATTTGATGGTTTGTTAATTTACAATTGCGTTTTATTAATTTTAAGTTTTTGTATTAAGAATATGCGCGCCATATAGCTGCCCTGGCAATTTGAATGATTTCCAGCCCTCGTACGTCATCGATAACAACTTAAAAAGCCATTGCACTTGCACCATTTTATCAATTGCTTGTTGTTGTTGTTGCTATTGTTGTTACAACTTTTATTGTTGCAATGAGCTTTGTGTAGAGTGTAGAGTCCATTTTGTGTTAAGAAATAATTGAAATAAAATACTATTGTAGGGTATAACTTGATTCGTGAATTTGATCTATTCGTGAATTATTCGGATCTCGTTTCGTTTTATTATTCGTATATCGTATATTTAGTGAATGAATGCATTTTATTCGTTTGTTCGGAAAGAGGTTCCAACTGAGAACCTATCGCGTCATATGTCGCCCACTCGCTTTATTAGGTTTATACTTTGAGTTATTCAATTCATTTCGTCGTATTTCGTGATTTCGTGTTTGGTGTTTGTTCGAGGCAGACGTGTGTTCTTTCTTTACGGTAGTACATTGTGCCTGCCTGCCTGCCTGCTTTGCCGTTCGTTGTTTTTATTAAGAAAACAAACACTACTAGAAATCACAACAAAAGGTCTAGTGGAATTTTTGTTTTGCTCGTCTCATTTAATTTATCTTTCTCTGCATTTGCATTGTTGTGAATTAAAGTGAATAATTTAACGCGCGCATTTACAATAAATACACAAATACAAAAAATGTAATGGAAATTATTATCAATATTATACAAGAAAGAATTGAAAATTTTTTATTACAATTTTACAAGGCGTAGTCAAAAACAACAACAACAACAACAGCAGCAACACTTGCGTCTTCTCCGCCCATTGAATAAACAAAGTTGCGGAAATAATCGTCGCTTATAAAACAACTTCAACAGCAACAAGGGAATAATAATAAAACATTTAATAAATCAAACTTAATAATAAACTAAGATAAATAACTGCACTTTTATACATAAGACTGTGTTAGTCTGAGTTGATTGTGTGTGCGTGCGTGTGTCGTTTAATTATCTTACTTTTTTATTGTCGCAGTTGAAACTTTAAAATAAAATACAATAAAATGGATTCGAAATTTGTAAATGTTATTATACTGGGCTTTGGCTTTATGTTTGTCTTCACGGCATTTCAAACAATGGGCAATATTGAGGTGAGTACTAAATCAGTTGAATTCTAGGCTAAACAACAGTCATTTAGACAGACGATTTCCTATTATCAATTCAATTCAACTCCCCCCAAGTCAAATGATTGTGATGATAATGACGAGTTGCCTGAATGTTTGTTGTCCTTGTCCTTGCCTTTTATTACTCTTTATACACTTATATGTGTGGGAGTATTTATGTATCTGTCTGTGCCTGCGTGTGTGTGTGTGTGTGTGTACACACGTAATTTATATCCTTGACATTCGTAGAGGATGTCAGAGGCTTCGCCTTGTTTAGCTTCATATGTATTTTGTTGTCCATGCGAATCGAACAGAAGCGGATTCATTTTCATTGACAGAAGGACAATAGCTGGCGGCGCCTTTATAACAAAAAAAAAGAACAGATAGAAATAAAAATGCATTAAATTTTATAAGGAAAATTTCTTTTTTTAGATTCAAATCAATTCATTCTTTATTACAATTGGTGGGTTGGGTGAACTTTAATTAGAATTGTAAACTGTTTTTATGAATTTTGTTCACAAGATTCATTGATTCCAATAAAATAACGACAACCCTTAACCCTCACTTCATTTCCTGATGATGATGATTTGGTATGAAGCCAAATTAAGATAGTAAAAAGAAAGAACTTTCAGATGTACATATCTACTTATTATCATCATTTAAAATAAAACAAACTGAAGCCATGTAGTAGAATAATGATGATGATAATGATTTATGGAACCCATGTAGGCGGAGGTGGTGACACGAAGTCTATTATTATTTGTTTCAAGTCAATTACATGCTTCATGCTTATCAAAAAATGGTTCATAAATTGACATGAATTGTGTCCGCCGTATCTTTGAGTGCAATATCAATAAACAACCAAAGCTGAATGAAAGGAAAAGTTTTCAAACATTCAGAAATAACCTCCAACAAAATGGGTTAAATAAATACATTTTGTATCTCTTTACATGAGATTTTTAATTTTTAATAGAGTGAAATATTGATTTTTCATTTCATTAAATTGGTTTTTAATTTTTAAAATGATAAATTATCATTACTATGCGGCGAAAATACAAGGGGACACCAGATTGATCTAAATTAATTTATTTATTATTATTTATTTTTTATGGTGTGTGAAGTAGGGAGGGAGTCCCTTTGGACCTATAGTCTCCGTCATTGCATGTTAGCGTTGCACGCATTCAAATTAAAACTTACTGATAGTGAAAGGTGGTGGTGGTTGGAATATCTCCTATGTTTCTGTCCAGCACTTATGAGAACTCGACAAAAGTACCTAGGAGCTTCACGGTTTAGAAATCTATAGATGGTATCGGAAGGGACTTTGGGTCTATGCGTGGCCTTGGCTAACCAGTATTGCCTAACATATAGTCACCAATAAACCGCCCTCCTCATCCCCTGGGCAATATGCCTATTCCGGAACTGCTTTATGCATTAGTTCAGAGTAGGCGTCCAAGGATTCCTTCTAAGATTAAGAGCAATCTTTCATTGCCTTCCGAGGTCAATCTTTTATTCATCTACAAGACGTAGGTCGACAACATTAGTAGGCAGCATCATGTTATAGGCTCGCCTTCTCCCACAGAGTGTAGCTCTACTTCATTATTGCGTGACTTCACTTTTTCTTCATGCCGTGCCTTTTCTTTTTAACTTGCACGGTAGTCTGTAAGCAATCAACATGCGCCGCAGCTCAGGGAAGATGGGGTTGTCGGGCCCGTGACTCTTGCCGGGAGACCCCCTGCCTCGAGAGAGATTTGTCCCACAAATGAATACATTTTATAAGAAAGATTAATAATTATAATGATTTAAGAGAATAGATCCCATCTTTCTATGTTTCTATTATAAATAATATCTTAGTTTTGAATAAATTTTACAAAAAGGATTCGTAGATTTCAAGAGATCATTAAGAATGGCTAAAAAAATATAGAAATGAGAATCGACTAGGTTATGTCCATGTAACTAAGCAAATTAATCAGATTATCTAAATATGTTGGTATAGATAAGATTTCTGATTCACAGATCCCCAATTTCTGTCAGCTGTGTCATGTTAAACAGTTAACCACCATGAAAAACTTATTAATTTGCCCTTAGAACTATGAAAATAATATTAATAAATCATTCTGCTTAGTTAAGTACAAATCATAAAGATAAAACTGATACTATTCGATTGATTAAGAAACTTAATAGCATAGAATTTATTAACACTAAACTCGTACATATCCTATATACTACTACTATACATACTCAACGAATAGTATATACATATGTAGTTATAAACATTGTTGTTAACAGATTATTAACTATATATGCTGCTCTATTGACTGATTTGGTTTGATTTGACTTGACTTAACTTGAGAGTTTGAGAGAGAACGAACTTCACAATTGAATTAAGAACATGTTTAAACAAGAAAGATCAAGGTCAGGTGCAGGCATGTTAATAAACCGCAAGAATAAAAGATACATTTGTTCAGATATTTTGCTTATAAAAATGATATAAAAAAAAAAAAAAAAAATACAGTATCTGTATCCGCTGTGACAGATTAATAATATTATAGAAGGAAGGCCAAAAGAGCGCAAATACAGGTTATTATATTATTTATTATATTATTGTATCTGATTAATATATGTTTTTGCGCGTTACAAAAAAATTCGCATATATGTCAAATTCAATCAATAAACCTTCCCCAAGCAGCAGCATCTTTGAATAATTTATCAACAATTTATTTTATATTATTTCTATAATATTTTTATTTTTATCAACGGAAATTGGTTAAAATTATAGAAATAAAAACTACTATGTGGGTTTCTAGGAAATGCGTCGCAGAAAATATACAATTTTTTTTTTATAAGTATTTTTTCTTTTATTCTTTTTCTTGTTATTATTCTCTTCATTTTGTGTTTATTTTATATTCATTCATTATAAGTTATGACAAACTCACTCACTCATTTACTCACTCAGTCAGTCAGTCAGTCATTGAAATTGTTTGAGTTCATTGAACTTCACAAAGCCAAACTTTATTTTAGTATTCTGTCTTTGTGTTTAATAAATATAAGAACTCGTCTTTAAAAAAAATATATGTACATATATTAAATATTCAGTTCCAGATTAACTCTTACTTTTGAAATAAAAAAATAATAAAAAAAAAAATTGTTATGAAATTTGATACTCTTCACTAACCACAATCACCATCACCAACATTATCAGCAATTTACAAAAAAATAATGCAAAACGTGTCTAACAAACATTTTAAATTCTTTTGATTTCGTTTATTTTTCTCCTTTGTTATTATAAATTTTTTAAATTTTTTTTTTTTTAATTTCGCGCGCTAACTAAACACGCGCAGTCTTTTGTTTATAAACAAAACCTAGAAAAATGAATGTTTATTAAAACTCAAAAATACAAATTCCAATTGAAGAAATACCAACATACATAGTACTTACTTACTTACTATTGTATATACTTTTAATGAACATTCATTTCGATTGGAGAAATAAAATGCAATGGGTATTAATTAGCAATCTAAAATTAAGTATTTGGGTCTTTGGGAATTGCATAATTTATCATTAAAATTGTTGTTAGATATTTAAGAAAGAAACCGAGATTTTTTTAAAAGTTAAAATATACGAGGGTGGACTGAAAAGCTTCTTAAAAATTATTTTTGTGAATAGAAATAATAAGTAATACATATCTTTTGATTCTATAGATCCATTTTGATAAAATATTCATTATATGTTTCTCACAAAAAAAGCTTCTTATCTTTCAGTAATTCTATTTTAAATCTAATGAGTAGCTTTTACGTAATGCGCGCACAAACAAACAAACAAACAGACAGACAAAGTTTATGATTTTATTATATGTATGAATACATCAATAGATACAATAGACATATTATGTGTTGGTTCGTTGCTCTCGATATTTGATGTACATAACGAAAAAGGCTTAAATTACATTAAATGCCTCAAAATTGTGACAATTAGTATTGCTGGGAGGTCAAATTTATAGAATGATAGCATTTGTGTGTTTATGTTAGATATCCTTGTAGACTGTTACTGTACTACTGACATGTGCATTGTTGGTATTTGTAAGACTATGAAACACATAGACTGCACAACTCTCTTGCGATTAACTTGTAATTTTTCGAGAGAGAGAGAGTGTGGAGTTGGATAAATTCTTAGTAGAATCAAAGGCGACAAAGAGAGAGCACTGAAAGACCTCAGGCAAAGAAGATTAGCTTTAGCTATGCTGAAGTTGTAATACTCTTCACGAGCCTTTTATATCTTCTGATTATCGTTTTCAAGTTCATGTTTTGTAGGGGAGGTACCTCTCCTAGTGGACCGAGGGTCTTGAAATTTACAATGTTGGCGGATATGGGTCAGACACTTATAGTGTTCAAATTCACGTCGATAAAAAAGAAAGCAAAAAAAAAACTTAAATTTTGGATCTGGGTTTGTATGGGAGGTACCCCTCTTAGTGTTCCCATTCGGTTGATTCCGACAAATGTACTGCATATGATGAAAAGAAAGCTACGTGCTCAAAAACTGAGAAGTTTGCATACATTTAGATGGACAAAAGGACAAACGGCATTGGCAAAATCCAACTCGTTTCGTCGCGCTGATCAAGAATTTATATATTTTTTTTGGGGTCTGCATGATGAGTACAAAAAGAAGCACAATGACCGTGCAACCTGGAGACATTGTACAAGGAAAGTCGAGCCGAAATAGGATATACAATATACAAAAACTTTTCTGTAATCTACAAGACAAAAGAAGAAAGACAAAAGAAGTAAAGAACATGAAAATTAGACTGGACATACTTGACAGTACTAAGTATTTGCTTACTAATAAGTTTCCGAGACTTGTATTTCTACAATGGATTGTAATACAGAGAGAACATGGTACAGTAGAGTTATCTTTAAGTTCAATACTTATGAGTCAAAGTATCTCAAAAACATATGTTTATCACATTCAAATAATAATAATCAGGTTTGTCAAAGTTTCCAATGCCTTTTAGCTACACTTTTTTGCTTAATTTCATTGCTCCCAATCATTTCTTCAGGTTTGATAGCCTGAAACGTAAGTTGAGGAAGCGAAATTTGTTCAATTTAGCTCATGTGAACCCATGCATTGTCTTGATGGATGAATAATATAGAAACAATCTGAAATGATTGTTGATTAACAGAAGGTAATTCATATGTTTTTACAACTTCCTGGTATTTACCATTTTCTTTGTTGGTGGTTGACCCTATTGAATCCATTTTTAGACTGTTCCTTCTTCTTAGGTGTATAGCAGTGATGTTATTTTAGCCTTTTTCCGGACAGATCTGTCCTTTGTTAATCTAACCTATCCGGAGAAAAAGGCCAAACATCCCCTATCCGGAAATCTATCCTTTTTTAGTTTTAATGTATTATTTATTTATTTTTTTTGTTTTTTTATTCTGTGAATATGCTAAAATTACGCAAAAAATCGAAAGAGTCGACATATATCGGGTTGTGCTTATCACTATCATTATCGTATAACTTAGCATTGAAACTGCTAAGTTTTGGGCCGAGACTATTAACTAAGAGGACTCAGCGGGGAACAAATCATTTTTGAACCTAGCAACATTTGCCGTGAATTTGTTGTCGTTGTCGTGGTCAAATGCGAAATGTTGAGTGCGTATTTAGCCAAGTATCTTTGGTAAAAAGTAAATTGCGAAATCGGATTCAAACACAAACTTTAAACGCAATTTTATCTGTCAGGTTAAGTTACACTGTTTTTACATAAGAAATTATAATATATATTTATAACAATTCACTTTTTATTAGATTTGGATTGCAACGGCACACCGCATGCTGTAACCCTTATGAGGTTCCAGAGAAATATTTAAACATGATTGCCATTAATTCTTCCTACAGTAGTGCCGCAGAAGAAGATGATTATGACCTCATAAATGAGGCAATAAAGCCTATTTAATTTATAAAAATAAATTTATAACTTTAAAAATACTAAAAATAAAAATAATAAGGCAATAAATTTTGTACAGTTTTCTGTCCTTTTTTAAATATATTTTGTCTCTTTTTTCCCGGTTTTTTGAGGTCGAAGCTTTTCGTTCCACCCTCGTATCTAAATACTTTGTAATTATAATTAATCAAAACTTAACTTACTACATATTACAAATACATACCAATAAAATACAATCCCTGTACGTATGAAAGTAAAAATATATAAAAAATACGTGTATATTGTATGTGTAGTCTTGGCTTGACATTTTGTATTATGTTTAAAAAAAAAGTTTATATTATTTGGGCGGAAATGCCCCCACAATGACATTGAATAGAAAAAATTGGTATGTTTAAATAGTTTGTTTCATTCAAGGTTATTTCTGTTTTCAACATTTTGATGTTAATGTATTTTTTAGTTTTTGTGTACTATGAACTATGAATAGACAATGTTAAGTGGTTTTTTGTCCTCAGCATATAGCATATAAAACATATAAAAACAAAACAGTTAGTTCAACTACACATCATGAAGCCATTTAAATTTCGTTTATTGTTTTGTTACTCAACATTTCAACAATGAAACAAAACAAAACAAAACAAAAGTGGGTGTGTTCAGCTTCTCTCGTCTCTTAGAGAATAATGTGAGTAATGAGTAAGAGAATCACGAGAAGGAGAGAAGCAACATAACTTTTTAACTCAACATACTTAATGTATCTATTATATGCCTCTATATATATATATATATATATATATGTATCTATGTTGAGACGAGCCCACTATTTACAATTACTAATACAAACAAAAGAATTGGAATGAAAAGCAAAAATAATAAAAAAAAAAAAAAAATACTGTAAACTAAAAGCTATGAAACATTTACTTTTTAATACCTTTCACAATAGTATGAACAGGTATTATAACTTTGCTTTAATGTTTGTAACGCACAGAACTGTTTGATAAAGACCACATACAAATGATTAGTATGTCTAAGGGGAATCGATTAAGCTTTGTCTGTCCACCATTTCTTCCTGATTTTTTGATTCATCCTCCACCCCGCTCATCCCTTCTTCTCATAGGGAAGACACCCTTCTGGTATGAGGACACATCTTTCCGAATTTTATACTTAGAAATGATTAGATTAAAACAGCACTTCCAAAATAATTTTTATTTCTACATATTTCCATGCTACCAGCCAGATAGATAGATCCTTTTGACGTCTATGGTTGTCATTGAGAAGCTTACCTACTCTTAATTGGAGTACATGTGGACTTAGCCTGGGCCGATGACCATTGACGGATACCCTGAGCTGAGTACCTCTTAATTAATTGCTCCGGTCCCTTATAACGTGATGGACAAGTTGTTTTCTTAACTTTTTAATATTGAATCTAATCGATAATATGCAATGTACATGATTTAGTTTAATTTCTTTTATCTCTCAATGTTAGGGTTCCTATTAGGTCTCTAAATAGGTTACAAAGTCTAAAGATAAAGTTGGTAATATTTTTAAGTTTTTCGTTTACAGTTAAAGTTTCGCATTTAAATACTTTAGATTTTGACATGTGACGTCTCGAAGCTTATGACTCCTGCAACCATTTATTACTTAATGTCACATTTTATTGACTCCCTCCCTTTCCCTTAAGGTGGGACGTAAAATATAGATACTTTGAAGCTGTAAATAGACAGTTTCCTAGCCACAGGGAAGAGTTTAACTAGAATACTTACATCCCATTGTGATAAATTTCTACTGGCATAGAATATCCTATTTATAGACTAGGTTACCACCAGCATTGCTCTCTGGATCCTTATAACTATTTACTGAGTTTCCATGTATAAAAAGGTATATAAGCTTCGTTGAATTGCAATTTGTTTGCTTTAACTATAATTTTTCAATATAAAGTTAAAACAAGTTTGGTGCAGTTAATATTTTCTACTATTTTTGTTTTTCTTTTTGTGGGACTTTTAAAAAGGCAGCAACCTCAACAAGTTTTTTGCGTAATAAATCAATATCTTTTCAATCAGTTTCATTTCAGTGAATTAATAAATAAAAATAAAGAAATATGGTACAATAAACTGTTAAGTTGCATTCAAAGAATAAGAGAAAGGGACATCACAGTAAAAAAAAAATTCTTAAAGCATCGAAGTATTTTTAAGTAAGGAAATATTAAATTTCATTGCATTTTGCAATGCGAACTTTCTTTTCTGTTCATGTGAATAATAATGTCACTTGACCTCATATTTAATTTGGGATTACTTTTTTTTGGAAATTGCAATTATAAAACAATAATAAATGAATACAATATAACCGGATTTAGGAAAAACAAAACAAAAACAACAAGAACAACAACAACGGAATTCGGTCAATTTTAATTGGAATTCCATTCATCATCATCATAAGTTAAATGATGATGATAAGCATAACCATATAACATATATTATGCCACTATGCCATATACTTATGTATTATACATCTGAATGCTTGATTGAGTCTAATTCAAATTTTAATCTTATCAGTTTATTGGCCTTAAGTGTGCCAATTTTTATTTAATTTTCCTTGTAATAAAAAATAATTCTTATTTATATTTTCATTGCAAAACTTATCACATGTTTTTTTTTTTTTTTTTTTTTTGATGATGACTTCTTTATAAATGAATGAAATAAATGTTTTATATGATTTAGAAATATTTGTTCCTATCATTATTCAAATTCAAATTATTGTAAACTAGAGACCCGTCCCTGCTTTGCATGACGAGTGTATTAGAAAACTTGTATGTACGAGTATATTGCGAAGTACTTTTACTTGAAAATAAAAGTGATTTAATATTGACGAAATTATTTACGCACAAAGAATTATTGATTCTAAAAACTAACAAAAGGAGTTGTTTAACAAAGACGACTTGATTGATTTTCAAAAAATATCTCTTAGCCACCATATACCCAATGTACAAATACTTGATTAAAATTAATTTGAAAGTATTGTACAAATCAACTCAAAGTCAATCTGTCGCAAGCTTTTGCTCGTAATTCGCTCAGCTGCTCTACTGCGCTCTGTTACATGGAGAGTACACATGAAGATTGTGTAAGATGAAATTATAAACATAGTCTATTCACAAAGTTGATTAACAAAGGATATCCATCCGTCTCTATTGCGTGCTAATGCGCGAAGTTCGCTCATAGATTTTCTTGTTTCAGCCGCAACAGTTCGTTTCGACGTCAATTTCGGTCTTCCTCTGGACCTCGTCCCTTGAGGGTTCCATTCCAATATGGCATGGGGTATTTCGTCGTTATTTTTGCGAAGGGCATGTCCCAGCCAACCGTACTTTCGTTTCCGTATCACAATTTAAATTGGGTCTTGCTCGCAGATTTGCCAGAGTCGTTGATTGCTAATCTTGGCCACCAGATTCGCAGAATAGTACGTAGACATCGGTTGATGAACGTTTGTAGTTTCCTCATGTTTTTAGTTGTAGTATGCCAAGTCTCACAGCCATAAAGCAAGACAGATTTTACACAAATCTACTACATATATTTTATATTTAAAAAGGGTCCCACCATATACAGGAAAGTAGGCCGAATATTCTTAATGGTCATGATTGCATTGTGGCCTCCAGAGGTCTATTGTATTTAACAAAACTGAATATTATCAACAAACAAATGTTGATTGGTGGGTTACTAGAAAGTGTCCTAGTCATAACCGCACAATGTCTATCAAATATCATTGGTAACTTTAACGAAATCCATCCAGTCACATTTCTGAGGGATAGTAGGACTTGGAATGATAGGTTTTTTTTTTTTTTTGTACTCGATAGAACAGCGGTAGGCTTTCTATGCTTTCCTTTCGATTAAAAACTTCAACTATTAGTATCCCAAGCTGCTTCTTTAGTTGATTTATCATTTCTAGAAGGATTATCACAGCATCTTCAATAATTATTCATCATCATCAATGGCCATACAACCCTGGGTGGGTTTTTGCCTGCTGTAACGTCTGATTCCAAATGGTTCTGTCTTTCGCAAGAGTCCTCCAGTTTCGCAGATTTAAAATATTCGCATCATCATCGACTTCGTCGATCCATCTAAGTTACGGGCGACCTTTTCGTCTATTAGTATAACATGTGGCGAGAGATCTGCTTTTGAGGTGCTTGAAGAGGCTGTAGTTGCATTTGTTTGCCAACATTATACGTTGCTCTATTTCTGTACTGATATTGTTTGAATTATTAATATTTACACCAAGATAGACGAATTCAATTCATTAACAACCTCAAAATTGTAGTTGCCGATGGAAAGGAGATTCAATAATTATTAAAAACTTATAATAATAAAAAAAAAAAATAAAAAAATTAATTAAAGAAAATTATACAATTTTATTGTAAAAAAAAAATGATATTTTTCAAATAATTTTGAGAATCATTAAATTTGTAATCAGTACAAATTGAAGAATGGGAACAAGGATCTAAAAAAGTTAATTAGATTAAATTAATTATGTCAATATGAAAGTCAAGTAGAACTAGTTTGATAAGAAATTGATTAATTGATTGATTGTACTTGAAAAAGCCTCTTGACGATGACATGATAATTTCATATACAATTTCGCATACAATATTTCTCAATTTGAAAATCGATCGATTGATCAATCGATCAATCATGATCATGATGATCAAGTGTTTCTAAGTACATATAAGCGTCCTTTAGCTAATTAATTAATTAATTAATTAATAAATAGATACATTTCAATTGCATTTTTGATATATTAATGGAAAAAACTGAAAAGTCAAAAATTTATACATTTTTCATTCTTATGAAATGGAAAATTTTGTCGATAACTTGTTTTTATTTTATATATTAGAATTCTTGTTTGATTTCATGTAATTTTCCATGCATTAGATTAGAAGTTGTTTGTGGCAAATATGCAAAACAAAATTTGCAATTTATAACCAAGAAAAAATGGGCAAACATAAAACACAAAATTGGCATTGCCATTGCCATTGCACTTGAATTTTGGATGCATAGAAAACAAGTTGTCGTCAGAGAATCAGAATCAAAATCAAAATCATTATCAAGAGTCAAAGCGAGTTTCAGTTTCAGTTTGTGTTTGGTTTGTTTTTTTTTTTTTGTTTTTGATCAAAAGGAATGTAAGCGATTTATACAAACGAAAAATACCCAAAAATCAATGACAAAATTAAAACCAATAAATGTTTGGCCTTTTAAATGTCGGTAAACCCAATTTGCTTAAAGCTGAAAGGAAGGAAACATATTTCTGAACAAATGCGACACGTTTTGAATAACTTTATCAATTAACAATAAAAAAAAATCTTTACTTTGTTAGCACAAGCAAGCAACACATAAAAAGTATAAAGCACTCATCGCCCCTCCTCACTCTCCACTCCACATTTCACCACCCGAAACAGAACAGAAATAATGACAATAAAACGTGATATTTCCGATTGGTGGAGATGAAAATGAATGCAAAATTTTAAAAATAGACAAACGCGCTAAAACTGGATTTCTCTGTTTCCCCGTTTTTTTTTTTTTATAGAAAACAATCTTGGACAGCATTTCACAGGAGGATGAGAACTTCAAGGGTGATGGCTATACAAGTCTGGCGATTATATATTTTACATTTGCTCTATTCAATTGGTTGGCGCCATCATTTCTATCCTTTACAGGACCACGAATTGCCATGGTGGCAGGCGCCACCACATATACGTAAGTACACAAATACATAGTAATCATCATCTTGTTAATCTAATAATAGAAAAATGATTATAGATATGATTTGTAGATAGATTATGTTTCATTTTACAGAAAAAAAAAAAACTTATCATTTCTCATTTCTGAATTCTTTAGGCTTTTCATGGTCACATTTTTGTTTCCTTCAACATGGTTACTATATGTTGCAAGTGCAATTTTGGGTGCCGGTGCTTCTATAACTTGGACTGGCCAAGGTACTTACTTGGCACGTTGCAGTGATTCCGGTTCAATATCACGTAATTCGGGCGTATTTTGGGCTTTGCTACAATGTAGCATGTTCTTTGGCAATATCTTTGTTTATTATCAATTCCAAGATAAGAATCATATAGATTCACAGACACGTTCTTTGGTAATCGGAGTACTTACTGGTGTTGCTGTGCTGGGTATAATATTTTTGGCCACCTTACGTCCAATGGCTGATAACTCGATACCGGATAATGAATTACAGAATAAACAAACTGGTTGCAGTAGTGCAATTTATGCTTTTAAGGCAGCTGCTACTTTGTCTTGTACAAAGAAAATGCTCCTATTAAGTTTGGCTTTCTTTTACACTGGTCTGGAGTTATCGTTCTTTAGTGGCGTCTATGGGCCATCGATTGGTTTTACAACTAGAATAGCTGCGACACCCAAGGAAATTGTTGGTTTGGTTGGCATTTGCATTGGTGCTGGCGAAGTCTTTGGCGGCGGTCTCTTTGGTATACTTGGTTCGAAGACAACACGTTTCGGTCGTGATCCAATTGTGATTGTGGGCTATATTTGTCACATTATTGCATTCGTTTTGATCTTTTTCAATTTGCCAAATAGTGCGCCCTTCAAGGATACCACCGATATATCATATTTTGATCCACCGAGTTCTTCAATTGCATTAGTTTGCGCTTTCTTACTTGGCTTTGGTGATGCCTGCTTCAATACACAGATCTATTCAATGTTGGGTGGTGAATTTGTCAATAATGCTGTTGGGGCCTTTGCTCTCTTCAAGTTTACTCAGGTAAGTACAATATTATTTTTTCAATGATTTTGATTTTATGAATTTTATTCTTCTTCTGTATGATTTTGCAGTCTGTTGCCGCTGCCATTAGTTTCTTCTATTCCTCTCATTTGGGTCTTCACTTTCAATTGCTGATACTTGTTATTACCGGCACAGTGGGCACTGTATGCTTTGTTCTTGTGGAATGGGCATTCAAACGTCAAAATAATCGCATTGAAGAGTAATTGATGAAACACAAGTGAAAGAGACATGAAACATGAAAGAATGAATGAAGAATGACTCAATTAGATTTTCTGTCTTCTTATTCTACATTCATTTTCTTTTTTTTTTTCAAGAAGAATAAAATACACAAACAAACAAACAAACAAACAAACAAACAAAAATGACATTCCTAAAATATGTGTAGTGAAATACAAATTATGCAGCAACAATTAAATAGACTAATTGTTTGTATAGCATTAAGATTTTTATTAGTCAGATTTCGTCTTCCTAGACAATAATGCAAATTGTTAAATGAGCATTCAAATATTATATACTTATATTAAATACTATTGTAGTGTTGTAAGTGTCTATTTTATATTTTAATTGTATAAAAAAAAAAAAAATATTAACAAATAATTTTCTTTTTTATCAAATTAAGATTCTTTTTTCTATATATAATTTCTCATAAAATAATGTGCAATTTTTAATGTTCGAAATCGAATACGAATTCGAATTCGAATTACTACTACTACTTCCATTTTACTTACTACATTTATTTTTAATTTTATTTTATATAAATATTTACATATATGTAATTGTTACTTGATATAAATAAGTATTTTGATGTGTGTATTATTTGTGTGGAAAAAAGAAACAAAATTATGAAAAAAAAAATTCAATGAAATTTACAAAAATGAAATTATTATATGTAATAATAAGAAACAAAAATTATAAAAAGAAAAAGAAAAAGAAGACGTGAATATTGTAATATTTTTATGAGTGTATTTTAATGTTGAACACTTCATGAATTTATTGTACAATTTGTTAAAAATATATATATATACATATTTATATTGATGTAAGAATTGTTGTTGTGTTTTTCTTTTTTAATGGAATCTATTTCACTTTTTTCAACTGGAGACCTTAAGTGACTGTAATTGTTATTGTTATCACATCACTGAATCATATAGTAGAAGTCGTCATGGTGACTCGATGATACTGGTGATGAATAATACAAAGAATAAATTTATGAATAAACGGTGATAAATCTTTTTTGTTTTGAGGACAATTATTTTGTAGTCACCTTTCAAAGTACTGAAGATCATAGCATAATCATATGGACGAGAAGTCATAACATTGATGGATAATTTTATTTTATTTTTTTTGAATTTTTTTATTTGCAACAATAGTCAGACGACAACCACCGAATTTTTTGGTAAGATGTTAGTCACTTTACGAAGGCTTATCACTCATCCAGGATGTAGAATAGGATGGGTATTGCCTTTAGCTGCTGTTTTCCAACAAGTTCATTGCCAGGTGATTGGCATGGGCCTTCAATATAATGAAGTGTGTGTTGCTGTACTTCACGATTTCGCCTTTTATCCTTGGTATATGCAGATCCTGGTGGATAACCGAGTTCCGGACATACCACTACTCAACTACAATCCTCCTCAGTAGCTTGGACTATAACCTCTGAAGATTGATGGATCATGACATTGAAGACGTTGACTTGCATCATATTGCAAGTGATTTCTAGTTGACTTGCGATCATGTCAAGCTTTCTGTTGTGGAACAGTAACAGAATAAAACTTCTATCCTAAGACGGAAAACTGGAAAATTGGTGCAAATTTATAGAAAATGCAATCATTGTGTATTGTATCTGGATCTAAAGTTTGACAGTAGACTTAACTGATAGTTTATAAAGAAACTGTTAAACTTGAAATTCGCAAGATTAAATTGGCAATTCTCAGCTAAGTCTGTGAAATAAACTTTGGCTTTACAAAATTGTCTTCAAGTCATTTTGGTTTTATGGCAAAATCGTTTAAAACTAAATTATTGAATGGATTTGATTTTGTTGTTGCAATAGCAAGGAGGCTGCAAATAGAGCTACGCATGCAATATATATGGAATGGGGAAAGGTAAATATGTAGGAGAAAGAAAGCCACCCACTTCTAACGGTCGTAACAATAAGTCAATGGGAATTAATTGAATCGGTTTATTTGAACAGTTAAAAAGGTGAACAGTATTGAGCGGAGAACCACCACAGCGATTGTTGTCAGAAAGATCTATACGTGCACTGGAGGAGAATATACTGATGTAAGGTGGTCCGAGTATTACGAGGAAGTCTCATTTCGCTATCATCAACATGGGAAGAACGGCCTCCCAACACAACACTATTCTGGTGTGAGTCTAATGCAATTTTAACTGCACTCCAGTGTAATTCATCATGACAAACTGTTTAAATTGTTGCCTATTAAAAAGGATATGTTATCCTTGTTTTTATTAGATTTGTGGATCCCCTTGGTATAGGCTAAGCTCTGTGACACCAGAAAGGCATTAAGCATGAATAGAAAACAGTGAATCAATTGTACAAATACAGTACAAAGGGTATAAATCATTTATAAAGTCTTCTTATAATTTTTTTTTAACTCTATTTTTCTAAATTTTGGTTTTCATTAATAAATACTTATATTTTCATGTAAATTGATTATAAATTTATTGAAAAATGATCAAAACGCAAACCAATAATTATTTCAAATCAATGGTGAAAAAAACGGCTTTCTTCAACAGGTGGCAACGCTGTACAGCATAATAGCAATTCACACATAATCAGAGTAATCGTTGGGAACCTTGATACAATTCTCTCTCTCTCTCAAGAATATACTTACGCTCTTCTTCTTTTAAACTTTTACGCTGCACAACACTATTTTATATTGTGTATTTATGTTTGTTCAATTGTAATGTAAACATTTAACTGCCTGAAATTTGAAATTTATATGAAAAATAGAAAAGTTGCTGTTTTGTTCATTACTCTTTTATTTTATTCATTTTTTGTAAGTCTTGCATTGGGTATTCACTATTTGATTAAAAAACATTCGTGCCCTGAAAACAGTTCTTTTACATTGGAGTGGCATTGAATGTGTTTTGCTGCATTAATGTGAATTTGTAAATAATGTTGACTGATAATAATTCCATGGCCTTGAATTGCAGATGAACATGTGCTCCATCGCATTAATTTTATGATTTTATGCATTGACAATTTTAAAAGACCGCCTTTGCTTAATTGATTGACCCATAACACTAATTTTGAAATTTTCAATGCATTTTCACGTTATGTTCAACACTAAATGTGTGTTGTTTCAACGGTTTAGCACACTTATAGCTTGGTTACACTGCTTCAAATTAGGTGTTTTAAAACTATGTGTTTACACTGTTTTTTTTTTTTATGCAGTCTGATGTTTTTTGTTTTGATTTGTTTGTTTCCATACAAAAGGAACGTGGGTAGCTAATTGAGAGAAATTAAAATGAAAATTGTCCGAGAAATATATGATTGAGAACAATTTGCATTATATGCAAACAAATGTTGCAATTTCCTTCTTCATTCCTGCTACTAATTTTGTATAATGTAAAAAAAAAATACAATTTACAATTTTCCTTAAATTGTTTTGTTCAATGATCAGCTGTTTTTTGATGAAATAATTTAAATAACAATTGATTTACAGGAAATAGAAGTACGAATAATAAAAAAAATAATTTTAATTTATGTATATAATTATTTCAATACATGCGCTTTTTTTAACATTTTTCAGCATTTTCATTTGTTTGTTTACATTCCACTGACAATTGTGTTTGCGAGAACAGCTGATTTGCTAAGTGTGTAAGCACTTGTCCCTGTGGTTGTTGTTACAAAAAAAAATCAGTTTTTTAAACTATTTCAGAAAAAAAAAACAGTTTTTTCTTCAGTCTAACTATGCTATTAGTAAGTCAAAATTGAGAGCGAGCAACATTTAACAGGCCGAAATAGCGCTGCCTTGTTTTATACTCTTTGTCTCTTCTCTTCATTCGTCGTGTTAAGTTGTGTCTCGGTTATGTTATCAATTCTTGTTTAATTTGATTTTCTGTCTTATTATTGTGCAAAATCCACCCACATACTAACGGAGAAACAAACAACAAAACAAGAAAATGAAATGAAAATATGTGATATATGGTACAATAAATTTAACATAAAGAAAATCGCGTGTGGAAAATTTATTAAAAAAAAAAAAAATTCAATAAAAATAGATAAATTCAATGCCTATGGCTGTGGCAACTAGTATTCTTGGTTGTTGTTGTTGTTGTTGTTATTATTATTGTTGTTGTTCAAAAGTGTTAAATAAACAATTTAACAACAACTTTAAACAGTGAAAAAAAGCAGCAACAAAACAAAAACTTGCAATTGTCAGTTGTTTAAGGTGTCTTGTGTGTTTGTTTTTATGTGTTTATGTGATTTAAAATTACATATATTTTTGCAATAAAAAGTTTTGAGGAAGTGTTAATAAGTGTTTCAATGAGATTAACATAGAAATCATAAAAAAAACAACATTACATATTTAAATTGTATATAATTAAAAGCCACCAGACATTAATTCTTCCTGTGACTAAAATAAATTGGCAAACAGACGACGAAGAAAGTCAAGAGATTGTGTGTTAATGAAGAAGAAAGGAATACAGAAAGAAAGGTATAAACTTTAATTATTTCCAGCATAAAATTTACTTTTGTTTTCTTTTTTTTTTTATGCGACAAAATAGACAGGGAAACGAAACAAAGGAGAAACATACATGGATAGAAAATAATAATTAGTTAGTTTGTTAGTTTAAATAAAAAAAGAAAAATCGTCTGAACAACAAACAAAACAAAAGTTTTCCTTCATGAACGAATGATTTTAAAAGAAAAACCTTGAGATTTTGTTTGCTGTTGTTGTGAGTGTCTCCTCTCTGTTAAGTGATACTGTTACACACACACACACACACGTATGCATTTGTGTTCCCACATTCTCTCCCCCACATTATTGCCCTATGCATTCTATTCATGTAGTCTAGTGTAAATGAATGAGCCCTATGAATGCCGTCATTGTCACATGTCTGTCTGTTTGCTTGTCAAATTATCTATGTATTATGTATATAAATATCTACATATATTTGGCTGCGTCCTTCGTCTTATCTGCACCATTGTCCAATATCTTTTATCATTTATTGCTTTATTCTTTTCAACTGTCATCAATTTTTGTTTGACCGTTTTTCTTAGTTTCTTGTGCTCATTGGTGGTGTTCTTAGTTTTGTCTTCTCATTCAATTTCAATCTCATCCCCATTCTTTCATTCAATTGAGAAGATAAAGAAAGCAAGGCAACATGAAAACAAACGGCAAACACATACATGCATTCATGTGTACATACATAAATGAATGACTGAATGAATGAAAAAAAAAAAAATGAGTGAATGAATGAACTGCCTTTCTAACTTTTGCTTGATCACTTACTCGTCTTCTTTATTATCATCATCATCATCATCATCTCTTTTGTCCATTCCAATCAAATACAAGTGGGGTCACAAAACCAACAACAACAACAACATCAACATTAACAACAATAACAATTACATTAGTAATAACAGTAAATGATGTGCACTCATGTAATTGTAATGTTGTTGTTGTTGTTGTTGATGTTTTTTCTTATTATTGTTGTAGCACTTGATTTTTCAAGCTTTTTGATCAATGATCGCCTAGAAAAGATAAGTCAAAAGAGAAAGAGAGGAAAAGAAGGAGGATAATTAAAATCAGCCAATGTACAACATAGTGAGTTCAGTTTTGAATTTTTGTTTTTGTTTCGGTTTTTATTGTTGTTTCTTATGACAATGTGTAATTAAAAAGAGAAATAAATTAAACGAAATGAAAAAGGTCAAATCTTATAGTTTTTTTGCTACACACACAACTTGTTACAGTGTTTATACCCTACAGCTAAAAACATAAGGTTTATGTAAGTTGCAGTATGAATCACTGTTCCAAAATTGGTTCGTGACTAGTCCCTTAGGAACCAGCATTAATTCCTATATTCCCTTTTATATGTATTCAACTGATGAATTTAACATTGTGATGTCATTGGAAGGGTTGACATTACCATTCACCAGTTATTGTTTCACCAGTTACTGGCACCGTCTGCATTACTGATCACCAGTCGATCAATAGTTGTTGCCACCACATACTAATTTGTAACTGCATAACCTACGACTTCTCAATTCACTAGCCACCAGGAACTACTGAACTACTATCGAAACGGGGACTATTGCTATGCTGCAGGAAAATGGTAACAATCAGAAAGAGGAGGAGAGCCAAGACCCTATAAAGTAATACAGATCAGCATTAAGACTCAAATTCATTCACGTTTGACTTTTTATCTGGTTGCCTGATATTCTTATTTATATAGTACATACTCTGAAATATGGTATGAAGACTTAGGGTATGTTTACCCTGATGGACTCACTCTCGTCTTTGTCCTTCTTATTTACCAAACAAGCGGTTGATGAATGGCCAAACTGTCCATTAGTTCCTAGAGAGAAAGACCATGTTTGCTAATGCACATTTAATATAAAAAACCAATTGTTAAAATTTAAAAATAACGAATTTAAAGAACTTACAATGCTTTGAATCGATCGTCTCCTTCCTTGTAATCTGATATTTAGACAAGGTTCCTAGGCAAACCATGTTTGATTCAACTAACGCCCAACTTGAGAATTTAACAAATGCTTATAGAGCAGAAACCATAAGGCATAGAATTGTGTATGTACTTCCCCAAAGACACACAATAGACAACTGTCCTTAAATTGCACAATTATGGAGATATTAGTTTATAGAATACTACTCCGATGACCTTCAGAACTCCAAGAACATATAACCATCTATTGGTCCAACAGAACACTCATGATTGTTTCAAAGAATCAAACGTTCGTTTTCCCAAAGTCAGATATGTAATAGATATCATCCTATACATTTCTCAATTTGGGGTTACATTAATTAAAATCAATACTTATGCCCTTCCTTAATCTCTGAATATAGATACACTGATTACGATCTTTGCAGCCCACACAGAACAAATAACACTCTATTGACTCAATAGAAACCCCATGGAATGTGATTTGTACATAATAAGTATAGTATTTTATTTATTTGCCAAGATTTTTAAAGCATTTTTCTACAATAATTGTTATCAGTATATAAATACTTACATATTTATATACATAGATGATTTCATTGATTAAGTTTTGAATTCAATTGGGGGGAGATAGAGGGTATCTCATAATCGAACCCACCCAACTAAAGTGTAACAACTTGTTTATTTTTTATGATGGGAACCGGTTATTTCTCTCTCTCTCTCTCTCTGGCTCTGTGTTTTTATTTACATTTAATTTGGACTAAAATTCCAAAAGATTTTCTAAAATAGAAAATAAAATAAAATAAAAACATAAAAATTTCACCTTAAATTCTTTTAGCATTTCACCACTCATTTTTACTATACATCATGGGCACTTGAAAGTATAATAAAATTAAATTAAATAAAATAAAATTATTAAAATGATTTCTATCTAAATTCTAAGGGCCAATTTACTTTAGTTTATAAAGTGCAGGCATTTGAAGTGTTCTAGATTGATAAATAAAAAAGAGCATGATAACTCGTCAAGTGGTTCCTTTCAAGTGTGTTTTTGTTTTAGATATTTATAAACTTGAGTTTTCTTTTTACACATTTTATTTTTGTTTTTTATTTGCCAAATGTTTTTCATTAACACATTTGCCAAATTTTGTTTTATTTACTTACAGTTTTTTTTTGTTGCTATTTCTTAATGGATAAAATCATCATAAATAGATTCACAGTTTGTTGTTATTGTTGTTGTTGTTAAAGTGAACTGAACTGAACATACCAAAAGTAAATTTAATTCACTTTCAACAAAGCAATTCATTTTTCTCTTTGATGCCCATAAAACTTGTATAGAAGATTGAGTAAAGATACTCGTACAAATAAAGATTCCTGTTTTGTATCACAGAGATACTAGTGAATTTTTCTGTTTTTGCTGTTGATTTTTTGTTTTTTTTTTTTGCAAGTTTCGTTGCCCATTTGCGTGAAACTATATACAATAGACGTCATTTGAATTAGTTCCACAGAAGAAAACAATGTTACTCGTAAAAATGACGGTCGACGCTATACTCGAGAGTCGATCAACAAATAGTTTTGGTAGATTCTCTATTAATTTCACAATTTATTGATCCCTTGTGATGATTTTCAATATTTTATTGTTTATAATAAAATCGTAGAGTTTGCCTGTTTGTTTGTTTGTGCGCGTATCACCTAGAAGTCATTCATTAGATTTAATTTCGAATTACTGAAAGATAAGAAGCTTCATTGTGAGTAACATATAGAAATTATTTCATCAAAATCGACTTACAGAATCGATCGAAATTGGTGGATCAAACTTTTCTGATCTTCATTTAAATCATTTTTATTTGAAAATCAAATATTCTATCACTGTTACAAAGTTCAATCGAGGCCGCATTGACTAAGTGATTAGCTCCCTTCCCAGATTTGGGGAAATGCTGCTAAGTCTTACAGAATAAGATGTTAGGAACGCAACCTCGCATAGGAACATTATTTTGGCGGTAGTTGAGGACCACATCGCCTTTCACACAAGCCGATATAACGAACGTTTGTTGGCTTACAATAACCGTTTGTTCAGACCACTGACCCAATCCGAAGACTCAAAAAGCTACAATTTGGCGGCAATGGGTCAGACATCACCTAAGGTGCACCAGGCGGCTACCCGGCTTCCCCAGGCCATAAAAAATCACTTTCCTATGGTTGGTTACAGTGGCTGACTTGTATACTCTATTAACAAGCCAAAATTAGCACTTAAGTGCCGTTTTGGAACCTCTTTCTCGCCCCAACACAATCAGTATAGCTAAACACATCCCGTAGAGTTTAGGTATTTGAGGAGGTCACCCGGACATGTGACCGAACAGTCCGATTGTTTTTCTAAAATGTAATTGCTCAGGAACTTGTTCCTAGCTCTCGCCAGTGCTGGGCATTTACATAGAAAGTGGGTGAGTGATTCAGCTTCCTCTACGTCACCACAACTCCTACAAAGGATCCTGTAGGGGATACCCAGTCTCTCCGCGTGTGACCAGTAAGAACCGCTGTGACCCTTACGGTATCTTTGCGTCTTCTGTTGATTAGTCTAAAAGACCTATTTTCGTTGTACCTAGGCCTCACTTTCCTATAGTCTATTAAATATTGTTTTTCAGTATGTAAAAATCTTGGTGATATATTAACGTGGAAACAAAACGCTTTGTAGGGCATTATGAGCCCTGTTAATAAAAAATAATAATATTTTTCTTTACTTGCATGAAAAAACTATCTTAAACCGTCTGACAAAGGTTTCGTTGGATATCTAACAGTATTAGACTTCTCTTTAAGAAAACCACCTGCTTTTTGATCTACCCTCCTATAAGATCTATAACTTAGATTATGTTAATGGTGGTTATGCTATTTGAATTTTGATGAGAAATTAGAAATCTTTTTTGTGAACAGCAACAACAACCATAATAATGAAGGCGGAAGTTATTATCTATTGTATCATAAGTTAGTTGATTTTATCAAGATTTTATTACTTGGAAAAGTGTTTAAATTTAAATTTGATAACATCAAAATGTATCTTTAGACAACATTTGTCTTGAAACAGTGTAGTATTGACTATAATTAAATTGTTCCCATGATATTTTAAGTTCTATGTTGGTGTTAAAAATTTATCTTTAAGGTTGTTGTAATTTGAATTTTTGCCATTTAATTTCTAATGACCGAAAAAAATCAAACGAAAAATACACAATACTATATGTACGATATATGTTGTGGTCGTTTGATTGGGTTCACGGCAAACAAAGGAAGTAAGTACATAGTTGCATGTCACAGCAGGGCACTCCTTTAGTTAGTGGTATCGTCATGACATCAATTTTACCCAAACCTTTAACTTCATTTCGCCCTTATCCTTCTCAATTAAAAGAAATTTGTTTTGCCTTAGAATTATTTTCAGTATCTGAAAATTGATGTTTGGAAAAGGAAGAGTATAAAAGGTTTCCTTGCAACCGATTTTTTTCAAATTTTTCGTTTGTAGTATTTATTGAAAGTTTCACGTTTATTTCACATATATACAATATATTTTTTTGCAATGGCAATTTGGCATTGAATGGATTCGATGTTGCTTTGCTATTTGTATCCATAATATAAAAACAAAAAACAACAAATTACTGAACGAATTTCTTAAACAATTGAACGTGCTTGAACTATGTACATATAAATGTAGCCATATGGATATAGATAGATAGATAGATAGATACATAATGATTTACATAATACATACATACATACATACAATATAGGGAGAAACAGAGATAAAGAGTGACTTCAAAAACTAGTTTCCATCTTGTTAAGTTTAACTTTTAGTTATAATGTAATTCATAAATTGTATGATATTTGGGTGATGAATACCTTAAAAATTGCAACATATATAGATATGGTAGATTCAAATCTAAGTATATATATAAGTAGATACATAATTGTCTTAAGCATAATTACATTGTAAACGAAGCATTAAATTCCTATACTAAAGTATTGTAGAAAAAACGGTAATTCTATAAGCCTTAAACGAAAGAAGGAGAAAAAAAATCTAAACAATTTTTACGCTTTGTTTGCATAAAGTAAGCATTGTTCAAGTTGAGCTCTTTTTGTGTATTTTGTATCTAGAGAAAAAAAGTTAAAAACAAAAACAACTTGGTATTGACTTGCATATTTTCTTGTATCTGGTTACCATTTTTATACTCTTCACGTTAGTGAATATTATTATAAGTTTGTCATGAAGTTTGTAACACACAGAAGGAGATATCACAGACCACATAAAGTATATACATATATTTGTGATCAGCTCGATGAGACAAGTTGATTTAGCCATGTCCGTCTGTCCGTCCGTAGGTCCGTCCGTAGGTCCGTCTATTCGCACTCCTAGTCAGTTTTTAAACTGGAGAACTAAAATTTTGTACATCGGTTTTTTTTTTACCAAACGCCGGGGGGTACCTCCCATACAAACCCCCTTTTAAATTAAAGTTCTTATTAGAAAAACTGTTTTGTTTTTTTGTCTTATTGAACTGAAATTTGGACACTATAAGTCTCTGACCCATATCCATAAACGATAAAAATTTCAAGACCCTCGGACTAATAGGACGGGTACCCCCTATACAAACCGGGATCCAAATGAAAGTTCTTATTAGAAAAACTTTTTTGTTTTTGTACTATCGACTTAAAATTTGGACACCATAAGTGTCTGACCCATAGCCACCAACCTTATAAATTTCAAGACCCTCGGACCACTCGATGGGGCGTGAAGAGTATTATAACTTCAGCATAGCCAAAGTTAGTCTTTTTTTTATATTTTTCTTTATGCCTATGCAAAGTAAAACAGTAAACATATAAATACTTCTTAGTATATACATATTTGCCAGTAGATACAATAGTTTCATACTCTTAGATACATATGTATATCTCTTGTTTACATTTCATCAATAAAATGTTTAGTAAGCGTCACGACTACAAAAATAATAATAACAACAAAAAATAATAAGTTTGCATAAGACAAAAGCGCGTGCATTTGTGGCAAGTGACAGGTGTTTTTTTTACGGCAAATTATAAGTTGCATGTATATAGTATAACATAAATATTTACTTAGTAGTAAATACCCTTCACTTTATACGAATGTACAGTGGTAAGTAAAATTGAGTACACATTTTGTTTTGTTGGAGACAAACGATATTATTAAAAGAAAATCTATAGATACTTTTGTATAAATAGATGCAGCAATGTCGAGTAGTCATAATTTTCACAAAATCAAAGCAGTGAACTGTGCTGACAACATGACTAGTTTTTGGTCATTTTATAATTTTTTTGATCATTATTATCTTGGGGGGAAGATGCACTGCGACCTATGAGATCTATTGTGCCCCCTTCATGGACTTAGAGTGTTCCTACTAGCCCAATTCCCTAGATAAATTTTAGTATTGGTCCTACTTTACAGAGTTTGAATTCGTCCTCGGTAAAGATGAATTCGCAAAGGTGTTTCCTTCTCTTGTGCATCAGGGCAGGGCAAGTTCCTATCACATGCAGTGCGGTCTCGTTCCCCTCTCTGCAGAACCTGCACAGACCATTAGAGGAAATTCCCAGTTTAGTTAGGTGATAGTTCAGCCTGTTAGTAATCCTGTGATGATTCTCAGGTTATTCTTCGTCACATTCATACAGTCCTTGTAGCGTTTTGGGTTGTATGTTCCTATCGCTAATTTGGAGTGTGATAGCTCCGGTAGTTTTTCCCAGTATACTTTCCTTTGTCTATCTTCTACTTCCCAAGTAATACGGGAGATGTTACCCGAACCTACACCACAAAATGGCTCGTTCCCTACAAATGGAGTTGACGCTCCTTTCTTGGTGAGTTTATCTGCCATTACGTTCCCATTAATCACTATGTGACCCGGATCCCATAGAATCCACAACTGATTGAGTTCACCTAGTTTGTTCAGTTTAACAACGCACTTTTTTTGATCATTCCCGGTTGTCTTTCTCTTTTGTATATCCGTTATCATTAAGATGAAATAAAAAATAAAAAAAATTCACAGCTGAAGCGAGGGCGTAGCAACGCGTGCCCAAATATAAGACATCAGTTCATTGTCAAAAGATCATCAAAGGGATTTAAGCTAAAAATATTGTAGGGGAGAAACATTTCTAGTTTTAAAAATGGGGTGCTAGAAATATTATAAAAGACTATGAAATGCATATGAAATGCCACTCAAAATTCCCAAGGTTCCAAATACCAAATTTAATTGGATTTTGTTGTTGGAAACCGTATAAACTCGTTCGAAACTTACTGCCTAAAGATTATGTCTCATTTTAATATTACATTTTATATTAATGCTGCATACTGACCAAAAATTCATGTTTATTAGTGGAAGTTCTATTGTATTTTGGAAGAATAATCTTTTTAGAATGACCACAGACACTTTGGTCCAAACACTTCTTCAACTGAATTTGTGTTGCTTTGACTTTGGTCTTTGGGCGCAGTATGTTTTAGATCACCAACTGGATAAATGGGTGAGAAAAAATATTATTTGGGGGTAGTCGTATTTGTTCTTGAAATACATTTATTCTATTTAGGGGAACAACTATTTGTTATATGCATCCCCATGCCATTATATCTTTGCAATCAATATGAAAGTCATCTGAATTTGGTTCATTGGAATCTATTGTCTTGGTACTCAATTTTGTTTGCCACTGTATTTGTATGTATGAATGTAATAGTGGCAATTGAAACAGATACAAGTTGTAATGATGAGGGTATGAGGGTGTCAGCTTGCCTGTTGTTTATAAGAATTTAGTAACAACAAATATAAAATCCCCTTTCTTATTTATTTACAGTACAAACTTGACCAATTGGAAACATTAAGGAGAAAGAAAAGAAACACAAAGAAAGAGAAAGAAAGAGAAAGACATGAAATAACTTTATAGAAGTATCTGAACCTAGGACAACGTCACTACAACAACAACAACAACAACATCATCATCATCAACAAAACTAAGTACCAGCAACAACACTAATAAAGCCGCCAACAAGGCGAAAGTTGTTTAAACGTGTCCAAATTAAATTTAAATTGTTGGTGAACTACCAAGACGAAGTTTTGAATAAAAAAAAAAAAAGAAAGAGAGATACAAAATGACAACAACAACATCACCAGCGGACATAAATAACGTCTACAATATTAATGCAAATGCAAATAGTGGTACGCCTAATAATATTGTAAGTGGTGGCGGTGATGATGATGGTGGCGGAAATTTAGCAGGAGTGGGCGTTCTTGGCATTGACAATACTAGCAACAATGCGACGTCATCGACATCGAATAATCCAAATGCAGCAGCAATAAATGGCGCAGCAAATAATACACAACAACAAAGAGGTAAGAAATTTATGTTAGAATTATCTTAGAAATTGAAAGTGCATAGAATCAATTATAAAATACAAATAAATTATTTCAATTTTAATTGCAACAATGAAAAGGTAAATACTTTTAAATGATTGTTAATTTGCCACACTTATTTATGAATGTGTGTATGTATGATTGTTGCACGCTAACCTCAGTATGCAGAGGCATTAGGATCATCCAACCATAGTCCATACTCCATACTCATTGAGATACTCAGATTTAAGATACTTGAGTGAGCATAACACGCAATGCGATTTAGTATAAGTTGCCTACAAATGTCAGGTAAATGCGCACAAGATAAGACTAACAGCGCACTAACAGTGCTAAGATGCGACTATGTGGGAGACGATAGATAGATACTCGTACTAAGACTAGTAAGTTTAATAAAGTTGTAAATACTTCCATTTGTTCACAAGTCTATTTTTGTTTCATTCAGGGATGTGTCCCTTCAGTTATATCTTGTTTTTGTCCCTTTGAGTGTTGAATTCTTGATGATTTATTTCTAATGTTAATGGAATTAGTTTAGTTCCCCATGGATAAATTTATTATAGCAACAGATCGTTTAGATACATTTATTGTTGTTTGAGCAGATGTCTTTTTCTTCATTTTGTTTTTGTTTTTGGACACCCTCAAATGAAAAGAAAACACAGAATATAAAAATAAATAGTATTCATCTGGAATTCAAAAATAATCATTTAAGGAGGTTGTAGGTACATAAGTTTGTGAAGAATGTGTTGTTTTTTTTTTTATCAAAGAATGCATATAAATAATATACAATAGGTAGACATAACAAAAAAAAAAAAAAAAATACAAGTTGACATCTGTTTTCTTACACCAATATTTACTTTTATTTTGCCACATTCATTAAGACACAATTTGCATTCAATCGATGATATAAGGAAAATAATCAAGAAACAAGAAAATAACATTAAATTTATCATTATAAGGTAGAATATATCTTTTATACCTTACACAAGTTATGGTGAGTTGATAAAATATAATGAAAATATTGATCTATGAATTGATAGGTTAAACCAAATTTTAGTTCTATATTTCAAAAACCTTGGACTAACTCTCTATAGGAAACTAACTTGGCAGCCTCACATAAAATTGAAAAGAAAACACCTCAACCTAAAACTAATAAAAATGTCCTGGCTCTTAAGATCAGGCTCGCAGCTAAATCTGAAAAGCAAGCTGTTACTCTATAAATCCATACTTAAACCGGTGTGGACTTATGGAATACAACTCTGGGGCACTGCCTCCAACTCAAACATTGAGATTCTTCAAAGGTTTCAGTCAAAACTACTGCGTAGACTTGTTGGAACACCATGGTACGTGAGAAACTCAACTTTACACAGAGATCTACAGACACCCGCGATCCGTGAGGAGATTTCAAGAATCAGCAACAAAAATATCTCCAGGCTGGAAAGTCATGACAATCACCTTGCAGTCAACCTGCTTGACAACAGCCAGCACACCCGAAGATTGAATCGGTTGCACCCACTGGACTTGCCGTTCAGAGTTCCTATTTAAATTAATTTAGTACAAAAGTCATAAGGTTGTACAATCAAATTTGATTATTGTCGTTTACGATAGATCGCACATAAAACAAATAATTAAAAATTAAAAAAAAAAAAAATAGAAATATTTCAAAAACTGAAGAGTATAGAGGATTGAACCGGAATGTCAGATGTAACTATTAGTGATGAGCTTATTAAATTTATTGAGAATAGTATCAATGAATTGATAACAGCAGTTCTATATTTCAAAAAATACACGGGAATAATGGAAAAAAATTATATGTATTTATTATATTGATGACTCACAATGCACAAAGAGATATTTGCCAAAGACTATACTCGATTGATTTAAAAATATGTACATATGTCTTTAAGTTTTATGTGTAAAAATTAATCTAAAAATTCTGACTTTGGTATTAAGATCTGCACACTGAAACACTCTCCACACTATGCTAGAGTTTGCCTGAAAATTTCATTAAAATCGGTCCAGCGGTTTCGGTGTCCATAGGGAACAGACAAACATATACAATATGTATATAATGTATTAAGATTTTGGTGTAAACACTAAGGGTACAATATTCTTTAAGTTGACTCAAATTTTGGCGTACGTGGACGATATAGACATCGTTGCCACATCTATAGACAATCTAAAAGTTGCGTTTTTGCAGATAGAAAGAGCAGCAAAGAATGTGAGTCTAACAATAAATGAGGGAAAAACCAACAGCGAAATCAGTGCAGCATAATATCGGACAAAACTTAAGTGTTGGTGTGCATAACTTTGAAGTGTTTGACCAGTTCAAATACTTAGGAGTAAATATAAACAATGTGAATAACATATCAGCAGAAGTAAGCCAACGGATTTTAACTGCTAAAAAATGTTACTACGCCCTAAGCAAACACCTAATCTCGATAGATCAGTCAAAACCTTAATCTACCGTACTCTGATTGCAGCGGTGCTAACATACGCCAGTGAAACTTAGACATTGAGCAAAACTGAAGAAAGAAAATTAAACATCTTCGAACGAAAGGTACTGCACAGAATTTTCGGAGCTGTTTGCGATGATGGTGTATGGAGGAAGCGGTTTAACCACGAACTACAAACTTTGTATGGACATCCCGTATGGACATTGTAACAACAATTGAATTGAACATAATTGAATTGGCCGACCATATTATAAGGGCTGACGGGCAATTATTCACCTAAACAAATTCTACTGGGTAGATGCCGAAATAGCAGAAGCAGATGGAGACCTAAACTTAGATGGATAGATGGTGTGGACCAGGACGCTAAAGTTCTGGGACTACGATGCTGGAGAACTCAACCGAGGGACAAAATTAACTGGAGGTACAAATTACAGTTAGCGAAGACTTGTACCGGGTTGTTGAGCTGATGATGATGAATGTATTAAGAAATTAAAATTAATAGTGATTGCTTCGCTAGCGAAGACTTGTACCGGGTTGTTGAGCTGATGATGATGAATGTATTAAGAAATTAAAATTAATAGTGATTGCATCAACATTTAGAAGTACTTCTAACAATTTGGGGAACCTGAAAGAATTCCAGAATGGACAAGTGTCCTCACTTCTGGATATATTCGACTATTACTTCTCACCTTTCCGTCTTATAAAATCGACATCTAAAGATTACAATTAATGCTATCATGACTAAACAGATTACATACTTTTAATACTAAACAAACTTCATGACAAAGTATAGTACAGTGCATGGGTAATAATATTCAAACCAAGCATGTGTAATAATAATAATGAAAGGTATAATTAAGACTAGGACCTTAATCGATTTTTCATCTTTCTTCTTTTTATTTATTTTTTTTTTTTTTTTTTTTTGCAAAAGCATCCATTACATTTATGCAATTTTAATGATTTGATTTTTTTTTTATTTTATTTTGCTTATCCGGTTTTTATAGTCATTAGATGGATGATCATGAATGTTATTGCCATCAATAGCCTTAAGCTGAAAAACAGATAGAAAAAGATACACAAAAAAATCATGTAAATACACGTAGTAATAGAAAGTATCTCATATGTATCTCACTAATGACACAGTATAGTATTTTACTTTGATTTTTTGGCGCATGACAAATGCAATAGATGAAATCTAATTGAATACATTTACAGTCAAATATTATACTTTTCCACAAAAATGTAGATACTAAATTTCAATGTCATTCATGCTAATATCCAATTATCGATATTATACTTAGATTTGTAACTGATTTTTTTTTAAATTTTTTTAACTACAATTTTTTATGTGATTATTCATTTGCTTTGCATGGGTCACGGTCACTGATTGCCATAATTTTACTAGTAACAACAATCGAATCCGGTAATTAAATAATTTATACTCGCAGTATGTGCGACCCTGTGTTGGGCAACATCATCAATGAAATTAAAGCATTCGATTTTTATCACATGCATTTATTACTTTACTGTACTCAATACTTCAAAGAAAAGTATTCTTTTAATTAAAATAGAATTGTAATATTAAGTGAAAGATCCTTTTAGTTTTTATTACATGCATTTCCGTTCAACGATGATGATGATGATGTTGATGATGAAGCGTGTAAATGTTTTCCTTTCTTTCTTTCTTTTCCTCCATCCATCGTCAACTGCAAAATTTCAATTCAAGTGAATGAGAATTTCTTAATGACAAAGTGTTAAAAATAATATCCATAGAATAGAAACAAAGAGACGAGAAGACGAGGAGTGGCCAATGGCAGTGATCTTAATGTATGAGTTGCGCATGCGCCTGGAATGCTGATCGGTGACTCCAAGTCACTTGACTCTTTAGGTATCGTTAACAGAACGACACAACGTGTGTCAGGCAGCAAGCAGTCTTCAATAAATGGTTTCCACTCTGTAAAGCACACGCATTTGAATCGAAATGACTACAAAATACTTTTTTTTTTTTTATTTTTAACTTTATAATGCATACGCAGATACACTCAGAAACACTCACTTACTACATATCTATATACACTTGTGTATCTATACGATATACTCGTATGTATAAGTATGGTACATTATAAATAATTTTATTAAATCACTTGTTGTTTGAATCGTGCTCAATTTTGAATATGCATCGTTATCATTATTGTCATCATCGTTTGTGCATTTGTGCTTTCAATGGAATTATGAACATATTTTCAGATAAAAATACTTTTGTATATGTAAATGAAAATACAATTTTCAACTTTTTCTTTTCCGCAATTTTTATGCATTTTCTTATCATTAAATTTTTATAGATTTTGTAAAAGTCAAAGGCCCCATTCATTTATGAAAACTGGTCTCTTAGTTTTTATGCTTTTGAATTGAATTTTAGCAAACCAGTCAAGAGTTCCTCCGATTAGTGTGAAGAAGGTAGAAGGTCCCCATAAAAATAACAAAAATAAAACCATTATTAGGTAAATGAATGTTGAGAAACTTTACAAAACAAATTAAAATGAAACATACTCGTACTTTCAAAAGAATTGGATGAATAATTTGCCATAAAAATAATAATACATATGTACAATTTCTATATAAACAACTTGATCAGCTGGAACGATTGAGTCATTGAACTGAAGTCAATGATTTGTCTTGTTTTTATTATATTAGTTTGGAATATGGGACATAATTGTTTTGCCCTCTTGATCATTTGCATCAAAAATTGTTCCAATTTTCATATTTAGTTTTTTGATATAGATTCGATCCATCTTAGCGTGATACACCTAGGTGAAATATATTGGGCTTGGACAAAAAAAATTACATTCAGAGAGCATACCACCGCGGTAGTTGGAACCTGTAGAGCTAAATTAAGAAAGTGTACCAATACGCCCTCCTTCTTATATGGTATACAAGTGGGCAAAGAAAGCCAAAATTGGGTCGAGACCCTGCAAAACAAAGCCTTACGCCTTCTCATTGCCTGCGAATGATTTGTTTGTAACTCAACACTACTTCATGGCCTTAATCTGACTACTGTTGAAGATCAGATTGCCTATTTTGCAAGCAGGTACAATGACGGATTGATGGAATAGGAAAACGGATTAGCCAGACCTCTAACCAATTCAGTTCTTATAAGAAGGCTGTACGTGAACACTTCGAAATCCTCATTTCTTAATGCAATTTAAAACAGACTTTTTTACATGTTCAAAATCTGGTGATCATCAAATTAGATATCCGGTGTCTTATGACCATTTTGAGCAGCAATCCTATAAATCTAATGATTAAGTCCGAATAATAATACAAAGATCAAGATCTTTATGTGGTGCCGAATGATTTTCTTTAAGTTTGAGCAAAATTGAAATTTCTTTTGTAGCATTTCAACAAAAGTTTTTTAAACCGTTTCAACTGCTTCGCCACATACATATATTTATATAAATGTCTTAAGGTTCCACGGAGGAGCAAAGGGTCACAACAAGTTTCCTCCATTCTTTTCTGTCCAGCGACAACATCTTGATTTCGCTCCAGTTTTTGTTGGTTTTTCTTACATCTGCTTCCAGGTTTCTCCTCCAAGTCTGTGCAGGTCTGCCTCTACGCTGGCTTCCTTGCGGATTGCAATCGATTGCACATCGGGTGATGTCGTTTGATGCTCTCCTTAAAGCATGACCAAGCCAGTCCCATTTCCTTTTTATTATTTTCACTCGCATTGGTGTTTGTCAATTACAATTTTCATTGCAATTGATTAATAAATTTAGATGAATTGCTACAAATATAATCTATAAAATCTTTTAATTTAATCTTTTCGGATCAATTTCATCAAGAGCATATTATGATTTACTGATATGTGGGTTTATCGAAATAATGTTCTGATAAGCATTAGAAAACACTTAGAATTCTTATTGTCAACTCCCTCACTTCCTCACTCATTCATGCATTCATTCATTCATTAAAAGCATTTCAAACTACCCACACCAGTTTTTAGCAATGATGATTATAAATCACATTACACAGGTAATCAATTTGATCAATGACTAGCATCTGGTTTAGATGGTAACAAACAACCAACAACAATTCGTTGCAAGCAAGCGAAATATTTGGTCGCAGCAGCCACCGTCGCCGTCACCGTCACTTTATTTTACTCATAAGAAGTACAAACAAATTTCAATTTATCGCAATATTTTCTTTTAAGTCTTTTTAAATCAATAAACCTGTTTTAGGTGAGTCGCATTTTGTCGCATTTTGTGTCGAAGTCATCGTCGTTGTTGTTGTTGTCTCTTGGCCAAAACGTTGACTAAACCCCAATGTGTGAGTCATTTCAGTTCATAGTTTATAAACTGACTTCATTGAGAGACGAGTATCTACGAGTATCAATTTACTTTTAGCAAAGTTTTTCCACAAATTTCATTTCATTTAATCAAAGATTTTCAATTGTTGCATTAATAAAAGGGGAGGGAATACAAGGCGTGTACTTACTATACAAAATAGATGGTAGAACAAAAAAAGTTAGTCAAGCGCATCGAGAATCATCTACCTCCCTCTTTCTTCTTTATGAACACTGTGTGTAAAATTGAATTAAATGTATAGAAATGTAAAATGAATTGAATTGAATTAAAACTAGTGAAGCGTTTTACACAATAATTTATCTATTTTTAACTATTAATGAATGAAATCAATGAAATTGGGCAAATTCTATGACTACTTCATACTAAGTACTATAAATGTGTGTTGTTTCTATTTTTATTTTTTTTTTCCAGCTGGAGATAATAATACAAAACGTAAAAAGCTTAAATCACGTAGTGGTGGAGGAGCATCATTGCCCAGTGGTAGTAGTGGTGGTGGTGTTAACTATGCCAAGGATCATCTTGATGCTTGGTTAGAGAATTGCCTAAGAGATGCTTCAAATGCGCAACTATCATCATCATCAGAGTTTTTAGATTTTAATCCAACATCTTCTAATCGTGGTTTATTTATGTCAAATCAACAACAACAAAATATGACTGTGCCACAACAACAACAGCAGCAGCAACAACAGCAGCAGCAGCAGCAGCAATCTCAACCTCAACCACAATATCAAATGCCAAATTTGCACAATTTGAATATGCAACAACAACAGCAACAACAACCACATATGATGTCGTCACAACAACAACAATTCTTATTACGTTCAAATTCATCACCCTATGGTGGTGGTCTCTCCTCCTCTGGTAATATTATTGGTAATGGAGGAGGCAGCAGTTATAGTGCCCCATTTAGTTTGGGAATACAACGTGTAAGTGAATACTTTAGATTGATTTTATATTGATGTTGATGATGATGATGTGATGTTTCTTTTTATGATTTTAGAATACTCCAAGTTATTTGAAGAATTCGAATTCATTGAATAATCGTTTTCCTATGTTATTCTCTATGGGCACAAATGGTGGTGGTGGTGGTGGTGGTGGAATGATGTCCGGTAATGGTGGTTATTATGGACACCATGATGCCTCTCAGGATTTTGCCAGTTTACCGCCCCTTGTTAACATGTTTGGTGGTGTTGGAAGTGGTGGTGGTGGTGGAGGAATTGGTGTCTTAGGTAATAATTCAGAACAAGAACAGAATTCCACTGATGTATTGGATGGTAGTGGTAGCAATCCTCATATAAATCGTGGGTGTGTATTTTGAATCATATCATTTTCTAGAAGACATTTGCTTTATAAAGTATTTATTTTATATTAAGTTTCAGATTTAGTGATCCCTGCCTATTGAATCCCTCGGATAATGATTCAAAATTAAGTGGCCAAAATACCCCGGATAGACGTCAAAATATGCAAGGCAATGATATGGAAAACAATAAGTTCTTTGTTGCCCTAATGGAACAAATAAATATACTTCATGAAACAAATTCCAAGATTTGTCGTAATCTACATGAAACAAAAGGTTTGTAATCACTATTCGAAATTAGTAGATCACTTAACAATTGTATAAAAGATGCACGGAATAATACGAGTAATTTACTGTATGATGTAGGTAATCGTAATGTACTATGAGTGATGAGTGATGTGATTATTGGTTATATGATTGATCTGATTGATGATTTATTGTTTTTTTCTTGTAATTTTTTTCCCCAATTTTTTATTGAAATTTGTATCTTTTTTGGACACATTTAAAACACTTAAAAATCTCTATACTGAGTCACCTTTTTATTTAATTTGTTTGTTGGTTTTTTTTTATTGATTTTTTATTTTTTTTTGTTCTTTTATTTGTTTTGTTTATTTTGTTCTAATCTTTCACATTTTTCTTTGTTTTTTTCTTTTTTCTTGTTGTGTTTTTTTTTGTTTTCCTTTTGTTTTATTTTATTTGTTTTTGTTTTTGTATTATTACTTTAGTTGATATTGAAGCTTTGAAACATCCACCATCCACTTGGGGTGGTGGTGGTGGCATCGGTATGCGACACCGTAGAGATAGCTTGAGTGGATTAAGCACACAAAGCCAGCCTATGGTATTTGGCGGTGGATTTGGCACACACAGCCCTGCGCCCACATTTCATTCAGGTATATTTCCTTCAATGTTTATTTTTTTCATTCTTTCTTAGACTTTAACATCACTATTACTATGTTTAAATTTTATTTCTTTTATTTTGTGTAGATAAATGAATTTATTTGTATTTCTTTATTTTTGCTTGATTTTTTTCAAGTCTTCAAGTCTTGTGTGTGGTGGATTTGGACACCTTTTTAAATGATTTCGTTTGATTTTTTTGTATTGTTTTTCAGCAGCTTATGCACCTGGAATGATGACTGATGTTGTACGTGAAGTCAAGGAAGCAGCAAGAGTCCGAGAGGATGCTTTAATAAATCGGTAAAAATATATACAGAGTAATCCATCATTATGAATTGTTGAATAAATAATAATACAAACAAATGACTTATTTATAGAGTGAAATCGATGGTTGAAGAACGCCAATGGTCATTGAATGAGGGCAATGTACGCATTCTACGTGACATAGATGAACTGAAGGTTAGTTAGTTGCATCATTTGCAATTGCAAATTAATTTTAAAAAAATTTTTTTTCTTTTCTTACTATTCCATTCCAGACTCATGTCCTGCATTTGCGTTTGGAGCGTAAAGAAATCAATAAACGTTTAAATCATCTTGAAGCTGAAAATCGATATATGCGTCAATTGGTTGCCACATTATATAATAATCGCAATGCCTCAGATATTATCTATGAGAATGAAACATTGCGTACTCGTAAACCCTTTGCTGCTACTGGGCGACGTTCACAATCACTTAATCTACATTACGGTACCATTCATCAGCAATCATCTGCTGTGGGCAATCCAACATTAGGTTTAGATGATGATGGTGTTGGTGATGGTGATGGTGAATCGCCACAACAGAATGCCGATGAAACGCTTACGGAAATTGCATCAAATGCTCGAACATCTTTTTCCAGTACAGATAGTTGTATTGGCACCAGTAGCCAACATCAAGCTAAGCAAGCAGTACAATCTCCTCCAAATTTTGCTTTAGTTTCACCAGAAAACAAGCAACAAACAACAAAACAATATAAAAAGGAATCATCATCATCATCAGTAGCCGCAGCAGCAGCATCACGTGTTAAACACCAGCAAAGGGAGCTGCAACAAGAGCAACAGCAACAGCAGCAGCAGCAAAAACAATTGATGATAAACAATGAAAAGGATAGGATTGCTGAAGAGGATAAAGAACAATTGAAACGTGAATTAAATGAAGCAGTTGCTGCACGCAAACAAGCTGATCAACGTATTATTGCGTGGGTTTAGTGAATACATAATTATTTTAATCAACATTCCATGAAGACAATCATCATCATTCATGACACTAGCTAGCAATTCATTCATCATATTACATATTTTACAATAATCTCAAATCAACTAACAACATTCCTAAATACTAAACAAACTAATTCTCATTGTATCTAACATAATTTTATTTTTTTTTTTAAATAATTTTGTTTAACTTCATCAAAGCATTTTTTATTATAGTATGTACTATGTACTCTCTGTATCCACTCTTTGTCTTTCTCTCTTTTGTCTTTTTAGACTTGAGAAATTGGTTAGTAGCCTAGCAGTTGGCGGAGGCCAAAGAAACTATGAACAACATGATTTAATGGTCCATCATCCATCTAACAATATAACAAATGGTCTTGTTGGTGAAGGTGAAGGTCTTGTACATACGAGTAGTTACGGCGTAAGCACAACAACAACTAATACAACTAATGCTGTAGCAGCGCCATCGCAATGGTTAAATTATCATTACAACCAAAACCAAAATCAAAACCACAGCAACAATTCCTCCACATCCTCGCAATTTAACATTAAGCAAGCAAATCAATTGAACACCAATAGCAACAGCAACAACAACAGCACCAACACCAACACCACTACCACCGTCCATCACCATATGGCAACATCATCTATGAACATTGATTCTTATTCTTCACCTAAACTAAGCGTTGCTGGTCCCATCACCGATTTATAGTTCTAGCTAAATGTCCGTACATCCAATGACAAACAACAACAACAACAACATAACGTTCGCATCACGGATGTTTAATGTGGGGTAGTGTACGGCATACGGCATATGAATATCGGATTATAATTTCATTTTAATACTTTTAAATTTCCTTGATCTTCTTTTTTTCGGTTTTTTAAATTTGTGACCTTTTATTTCTGTCCAATCAACCTACGACGTCGATGACTTGTTGTTACTAAGTAAGATCATCTCTAATTTTTTGATATTATTGATAATATACATAATTTACTTGTTAATTGTAATTAATGTTGATTGTGTTACGTAAATGTGCAGGAAGAAGTGAGTGTAATAATTCAAGTACCTTCAACTAAATGAACAAAAAAAAAAAAAAAAAAAAATAATCAAGTAAAATGAATCTTCAAAATGCATTATTTAAAAAGAATCTAAAACTAAAATACAATAACTAAAATTATATATAAAAATATATATATTGTTAAGTGCCATTTGCAAAAATAAATTAAAAATATATATATATATATATATGCAAAACTATGGATTGGATTATCATTATAAGTATCTAATAATATAGATTGGACCCTGAACTAAATTTTGTAAGCATAGTCAAGTTCAGGGGACATAAAATACAAAAATAGTGCAGCTAACTTGTATATTTATGGCTATGGATCTCCTTCATAGTTGTATCAATTCCTTAGTGTGACTTAGTGGGTTTGAATATTAATTCCAAATACTTAGTTCTTCGTCACACAACCTATTTTTTCTCAGCCATAGGGTTAAGCCTTTCTACACATTTTGTCATAGAAATTCTGCTCAGCCAGCCAATGAGTGTCGTATCGATGACAACAAATTGTAATCTGAAGGAGCCAAGTTTGTTGAATACGACGAATGGGGTAAGAATTCCCAACCAACGGCAGAAATGGTGCCAGTTTGGCCGAACTTGCTTTGCTTTTGGTAAGTTGGGTTCTATTTTCGCTTTAAGTTAATATTCCACGTTAGCCTGCAGTGAAGATGTCATCTTAGACATTTGATAAGAGGTTTGACCTTAAGAACATATATCATTTTCATTAAACTGCACTTTGGAATATGTCATTCTTCTAGGATAGATTTTTCTATCAAATATTAATATTTTAAGTAATAAAATCTCAATGAAAATCTTTAAAAAACAATCATATTTCGTTACAAAATCGTTTCAAAACACAAATCACAATTACAAATTAATGATCACAATACAAATACAAAAAGACAAATTATAGTTCAGTTTTATTACTTTAAGTTTAGTAGTTTCTTTTCAAATTTTGCCACAGCTGGACACAACGGTTTAACATAATCACTTGCTGCATGTTTATTCTTTACACTTTGTGGTACTGCAGGACATTGCATTAAATTTGAACACTGGTCACATTTAGGCTTCAATGGTGTACAGGTGGTTTGACCGAAACCCACCAATAAATGATTTACTTCAGCCCAAAGATCTTTGGGTAACCATGATTCTAAGGCTTGACGTGTTTGTTCGGGTTCCTTTGTTGGCTTTGGTACCCATTCAAGACGATTTGCTATACGATGAACGTGTACATCGACACCAATTCCGGTGACTTCATTCCAAGCGGTTGCCATGCAAATGTGTGCCATTTTCGGACCAACACCGGGTAATGCAATAAGTTCTTTAACATTATTTGGTATATCAGAATCATATTTTTCAATTAAAATCTTTGAAGTTAGTTTAAGATACTTGGCTTTGTTCTGAAAACAAGTAATAGAATCATCATCAGTTTCAGCTTTATTATTATGTTTATATCACATACCCTATAAAATGAAACTGGACAAAGTAGAGTTTCTAATATTCCAATTGGAGTTTCACTTATGACGGATGGTGTAAGTTGCTTGGCCTTTAGTCGCTTCATGGCATCGAAAGTGGTTTCATCTTTGGTTTGACTCGATAACATCAAGGCTACCAGTTTGTGGAAACGTTGAGTCTGGGAAACACAAAAGAATTTGTTTAATTTAAGAAGCTAAACTAAATATTTAAACGAACCTTTTGATCTGCTTCATTATCGGCACATTGATGGCATCCCATAGTGTCTACAGGAGCTGCTGCTTTTTGGCGCATGTTCCGTATATTTTCAAGTGTTGACTCCCAGTTGGGAGGTGCCCAATCGCCACATTGTACCAAATCCTCCGGTACTTCAGATTTGAGTGATTTGACTTGTTCCTGTTTTACTTTGATTGGTACTGATTTACTTGTTGATGCTTTAGTCAAGAACTGATCCTCTCTTTTTAAATTCAATTTTTGTTCAACTTTTTCTTTAGTTATAACTGTTATTGCTGCTGCTGCTGCAGACTCTTTATTTAGAGTTTTCTTTGGTCTTTTCGGTGGTGATGGTTTCGTCAATTTGTTGGGTAAAATATTTGCAGTTGTTTTTCTTTGTTGACGTGTTTGAATGGGTGAGAAAAATCGCGAGACTCCTGGCGATACAATATCTTCAATGTCCTAAAGAAAGAATATTATTGCATAAATTGCGTTTCAAAATAATGTAATTTAATTTTATTTACCGGTACCACACCATTATCACTATTGGTGCTTAAGATTTTCGGCTTGATAATTTTATTTGTTTTACCACTCAGCTTAGCTGCAAGTGTCTTTTTGGCAGATATCTTTGAAGTATTCATGGTTCTCACAATTGCAGCGCAGCAGTCAAATTTAGCATAGAATATTCTTAACATTAAAACATTCAAAAAGACTTTTATACAAATTCCGCGCACTTATTTGATGATGATAATATTGCTATTCACATGTAATTGTCGCAGTTATGCAATGTTGCCAACTGATTTAAGGAAATGCATGCAACCGTGATATGTAGCAACCCTGTCAGCTGTTAGCGCAGCTGTTTATTATTGCAACAACAACAACAACAAAAATGGAAAGCAATTGGAGAATGAAGTGTTTAATATTTAACAAATCCAAAGTTTATTGAAATTAATTACATTTGAATTTAATTAAAACAAAGAATTTATTAAAAGATGACATAGTATTGACAATTGAAAATCCAAAACGTTCACAAACAAAAGACTGGCCATGTTTGTCACAAAACTTATTAATCTACCAACAACAGTATTAATGCAATTGATGGATTTGTCATTTGTGAGTTATCTGCTAAAACACACAGCTTTCCATCAGCATTACAGATCATGGCGTATTGTCTATAAAAGTAATGCCAGCGTCCTTAATCTATTATTGGATCGCTTGTGTGGGATTGTCTTTGCCTGCCTGCTGCTATTTTGGTTTAGAGAAACAAGTGAAAGTAAAATAATTGAAATACCGCACATACTGATATGCAAACTACGTGAACTACTCCAGGCACTGCAAGGCAATCCAGTTGGTCTGAAATTAAATGCTTTCCTTAACAACTTTCTCTTCGATTGCTTCAACTATCACATTGATTTGTGGCACAAGTTCCTGGACTTACTGACACCGCTCATACAACATCTATGCATTGCTTATAGTTGCGTTGGTTTCGTCGGTCTCTCACATCAATTGGCTCTATTGGCGGATATCATTTCGGTGGTTACTTTACATGCACATTGCTTCTATGTGTATAGTGATGTTTTGTATCGTGTGATGATCGAAGGACTACAAGTCTTATGGCATATGATGTTAGGTAAGCGACGGAACATTTTAAAAGATCGTGTCGAGAAGTATAGTTATATGGATCGACAACTTTACTTGGCCACAATATTCTTTGCCATGATTGTTTTCCTACTGCCCACCGTATTAGTTTACTATGCAGTCTTTGCATCTTTGCGTTTTGCTCTATTTTCAATAAATTGGTTATTGAAATTCCTATGTGAGGGCATAATAAGTTATCCCATACAAAAGTTATTTAAGAGAACTAAAATTGAACCTTTAAAGGATTTTGAATGACTTTGTAATTTTTGGTTAAATATAAATAAGAATAAGAAAAAGAATTTTCTAAAATTGTGTCTTATTCTTGTTGGAATAATTGAATGATATTTGGATTGAAATGAAATTTGATTTCGATATTAAAACTAAAGAAATGTCTTTATACAGGGCATTCAATATAATTAAGTTTGTATTATGTATTTAAGTATCAAAATGATTTTAAATGTTTTTTCAGTTAAAAAATTATCCGTCGAAACAATTCCCCGAATAATACAATAGTATTAAGTTACTTTGACGAAGTTTGTTTTATGCTCTCGTTTGATTTAAATCAGAATCAAAGGAGCAACAATTTTAGTTTGGGAACAATTTTTTGTAGTATAGTTTTAGGGGTTGTGGTTCGTTCTTTGAATATCCCAGATCTCAGGAACGGGGACACATATCGGGACCAAAACTATAGTATGTTCAAACCAGGAATCACCCATTTACTAAATTTCAATCCAATCAGATGAACGGTATGGCAGCGCATAGCATACGAACAATTTAAAACAATCAATTTTATATATGTATAAGAATAAATTACATTGGTTCCGGTTAATAATGAAAAAGAATGTCGTTCAAGTGAACTCCACTGATAGTTCGGCAGGCTGTCGATCTTTTACCATTTGTGTAAAATATTGAACAAAGTTGTTGGTTTGAGGTTTAATTGGTGTAAACGACGACAAATTGATATCCTTGGTTCTGTAACAACACTTGTTCTAACAGCTGTAATATTTTCATTTGGAAGACTACTACGATGATAAATTCTACTTCTCTGACCTTGAACTGAATCAGTTTCTTTAAATTTATGAATGACTAGATATACGGGCAGACATTGTCCTGCCTCTACTTCCCAAAAAATTTGTTAATACTGATTGGTTGTTCTGATGATAAGTTTGACAAGGACGTATGTAAGGGGAAGTTCCGTAACTCGCTACGTAACTAATATCCGGGCAGCAAATTACCAATTCATACAGAATAGGAACTCCTTTTACCCAAAACAAGCACATAAATCATATTATTGCTTCCAAATTAAGACCGATTATCTCATTATTCAGAGTCAATCGTTATCCCGAAGTTACATTATTCTTTCGACTAGAGACACTTCACTTTGAAGAATAGCTGCGGATATTGGTATGTCCTGTTGAGAAGTTTTCGTGATCCTACGAAAAATTTTCAAGTTTCGAGGTGAAAATATCGACACAACAGTAAATGCAATGCTCATGTGTAGCCCATTTACCATATCTTCCCTTTGAAAGACTTTCATGGAAGCTTAAGTAAATATTCAACTAGCATTCTGTATTAGCCATCTGTTTTCCGGATCAAATTCATTATACACGTTACTCTGAATATCAAAGAAAACCATGAGTATTTTCATGACTTTCCTTAGGCTTCTGATTTATTTATTGTCCTCAATTTAAGGATGTCATCGTCCTTTTAAACTTCCTTTAAATATATCACTGGAGTTCTTACATGGTTGATTCCTCTTAAAGGTTTCATAATATGAAATACATTTTCAAATGTTTTTTTTTTCTATTTTTATTTTTAATTATTTAAATAATAAATGTATGAAATTTCTACAGACAAAAAACTTTAAAATTTATATTTTTAATTTTTTTTTTTTAATTATGTTTTTATAATGACATTGATTGGGTTAAAGAAAGAAATTTATGGATTGATTTTTAAATTTATTTGTGTATATAAATATTTAAAGGACATAACACTAGAGACTTGACTTATATCTATTAAAAAATAATTAATTTTTTAGGTACAAAAATGATATTTAATATTTAATTTTAAAAACACAAACAAATTATCTCATTTGAAGCAAATATGAAATTTGATAAAAAAAAGTTTCAAAATACACAATAATTTGAAGATTTAAAATACAAAAAATTAGCTCATAATCAAAGTGTTTGTTACTGTTACATGTGTGTGTGTGTGTGTGTGTGTGTGTGTGTGTTTGGGAGGAGGGAGTGTACAAAAAGTTGTAACTGTGCAATATCCTATAGAAATTCTTATTGAAGGATATTTAAATTATTTTTATTAAATTTATTAATTTTTCTTCTCATAAATTTTTGCTTAGTGTGTTTGAAAATTTATAAACTTGACGACGGTGGTACTTATGATGCTTACTACTCATATATAGTATAAGATCTCAAATGAATTAAGAATGAATGAAATTTGCTTTCCCAGAAACATTAATAGATTGTTATCATCATTTCGATATCTCACAAAAAAAGAATGTTGTTGAATGTACAATATTTTTTTTATAAATTTTTTTTGCAATTGTTCCTGTGCTTTTGGATTAAGAGGGACGGTTGATCACTTGGTTATATGATATCATATGAATTGAATTGTTTGTGTGTGTCCATTGCTTTTCGATCTTTGATCATCTATGAAGATTGTATTTAGTGCCCTTCATTTTAGAAGCGTTTTGCTGAGATTAAGAAAGGCGCCGCAATTGATAACACCGAAGCCAATATATTGACTATGGTTTGAAGATTAGCTAATTAAAAATGGATAAAAACTCACATATTATAACAAGTAATAGTATATAAGTATAATTTTGTTTGTGAACCTACCACCACTACAGATATCATGTAGAGTATCCTCTACATATCCATTATCATTATCGCAAAGGCATAATTTGGTTTTGCTGGACATAAACTTGGCAACGCCAATAGTGCGATTGCTATTCTCAAATTGACAGACCATGCCATCCTCGCAATCATTGCTGCTGGTACATTTATGACGTAAACCTGAAAAAAATATCAAATCACAACAAATCATAAAACAATAAATCAAAAATCATCATTCATTGTCACATTTTTATGCATGTGACAATAAATTTCAAATAATATTGTAGTATATAGTCACGTTATCTAAGATTGTAAAACAATAAGAGTAGAGATACAATTCATTTGCTATTTTCATGAGTTAAGTTAGTTAGTTTTCTAACAAAATGTATCTATAGTATGTGTGTTTACATCTATCTACATATGTATGTGTGTACTATATGTGACTCACTTAACATAAAGTGTCAAGAGTGTAAAAGACACAGTTACAAATAAATAAATAAATAAACAGTTGCCTATGCCTTACTATGGTTCCTTTCTTTAACTGTTTCTGTTTCTGTTGCTGTTGCTTTGTTTAATTCTCATTTGCCTTATAACAATATAAAATTAAAAATAAAAATAGCGTGTGAAATGGAATTTGTAACTGAAAATAAAAGGATAACAAAAAAAAAAAGAATAAAAATAAAAACAAAATGGCACAAATCTAAGCAACAACTCTGTGTATGTCCTAAAGTATTTCTTCTTTTGCTGCATGTGTTGTGTCCATCCATGTCACAACACTCACTTGAGTTTGAGCTCAAGTGCAAAATGCAAACAATGCGCCGGGCTTTTTAAATAATAGATAAATATGTAGTGTAGTATAGTGTAGTACATAAGACATATGATGTATCTTCTCTAACAAATAGAATTCATTTCATTTTTCTTCTGGCCAATTTGAATTCAAGAAAGTAAATTAAGCAAATGACTTATACTTCTAGTAATAAGTACTACTTACCTTTTAGTACATCAGGACATAGACCATTTAATGGTGGTGTGTCATCACCGCATAGACAACGCAACTTATAGTCACTGGGATCCCGAACGCAGCTAGTTTTATCTATCGCTGCGCAATCATCATTAGTACCACATTCACGTCCTTTAACTAAAAATAAATCCAAACCAATTTGATTGAGATTAATTAATCACATTTTTATGGTTATTAAGAGGCTAATAAACAAATTGACTAATTGACTGACAACTCCCCATTAATTTCTTTTTACGAATTCAATAAATATTTAATACTACTCTATTGACATTATCTCATTTCCATGTTGGTGGTGCTGATTGGCACTTAGCTAGATACAATTGTATTGTATTTACTTACATAGATGAATTTGTACTTGTTAGTGACATCGATGGTATCGCGTTTGTTTCTGTTCTTTCTTTCATATTAAGATTTGTGTGGGTGTTTTAAGGGTAGTTCAACCTTTTTACTCGAACTTTATTTATTTTTTTTTTTTTGATTGACTGACTGTGTCATTTAGTTTAGGTTTCAGTTCTTGATTTGTTTGATCAATTCTTATTTTGATTTCCATGAATTTTTGTTGCCCCTTCCCCCATAGCAAGACAAATACTATATGTAATCCCAATGGATTGGAATATTCAATGAATATTAAGATTGTTATTGACTTTATTAGTATGTATTTAGAATATTTATAAATAATATATTTTAAAGGTTTTTTTTTTTTGATGCATTCTCAGGGTTATCAAATTCATATGAACTTTGAATTAATTAGAATAATTGCAAGAAACAAAGTCTATTATGACCTTGGTGTTATTATTATTATTCTTGAAATTATTGAAAAATATGATAGAGAATCAATCAAGAAAGATTTGGTTTGAAAATTGTGTGATGACTTACTTATTGGACCAGGTGTTGGTGGCGGTTGATTGTTGGTTTTACCAAAAGTTGTTAAGGCTGTTGAGCTCACACCAAATAAAATGATGAAAACACCAAAAAGCATTGTCAGACTGCCGCATTGTGTAAATTTTTTAAGTGGCTGCATTTTTTAATTATTTTTATATTAATTTATTTTTTACAATTTATTAATATATTTTTTTATATTCCTGTTCTTCCACTTCTTCTTTCAAAAGTTGATTGTTTGTTTTGTAGGTAAAATATGTAAATTATTTTCTTATTTCTCTTGATTTTAATTAATTACTTTACTTCACAAAAATGAACAGTAAAAATTAATTAAAAAGGTAAAACACTTTAAAAATTAATTATTATTATTTATGTTTCTTTAATTTTTTTTTTTTTTTTTGTTGCACAGTTTTTTATTTTATTTCATTTTATATTTTTTTTTTTTTTTATAATAAAATCACAAAATTTTCTAAATCAATAAGATTTTCGCTATGTTTCGCTATGCTGATTTTTCAAAAATTCTCTCTTCCTTTCAGTTTGAATTAGATTGTTTTAGTTGCCAAATATATGAAATGAACCTTTCGCTTTCGCGTTCTAGATGCAAGTAAAGAATTTGCTAGCAAACGCAGAGTTTAAGTTCGGTTTTTTATTCATTTCAACACTCAACAATACTCACTAGTAGTAGTAGCATGACTTTGACTAGCAAGCTACAACAACTACAACAACAATAGTACAATAACAACGAGAATAACATGCAGATGACGATGACGATGATGACTCTAACTAACTCTGAGTCGCTCTCAGTGAGATTCACGAACTTAAACCAAATTTTAGTAGTAGCATGTAATGACTAAACTGGTATTGTTGTTGTGTACAAACGAATAAAAAGAAAAAACAGAAAAAGAAATTTAGTAAAGATTTAGAACGTAATTTACTTTAGTATGATGGTTCTCAATTTGGTTTTGTTGGTTTTGTGCTTTTAATATACTTACTTATATTTTGTTAAAGGCGCAAACGCACACTTTATGTTGGTTGTTGTTGTTGTTCTTTGTATTTTTGTAGTTTTCGTGCATTCTTCTATTAAGAATAAGTTAACATAGTACTGTGCCTGCCGAAGTGTGATGACGAACGATGACGACCTCGTCCTCGTCGTCGTATGCGCCATCGAGTTTAATAATGACGACGACAATGGCGATGGCGATGGCGACAATGAAGGCATTAGCATTGCATAGCCTACTTTTTTGGGTAGTTTAGTTAGAACAACATTAATAACAACAATAGCAATAGCAGAGCAGCAATAATAGTAAAAGGCAAAAGCAAACGCAAAAGCACTTGTATTATGGAATGATGAGACATTTGTTTGGTTCTTTAGTTCAGTTCAGTTCAGTTCAGTTCAGCTTAGTTTAGTTTAGTTTAGTTTCATTTCAAATTTTCGTGTTTTTCGTGAGTTGCCAAAAAAATGTAAATGTAGTCAAATTGTTTTTGTATGCCTAACGCTAATTATATTTTTTGTTATTGTAATAACAAAATAATAATAAGAAAATAAAATATGTATATATGTACTTACATACAACATATTCATACTTATAAGTACTACAATATGCCCACACACCCACTGAATTTAAGAAAAGCACATTCACACCCATGAAGCTATCAGTAGGCACGCACACATTTCTTTAATTTTGTTTTTTGTTTTATTTTTGAAGAGAAAAATCATTTTTCGCGCTTTCTTCATCATACAGTAAAAAAAAAACAAATTATTGTTGTTGCATGTCATTTTTAACCTCTTGCCCTTCCCTATAGTTATTTACTAACATTGTTAGAAATTAGTCTTAACTAAACATTTTTGGTATAATACAAATTTGACAAACACTCATTTTTTGATTACTTAAAAGTCTTTTTCACTTAGTAAATATGTGAATAATCTTAGCAATTTAGTCACAACATTAGAGTCACTCATCACTTAAATTAAGTGCAAAGTCTGCTTAAGAAGTAAATAAATGCAGCAATTTATCACTAATTAGTAATTACGTATTTTTTTTTGTTTTGTAAGTTAAAGAAGCAATAAATCATAGTGATTTATTGAAATAGTGACAATTATTTGGAGAAACAATCATTTACCCATCATATTTTGTCATTTTAAGTCCAATTCTTAAAAGCAGCCTTATGAATTGCAATAGAAAAGTCAACTTAAAACAGAAATAAATGTAACAATTAACACTTAAAAGTAAAACAAAAATATAAATTGAAGTGAACTTAAACTAAAATAAATTGATTACCAAAAAAAAAAGAGAAACAAACGAAAATAGGAAAAAAAACATAAAAAAAGACTAACTTTGGCTATGCCGAAGTTGTAATAATCTTCACACCCCAGCTAGTGGTTTTGGCTATGAGTTAGACACTTATAGTGTTCAAATTTTAAGTCGATAGTACAAAAACAAAAAAAGTTTTTCTAATAAGAACTTTCATTTGGATCCCTCTTTGTATGGGGGTACGCCTCCCAGTAGTCCGAGGGTCTTGAAATTTTTTTATGGTTTGTGGATATGGGTCAGAGAGTACATATAGAGTCCAAATTTCAGATCGATACGTCAAAAAACAAAAAACTTTTTCTAATAAGAACATTAATTTAAATAAGAAGGGTGAAGGGCGAACAAACGGACAGACGGACATGGCTAAATCAACTCGTCTCATCGAACTGATCACAAATATATATTGTATATACTTTATCTGGTCTGCGATGTCTCCTTCTGTGTGTTACAAACTTCATGACAAACTTATAATACTAAGTATTCACTCCCGTGAAGAGTATAAAAAGGCAACGAAATTTTTGTCTGCGGTACATCGGACAAAAATTAAATAGCCCACCCGCGCGCGCGCCCTTGCCCACAAGCAAAAGTCTGATGTGAGAATTCTGCGCAAAATCGTATAATGAAAAACCGGTCTAACTAACCCGAAAACACGATCAATTTAATTTATGCACAATAATATAAACAGTATAATTAATAACAAATTGAAGTAAAAAAAAAAAATGAAAATTTAAAAATATATTAGAACAAAAGTAAACACGTTCGCTCTCTTTGAATTCTTCTGAAACTTTTTTCAAATCTGAGGAATGCATTCATATTTTGTCAGTTTCCATTAAATCCTTAATACTTAATACTTTGTAAATTGCAATAGAAGGGTTCCTAGATATGACCAAGTCTGTGCACGTAATCCCTCTTCTCTTATGATCTAGAAAAGCTAATTTTATCTGGAATAGGAAGATTAGACCACTCAAATATATTTAGAGTGTCTATATTAATATATGTATACAACTTTCCATTGTTAGCGACATTAGCGGTTGTTCGTGCAGTAAATGAGCTTTCAGATCTTTTACAAATTGTTAGGAATTCACCAAACTTTGGCTACATATAAACAAATTGTCATTTGATTGGCGAATTTTAGCTAAAACAACATGCGTTCACACCACAGTGTCATTTATTTTGGCATGAATGACAGAACGAATAGTGACTGTTCACACTTACCCATAATATTGACAACTTGTCGTTTGGTTTAAATGTATCCTCTGAAACTGATGATACCAAGAAAATTGGTGATCATTTATTCATTCTTCATACCAATTTTAGATCTAAAAATCGATAACCGTTAGCCATAATTGGAAATTATATTGGTTTATTTGATTTTTTCCAAAACCGATATTAAAAATAGAAACCTGCCATTCCACATAGCCCTCGCTGTGTCCCTACCAACAAGCAGTGTTCCATTCCATGAAGTTGTATAGTTCATTTCAGTCGCATAATGTGTGGCCTGCTTAAGAACAAGACTAGATGGCAAGAAGATCTACCCATTCTACACAGAGCTCCACATATTCCAATTCTTCATGCATGCAGTTTAGAGGTTGCTAACGATGATTGTACTTTTTCTGTCCCAGTTTATTTTAAGAGGCTCCTGGAGAAAAGTATCTGAAATATTTATACTCATATCTTTAAAGGTTATTTGCTTTTCACTGAAAGTATTCAACAAACTGCATACAAAGAACAAAATCTATCCAATCATTGTCAATCACCACTATTTTCCGAATACTGAATACTATTGTGCCAAATATTTCCTCATCATGTTTTTGGCCAAGAATAAATTCTGTTGTATTTAGGTCTTAACTAAACTTTCGGAGTGAGACAAACGGTAGGTGGCTTGTCATGTTTGTTTAGTGTTTGATAGTTTCCGTAAGAAAAAATAAAAACAATAAAAACAACATCAAAGTTTTGTGATTGTTGTTGTTGTTTTTATTATTGTTGATTTACATTTGAGGCCAATAATTTACAGTTAACTTCCTGTAACACTAAACTTGCTTTTTCAAAAAGAGATTTTGGTTAAGTATTGAGGATTTTGTATGAAATTCTTAATAAAAAACTTATTTTTAGAACGGAAACATCCTGACCAAAACTCAAATAAACCAAATTGAAAGATTTAATGACAAATATCAAAATGAAGAATGACGTCAAATATTGTATTTAGGTATATTTGTTGAAACATTTAAAGAGACTTAAACGATGTTTTGCGATTTGTTTCAAGAACGAAATTAGACTGAGAATTCATTTACTCGTATTGCGCTAAATAACTAAATTGCATAAATTTTATGTCACATTTGCATAAAAATATATTAATTATTTTCACGCACACGCACATAGCGCAACAGCAACAACACAAATTTTATTAATTAATTGTTGTTAAGAAATGGGAACGTGAGGTTCCCATAAAAATACATATAATAAAAGTAAAAAGAAACTGAAACTGAAAAATATTGTATCAGAACAAAATTTAATTTGATATAAAGCGAGAACGTATATAATTAATTAGTTTTATCCCCCTTAACACTGAGTAGTAAGGGTCTTATCACAATGCCATGATGTTTGTAATGAACACAAAGATATACAAAGTATATGAGGTAAAAAATAGTTCCACCGAAACTGAACTGAATGCATACAAAACTAGATACCCGGGCAGACGATGTTCTGCCTGTTTTTCCCCAAAAAATTAGTAGCTTAAATTTTGATTGGTTAACCAGAGCAGAAGTTTGACAAAGATGACATGATTGATTTCAAAATATGTCACTAAGCTTTATATGCACCTCACTTATAAATCTCACTTTTTTGTTTTTCTTAGATTTTTCTGATGTTCTTTTCTGTATTCCTAAACCTTCCTCATGAATCACTTCGTCTATTGGTATAAAACTGTATGAAAATCAGTTCGGTAGTATTTGAGTTTCTCGCGTTCAGACAGACAGACAGACGCAGAAGACTTTTGTTTTATAATATGTATGGATAATAATTTTAATGATGATAGTCGTCATCATTTGATGTCGGCATCGATCTGAGGGTCCCTAGTCATATAAAGCTCCCTTCTATTATCATATAAACTGACCTTAAGCTTGAGATTCATAAGTTGCCATAGTTCACATAACTTCACTAAACCTCATCATCATCATCATCATTTCTTGTATCTCCCACTGGAACATAGGG